>CM067073.1:6391630-7019130 GCA_033980235.1 Diadema setosum
GATATACACATGCATAGCAATAGGTAGAACAAATTATATCTGTACATAATATAGTTAAGATTTTTTTTTCATTTATGATTATTATATTCCATCTTTATTCATTTAGACCTCGCCTACATCTATTTTGGGAATAATATGCCTACTATCAAACTTCTGTAAGCGTAGGCCTATACATGTACTTATAAATCAACTAATCATCATCATCATCATCATCATCATTATCATCATCAACATCAACATCATCATCAACTTACCAACATCATCACCATTCCGTCATCATCGCTGGGGTTGTGTTGTACACAGTCAATAACAACAACATAAACATCATCATCGACATCATCATCGACATCATCGTCAACATCATCACCACTAGGTCCCTCCGTCATCATCGCTGGGGCTGTGTTTTACAGTCATTTTCTGCGCATTCAACATGGCTGACTGAGTGATTTCGTGCAGATTGGCACATGACCAACCCAGTAGGAGGCTCGTGGTTGATAAGGGGAGGTTGCTGCAAGCTACCCCACCCTGCCACACACGTATACTCACAGCGAAGACGCACTGGGGTGGGATCCCGCAATTTGGGGTCGTCAAATTTTACGGGGAAACCACTCTATTTATAAAATAGTATGTTGCTTATGTAGCTAGACCAGTTTAAATGAGACATTTCAACCATATAGCACCCAAATTAATCATAATATAATCAATAATTGTACATTTTTAATGTGCCAAAAGCAGGATTGTACGAAATGAATGAAAATTACGACGATTTAGTGGAAGTTTGAATATCTATATCTTGTCTTGTCCGTGGTCCCCGTGTTTAATACGGAAGCAAAACACGTAACGTCACACGTAAACAATAATCGTCAGACTTTCGGAGAGTGCGAGCGAAACATAACAAAGTGAATATTTCGTCGAAATACAGCGTTTCGAGATGACCACCACACCAAGGAACGAACTTGACGACTCTCTGAATGGTAAGATCACATACTATGTGCTAGAATATTCATTTTTTTAATCTCGCCTTGCCGAATTTTCCAGGCACTTTGAAATTATATCGACATGTTTGCGACCAGCTGGATCTGAACAGGTTTCACCCAGGCGGGCCGCCGGTCGCTCGGCTCCGGGAGCGCGGCCGTTTCTGACGTAGACGCCATGTAGCAGCTGCTTCGGTTCAGACGCGCAGGATGGATGCATGGGATGGGTACACCACGACTACGACTAGGACTCCACTGTCTCAAGCAGAGATGATGGAACAAGATATTTTCTGCCATCGTAAATCCCCCCAGTATTAAAGAAGGGTCATAATCCAGATTTCAAATGCAGCGTTACGTTTTTAGATCGTTGTACAGTCCATTTTATCATGCAAGTGAAAGAAAAATTGTAATTGTATTACGTTTCGTTACACTCAATCTGTATTCTTGGAACCGTAAAAAGTCATTCCTAAGCTATGAGTATGCTCAAGATGTATCTAACCGTTCTAGAGAGAATTATTAAATTGATTATTACTTCAAATTTCATGGCATTACAATTGTCATACTACTGTTTGACAAATTGCTTTATTTGTAGTCTTCTTTTTAATAGCATGTACTAGCAAAAAGCACCAGTAACTGTTAGGCTTATTTTATACATTTTGTTGATCCCATTAAATGCTTGCCATTTGTCAGTAACTTAAAGGACAAGTTCATCTTCATAAACATAAGGATTGAGAGAATGTAGCAATATTATGTAGAACACATCATTGAAAGTTTGAGGAAAATCGGACAATCCATTCAAAAGTTATGAATTTTTGAAGTTTTTGTGCAGTAATCGCTGGATGAGAAGACTACTTCAGTGTGTGAATAACTTAGATGTCACATGCGTACAACAATATAAGGAAAATATAAAGAGAATTTCACAAAATCTCATCTTTTGAAAAAAGTACACATTCCCCCGACTCGTTACCGACAAATGCTATGGGTAATATTATTCCCCCTGCCTTTAGAAAGAGGCAAGTCAAGTGTTCTTTTATTATGTGAAAAAAAACAAAAATATGTTGAATTTTCTTTTACATTTTCTTTATACTGTTGTACGCATATGACTCACACGCTGTAGTAGTCTCCTCATCCAGCGGTTCCAACACAAAAATTTTAAAAATTCATAACTTTTGCATCGATTGTCCAATTTTCCTCAAACTTTCACTGATGTGTTCTACTAATATTGTTGCATTCTCTCAATCCTTATGTTTATGAAGGTGAACTTGTCCTTTAAGTATTGCATTCCCAAACTGGCCGATGTCTTGATCATTTTACAGAACGAGATATGTAAAAAACAAAAAATCATCCACTGAGGTTCAACCTTCGTGCCAAAATTTGACCACAAGCAAAAAAAAAAAATCTATGTTTCTACATGTAGCAGGTGGTCAAGTTTTGGACGGTGTTATGGTCAAATTATGGCCACTGTGCTGGTTTGGTTCTGCTCTTGCATCAGTGGTTAGTTTTTATGTTATCAGGGCAAGAGGAAATCTTGATGCTGAAAAGCCATTATTGGTAGCCTGTAGGCTGTAACTATACTGTAGAATATTTCGATTTCTATACGCCATATATTTTGTGAGTCTAAATTTTCACGAATCGGGACTTCCCGACAATTTCGCGAGTGGTTAAATTCGCGATCGTGGAGTCCTGTCCTGAACAGAGAAATGTATACACGTACAGTATACGTCACATTCATATCGGCATTAGAGTCAATATTTTCACGTGTTTTTAATTTCGTGAATAGCAGCTGACTCGCAAAATTCGCGAAAATAAAAACCTTGCGAAATATTTGGCGTATATAGAGTAGATTCTGTAACTACGGGTGTATGTAGATGCACACAGGACTCTTTGTGACCAACAAGAAAATTACAATGTAAGAAAGCTGTACACCTTGAAATCAACAGATATACACATTTTGTAATGTGCATGTCCTAATTGATGTGAGAAGTACCCACAGAATTAAACAGCTGCAATAAGATGGATTTGTTGACTTCTTTTGTAATTTAAGTGAATAAAAAAATACAAGTTCTACATCACTTGATACCATGAATTTAATGTTTTTGAGTTGACTCATGCATGTAAGCATGATTATTGTAGACGCCAGTTTTTATTTTAACAAATTTCATGAGTCGAGTATTGTTCGCGAAATTTAATGACACAAAAAAAATATATCAACTCTGATTCCAATATGAATGCATTACTTGTGCACATGTGCATTTCTTTGTCCATTGCTCCACGAGTGTGAAATAAGTACTGTATGTGTGTAATATATGCTTGCAAAATTGTCAGGAAGTCCCGATTCATAAAAAATTGGACTCGCTAAATTTGTTTCCTCTTGAAATAAAGGGCATCTTAAGCAATAACTGTAAGCTTGGACAGCTACATGTAGTCATTCCATTGTGTCTGTTCTTTGATGTGTGAATACAAATGATCAATCACATTTAAGTGGCCTAAAAATAGTTCCTATTTCCTTCCAGTCTACAAAATGGGTGCCACTGTGGAAATGGCTGCGGATGGTATTCTTCGATATAACATCCTGGGAATTTTTAGACTTTAGGTGTCAGGGACCTCAAATGACCGATGGTATGAAATGAAACCTCGGGACTTATCATTATATTAATCAGGTACATTGTAGATGTGAGCAGTTCAGTTGTGTGCAATGACCGGCAGAGCACACATTTGCTCAATGTAGGACATACAGTAAAAAGAAACAGTGTTGCCTTACAATGTGTATATGCTGATAGATGGTCCAATTTATGTCAATCATCAAGAATAAATTTTTTATGCTGCTTTGGTGACTGTGTCATTTGATCTAAGTTATAATATTTATTGATAGTAATTTGGAAGGTATAGTGAAAATTTTTCTATTTTGAGCCTCTTGATTGCTAAATTGAATACGGATGTTTTTAGTGATACATGTAGTAGACTACAGGCCTTTTTTTCTGTCACAACTTGTTGATTTCTTTCTAGCAAGATATTTTTTGGCTTCAAATTTTCATGAATTGGAGGCCATTGCCAAATGTTGGCAATTCATGAAAATTACAAGCCGAAAAATGGCTGTATCCTCCAATTCATGAAGATTTCACGCTTTAACAGTACTAATTCCTTTATTTGGTATCCGACCTGTTTAGAACAGTGGTCTTATTTTTTATTTTTTATTTTTTTTTTTTTTGACACTGTGCAGAGTCGTGGGTTGAGCTCCAGTACGCCCAACACCAAAGCCAGAATGAACCCCTGTTGAGTCTGGGATCGGGCGGGGCCAACGGAGGCTCCAGCACCCCCTACAGCACCGGGTCAGGGGGCGGCGGTAGGCACAGCCAGGGCATCCACTTCGGCACCAACATGGAGAAGCTCCTGATGGAGGCACAGAGGGAGAGCCGCTCCACCTCCAGGGAGGGTTCACAGGGGGGCAGGTGAGCACCCGTGAATTGTACACAGTGGGGTTGGTGTCTCCATCCACCATCAGAAGGATTTTTTTTTTTTTTTTTTTAGAGATGAAAGACAACTTTTACACCATGTTCAAGTTGAAACATGTGCTTCAGCTTGAGATTAATAAATGCACAATATTTGATTTCAAATATTTCAGAAACAGAGTAATTTATTTTGCAATGATTTATTATGTGCAGTAGCTAACAATGAAAAAACATATTAAGTATACATGTATGAACTTTGTGTTGAGTTCAATGAGAAAGGAGAGGCCTATTCTGCACATTCATACTCGCACACACACCTGAATATAAAAGTTGTACTTTGATCAATAAAGAAACTAAAAGCAGACGAGAGAAAATAACAATACCATGATATGCATCATGTTATGAAATGTTTAGATTTTGACTACTGCCTGATGATTATCAAACAGTGTTTCTTTGTTTTTGTGTACATATGCATGTGTGTAGGGCCTATGTCCATCTGTTGATAGTTTTCTGACTGGATGTCAGTCACATCTAGAAAAATCTTACATTTGAACAAAGAATTGATTAGTTTGTATGTAGATTGCATATTGAGATGAAAAAAAAAGAACAAACAAACAAACAAACAAACTCAACTCAGAGCTGGGTTGCTGAAATAATAATGATAAAACAAAAATTACATCTTTTAATGTTGAGGTACAATTTGGGCATTATGATTACTCTTTTAGATGACATTCCCCAGAATACAACTGGAGTTATGCTGATGACATGTACTAGTGTCATATTTGATAGACAAGTACAAAAAAAAATTTACGTGGAGGCCATATGTCTTTTGTCATGGTTGAAGGTCATTATACTTTGCTCTTGGCAAGTTGTAGCCCAGTTCTTGATTACTTCACTTTTTGTTCCTGCAAATGTCGACAAAAGTGCTCCTCGCTTTATTCCTTGTGAATAGTCCCATCATCAAGTAAAGACCGCTATACTTGTAGGATGAAGAGATAACTATGCAAGTCATCTGTGTTGCAAGCAATATTATAAGAGTAAAAAATTTGTAATATTGCAGAGTCTAAAACAGAGAACAGCTTACATGCTCAATTACATAAATTTAATTAAAGAAAATTAGCATCAAAATTTGCTAAGTAATTTAATGCTGAGGTACATGTAAGCACAAATCAAGGAACTTAAGTGTACTAATGTAAAGTACTGGAAAAAAAAAAAAGGCTGTCAATAAAGGCACAAGTTGTATCATACAGTGTACCTATACTTGACAGAAATTGGCAGCTGCTGTTGTATTGCATAGAACTTTAATAAATGAAGCATTGTCTTGTTCATTGCTTCTTGGATGAATCAGTGATTACGACCTGAGCAGTTTTATCAGCCTTTTCATGGTGAAAACTATGTAGTATTACATATCATTGGCACTAGAAGCAAACCCAGCGCAACAAAACTTGAAGTGCCGCACTATACCGGCACATCATCCAGGGTCCTTTATACAAGCGGAGCAGATGGTTGTGGTAAAGCTATGTTGTGGAAGCCGTATACTGGCTATTCAAGTCTGTAGTCTATTGTTTTGACTCACTGTGCGCTCGAGCTGTTACAATGGCACATCCATTGTGGAAGCGGTACCCACAATCCCAACAGGGCTAGGGCACAATAAGTAAGCTGGTAGGTAAAAGGCACTCACTGTGGCTTTCACAAAGTATGTGATTACATCAGTTGTTGGTCTTACATTGTTAGAAAGGGGGATGAAAAGGGGGGGGGGGGATTGGGATTGAATGGTAGATTGGAGAATTGCTTTAAGAATAAATTTTTTGTTTGGAAAAGATTTAAGCAACCGCAAGTTTGCGGCCATGTTTTCTTAAATTGTAAAATTCAAACAGCCCTTCTCGATATGGTGCAGAAAGTCATTTTTTACACACGCATTCACATTGATGTTCCAGCTAGTTTTAGTACACTTTTATGTGCACACACACGCTAAATGCCCAGTTTCTCAGATTTGTATTTTGTAAGGGCACACAAAGCAGTGTAGAATGAAAGCTGCCGAAAACTGGTAATGATTCAAAAGAAACAATCCAGTGAAGTTAGTCAAAGGGAGTCAAAAGGGGCCTTTTTAAACTCCCCAGTACTTGAGTTTCAGTCCTATAGCAGAATCAAAAGCTCAGATTTAATCAATAATGTTGCCTCTGACAAAGTTTCTGCTGGCATTGAAAGCTCAGATGTACACAAAAAAATAAAAAATCGTGGTAAAATATCTGCCGCATCTGTGACTGAGAGGAATGAATGTTGGGACCTTTAAAACACTATTAAAGTATCTTGTACCAATCAAGGAAAATGAAAGGATTGTATCCAGCAGTTTTTAAAGTCAAATTTTCTGTCACTATAGTTGATGTATTTTCCTGTTTGTCTCTCATAAAAAGTGTCATATGATTTGCCAAATGCTTTAATAGCCTTTCTTTATCTTTGTGTCTGCTGAATGTCAATATTCTTGCAATTTTTACATTGGTTGTTTCCATCCCTAACTCACATGTTAGATCTATTTTGAAGCACTAAATACTGGGTTTTTACTTCCTCTGCAAATGGTAAATTATGCCTTTAAAGTTCAGTGGCTTATGGATTACTTTCCAGTACTGTATGCCAAGTGGTACAGTATAATGTAACTGACAGCAAAGAGGGGTCCCATAATCTATGCTGTTTCATCATGGCCTTCCCCTGGGAAAAATGCATTTGTACGCCCGAATGAGCTGTCTAAACTAATACAACAAATTCAAGTTTAGGGGGACTTACTGAATGCTTAAAAAAATGGCAAGTTCAAGCTTTATAGTGCTTGGGCACATAAAGGTCAATGAAGTAGAAAGAGTAAAGGAGTGCCTTGAATGTATGTGTGGTGATGGGTGGCCATGCTAACTTCTCAGAAACATTTTAATGTCAAGGAGAATGTGAGTGCCTATTAGCTGCATGCAAGTCATGCATTATGGGAAGACTTCAACACATGAGTTCATAACCAGGTTAATGAGAGACCCTTATTACATTAGGCCATATGAGTTCACTGCCAGGTTAGCATTGGACTCCAATTACAAGAGACACGGGGAAACAGTCACCTTCAAGTAACAATGGACCCCAATCACATTAAAAGCACATAAGCTCATTACCAGATTAACACCGGACCCCAATTACCTTTAGGAGCATGATGTATTTGCCAAGACGGTGAGCACAGTTTTCACTGTCCTCTTGTTTCACTATGACATGTTGGCATTTGACACTGATTGCTTTCTACCACAAATGGACACAAGTCAAATTACATTGTAGCCTCCACAGGTTGACATTGGACCTAGACTGTCGAACCCAGATGAGGACATATGAAAAATGTCTCTATACCAGATGGAGCGTCGTCAGAGCCCAAGTTGACAGGAGCTGGAATTATCATCTGCTAGGTGACATTCTAGTCGCTCCTCACATCTTCATGGCGGTCATTATCTTGTGATATGTTAATGGTGCATTTGTACATTGTATGCATTTTTCATTTTTAAAGGAGCCGTTCTTTAGTCACATTTCAGGGGTGAATTCAGGAATTCTGTAAAGGGGAGGCGTTTTTTCAAAATTATTTACAAAATTAAAGGGGGCAGTACATGCACCCCCATTTTTTTCTTTTTATTTCTTTTGTTTTAACAAAAAATAAAGAGGGGGAGCGCACCCGATGCGCCCCCTCTGGATCCGCCGCTGCATTTTGATCACCAATGCAAGGCTTAGAATGCAAGGAAGTATTTCCAGGAAGATAGAAAGTTGTAATGCTTTTCATACCATAATGCCCTTTGTGCCTAAAAACAACAACAACAAACAAACAACAAACAAATTTTTGAACTGTCCGCATTCTGACCCAGTACTTTGCTGTATGTACACCTCGCTGGTAAGATGGTGTATGTTGTAGTTAAATGTTTCAGAGAGCCTAAAAATGGGATGACACATTTGACGGGATTAGTTACACGCATCGATCAGTTTGAAACGTGATTCTCTGTGAGTCATGCTACTCGGATCGTCACATCAGCCAACCGCAGGAGTTTTTGTGAATCCGTCGGTGCTCAAGTTCAACGTTCGGGCTAATGATCCATCATGTGATGGTAAAGATAAGACTTTAATTCACAATGATAGAATTGGTCGTCAAGTTTCTAACAAACATACAAACCCCTATCCGGCCTTTCCAGATTGATTGCTATCAGATTTGGGTAATCAGACAGTTCATATGTTTCCCCATGCAATTGATCAAGTTTAGAGTGTACTAGCTCGTAAAGAAAGTGGCATACATGTATCCGGATCTTATGAATTAATGATGAATTCCCACCTAGTTGTCCTTTAGAGTGAGGTTCAACCAGAGGAAATGTGGACTCCAGAGGGTGTAACATTACAGCTTCCCAAATGAAGAATTTCACCCTTGCATGTTGTGATTACGTGCATTTGACAGTTTTGCTGAAGAAACGGTAGACTTCCATAAGACAAGTAGGCCCTGTAAACATGACTCATTCCCCCCTTTGAGAGGAACTTGGAAAGAGTCCAATGTTTTTTTTCTTGTCCACTGGGCTCAGCCTACATGTATGGATTGCAACCAGGGGTACAAGGTTTTCATAACATGACATAATGCTGTTAATAGACCTTGTAAACCATAATAAATGTTGGAGACCTCATCTGGGATTATTGGAATTAATTCTATTCAAACAATTTAGAGTCGCTGTGTATGATATGGATGTGCCTGTGTGCTTTGAAGGCTTATCCATTTTTGTTGTTCTTTTTCTCTATATTTATTTACATGTATGTCTGTCTCTCTATTCATGTCTCTCTTTCTTGGTCTCTCTCTCTCTCTCTTTTGCTGTCTGTTATCTTGCTATTTTTAATCTGGCCTAGCCTGTATCTTTTCGGCGACACGCTCTCGAACAACATGTCATGATGGCTTTAAGGGATTGGTAGGGGGAAAAAATTACCCCACAAAGCTAATCTGTGGAAGCAGGTACATCCTGGCCAAATCTGATCCCACAGTTTTAGTCAAATCACATATATTGACAGTACGTGTAGGCTTAGCCTTGTTTTATTGTAATATTGCAAGGGAAATAACCTTGGTTAGAGAGCAGAAACATTGAAAACAAAGTGCTTGAGAGCACTTATGCATGTACATAAAGCTCTCATAATACTGTAGTAATGCATGTTTTAACATTTTGATATTCTCAATGATTTTAGCAAAGATGCTATTTCATGAGAATGTTCATCATGAGTGCACAGCTAAAAACTCCCAAACTCTTGTTTTATTTATTATGAAATCATTCTCGCTATTTTTTGTTGTAGGATCTTGGGAATGTCAACAAATCCCAGCTCTTTTTAAGTTGATAACAGAAGTAGTCCCCAAAGCTTTGTTTTGCTTCAGTTCTTTCCTCAGAATGAATGGCATAATTCCATGAAGTCTGATCACTCCACGGCAGGCTGAAGTCTTTCTGAAACTCTCACAGGAATTGCTTGTCATATTTTGATTTTAATAGTTGTTGACATCTGCGCTCTCATTTTTCTAATGGCACCTGTGTTTTGCAAGCAGGGCATTGAGTGATGAAATAAGGCTGTGTTTATACTTCCCCCTTTTGGGTCAAAATCAGCATTTTGATACACATTTAGTTCAAAACATGGTCGCATTCTTTCTCACTTTGCTATTACCGCCGTTTCAAAACGTTGTATCAAACCGCACAAATATGTGCATTTACGATCGGCGTTTCTGACTAATCACGTTTAGCAAAGAAGCATAAATGCAACTCACATCACATACGTTTAAATGACGTAATCTCCATCACCTTTCCGGTTCACATGAAATTGCGCACACCAGGCCAGCCGACCTTTTGATTACTGTGTTGCGCAACACAATTTGCAACACAATTTTCATGTCAACCCTGTCTACAGTGAGTGAAAGCTAGGGCCAGGCTCGGCCGTGGCCGAGCCTGGCCTTCATTTCACTGTAAACGCACAAAAGACCAAATGCAGTACTAAAATCGGCCGCGCATTTGGCCATGCTCTGGAGGTATTCTCGGCCATGGCTGAGCCATGGCCGAGCCCGGCCTTTTCTCACTGTAAGCACAAACTGGGCCAAATGAGGTACCAAATTTGGTCTGGCTTCCAGACCTTCTGCCCGTACTATTTCGCTATTCAAGATATTAATGCCCTCAACGTCGAAAACTAGTGTAGTTTATTAAAGTTGGTTTTGTCCTGCAGAGACTTTTGCCTTCGACTTTGTCGCGGGGCGACTGTCGCTGCGGAGTCCAGTTGGCAAAAGATCTGAAAAACCAGATTATACCACATTGCAACCGGTGCCCTTCCAATAATAGTGTTTGTTTACAAGCAGAGCGCCACTATGACAAAATATTGAAAGGTTTGAATTAAAAGCCCGTCCCGAGCCCGGCACTGTCAACTGACAAAATTGCGGGGCCGAGTACCGCAATTGAGGGCGGGCTCGGCCGCGGCTCGGCTGCGGCTCGGCCTGGCCCTGCATGCACTGTAAACGGGGTCTAGATCAGTAGTGCTTTTTTTTTGGTTGGGGGAGGCATGGTATCTGCAGTATGAAAGGATCCAACAAAAAGTGACATTTTGACAGACTTTGTTAAACATTTTTGTTTCCTTGATTTTTTTATAACAAGTATGGAAAGTAAGAAAAGATTAAATAAGCAAATATGGATGGAATGTACCTCAGGCAAAAAGAATAAAACAAAACATGAGATTGAGAGAGAGAAAAAAACAACAACACACACCTTCAAACCAAACTTCATTAGCTGGGAGAGGTGGATTCAATGTACAGCTGCAAATCTTGGAGCATCATTTATTTACATTCTGAACTTCATGTCATATTTTTGGTTTATGTGTATTCAATGACATGTATGTAAACACGTGTTTGGGTGAGATAGTTCAGCTGTTGCAAACCACAGTGATGTCATTTCCAGACGTGTAAATGTCAGCTGGTCACTGCTGAAAAATCGCTTCATCATATGACTGAATAGAAACAGTCTCACTCAAATCTCCCTGACTTACCCATGACCTGTGCAAATGTGCTTACGTGCCTTATGGTGCAAGAGTCGTGGCTCGCTGGCAGGAGTGTACCGAGTGAGTGAGGGAGGTCACAGGAGTACGTCTTGTTTCCTTGACTGCACCCTTACACATACACTCAGTCAACCGAAGATTACATTAGCCGCGAATGTTCTGCACGAACCCAATCTCCTGCTGATTAGGACGGCAGGACAGCAAGCCAAATAGACCGCAAGGTTGTCTGGGCAAATTTTGACAAGCAGGGAGGGACCCTTATAGACCCCAGTCCCATACACTGCTTCCTCTTTTGTGGCGTCTTGAAGCTAGCTGGCCAGCCACATTCTTCATCTAGGTTTATTATGTGACCTTGTTGTCTTCACCTGTAAAGTCTTTAAAGTTGAAGGTGTGTGAGGCCAGTCACACAGAATGATACTTTGTCTCATCTTTGAAGAATTAAGAGGCAGCAATGTAGTATTACAGGCATCTTTAGTTAAACATAATATACAAATTGTACACTTTTGGAAATAACAAATATATATATATATATATATATATATATATATATATATATATATATATATACACATACAAATATCTATCTATATCCTGTATATATCTATATACATGTATATTGAATAAATATGTTAAATAATTATGATAATCCTACTTTCTAATTATTGTCACTCTTCTCTAATTGTACAGGGGTATGTTATGTTTAATAAAGTACATAAAATGTAAATTGGAGATTTTGACACTTAGGTAGGATGGTTCGTTACCCTCAGCATTAGAATGTAAATGAACATTAAAAAAAAATGAAAAAAAGTGGATATATTTTTTTCTATCTTATAGTTGTTGTTTTAATGTGTGTACATGTAGTTCTATCACCTCTTGCTGTGCACATTCGAGGTTATGATCTCCCAACTAGATAGACATAATAAACATGATGTTCGCCATATCTGTGTCAATGACTTTACCAGCTTTATCACTACAAACATGTATGCCCAGTTCACACTTTGGTCCAATTTGACAGCAGCATGGAGCAGGTTGGTACATTACGATGTAAGTTTAACCAGGGAGGTGAGAGGATTCACCTCCCTGGTTTAACCAGTAAACAGTACAGTGTATATGGGCTGTGACTTATAGCACTTCGATACCATTACAATATGGAAAAGAAAACAGTAGGCAGAATTAATAGGCCCTGATTTACTGTTTCATAATCATATTTTTTTCAGAATCATATTTTTCTGCTGTGGTATACATTGTATGAGCTCCCCTAAGGAGACATTTAAATTATTATGAGCTCCCTCATGGAGACACTGTAATGGCACAAAGTTTGAAGAATGATAATGTTTGATTTGTTTATAATATTGCTTTATCTGATCTCAGTAAATTGCCTCAAGTGGCAAATTGTTTTTCAATAGGGCTCCATTTATTTATTTTTCCCATAACAACAACAACAACAACAACAACAGGCTATGATTATCGAGAGGCCCATTTGCATAATTTGGAAACAATGCAATATAAGTAATCATCAGATATTTGACCTTCTGTTCATACACTGCAATAGAAAATTGTGGTGTTGCGGCACCAAAGAAATATTGTGAGTTTTTTATCTTGGTGATATACAAATATAATGGGTTCAACAGTCGTGCACACATTTAAGACTTTTGATATTAACAATACATGTAGGGCCTACCAGGTAGATTAATAGGCTAACTGCTCAATTTGTGTATGGTTGTGGGATCATATGGTATTCAAAGAGAGCTCTCTTTCCAAATTTGTTCCAACAATTTTCATGCAAAGTTAGAAAAATTGTTCTCTTTCATGTGATGTTTTGGGTGATCAAGGCTTTTGATAGCTTTTATGGCACAGTTGCCTTTAATACAACTTTCAACAAACACGCTCTTTTCTAAAATCTTGACTTTCCACTGGCAGTTTTAATTCAGAGATTGACCTGAGATACGTAAAGATTGAAGAAGTTTGAACTTTAGTGCATACTTTTGTTGTAGCACAAAACATACAATTATTCCATATCAACAAAATCATGTAACATACATGAGTACCTTTACAAAGAGTCTATGGGCGGGACATTTTTTTTTTCCAAGTGGTGATGTTGAACTGTGGGAACATACAGTACAGTGTTAAAGGACAAGTTCACCTTCATTAACATAAGGATTGAGAGAATGCAGCAATACTAGTAGAACACATCAGTGAAAGTTTGAGGAAAATTGGACAATCGATGCAAAAGTTATGAATTTTTAAAACTTTTATGTAGGAACCGCTGGATGAGGAGACTACTTAGGCTCGTGATGTCATATGAGTACAACAGTATAAAGAAAATGTAAAGAAAATTCAACATGTTTTCACTTATTTCGCATAATAAAAGAGCACTTGACTTGCCTCTTTCTAGAGGCAATGGGAATAATATTACCCATAACATATGTCAGTAACTAGTCAAGGGAATGTGTGCTTTTTTTAAAAGATGAAATTTTGTGAAATTCTCTTTATATTTTCCTTACATTGTTGTACGCATGTGACATCATACACTGCAGTAGTCTTCTCATCCAGCGGTGACTGCACAAAAACTTCAAAAATGCATAACTTTTGAACGGATTGTCCGATTTTCCTCAAACTTTCACTGATGTGTTCTACTAATATTGCTACATTCTCTCAGTCCTTATGTTAATGAAGGTGAACTTGTCCTTTAACTAAAGAAGTGAGGCACCGACTGTGTCTACAATGTAGCAGTTCAAATTTAGCCCCCAACGCCCCCCACAATTTCAAAAACAAAACAAAAACAAAACAAAAATGGATGTGTATACTATGGGCCTTGATGCCCCCCTAGCCAGGGTTAAGCTGAAGTGCCTTGCTGATTCTATGAAGCCCTGAGTCATCCGTGAACCCATTTCAAAAGCTGCAGGGTTAAACGTACTGCACGTAGAACATGTAACCCACGGAGGAGCATTAGTTCTGCACTCTTTGTTTGTTGTGATCAGCGCTGCTCTCTTTTCATATTACATGTATGGCTCATGTTCGGGGTCAATATAGGCCATGTATGGTATGCTGACTATCAAATACAAATTGTGTGTTGTTAGAGGTTGGAGAACACTTGTAAAAAAAAAAAATACAAAAATACAAAAACCAAGTGCACTAGTAGGCCTATGTCACATTGTCATCTCGATCCCACCTGACTCAACCAACTTTTTCTTATGCATATTGTCAAAATTGTTAAACTATAGTCACATACAAGTGTAAGTATGCATTTTAGGCTATTTCATATTTTTAGGGGGGGGGAGTAGTAGATTTGAAGGGAACAGAATGTTGCTGTAAAGTGCCCCCCCCCAAAAAAAAAAAAAAAATAAAAAAAATAAAAAATCATGGATGTTTCTCTTTTTCACAGGCAGGTATACAATTAAACCATGTTATTCACCTGCTTCCCCCCCCCCCCCATTAAGTTTCTTTCTAGGCAGAAATTCACTTCAACATTCATTAGTTGTCATTAGGTGGGACAAGTCTCCAATCCAGCAAACTTTGTGCATGTGGGTTAAGGTAATCTGTTGGGAATATACATAGAATATGAATACATTACAGGTATGGTTTATATTGAAGAACACAAGGTTCTAAAACTTATTATTGTGACGTCTGTAAATCTAATCTTGTCAGCTGCAGAACTGCTTTGAGTATTAAAGTAGTGTACACTGCATGTTACTTTTTGTAGCAGTCTCAGTTATGCACAAGTGGAAAAATACTGTAAGCAAACCAGAAAAAAAAAATGATATCATAAGTGCCAGGCACTAGTAATCAAGGCTTGCCCTATAATTAGAGATATATACAATGTATGCTACAACCTTGTTCTTTTGTTTTTTTTTTACGATAGCATGATGCGCGATTCATTTTTCTCAGGTCTGTTTGCAACCCCATCAACTTATAGTAAGAAAATGGTCAAACAGGGTACTAAAAGAGTCTAGGTGGCAAGGCAGCATACAGGGATTGAAGATTAGAAGTATGCTGTTGTGTATTGGAGGACTACAAAATATATGATAGCTATAAATAGTGCAGTACATCACAATGCACATGGAAAACAAAAATATAGATATAATCTAGTGCAGTCACCAAAGAACGCATACAGAGCAATATATACGAGGTTGCATTTAATACTTCCCCAGGTCTTGTGCAGGTTTGTTGTCTACAGCCTTGACCTCATCAACCTATTGTAATGTGATACAGAAAATAGGCAATAAAGGAGTTTACCAGCACCACAGCACTACCACACACAAAAGAAAAACCTGTTGTGTTTATATGTCTGTTGTGTATCAAAGTAGTGTGTACAATAAATCTTATCGTTTCAGTTACATGAATTTTGATATTTTACTTTACCTATAATGTGTTAGACTTGCAGATTGATTATAAAAGGAAAATATCATTGAGATACTAATCTGACCTGACCTGATAATGTTTTTTTTTTCATATTGTATTGCATGTCTCTGATTAAAAAAAAAAAAAAAAGAAGAAAAAAAAAATCTGTAGCCAGTGTAGGCTTATTTCCTCTTCTTTTTTTTTTTCCGGGGGGGGGGGGGGGGGGGGAGGGAGGGAGATGATATTCTTTTCTTGCACTGTAATGAAGTTAATATCACTGTTGAGCATAGATCTGTGTTTGACACAAAAATGTGTAATTGACTTCCATATTTATATACATCCATGCATTATGAAGAACACAGTTACACAAATACACTGTACATGAACCCAATATATACACATATGTGTGTACATATATGCATAATACATGTATTTGTACATGATGTGTATGTAGTATGTTGTATATATGTCGGTGATCATCTGCATGTTTTGCATTTGTAACATGTTTTTTTTTTTTATATTTTACATCAATATTTTACTTGAAAACTGCAGTCCTAAAGGGCCACCAAGTCCGGTTCTCAGTTCCAACCAGGGCTCAGCCCCAGGATCAGTGTACAGCAATGGATCTGGGGAAAAATACCAGGTAAGTCTGCAAATATGAGACTACATCAGTGGAACATTTTTTTCTATGGAAGAAATGAATACAAACTCCTGGACAATGCAGTCTATCAAAGACTATTGTTTATAATCCCAATGCAAACACCTTTAGTTGCAGGTCACTTGAAGTAATAGTTGAAATATCAACATACAGCATCCCAAAAGCAGGGATTTTCCGGTCTTTTTGCTTCATCGTTGCTCTCTTAGTTGTGATAATGCCAGAATATCCTGAAGAGACAGAGGTTGCCTTTGAACTTCATTTCCTTTGTATGAAGAAAACTGCTATTATAGGTATAGGTCTGAAAAAGAAAGAAAGAAGGGCCCTTTGCAGTTATGTTAACTGCTTGATATGGGATGCATGATTTATCGTGTCAAAACATAACCTTTGATCTGCCTTATAATCACTTAATGAGTTAATTACATTTCATTACAACTAAAAGCTTGACCAATGCTCTCAATAGTTTATGTTTGTGGCTTAATCATTTGCTTGGATTGTTAACGGGGGATACTGTCTGTTACATAAGAAAAGTTGGAATAAGAGCATCCTACTTTTTGGCTGCGGTATCTACATTGTATTCATTATGTAAGATACAGTAGTTGTTCTGTGGTATTCTTCTGCCTTTTATTTTGATTTTTTTTTTCAATGTATGGCCCCAAGATCTTGATGACAAAGCCTTGTGCAATATGCCCTCATTCATCATGGCAACTCAAAACTGTCAGTCAGCGTAATGGGGCACCTACCAAGTCATTTCCCAACTTACTTCCTGACTAGACCATTGTAATTCTTTGTTGAATGGTTGTACAGCTGACACTGTAAGTGGCTTGTGTAAGCTTCAAAATAAGGAAGTTTGTTTTGTTGATAATAACAGTGGTGGATCCTGGGGGAGGGGAGCATGGGCACCCCCCTTTTATTAGGTGATCCGAGTATCCTCTCGGATCACCTTCTGTATCTGTACTGATTCTTTGTTTTTCTTCTTCTTCTTTCTCCGCAAAAATTGTGTATCGCTAATCTCTTGAAAGTCCTCTTCCTATCAATGTCAAAATTATACCATACATGTATCATGTCCCAAAGACGATCCTCCTAATAAAATCATAGTGATTAGTCGACCGTGACGTCACTATGACGTCATTATATGAAAACACATTCTCAATCATATCTCTTTAATGGAATGAAAATTTTCAATGAAATTTACGTCACATATATTTCAAGTCAAGCGCATTCTACTCATATAATCAAAATTCATATTTTCTCTTAAAACGTGCGCGTATGCGCGCGTTGAAATATTTGTATGCTCAAATCGAGCTCAATTTTTTTTTGCACACGTTTCAGAAGATTTAGAGCATTTTTTGAAAAATTGAAAAAATCGGACGGACGCGTACGCGCGCGCACATATACGCACGCACAGCTCATATGCAATGAAAATTTCCCGTTTTTTCACTTTGATCGGATGTCTGAAATGTCAAGGAATATTTCTACCAAGTTTCAAGTCAATCCCACTCAAAATGACGTCATACGGGTCCGTCAAAGTTGAAATTCCGCGCGCGCGTCAATGGCGATATACAGTGCAACAATGCCAAAAAACTGCCAATTTTAAATCCGATTTTACTCGTCAGGATGGACGGTGACCCCCCATTTTCTTTACATATTCTGAAAGCTGATGAGTTGTACATGTCATTTCATGGGTTGGCAATGCTGGAAAAATGATTAAAATATATCAAATTTCTTAATAAAGTTAAAAAAGTAAATTTTCAAAATGACGTCATCAAATTTCAAGTTCATTCAAGCATATCTCACTTATTCTTTAGTTGATTTTCGTCCAAATTTCAATATGTTGTAGCTTATTAAATGGTCTTTCAGATATATAATAACAACAATTTGATTGGATGACGGCATCACCTCGTAAAACGGGATTAAAAGTAACATTGTTAAATTTGACCAGTTTACGTGTTATCTCTATGGGAGTGCAGTTTTTCTGGAAATGAAAACTGACATTACTATCTTTATCGAGCACTAGCTCACTTATGCTTCGGTGAATTTCTCCCATATTTTAGTATGTTGTAGCTGAGACTTTGGGCTATCGTTAGCGTGCCCTTCGTTTTTTCATACGGAGTCGGCATCATGCCCAAAAACTTGGTTGAAATTAAAGCTTATCTTCCATGCATTTTCATATTCCTTTCTTTCTGCAACTTTCTTTGCAATAACTCAAGAAAAACAAGCTCTATCAGCCCAATATTTTGCACATGTTTAGTTTATGTCACGTACATCGCCGTCTTGTCTGTGCAAAGTAGGGTCAAAGGTCATATGTACTTCTTTCTTTATCTTCATTATGACGTGTTATCTCTATGGGAGGGAATTTTTCTAGATTGTGAAAATTGACATGATTGTCTTTATCGACGACTAGCTCAATTACCCTTCGGTGAATTTCTTCCAGATTTTAGTATGTTGTAGCCAATGTAATACTCGTTAAGTTTTGTTAATCAAAGTTTTAATCGGATGATGTCTTCACCACGTGAAAATGGATATAATGTAACCTTGTCAAATTTAACCAGTTTACGTGTTATCTCTATGGGAGGGAATTTTTCTGGAAATGAAAATTGACATGACGGTCTTTATCGAGCACTACTTCACTTACTCTTCTGTAAATTTCTCCCAGATTTTAATATGTTGTAGCTGAGACTTTGGGCTATCATCAGTGATTCTCCATTTTTTCATACGACGCCGAGATCACGTCAAAAAACTTGGTTGACCTCAAACTTATCTTCGGTGTATTGAGATATTTCTTTCTCTCTGCAACTTTCTTTGCAATAACTCAAGAAAAACAGCCCCTATCATCCCCATATTTTGCACATGTTTAGTTTATGTCACGTACATTATTTCATAAAATAACAACTACTTGATCAGACACCATCTTGGGTATGTAAATTAGGGTCAAAGGTCATAAATGTTTTAACCTGTATCTTGGTGAATACATGTCCTATCTTTCCCATATTTTGCACACGCAAAGGCCATGTTACAAGAATCATTTCACAAAATAACCACTTTTTGCTCAGATGCCATCTTGGCTGTGCAAAGTTGGGTCAATGGTCAAATATACTTCATTCTGTATCTTCGTTATAGTGTATACCGAATTTGGTAACAAGATAGCAGACCTGACTCTTTTTTCTAAATGAGAATCCAAATATCACACGTCCAATGTCTCTAAACACAGATGAAACCTATATGATCATGCCTATTGCGATCAGGACTCGAATCATTGATTAAAAAAAAAAATCGGATCACCTAATTTGTCAGTCTTGACAAATTCTAAGTCTAGTTGTTTGTTTCTTTTTCTTTTTTCTTTTTAATACTAAAAGTAGGCATATGAAATCACACGATGGCCAACATAAATATTTTAAAAGTCTCCCTACCGTGGGAGAAGGAACACCCCCCCCCCCCCCCCTGGCCCCGCCCTTTTACGGAATTCCTGGATCTGCACCTGAATGATCCAGTGTATGTAACATAAAAAAAAAAATACACACTCACAACTCATTCCTTTGATGAATTACATTGATGGCTGCACCTTTATGACTATATCAAGTTACACCTGTGTGTAAAGTCACTTACAGTGTATTTGTAGTATTCATATCTTCGTAATCAAGCTCCCAGTTACTTACAAAAACTACAGATACTCATTCCTGTGCTATACAAACATACCTCCATGTACCACCAAACAAACAACCAAATGTGTAGGGATCGAACCATGCAGTCCTTTCTTTGCTCCTGAAATTTGGCATGCTGTACCCTCTTAATTTCTCTCATCACCATATCTCATGGTGGCTTTATGAAACTGACGAAATCACAATTGTTTTTTGAGTTAAATTGTATTGTGGTATTATGGTGGAATTATGTATGTTTTTCTTCTTCATGCATAGTCCCCATGTCATTTTTTCATCATGCAGAAAGGAGCTGATATACAATACTGTATTATGGGTCAAGTGTGCAGGGAAAATATCATACATATATCAACACTTGACATCCCCACAGGAGTTGTATGTGTCCCCCAAGAGATTATATTTTGAGGGAAGATTTGTACATTGAGGGGAAAAGAAATAACTCCCAAGGGTCAATCCATCCAGTGTTACATTATGATGATACGCAAAGAAATCTGTTGTACTCTACAATCTACATACAATCGTAAATACATATCATTTTACTGTAGTGTGCTATTCACAGCCAGTCAAATTCTCAAATTATACCTGAACTTATGTCACTGCTCGCAATATAACGGTTGTGATCCTCACTGCATTATTCACATGATTTAATTATGACCAATCACTGACCAGTATTTATGTAGATAGACCATTTTCTTATAGAATAAGAATTTAAACAAAATGCTGAAAATGTCATACCATGTTCTGGTAATTTCTGTTGTTGGTCTTGCAGGGTATGCCAGGGCTGATGGCTGCAGCGGAAGGGACCACCGGAAGAGGCGAGAACTGGATCTGGGACTGGTCGTCCAGGCCGGAGCCGCTTCCTCCCAAGTTAGTATTCAACCCATGTGGGGGTCAATGGCATGCTGACCAGTGGGTCATGCCTCGGTCATTGTTGAGCAAGGTCAATGGGACATCATTACTGATTGATGATATTCTATGATACAGAGGAATCTTCAAGTGTGAGTCTAAGAATAGTCTCAAACAGAACAGTATTTTAAAATTGAGACATTTAACCACATTTCTCTTTAAATCAAAAAGTGATTTATAATTTTCTTCCGTGATGTGATTTTCTGAATATATTTTAAATTTTACTTCTAAGTGATGCAGAAAGTTTAGAAGAATTAAAAGGAAAAATTATGAGTTGTTTAAGAGTTGCCCACTTGGTGAAATGATATCACAATTAAAAAGTGAAATGATTTTTCCATGTTTATGGAATTACATACAAAAACAAAAATGTTGTAGAGTAAGTATGGTAAATGATGCTTGCCTTTTATGAATAAAGCGAACAACATCAGTTCACACAACATAATCGTTGGTTTTGTTTTCATTTTCAATATGCAAAGATCAAGATTTTTCATGAGGCATGGATGGTACTTGTAATTGTATCTAAAAAAAAGAAGAAAGCTATAGTTTTGAAATGTCTGAAAAACAAATGACATAGTACAGTGGCGGATCCAGAGGGGAGCGCACCCCTCTTTATTTTTGGTTAAAACAAAAGAAATAAAAAGAAAAAATGGGGGGTGCATGCGCCCCCCCCCCTTTAATTTTGCAAAGGCGCCTCCCCTTTACGGAATTCCTGGATCTGCCCCTGTAGTATGACAAGTTGAGTTATGGGATTAAAAAAAATGAGGGTTTCTTTGAGAGTCATTCAGACATGCCGCTCAGGACAAATTATCGTGAGAGTTTCCCAAAACATGAAGCTGTACTGATTTTCACATCATAGTGTGTATGGTGATAGTTAACCATTATTTGGGTCCACACTCAAGAATCAATGGTTTTTCACATTGTGTTGCAAAAACCAACTTTCAAAAGCCATTAATTTTGGGTGTGTGCTGGGAATCAAATGTCAAAAATATCAAATGTCACAGCATAAATCTTCCCTTTTATGTTCTCATCACAGAGAGTTCCGCTTCAAGCACCCAGACAAGAACAGGTTGAGCATCCGTAAGACCAAGGCCATGCGTAGCGACTTCTTCTCAGCTGAAATCCTCTCCATCTTCATTCCATCCCTCCTCCTCACCAACCTCTTCGCTCTGGGCATGGGGTGAGTTGTGGGCTGCCATTTTCTTTTTTAAAGGGATGGTGCAGTTTTGGTTGATATGGGGTACAGGTTTCCAATGTCTTCTGATGATGAATTTCTGAGATAATGAAAAACCTCTTTTGAAATATGAAAGGGCAAATAATTCTAAGAGGGATTAAAAATCTAATTGATGAAAATTGGTTTTGAAATGGCTGAAATATCCAAAGAAAGCAATGCTAATAACAGGTGGAACCCACCTTTTATTAGGAATGCTTTGTTTTACGTACTTGGCTTTGAATAATGCAGCTACTTCAAAACCAATTTTCATCAAATGAACTTTGAATTTCCCTTAGGATTGTATGCTCTTTTACATTTCATTAAGGGGTTTCCAAGTATTATGCAAAAAGATAAAGGCTGAATCCTCTCCTCAACCAATGCTATACCATCCTTTGAAAACATTCTCTCTTGAGTAGGGGCCTACAGTATATCATTTGATTAAATGTCTACCTGTGATATGTCATTTGTCCCTACATTATGGAAGAAGTGTGTAGTGATTTCTTCACACATTGAGGAGCATTTTATTCTGTGAGGTAGTCGTGGAGAATAGGCCCAATACAAAAACTTTCTGGTGTATTCTTCCCAAATATGTATCGACTTAAACTCTGACATTGCTAGCCAAAGTGTATTTGTGACAGTTTCTAAGACTTTTTCACTGACTTCCTCTACGCAAACCTCAAGTCCATGCATTCCCTTTGTTTTACCTGACTTCGGATAAATTTTGTTTTGAAATCTATTCTGCATTCAACAAAACTCTATCAATGGCAGAACACTTTTGCTATGATGATCGAACTACTGAGAGCTATTCAACTGCCTTTTTTTAATGAGTGATAATAAATCATCAAAAAGAAAATTTAGTGGTAACACTTTCGTGGCAATGAGGAAATGATACGTTTAAGAATTCCCCCTAGTGGTTAGTTCCCTCTATGTTACTTGAACCTGAGCCATGCTTGTGACAACTGTCAATATACCTGCAGAGGCACTGCCAGGATTTGGGTTCATGTGTTGCCAATTTGCATGCTGAGATGAGCACATGTGTGTGTAAACTGTTGTGATTTTGAGGCCGGCTTGAATGCCAGTTGTCACTTTTAATTTTGTGAGAAGAATTTTGACAGCCTTTATTGGGAGTCTGGTGATATTCAGTAACCTACATCGGCCCAATATGTCATTGGAAAGGATTCAAGTTTGTCTGCCTTGAATTGAGCCCAGAACAACATGAAATAAAGTGAAACAACCGACTATAAACAAAACATTGTGCAACAGAAGGGAGGAAAGTAGAGCAAGAACCAAAATAGATACCAAAGCAAAGAAGTGAGATCTTATACATCCCTATGCTAAAGCATAGAGATAGTTGAGTAATAGCATGACATCTTTCTTTATTGTTAAGGCCCATGGATTAGCTGTGCTCCCCCACCCCCCTCTTGAAGAAACAAACAAAAAAGCACACTATTAACTATTAAATCTGCCTTTGTTAATAACATTTTGGCCTTGCAGTCTGTACTTTTCCCCTGCCATTGTAATTTTCCAGAAATCTGTGATTTTCACATCTTCCTTTAAAAACTTATCCCAAATAAAGCCATTGAAAAACCTCAAAACAGGGCCAGCAGATGTTGACAGGACATAAAAGGATGGGAACCACAGATAGACAATTTCCTAGCCTATGATGATATTGTACAATAAGTATGTGAGTACAGTCTGAATGCTTGATTTTAGTATTGAAAACACCTTGCAGCCAGACTATTAGTACTTAAATAATTGTGATACGCACCATTAAAACCAAAACAACTACAACATTGCACACATTTTAAAACGCAAGCAATATCCATTGAAAAGGTTCAGAGTTTGGAACATCACTTGCAGTAGACTTGGATTATGCCTTGATAAGTCCATAAATAGGCAGTATTTTTTTATTCAACAGCAGGAAATAGACCAGAAGTCTGTGCGGAGATCTGCCCCTGGTAGTTATTTGGAAGCCAGGATTGGGTATTATGTGGAAGGGGGGGGGGGTTGAAACAGAGGGTTGGTGTGTGTTAATTCTGGAAGGAAGTTTGTCTCCCCCATATGTTTGAGTTTACTTTTCAGTTTCACCTGCTTTCACATATGACGGCAAGCCGAGTTGATGGCAGATGGATTTGCGTGTATAACAGTCCATATTTTTGTTACCTTGCGAAAGGTTGGCCATCATTTGAAAAGTTTGATTGCAAAATGGGTTAACTTCATTTGTGTTACGCATAATTTGAGATTTTTGTAATTAAAGATGCTGAAAACAACAAAATAATGTGAAAATATGGAATATATTCCATAAAACTTCCAGAATGTTCGTTATTACAAGTGAGGTGTCATTGGAAAGGTTTTAGGTTGCTCCATGTGATAACAGACTTACTTTAACCCGTTCCTTATGGGAATCTGGTATACCTGGTTTCCAAAATGAAGACAAGAGTGCCTGCTTTCGTGGCCTATATTAATGTTTCTTTGTGTTAAAATGCCAAAAAAAGTGGGTTTGATAAAAGATCAGAGTTTATGCTATCAGCATTTGTTCTCCCTCTGTTTGAAAAATGCGTATTTCACAGTATTATTTACCTTTTCCTGATTTAGTTTTCGCTTGTTCTGCTGTAAACTTGTACGAACATGTACATAGCGATCAAGGCTGAGATCAGTTAGATTTCTGCATTCGCTGACCCCAGTAACCCTAGTCAGGTGCCTGGTTTTGTGTAGAACAAAAGATTCTGTGAGCTCATCAGCGCACGCTGTATTCATACCTCGCACCTGATCGATATTTCCATTGTTCACTGGCACATGTAGTTGACCATGGAAAGGGGGATACAATGTACCACTTGACAGCCTTCACACAGGTGGATTACCAACCTGTCTGCCTCTCTGTTGACGGGCAAAAAGAATCTCGTTTGGGGGCATTAAAGGCACTCCGAAAATTGCGGAAGGAATGGGTAAAGATGTTTGAAAGTGTCATTTATCCTGCTTTGCAATCAAACTCTTCATCTATATACAGTTCGACCTTGATTATCCGGCCCTGTCGGGACCGGTGCTCATCCGGATAAGCGAATTGGCCGGATATGGGAGACACAATGTTACGTATATAGCTGCCGTCCAAGCTGCTGTCCCAGTGCACTGGCAGCTAGGCAGGTAGCGTACCCCGCAACGGTGGTGTAATTTATGCTAGCCTGCGCAAAATTGTATTTCCTTCTTCACAAAAATAGAGTATATCTTTTTTGTGAAAATCATATATGTTTTACCTCATTAGATATTGAGAAACCTGTCATGCACATCTTATGAAATTAGTGAAGTAGATCCAAGAAAAGATGTTAAAATCACTGTTTTTTCTCAATTTTTGAATGAAAAAAAAAAAAGTCCTTCACTGCTTGAACGCGTCTGGATAATAGAGATTTCCGGATAAAAGGAGGCCGGATAATCGAGGTCGAACTGTAGTTCTTAATTGTCCCCGCCGAACGAGTTCGAGCAGGGGACTATGAAACGGGCTCCGTACGTGTGTGTGTCTGTGCGTCCGTGTGTCCGTCCGTCCGTGTGTCCGTCCGTGTGTGCGTCCGTGTGTGATCAAAATCTTCAATTTGCTACTTCTCTGTCATTTATGAGCCAATTTTGATTCTGTTTGCTTTATATGATAGCACTACATGGGAGCTTTGAAACTTCTACACAGAATTTCAGTCGTGACCTTTGACCTTGACCTTTGACCTATATTGTACATTTTGCTACAAAATGCTACTCCTTCGCCATTTCTAACCCGATTTCGATTCCGTTTGCTTTATATGATGGCACTAGGTGAGGGCTTCAAAACTTCTACACAGAAATTTGACCTTTGACTTCTTTGACCTTTGACCTTGATTTTTTACCTGTATTGTACATTTTGCTACAAAATGCTACTCCTTCGCCATTTCTAACCCGATTTCGATTCCATTTGCTTTATGTGATGGCACTAGGTGAGGGCTTCTAAACTTCTACACAGAATTTTGACCTTTGACTTCTTTGACCTTTGACCTTGATTTTTTACCTATATTGCACATTTTGTTACAAAATGCTACTTCCGGCGGGGACATATATTACGCACCGCGTAATTTCTACTTTTCCTTGTTTTCATTATTTTAATGCCGTATGACTTTCCAGAAATTACATCCACATTTTATCTTTTCATTTCTTTTTCTCTCTCCTCCTGCAGTGTCTACATCGGTTTCAGGATCGCAGCCCCTCGATCCAGCTGAGACTCCACCCTGGTAGATCTACACAACACACACATACACACACACATACACTCACACACATCCCCTTGGTCACGGCTGTGGGAGAGGACCGAATATTCGTGAAACACGGCCAACGATTTCTTGCTCCAACACCAATTCATCGCTGATCACGCTTGGGGAATATTTTTCTTTGTGTACAAATGGAGAAAAAACAAGAGGAAAATGAAAAGTTTCCATGTTATTTTTGAAAGGAGTATATTGTGTCATAATTGGTATCTCAAAAAATGTGTATAATATTTGTTGATTGCAGTGATGGTAATTCAGTGGATTTCAATAGTAATTATCTGTCAGGTGCATCAGTGATAGAAATAGCCTTTTGGTCAAACACTCACTATGATATGTTATATCAAGGATCTGATTTCTGACTTTGTATCTCAAGTGCAATGCTAAAAAACAAGCATGAAGGCAGAAAGGTGCCTGTGCCGTGTCCTGATTTGAGCGGCAAAGAACAAAAACAAGTGTTTGATAGAACTTTATAGATATAAAAATCTGTTGCTGTGAGAAAAAAAAATAACCTCAAAGTCATTTTGTCATACATATAATCCATTCTTCCTTTCATCAAGTTCAAGGTTTTATCTGTTTGTCCTGTACGATGCATGATATAGGCTGCCATTTTACTCATTTTCCTCCAAATGAAATGAGAGCAGAAAATTTCTTTGGTTTTTTTGTTTTGTTTTGTTTATTGTAGTATATGGTATATGAACTGCAGTCATATCTGTGTAATATATCATATATAGCACATAAAAAACATTGTACCACAAAGAAGTGACTGCAAAGTTATTATGAAGTATGATGTACATCATTTCTAACTTTCACTCATTGTACTCTGCTTTGCCGTTCATTACTACACACTCATCATTATATCAAATAATGGATTGTTAAACACAGCTAGCATACTACATCAGTTTGTACGTATGCCAATTCTATACATTTGTACTTATCTTACAATAGTAACTGCCAATCAGTCAAACATCAGAATGTCATCATACAAACCCATACGTGCATAAACTATCATTCATTTCCTTTGAGGCCAGTAAAATGTAGGCACAAAAGCAGGGTCCGAAGAACTGTATTTCGTAAGTTGTAGATGCCACATCTATAGCATAATGACTATTTTGAAGAGTCCTCGTGATATGTAGTGAGTGATATAAACTACTGTACTGTGAAGATTATTACTTATAGGATTTAAAAGCACTCTTTAAAAAGAAATGCATGGCTCATTTTTGTTTTCTCACAATAGCCACGTTCACACGGTCATGCTATCGTCAGTGGTATGCAAATTAGCTCCTAACTTTGAGTTACATAATGCAAGGTGCTTATTATACATGTAGATGATAGGACTCGTGGTTAGTTTACACCGAACTACACTTCACATTGAAATCTGGATATGCAGAGCATTGCACGCAGTGACCAATCTTTCACTGAATACCAAGAATTTGCGCGAAGGTGTACATTTACGGGAAGTACGCCAGTACTCGCAGGGGGCGACTCTAACCACGAGCCTGCTGTTAATTGTGTTCACGTGGGCCCAGTAACTACGATGCTTTGGAGGGGGTGCCCTAACTATCGATCTACACACATGATAATCACAGGATTTCTTTTGGTTAGGAGCAGTTAGCTAACTACGAGTTCCATACACACAGTTCTTAAAGTTAGATGCCCTCAGTGTGATACTATCATCAGAATTAGCTCTTAAACTACATGTTGACTTACACTTAGGGCTGCACCATGAGAAACTAACTATTGGAAGTCTTCCTACTCTGCACCTAAAATGTGATGATACTTGTGGGTAGCAGCTGAAAATGGCAATTTTTACCTATCACCTAGTTCAGTTCTGGTTCATTCTACTCTAAAAAGCACTGATGCAGAGAACAGTTTCTTAAAAAAAAAAAAAAAAAAACTACTATTAAAGAAAGAGAAGAAATCCTAGTAGTTGTTAGCAGTATCATGAACAGGAACTGTTTAAATGGTTAAATTGAAGTGCAGTGACTGTCAGGAATTTGTAGAGAAAAATCAGATAACTGTTTCTTGTGTGATCTCGGCATAGAATTTACCTTTTCCACTTACAAGTCTCTGTACTGGTACTCTGATTTCAGCCAGTTAAAAACCTGTCTTCAGTAAAGATTATGGTATGAAATACTTTCAGTGCAATTGCTGTTTTATCAAATATGCATGTGAATCATACACAATTATTGTTGTGGCAGCATGGAAAATATGGTTGTACCAGTGGTCAAATTCTGGGTATGGTCTTTATGCACCTTTGGCGACTTTTAAGAATGAACATTTTGCAGTGATACAGTGAGGTCTTGATTTATGGTCAATTTAACCATTTGAGTTGATTGGACTGACATATTTTTCTCATATATTTGCCTGTCTTTGCCTGGGAAAGGAAATATTGTAAATAAAACATAAATCTTTTTTTCATCAGTTGATTTTACCTTTTCCTCATGGTACAATTTGTATTTATATAAATCATAGTTGATAGATAGTTATAGAAGTTATGACTGTGCTACCGTGTGTAAAGGATCAGTGCACTTGTATCTGTCAGTAGTAGAAGTAAGCGTACTGTATATCTGTAAGTTTGTCATATTTATTGATATTTATGATGAAAAAAGGCATCATCAATAGAAATTCTAGACTACAGAGGAAAGTTAAACTCCTGCTAACTTTGTACATAGTGAGTGCATGATTTAATTCTCTCTTTACCATCATGTGAATCCAAACTTGATTCTGACACGTTTGACTTGAAGTTGTACAGGTATAAAAAAATAAAGGTTTGCAATCTGTTCAGGTGAAAGAAAAGTTGAGATTCAAAGCCATATTTTCATATTTTCGTACTTGTTTTGAGATAAGACTGACCGTGTCAAGCAAGAGAGAAATCATTTCAACATCTTGGTGAGGCCCAGAGGTGCTGTTATACATAAGAAGTGGAATGTGGTTATTTAAGCCTTGCAAATCATTTGAAATGTATTATGTATAGATTGAAAGAGATTGATTGGATATGACTGGTTGAGTACAAAAACACTGATATATTCTTGATCATGGGGAATTGTTTTAGAAAACAGTCAACCAAAGTTTCAGAAACTTGCTTTAAAGCCATGTAAGCCAAAGACTTAACAAAGGTATGAAGACATGGGACCATTTTTTTTTTTTTTGAGGAAAAAGGTGTGACAAATTTCATCTTCGGAATGTTTGTCACAAGGCAATTTTTCTTTCGTGACAAGTGGGCCGCCACATGAGATATATGATGCATGCAGTTGTTTTTACAGGAGTGAAATTTTGTTATACTTTTATTTTTTGTTTCTTTTTGTTTGCTTGATTGGGACAAATGGTAAATGGCAGATTATCAAAGAATTTGAAAACTCTGACATGGTCTGCCATAGATAGTACACACAAGAGAGAGAGAAAAAAAAAAGCTAATAACTAATATTTTCACATCTGATCTGGCATCCGATGACATCAGATTAGAAAAAAAAAAAAAATCAGACTTGGAAGTTATGCTGTGAAAATTCCTGGAATGTTTTTAGATATACTTTGCATCTTAAACTTAAATAGGGATCCAGTTGGATGATCGTGGTTTGATTTCAAAAATTCTTGGCAAGATATTTTTGTCCGAGTGGATGAAAGATAGATTTGCATTTTGATGTGATACATTTTTCTGTCAGCAAATGTCTATTTCTCTGTTCCTTCATGTGTGTAGGTCAAACTGTTATGTCCAGTAAATCTGTCTGGGTATAATTATGGGTGGGGAGTGGTGGTTGAAAACTTAGTCTTTTCTCAAGGGCATATCAGTGGTTATTTGAGGCTCTAATACACTGTCGTTGTAAAATGTATTACGAAATTTATGTAGTACGTCTGTGTGTTGTAGAAACAATAATCTCAATGTGTTGAGCTTACTGAGCATGTACATAGATTATACTTCATTGTTTTTGTTTTGTAAGTTTTTTTTTTTTGGTCTCCTGTTGCAGGATACATTTCATATCAGTATTAAGATCAAAATTATATTTGTCATAACCTCAAATCTAGCATATTTGTTCAAGTGGATTGTTTGATACTTCATTGGGATTGTACAACCATTTGTGATGTGTTAAAAGTCGTAAGATGGCTTAGAAATACAGTTTGTGTCTTTTCGTGAAGAAGTGTGCAGACACGCACTGATTGTCAATTTAAATGATGGAAGATTTTTCTGGATGTTACTGTTCATTACAATAGAAGTCGATCATTGTCTTGGAAATAGACTATGGGTCCATGTATTAAATGAATTACAATTAAAAATGAAACTCTGATCACTTTTGAGTTTGAAAAACAAACAAGAAGTACATCCCGTCACTGTCAATATTGTTTAAAGCACACACATTTAATCTCAAGTGAATACAAAACATTTATTGATATATGTAGCTATATGTTTGTCAGTTTGATGAAGACTTGTCTGTTGGTGGTTTTGGTAACCCGTCCGCTCCTAGCGAATGACACTGCCAAATGTGTGTTCAAAGAGGGTTTATCAGTTTGGTCTTGGAAACAACACCAAGAATTCTGATGAGGACAAACTCCTCGGATATCAGGGATTCGAACACACAAATAGGAATACTCGGTCTACGTAGGAATCTGCAATGTCCAGCAAACTTTGAACCAACCTGTGTTAACTACTGGAGTCCCTTCCTTCTTTGTCAATTTTCCCCTCGTTTCTGCGGCTTGTCACAAAATGTGCCTGAAGAATTTTCCAGAAGTGCTGCAATTCCGTAATGTCGGCAACGATTGTCGGAAGATAATGTGAAATTCTATTTTTTAGGGCTTTGCCGAGCCTTTTGGTTGTTCCCAATATACAATAAGAGTTTGGTCTTCAATGTCAGAGAGAAGAAGTAATGTGCGTGTTTGTCTTTGACATGTTGTAGATGTACAAGTATGTCATAACATAGTAAAAGGGTTTCTTTGCCTACAGAAATATATATGCATCTACATCATGTATATAAGTGTATAGTTGTTCAATAGGTGTATATGTCCTGCATTTGCCCTGCTTTTGCTACAAGCAGTGAGATGAAAAGCTGTAAAAGAACCCAGGACATAACCACTCCAAACCTCCAACACCCCCCCCCCCCCCCCCCCCCCCCGGCCCAGCTGCATAGACATGTATATATAATTCCCGCACTAGCACAAATGATGGACATTTAAAATTTAGTGATGTGCTTTCAAAGATATAACAGCAACAATTCATGTTAACCCATAACTTCGCTGTTTATTCTGCACTGCTTAGGCCTTGACACCATCGTGGTCACGAATTGGTTATGATTTTGAGATGTCATCTTGTCACGATTTGATATACACGTACATCTAATGGTGTTTTAACCTTATGCTCATGTATGAACCCTGTTTTACGACATCTGATTTCCATCGTGTCATCACAATGGTAAAATCTAAATGACAAAATCTGTAAGGCTGTGCGAAGTGGACTAACAGATAGGTATGGCGCATGGAGAGTGAAGGATTGAAAATTCTCGTTACATCTATGAGGCACTAAAGAGGAAGGGCTGCATGGGCCAATCCAAGGTTCAGAACAGCTTAGGTCAGCTAGATAGAATGGTATGAGTGTGACTTAACAGAGATGCAATTTTTTTTTTTTTTTGAGAAAAGAGAAGAAAAATGTGAATGCTTTGACTGGTTTTCTCCCCAATTCAAAGGAGGCACCAATCCTGTGCCCACACTGTGCATTTCCATTACATTTTCTATTTTCTCTGAATGATTTACGAACATTATGTACTGGTATCTTTGGTATTTTTTTCAGACTAAAATAACTATAAGCTCTGTAATCTGTATCAATTTTGCAGGAAAATCCTTTGTCGATTGCCTTGTGTGCTAATCATACATTGATACTTTTCTCATCATTTGTCTCAATTGCAACTGTTCCATGTTTGAAAGATGGTGGTTTGTATCTCCTACAATTCCAGAAATTTAGCTCAAATATCTAACCTGAAATCCCTGTTTCACATTAAAATTCTTCATATCCCCATTTCCTACAGTACCTGCTCCTTCTTCACATTTGCTGACTCTGTTTGCATGTAGTTCGAGATGAATTTATATCTTCAACTGCTCAGATATTCATGCTTTACTCTTTTTTTTTTTAGTTTGTGAGACGTAAGCAAATTTATATTTGAAAAAAAGAATGTTTCATCTGTTTTCTTGCTAATCTCTGCAATCCAATTGTGTGTAAACCTTTTACTCCATCATGTATACTTCTCATTAACATTATGTCATTTGCTTCAGACAATTTTTGACATTAAATGACAAATCGCCATGCAGCTTACTAGTTGAAATGAGAAACAGAGAACTGAGCCTTTTTTTCTTTGTGTTATGCGTCGTGTGATGGTATGGTTGTTGCCTGTTCGAAGCTCAGAGTATGATGTGTACATTTCTGTAGATCGCATACTTTGAAAGTGGACATTTCCGGAAGTAATGTTTCGCACTGTACTGGATAAGAAAAATTGAATGTGTTTTCAATTCCATAGGATCACAGTATAATACAACATCAAGCAAGACAAGTTAAAATATTTGAGAACTTTTATTTTTGCTTTCGTTTCTATTTAGCGAACTGCATGAAAATTTCCACTTTTGCAGCTATGACATTCGAGGTACATTTTTAGTGCCAGTGGCACCTAGTACCATGACGGCATACATGGTATAGCACATTTCTTTTTTCTATCAGTAATTGTATCAACATCATCCATTACAATTTGTGACCGATCACTGAACATTGTACCTTCTCAAAGCATGGTAAAATGAAGCCTAAATGTGCATTAAGTGAAAGCAGCAACATTGCTAGAACCCTTTAGTGAAAGTTTGGGGAAAATTAAGACAATCTGCTGAAAAGTTAAGAAATTATCAGTTTTGTTGCCACCATCGCTGGATGAGAAGACTACAAACATTTTGTGATGCCACATATGGAAAATGAAATGAAGAAAATATAAAGAAAAATTCAACATATTTCATTTTAAATATCTAACAAGCACTTGACTTACAACCTGTACATCTTTCAGAAAGCAGGGGGAATGATATTTTCCTTAATGTCACTACATTTAAGAACTGAAGTCGAGGGAATGAAAATTTGTGAAAACCTTGTTTTTCGTATGTGACTGAACAAAATGTGTAGTCTTCTCATCCAGTGATGGCAGCAGCAAAACTTAAAAAAAAAAATCAATAACTTTTCACTGAATTGCCCTATTTTCACTGATGTTTTCTACCAATGTTAGTGCTACATTCACTCAATCCACATGTATCTTTGGGTTTAATTCTCCTTTAACTGCATGAGCCAATTTGTGCAATTTAAATGTTGAAATAATTGCTCTTTAGTGGATTGAGAACTACAAACTTTACCTCAAAGCAAAACGAACTGTGCATGTACATGTTCATGCTATGGTCGTAATAAATAATGTAACGTACATACTTCCTACTACACATACTTCCTACGTACATGTATAGTGGTGATGACTGCACTGCCAATCCAAGTAGCTCAAGATCCATCAATAATGCAACAAGACAACAAGATCACATGTGGTGAAATAGGCAAGATCATTTTAATTGACAATTATCATCATGTTTTTTCATTTGTAAACATCTCACATTCATTCATATGTGGATGGCAGTCAACTAAACATGGATTTCCTTTTTTGGTCATAATTATGACATATTACATTGTATTAATGTCATTTACAAACATGTGGCTGAAGCATTCAGCATTCCCCTCCAAACAGAAAATCACAGAATATTCAAATCAAGTTTTTCAACCGCTTTTGTTCAAGGTCGATACAAATCAATGAAACACTCATCAAAATTCTATTTCTTCCTGTAAAATCTTCTGCCATCAGCAATGTTGACACTTCTGTTTGAAGAAGTGATTTTTCTCTTTGTTTTCCTGTTTGTAATTCTTTAGGGCATTTGAGACATGAATGCTCATATAGCAAGTTCTGTAGATTTCTTGAAGACTAGTCTTTCACAACAATGCATAGTCTTTCCTACTGAATTGAGAAGCATTAAACTAAGTAAAACTGAATTAAGGTCACACAGCATATACCACAAATGGTTGGTAATTCTTTGATACGTGATTTGCTTTCTCAACCTCTGACTTCATTGGTTTCCTGGCATCAGAAACTTTTAAGTTTACTGTATAAGTTTACTGTTTAAGTATGTTGCTACTGGCAAAGAGTAATTCTACGTTTCATGTCACAATACATTTATTTTCCAAACTGTCAAGAAAGCAAAAATATCAGCCTCTCAACTAGTCAACTTATGTGTTAGTTTTCAAAGATCCAGATAGGTCAGAAATGCCAGTCAAGCTTTTACTGCAATGTTGTGAATAAATTTTGGACCAAAATCACAAAGACGTCACTAGTGACAGCCCTTGATTTCTGATCAGCATGTTCTCTTTTTCGTTTTCTTTTTCGATTTCTGGGTGTGGATTCATGACAGATTAAAGGAAGGGTACAGTATTGGTGGAGATGAGAATTGGGCTTTTAACTTTTTGTGAGATACCAAGAATACACTTATGATATAGTACAGAGCATACCATTTTAAGAGGAATTCTAAGTTTATTTGATGAAAATCGGGTTTGGAATGACTGAAACATCCAAAAACAAAGTAAAACAAAGCAATCGTAATAAAGTGTGGGTCCCACACTTTATGAGAATCGCTCTTTTTTGGATATCTCCGCCATTTCAAAACCAATTTTCATCAAATAAATGTTGAATTCCTCGCAGAATTACATGCTCTTTCATATTTCATAAGAGGTACAGTATATCACCAAAAAATGTTAAAAACCTGAAATTAGGTCTCAACCAAAACTATACAATCCCTTTAATGCAAGATGAGAATATGCCAAGATTGATCTTGTCTTCAAGGTTGGATTAACATACAAAGTTCACCCGTGGCTAATGTGATGGAACAAGAGAACAGGTACAATGTAGGTGCAGTACTGCACCTTACAATCTTACTCTCATGCCCTTGGAAACAAAACTGTCAGCTGACAACTACATCGTACATGTTCACCAACCATTAAATTACTAAGTACTTAAATGATGAAAACATAAGAGTTATATGGCATGAAATGTACCAGCTAAAATATGTATTGCAAAATCAGCTCAACTGCTACTACAAAGTAAATGCATGAGAATCATACAGCTGAATTTGTAATATGTGGCCTTTTGACTTTATACCATCTCCTGAAACTAATACATATAATTTTTTCCCGCATGATAGTGACCCGTAAGTCTCAGTCTTAAGAATCTTTAATTGCATCAAGTCTTCCTCATCTTGCCCTCCAAAAAGGAAAGTTTTAAGAAACGGTTTATGTCATTTGGTACATACATGAATCTCCAAAAAGATTTGTCAAAACGATGTGCAAGTAGAGATACAGGGAATAGCACACATAAGAGCACACTTGGAATAGCTGCAGATTTATGGAAGAAACAGTGATTTACCTTTATATCATGAAGCGTTACCAGTAGCGGATCTAAGAGGGTGCCCCTTTAATCTTTTAAACAAAAGTAATGAAAAGAAAAGAAAATGCAGGGGGTGCTTGCACCCCCCCCCCCTTAATTTTGATTGTAGTGGCACCAGAAAATTGCACTGAAGCCTTTTTTTTTTTTTTGCTTGTCAGCTGACTAAACCCAGAAATGGAACCACAATTTTTTTTGTGCCCCCCCCCCCCCCAATAGAATTCCTGGATCCACCCCAGATGATTCAGAACATCACACTGTATTCTGCAAGGAAAATGGTCTATATTGTTCATACAAGTCACATACACCTGAGATTCTTTTTTTTGAACAACAGGAAGAAATACTTAGGGTACAAATCACATCAGTCACAGTCACATAATACATGTGAGCCATAATTGCAAAACTCAATCCGCGGGACTCAAACCCCAGAACCCATTCCCCAGAACTCAAACTGTAGACCTTCAAATTGAAAGCACAGTGCTCAATTCACTACACCACTGCATTCTTTACACCTGCACTTCCACTCCAGTCATCCTATCATATCATGCCATATGCACATACAGTCAAACCTGCCTTTGTGGCCACCTGTCCATAAAGGCCACCTGCCGTATACTCTACTGCCAGCAAAAGAATTCCCTCTGAGAGAAAAGCCATGTTAAAGACTCTGTCTATAGTGGCCACCTGTCAATAGTGTCACCTTTTTCATCTCCCCTGGGTGACAGCTACACACAGGTTTACCTACAAGTATCATCTTGTATAAGATGTAAAACTAGAATAATCACAGATTGTGATTAATACCCCCGCCCCTAGTGTTGCTTTATAGTGATGTCATGAGGGCAATGACATTAATACCAAGTTTGTGCACTTATCGAATTGGAAACAGAATAATTTTAGTTTACTGTACAATTACAGAGTTGACACTGAGTTCCACAAGGTTTGGGTAAAAAGTGTGGTTACCATGGCAATGCATTGTCTGATACAGACACAAGGGACATTTTGCATAACTACAACGTACACTTAAAGACCATCATACACACCAAATTTGACCTTCATAGCTTGAATGGTTTATTTTGATACAAAAATGAGTGGTTACCATGGCAACACATTTTCCTTAAACTAACACATTGGTGTCTTGCAAAACTACACTTCTAGATCATGATACTTACTAAATTTGACTTTAATTGCTTGAATGATGGAAAAGTTATTCGATCTGCAAGGTTTTGGTAAAATTGTGGTTACTATGGCAACGGTTTGTGTGACAAACACACAAATTATGTGTTCCACATCTATACCTCAGGGCCATAATGCCTACCAAATTTGGTTTCAATTGATTGAAAACTGTGGAAGAAGTTCACTCCACAGGATTTAAAAAAAAAGAAAAAAAAAGCGGTTACCATGGCAACGCATTGTCCGATACAAATACAAAGGACATTTTGCAAAACTACACTTAAAGAGCATCATACACACCAAATTTCACCTTAATAGATTAAATGGTTCAATTTGAAAATGAGTGGTTACCATGGCAACACATTTTTCTTATATTAACACACTGGTGTCTTGCATAACTACACCTCCCAATCATCATACATACTAAATTTGACCTTGATTGCTTGAATGATGTGGAAGTTATTCAATCCACAAGGTTTAGGTAAAATTATGGTTACCATGGCAACGCTTTGTCCGACAAACACAAAAATTATGTATTCCACATCTATGTCTCAAGGCCATAATGCCTACCAAATTTGATTTCAATTGCTTCAAAACTGTGGAAGTTGTTCACTCCACAAGATTTCGAGAAAACATGGCAACACTTTGTCAAGTACAAACACAAAGAGTGTCTTGCATAACTACACCTATAGATCATCATATATACCAATTTTGAAATTGATTGCTTAAATACTATGGAAGTTATTCAATCCACAAGGTTTGGGTAAAATTATGGTTACCATGGCAACGCTTTGTCCGACAAACACAAAAATTATGTATTCCACATCTATGTCTCAAGGCCATAATGCCTACCAAATTTGATTTCAATTGCTTCAAAACTGTGGAAGTTGTTCACTCCACAAGATTTCGAGAAAACATGGCAACACTTTGTCAAGTACAAACACAAAGAGTGTCTTGCATAACTACACCTATAGATCATCATATATACCAATTTTGAAATTGATTGCTTAAATACTATGGAAGTTATTCAATCCACAAGGTTTTGGTAAAATTATGGTTACCATGGCAACGCATTGTCCGACAAACACAAAAAAACATGTCTTTCACATCTATACCTCAATATCATCATTTACCCTAAGTTTCATTTAAATTGCGTCAAAACTGTAGGTGTTCGCAACGCAAGATTTTTTCAACAGTTTTTTTGCAACAGACCGACCGACCGCCCGACCGACTGCCCAACCAATATCACAGTGATTCCTATATACCCCCTTCACACTACGTGTGGCGAGGGTATAATAATTCCAGAATGACAGCATGACCAGCAATATATCAGAACATGAATTTGTCTCTAAACCCTGAGCTACAGTATACATGTACCAGATTTTGATCTAAATTCATTCATTTACTCACTTTACTTCGATCTGAATTCAGTTATTTACAATGTACTTGCCCTACAGTAGTACTTAAGATGGTTAAGTGAATTTACACTGACATATCTGAGTTCTTTCACAAGCAATGGAGGAAAAGTTTGGGGCCCCCGTTTCATGAAACTTGTAATCAATAACAAGTTACGATAGTTGTTATAGGCTCCTGAAATCCTTGCATCAGATTGGCTGAGAGCAAATTTGTCATAGAAATGTGGCAGTTGTCACTAACAAGTTTTATGAAACACGACCCAGGAGCCCAACATTTCTGACAGCCTGAATACCTCAAACACATACTAATGCTACCTGAAGGGCAGAGGCATAATGATTATTACAAATTACTCACTTTGTGCTTTGACTTCACGTAGTTCAATCATTCAAAGAAGACAGGACATACTATATATATATTCTTGTTTCACCATAAATGGAGGAACACTAAAATAAATGCATTTGTATGTGCATATGACCCGTCATCACAACAGCCTAATAAATTGGTAGAACTTTGATTTCCTGAATTTGGAAGGTTTCTTTTCCCTCATGTTATGAAACCTGGCCTATTTCACTGCCACAAATCCACCTTGGAAATGATATAAAAGCCAGCCATTAGATGATCAAATTTATAATTAAAAACAAATCAAAATCATGAGCTTTAAAGTTTGAATGCAGTCAGGTACGCAGGTAATATTAGGCATTCAAACACAATGGTTTTGTTCAAAACCTTAACGCAACATGCTTTGGAAAACAAAAACAAAAAAAGTTTTGTAATTCAAAACATCCCAAGACTTGAAATTCAGACAGGAAACAGGAATGTCAATTTTAATGTTGGCAACTTTCCCAGGGTGTTATAATGATGGGTCATGTATGCCTATATCAGAGCTGCCACCCTCTGCAGAACAAACAAAAAACATACCAATGCATGGTAAATGCTGTAACAAACAAACACACAAACAAACAAATAAACAACACAACAAGCAAACAAGTCAATCAACCAACCAACCAACCAACCAACCAAAGCATAGCAAGACCAAAAACCACACCAACAAACAAAAAAGAAAAAGGAAACCATATTCTGATATGGGGGAGGGGGGAAATATTTTCTGAGCCTGTCTGAAAAAAAAAATCATATTTTGTTACTCTGGAAGAACAACAAGAAAAAAAAATACTGAATATGGTACATCATACTAGTTGGCAGCTCTGTCTATTAATACTTATTCTTCAGTACACTGTATTGCAAAAAGGTCGTATCTCACCATTTAGATGTGACAGATAACCCTGAGCTGCAATGGTAGGTGTAACTTCATATCGATCAATACACCATAGTCACACTTATCCCCTCAACTGGATATAGTTTGATAGAAAAATAGAGTATTCATCATAATTATCTCTTAAAATGCATTGATTAGGTACACCCAAATATGATACTTAGCTGTCATCACAAGCCCTTGTTGTAGTAAATGTACTGCAATGATTCCCCATACTTCTCTCGTATCACCTTCTGCAGATCTGGCTCCAGTTTTGAAACTGCGAGAGAGCTGATGGAAGGGAGAGAGAGGAAAAGAAAGAAGGAAAATATCATTCAGTGTAGGACAAACTTATTTGAACAGCTTTCTAGGACAGAGACAGCAGATCAAAATAGATATCAAGTATCATATAAACGTTGATTACTGGTCAATGATTGGATGAACACCATACATGATCTCTCCTTCCTACAGGAGCACCAATTCATCTGTATTAAACAAAAGAAAAGTCACTGCAGTGAAAGCATGTGACAAAGTTTATTTTCCTGAGCACTTCAGTACAGTCTTATTACCCTTGCTGCTGTGAAATACCTCCACTATAGGCATCGTTCATAGGGTGCAGTTCGTGCTCTTACGAAAAGGGGAATTTATCCCAAACACACATGTGGACTCAATGAATGCAGAAATATGAGTAGAGCACACACATGTAAGTAGTTTGAGGGAAATCTGACAATCTGTTAAAATGTGAACTTCCAAAGTTTTGGCAAAGTCATATGGGAACACAAAGGCTATGACAGTTTGTGATGTCTTAGTACGGGAATGATACGAAGAAAATGTAAAGAGAATTCCACATACTTACATTTTCCTAGCGTAATGAAAGGGCACTTGACTAACCTCCTTCAGAAGGCAGGGGGAATAATATTGGCCTTCATAAATGTCAGTGATAAGTTGATAGAATGTACACTTTTCAAAAAAAAAAGTTACATTTGTGGAATTCTCTCTATAATCTTCTTTTTTATCGTTCCACTCTTGTGACATCACAAACTTTCCCAGCTTTCCACTTATCCAGCAATGACGGTACATGAACTTAATCAAAACTTCAAATTCATCAACTTCAAATGGATTGTGTGATTTTTCTCAAATCTCACTGACAAGTTCTTCTATCACATATTCTGTGTTCACTGAATCCACAGGACACGTTTCAGGCAAAATTTCCCTTTTTTGAACAATTACTCTGTGCGCTGGACAATTTAACATTCAACACCAAGGCTGCATCTAACAAGACATTTCTTACCTCTTTTGTGGGAATAGTGCACAGGCACATGGTGTCATAAAGACAAGGCTGTAGAGACAAGAAACAGAACAAGGCACATCTTATTCAAATTAATGAAATTCTTGCATCGAGTTGTTTTTATTCCCACTGATTGCATCTGTCCGGTGATCAGGAGGTCATAGGTTTGAATTCTGCCTGAGTATGTATGCCTATTATAATTTTTTTTATATCATGGCTACTACTAAAACACTAATTAATTTGGTGCTTATTAATGTCGACGTAGGGCAAATTGTCAATTAGTTGCAATAATGGCACATTTTTAGGATACTACAGATTAATTCAAGATCTCTACATCCTCTGCAATACTTCTACAACTAGGAATAAGTAATGGCAATGTCTGATAATATACCTCTTGAAATATTGTAAGTACACACACAAAAGATATACATTTAGGATTATACTGTAACAAGCTATGAGAAGCAGCTGTATGGGTGAAAATATGATTATGTCATATCTTCCTAACGTTTCGGAAACATTTGAATTACTTAAAAGTTTAAAAGTCATCGAGCCATTGTGAACATATAACACAAAGAAATTTATCTCTCTGGTGTGTAAAACATTAAGAATTATCCACTCAATGATAATCATGAAAATAGGTGGTATTCTCTTCATTCTTTCTTTTTCCATTTTACCTTGTATCTGAAGCCCTATTGTAGAGTATACAATTCATTCAAAGTACCCTATATATTGAGTGAATAAAACAATCAATTAATCTCCACTTGTTCAAAGTCAGTGCTAGATACAAACATTGAAATAACCATAGAGAACTGAAAATAAGCTGATATCAATCATTCAAAATTAATGTGAATTGCACAGTAGAGCAATGTAGCAATGGCTTTGACATTTTGTGGTACATTTCCCCCTTTGGACTTACAAGCATCCAACCGCGAGGACTTGGAAGGGAGCGTGGAGGGCCGGTACCCTGTTGAACCATGGGTACTTGATAAGACGCTCCATGACGACGGGAAGCAAACCTACGGGAGAAAGTGACAAACTTTTCAGGAGACATCGTTTGCAACACATAATATAATATGAATTCCAAAGAACGTGAATGATGCCGGAGAGACAAAAACTGAATCCTGCTGAGAGGATGTTGTAGTGAAAAAGGTGTTCTGTTTTGAAACTTGCAAAAAACTGCAATAATTCTCTCAAGATCAGAAACAGCAAACACTTCTCCATATGTAACCACCAGAAAGTCACAAGACTTTAATATTTTTTAGTAAACGGCTGATTCTGAATGATCAGACTCTAAGCATTAAAATTATGTAAAACTCAATACAAATGGACTTTCCTAACCTATCCGGTCTAAATAATGGAAAGAAATTACACATCCTGGAAAAGCGTCCACTCAGAAAAGACGATTTGAAGGTAAGGTTCTCTTCAAGTGCTTCATCTCACTGTGCTGTGCTCTGTGCAACAAATGGGACAAAACAGCAAGTGAAGCTCTGTAGCAACCACAATGAAGTGGTTATCAAATTAAGATGAAACTTTTCATACCCATATTCATGACTGATACCAACTTTCAATGCAGTAGCACAATCTTTTTGAAAGTCATCAGAGTTGAAAGTGAGGGGTGTGTAAATTATTTTTTATGAAACAAAGAGGGGCCTTTGAGACATAACTCCTAATCATCCTATTCAATAAAAAAAAAAAAAGTGTTCTAGAAAAAATAATTTTCAAACTGTTTCACTATCCCAAACTTAAAGAATTATGTAAAAGAAGAATCACTCTTTCAGAAAACACTGGGTTGACCCATTTCAGTCATTTTGAGTCCTCACATAAAATCAGGGCATGCTTTTTCTGTTGGTTTTGTGATACACAGTTACATATTCACATGAACTTCAAGTAGCAAATCCATACCACATATAAGTTGACTTAATTATTAAAATAGACTAAATCCAACAAATAGAAGGATAGATGTTTCATCAAAATTGAATTTCAGATAAGAAATCTTTCAAATTTCACACATTTTTGCCAAATACCACTACAAGCAATTTCAATGAGGTGATGATGTCATCACCAAATAAAAATTGCATCAAAATCAGATGCAACCTCTTCCCCCTAAAGGTGACTGTCTCAAGAATATATTACAATACCACATTAATTTAACACACACTTACATTACATACTCTCTTTATCAATGATTTCGTATTTCCAGAAATTTTGTGAGAAGTGTACTGCACAGTGCAAAGATCGTGAAATGTGCGTAAATAGTTGCAATACCGCAGTATACATCACAATTCTGTGAAAGCATATAATATAATGTAAAATATATCATCATTACTTTATTATATTTGCACGATTTCTAAATTTTTTTCTGTTCTCATTGTTTTATTTTATCCTTCTCATCAAAGTGAATTTGGACAAGGCATAATGCACCTAGTTTCTGATTTAGAATTGACAGACATTAGCTTCTATAAACTAAATAGCAACCTTGTGCAAGGATGGGGCAGTGCCTTTATCTCACTCCTGACCCAGTGTTATTTCCTGCATGGCAAAGGGACTCTACACCAAAATACACCACACATGAAGGAAATGCCCCATTTCATATACACTCTGTAGAGGGCCACCTGAACAGTACAATCTGTGTTTTAATTGTTATTACAGATGCTGTCATTGTAGGTGACGCTATTTAACTAGTACCAAAAATCACTGCTGACACCCAAAGTGCTGTTACCATGTCCAATCGGGCAAGGTTCAACCTTGGATTTAATGACAGAAATAAAACGATAATAAGCATCTGCATCTCATCAGATAAATAAGTTTGACAATGACAGACACCATAATGTGTCATGTGTGAAATAAACTCACATGTTCAGTGTATGCTTACTTTACCTTGTGTGTAAATTAGCAGCCTGACCAAAGGGACAACTAACTCTACTTATTTGGTCATGAAATATAAGATCTTGCACTAAACTAAAGACATAACAATGTAATGTCATCCTTGCAAATCCAAGTGATCTTTGTGTACAGTGGAAACTCTTTCTAACCAGGTCCTTTGGACCACAATTATTGTTTGTCAATTCCAATGTCTTTCTGCATCAATGATAAATAAACAAGGAAAAGTAGAAATTATGCGGTGCGTAACATATGTCCCCGCCGGAAGTAGCATTTTGTAACAAAATGTGCAATATAGGTAAAAAATCAAGGTCAAAGGTCAAAGAAGTCAAAGGTCCAAATTCTGTGTAGAAGTTTTGAAGCCCTCACCTAGTGCCATCACATAAAGCAAATGGAATCGAAATTGGGTTAGAAATGGCGAAGGAGTAGCATTTTGTAGCCAATGTACAATATAGGTCAAAAATCAAGGTCAAAGGTCAAAGAAGACAAAGGTCAAAATTCTGTGTAGAAGTTTTGAAGCCCTCACCTAGTGCTATCACATAAAGCAAACGGAATCGAAATCGGGTTAGAAATGACGAAGGAGTAGCATTCTGTAGCAAAATGCACAATATAGGTCAAAAATCAAGGTCAAAGGTCAAAGAAGTCAAAGGTCAAAATTCTGTGTAGAAGTTTTGAAGCCCTCAACTAGTGCCATCATATAAAGCAAACGGAATTGAAATCGGGTTAAAAATGGCGAAGGAGTAGCATTTCGTAGCAAAATGTACAATATAGGTCAAAAATCAAGGTCAAAGGTCAAAGAAGTCAAAGGTCAAAATTCTGTGTAGAAGTTTTGAAGCCCTCACCTAGTGCCATCACATAAAGCAAACGGAATCGAAATCGGGTTAGAAATGGCGAAGGAGTAGCATTTGGTAGCAAAATGTACAATATAGGTCAAAGGTCAAGGTCAAAGGTCACGACTGAAATTCTGTGTAGAAGTTTCAAAGCTCCCATGTAGTGCTATCATATAAAGCAAACAGAATCAAAATTGGCTCATAAATGACTGAGAAGTAGCAAATTGAAGATTTTGATCACACACGGACGCACACACGGACACACGGACGGACGGACACACGGACGGACGGACGGACGGACGGACGGACACACGGACACACACACGTACGGAGCCCGTTTCATAGTCCCCTGCTCGAACTCGTTCGGCGGGGACAACAATATCTAAGGAAAGAAATTAACCTGGCCCTGACCAGAGAAATTAGGTTGCCATATCAGGCATTTTGTCCTATTTGTTCTATAGCGGTTCCACTGTACTGAGCTCACTCTAATCATGAAACCATTTGTCATGCTATAGATATCATAGGCCAGCTAACTCAGTGACCCTTTGACCTATTTAATGCTTTCCCATCTTTGCCGTTCATATATCTTTTATTTGTTACTAAATTTCTTTCTCGGTCAAGCCCGAAGGTGTTACGACTCTCGTACATAATCATGTCAACAACTTCCATAAGTTAACTACACCGAACCGCACTGCACCGTAACCTATACACATCTCTCACTGACTCCTGTGCATTGCATGTACTTTACCACTGCACATTGTTCAGTCACATTCATAACCAATTTGTATATCAATTTTAAACCAAATATTTTAGAACTTAAATATAACATTTTTACCATGGGTACGATTAAACATTAAATTTTCATATCCAACCGTAATTGTCTACTTACAACATTGGGCTGACATAAGAACAGCAAATTAACAGTGACTTCTGGTGGCGACACAACTCTCGTTTCACGTGTCTTGAGGCTGCGAAATGCAAGCGCCCTCTACTGCCCAAGCTATATTTTGACTAATCAGAGCTAGGCTCTCGCCTATGACGTCAATGGCATAAATTAACGTCTGCTTCAGTCATATAATTTTTTCTTCTCTGTTGTTGTTGTTTTTTTACCCCCTTCATGCAATAAGATGAATGTTTAGCTTCATGCTGAAATACATGTATTTGATGCAAGGTAATTGTTTTGTTGTTGTTGTTGTTTTTCTACAGCTACAGTACCTAAATGCCCACTTTACAATTCAAGTCTGTTTTGTTTGTTTGTTTGTTTGTTTGTCTGTTTGTTTGTTTTTGATAATGCAAGCATGGGCTTTTCTGATAGCTGTGTTTATGATTTATGATTCCAAGCTATTGTTTGAATGCATTTGCTAAACTTCAAAACTGCTAAAAGTTTGTACAATTTTATGTACAGCCATGCGTGTTTATTTGTTAATACCATAAAACCAATCTGATTACTTTACATTTCCACCGTATCATATGACATTACATGTTTTGATACCCTACGCACTTCTTTACTATTCCTTATCTACATGCTACAGTGTGAATTATTATTGAAGCTCATGTGTCAACCTGCAAAAAATAACAAACAAACAATTCCTTCCTTTTTTAACAGACAATGAAGCTGAATTCAAATTGAGTGATCTGAGCACTGTGACAATCTATAGCAACAGGAAATTAGCCAGAAATGGCCCTGCCAGAACTTCCCACTGAACACCTACTTTAACAAGTACAATGTACTTCTGGTGGATAGAACAACTAGTAACACAGAAAACACACTCGAAACTCACACTGTCACTACCTGTAACAATATGTGCAGATAGAGCTGCATTTATGCTCACAGGACCAAATTCATGAAGGGCAATTCCGCAGTTAGGTGGACATGACATGGATCAAAGAAATGTGCCTCTTTATCTTACCCTTTAATCTAGGTATCAACTAATGCCATGGATGTTCACCAATCATTAGGGTCTTTCAAATTCAGTAGATTTTATTTTTCGTATTCATTGATTTTGTGAGATCTAAAACCATCATTTAAAATGTACATGTGGGACTGGGGACGCTGAAATTCACTTAAATGCAAATTACAGCGGATTCCTTTGAAATTTTTTCCTCAAAGTTTTGCTAAAGGGTAAAAGATGAATACATTTAAATACTCCAGAAGTCATGTGACATTTTGTCAATTACAAAAGGGTGAAATGACCTGCGGAATTACTCCAGACAAATGTAACGTTACTAACCGTAACGTTACTAACCATGCTTTTGGGGGTCTAGCTAAAAAATTATTGGTCGAACTGCTAAAAAAATTTGCATGAACATTTGTCATGATGCAATAATTGAAATTAATGCAACACTTTGTTTGAAGTAACTCGAATTTTTGCACACTTTTTGTTACAAGACATTGATTTTTTTGTCATGTCCTTTTGTAACGTTACTAACCAGCCCTTTAAGTTGCTATAGCAATTCTAATATTTCTTGGATTGTATTCATTCTTTTCTGTATCATAAACCTGGGAAGGATGAACATATTTTTGACATAATTTTGACTTGAAGTGAATAAATGGTAATTTAGTGGTAAAAACAAATATCTAAATTTGTTCAAATGTAACGTTACTAACCGCGGAATTGCCCTGAAGGTAATTCAAATCCACACCATGGACTCAAACTAACATATATTCGCATATCTTGCAAACATGTGTGTCAGCATGCATTCAGCACTGAATGTCAGTTTGCATACACAATGCAAAAGAAAAAAAAAAATACATTTGATATTAAAATCACGGACTACATGTAAACTAATTTTGAGAAATCCGACCACAAAGATCCCCACTTCCTTAGCATTGCTTCTGAAAAATTGTAACAATAACAGAACAACATGCTGCAATAAGATAAAAAAACAAAAACAAAAACAAGAAACACACACACCCTGTATTTGGTTAAGAATTTTGATGTGAATGGAAATTGAATAGAAAATGCTGATACATAAATCAAAATGAATATACTAAACTTACACATCCCAGGGGCTGCCATGAATATTCTTGAGAAGACTACTTTTGAGATTCCATTCACTGCAGCTTTCTGCTCAATAAAAGAATGAGAACAAAAGACAAAATAGAAGGTATAATACAATATTTCAGCTTCAAAAGCGATAGTAGACATTGTGTGTAAATAAACACCATTTCATAATCAGGATGACAGTAATTGTAGAGGACAGTGTAAACTTCGAATGAACAATTACACCTATTCCCTTTGCATATCAGGGCTTTCTATCCGAGAAAGACCTGTGTACTTAACAATCACTACACAAATGGCTTCACCGTATTACTTTAGAAAAAAAAAAACACTTGTAACCATGGCAACTTAGCTCTCAATATCAATACTACCATGAGCAATGTGGCATCAGCCAAGCCACCTTTTCACCTTAATCTGTCTCTGGTAATATAACAAATGACAATGCTTGGGTTAAAAAAAAAAAAAAAAGAGTAGAGAGAAGTAGTGGAAGATGAAATGCAAACAGTCACAGTTAAAAATCAATATTACTACTAATACTAGTACAATCAAAAGAAGAAACTGTTAAAGGACAGTTACTGGTAGGGAAAACAAACATTTTGAAATCATGCTGGAGTGATTAGTAGTGAAACTCACAAGAGTTTAACTTGAACTGACATTGGAAGTATGAAAAGCATGGCTTGGGAGTATGAGCAAAGTTTTATAAGAGCACAGATGGTTGCAAGAAGACGTTCTTGTTGAAGACTGATTGAGCTGACCTTTGACCTCCCGACCTCATTGCCATTGTCATCATAGATGACGATGCCATTCATCAGTTCCTGTTGTCTCATCATGGGAATGTTGACACAGTTTGCTGCCGCCACTGCCGCAAATGGGACATACCTGGCTATCAATGGTGGAGCTGTCTGGAAGAACAGAGTCACACATTTCAAAAGCCATCATACTCGTTGTTCAACATAATACATTCAGCAAATTCTTTTTCAGACACTGTTGTCTTCAAATACTGTAGAAGCTGCTATTTTCGTGAGGGCTTAATTTTCGCTAATTACAAGAATCACAGTTGGACCGTAAATTTAACAACACGCAAAAATGTCACCATGAGGTCAGGTAATATTTCGCCTATGAAGGCCCCTGTTTCAATTCGCAAAAAAAAACATCTCCCGAAAATGTCTGAGACCTCCTCATTCACGAAAATATATGTACGCGAAAATAACAGCATACACAGTACACAGTCAAAGACTTTTTATGGATATTTATTCAAACAATAAAATTCCCCTCATCAAGTGGGTTTCCAACTAGGTAACAAATGTGTTCAATGCAACTGTTACATTCATTTATATACTTGTCTATCAAGCTGTCAGTCAATGCCCTTCCCCTGTATTCCCACACCATTTTGAATGCTAATATCACAGTCTTTTGCTAGCAGTTCATTTTTTGCATATATATGAATCCCATTCTTCCAACATCATAAAACATTTCCAGCAAAATTTTCTGTATCTGGTAAGGATAGTAAGTTTTCTGCATATTTCACCCATTCAAATTTGGTCTATGTTTTGCTAAAATTTCAACAACATGCATTTTGTTGACAGTCACACTTGATAACATCCCTCAACTGATTTTGACAACAGAGATGCAGCAAACATGAAAATCAATTTCAACTCAGCCTTAACCACATAACTGAAAAAAAAAAAGATTGATAAATCTATGAATACAAAGGTTAACATTAGATACTGACCACTCTTACACCCTCCGACAAAGATGTCCCTCCCCCCCACCCCCCCCACCCCCCCCCCCCCCCCCCGAAAAGCAAGAAAGTGAACATGCTGATATTAGCAATATCATTAATCAACTCTGAATGGACAGGAACTTACAGATTACAACACACAACTTACTTTTGTTAGTGCATTCAGTCCCAGTGCAGTTATCAATGCGCTGGTTGTGGCTGTAACATATGCGGTTCCTATTTGTCTGGTATGAAGGAAGCACGGAGTAAGAACAGCATTTCTAAACATACATGTAATACTAAAGACTACTTTGGAATAATACTTGGAATGCACACAGGCCATCTTCATATTTTACAAAAATGTTATCAAGTTGAGGTTCCAGCTGTTGGTTTATAAACTGCACTATTCTTTGACTATTAATTTTTCATTATTCTTTGACTTACTCCACACATTGTCTGGCAATTTTGTCTAGAATCTGAATGAGATTACAGGAGTATGAAGAGCCAATAATGAGGAATAGTATTCTTGCCTCATCAATGTTTCTGGAGCTCTTTGTATTCTGAATTTAAAGGGAAAATTACTCCTCTGAGAATAGAAATATAAATGAACATTTGCACACAGATGTACAATATATCAGTGAAGCGGCTCTGAAGATTTCCACTAATCAGTTTGAAATAAATCTTGTCTTTCCCTATTTTCTTTCCTTTTTTTTTTTAAAGACTTAGCATCATAATGAGAGTACTCAAGGTTATTAGTTGTACGAAGAACATTCCCACAGCAGCAGATGAACACAAAGAATCAATTGTGCAAACTACTGTTTGGAAGTTGGTATGCAAGAACACTTTGCAGTGATGCAAGTAGTAGAACCAGTAATTCATACAGATAAAGCACGTAATGATGTTAATGCAAATTACCCACTCACTTTACTGTCACTCACTTTACTGTCATCAGATTGAAATGCTGTGCACACGAAAACTAGATGAGCTATGAATGCATGCAGAGTGGCTGGAGCAGCAGTGAGCTTCTGAGGCTGCCGAGACATCATTTTCACATTCAGCTCCCAAACAACAGTGAATGATTTGGTCATAGGTACATTGTCATTGGTCTCTGTAGTACTGCAATGAAATCACATGAATGGCCAGACTTGAAGGGTGGCTGCTGTGGATCTGCTCAAAACCCAGCTTTGTATCACTATGACTCAGGCAATCAAATTTTTTGAGCAGTGCAAAAATCATTTTATGACTTTTTAGCTCCACATCCCCTCCTCAACCTTTTCCAAAACTTTGAATAGAATAATTATGACAAAACTTCGGAAAGGATTTAAACAATTGCTGTACCTCGTTGTGATTGATGAAGCTGCATTCCTGTTTGTGTAATTGACAAGAGCGTTGAAAGACTGGTTGATCCACTGCCAAAACACAACGGCCGGAACGGTCCTGAAAGAGGATGAAACTGATTATAATGAATTGTTACAATACAATATTTAAAGGGGATGGCTACTAACTGATCAGTGGGAATCAGTGGGATGATTACTCCAATCCTTGTGGGATTCATTTCAGAGTACATTATATATCTACTGTTGTGTGAAAATTATTTGCTTCAGAATGGTCTCATATTCAAGTAATGTGCAGTTTAATCGCCCCGTCACTGTACAGGCATGCTAACCTGGAAACATTAAACTGCACATTACTTGGATATGAGACCATTCTGAAGCAAATAATTTTCACACAACAATAGATACATAATGTACTCTTAAATGAACCCCACAAGGATTGGAACCCAGCATTCCCACTGATCAGTTACTAGCCATCCCCTTTAAAGCTGAAGTGATCTCATAATGTTCATAGTAGACATTGCCACATGCCACATTGACACATGCCATGCTAGTCTTCATTTTGACTTTTCTTCAGACTTTTCTAAACCACCTGACTCAAGAAGGTACATGCCACACTTAAATGTAAATACTCAGATGCAAATCTTGCATCACTAGAGTTTGCTGCTGGTACAGCAGGCAGGGGTAGTAATTGTTTTAATCATTTGACTAGCCCCCACCCTCTGCCAGTGGGACAATCATATCAGCAACCACCCTTTGCTGTCACTTTGTACTATGTATATTTGTAAGACAATTACTTCTGCTTTACCCTTGCACAAGATACTGGATGCAGTCAGTCTCAATAAATGTCCCAAAATATCAACACACTGCTCAAGAGTGGGACTGTACTTCTCTCTAACCTTCTTCTGCTACATGTATCCAGTCATTTAATAACAGAGTGTACAGTTTGAATGCTGTTGTGCAACTGCAGTGATGTAGTGATACACAGTTTTGAATCTGAATACTTCCAAATTGATTTTTATCATAGATATCCATGTCACATGATTTCTTGAGTACTCTGCACATCTGAGAGCACCAGATGTCTGTGACATTACAGTACCTGTAGAACTGCAGCATGGCTCCCGTGATGAGCATACCACCTGGTACCTGGAAGGACATCCTGCCAATGATGTTCTGTCTCTCCCCCGAATCGGGGTGGAAGGCGGACATGTAGAGGCGCTGGGCGTACCACAGTTGCTCCTCGGTGGTTCCAGGGGGTTCCATACCTAGCCTGGGTGTGATTACAATAAGGGAGCGAACACGGACGAATTACATTTATACGCACATTCTCCATATCTACCAAGGAAAAATGAGAATACAAAATCAGGGTGTGATACATTATCACAAGTGACTGTTTTGTTTACTTTTGAACATATTGTTTTGCTTTCTACTTTTGAACATAATGGGTTTTTTTCTTCCAAATTTCATGTCTGACAACTTATATGTTTTGTGCGGAGAGTAAATGTATATGCAATAATAGATCTTTTAGTTTCCACGATTCTGAAAAAAAAAAAAATATGAAAGAGCGGTGAGTTAGCTCAGTAGGTAGTGCATCTGCCTCAAGATCCGAAGGACCCTGGTTTGATTCCCAGGTCCCACTGAACACTGTTGTCTGTAATCGTAGCATCCCCTCTAGTAAGACGCAAAATACTCTGTTCCTCAGATAGGACATAAAATGAAAGTCCCGTGTGTGAGAAAGTTGCCACTGATGCGCATAAAAGATAAAAGATCCCATTTTTTAATCATCACAAAGAACAGGGTGTTTAACCCAATGAAGTAGCCTTGCCTTTCATCCAACTGGACCCAATGGAAGACCAGCTACGGTGGACTCCCATTATAACGAAGTCCTCGGGACCCACAGTTTTCTTTCGTTATATGGAAATTTTGTTATAACTGAACAAATAAACAATAGAAAACATAGAGCTGATAATTTTGCGACCTAGATTTTTATTTTGCTGCAAGCGGAATTTCGTTGTAACAGTGTTCGTTGTAACGGGAGTGCACTGTCATTGTAACTGAATACGGAATATCCAGCCATCTTCTCAGATGGAAATGACACAAACAAACAACTACAAGTTTGACAGTTATCGAGGGTAAGTTCAGTGAGCTTTGTGGAGCTGAGCCATCTTCTCCAGGCTTGACAAAAAACCTGTGTCCTGAATGGGAAACTGTTGTGAAAATAAGGGAATAAATTCTCTCACAGTCAGATCGAGAGCACCACGAAAAATACCATGTCAACTGATGCTACTCTTAATCATTTCGATCATGACGTTTGTTGTTGCTATTTGCTGAAGAGCTCATGTGCAGATGACATAAAAAAAACAAAAACAAAATCACTTATCTGCAGTAATTCCATTGAAGGACTTAGTTTTGGCATCATGCAAAGAAATTTCATAACTTGGTAGCAAGCAAATCAAGCTGTGTATAGACATATCAAACATTTCACGAGGAAAATTTCAGCTGACACAAATCAAAACAAAAGAGCATTTGTTGTCATTGCTGACTTGATGCTGTTGATATACAATGTAGATGTTGTTGTCATCATCATATTATAAGTTTTAGTCATTTTCTGTACCGGTAGTTTAATTGCATTACTCTGAAAATTATGTGAAACTACTGACTTGTATAGGTGGAGTAAGTCCTTGGCATCGTCAAGCTGCTTGTTGGTGCACAGGGCTAGGCGACAGTCAGTGATACTGAAGAAATGCTTCAAACGTCCCATGAAGGTGCTCTGGTCCCATCGTGGCAGGCTGAGATCCAGACGATGCTTTGTGGTATCTACAACCGTCGACTCCATGGCGGTGTGTGATCCTGACTAGTTACTAGATCTAGAGTCTGTATAGGTATTTTAAAAATGGTCAATTCCATTGTGACTTATGGGACAAAGTGACAATTTTCGGCAATTTCAAACCAGTATTTTGAGAAAATGTTGCATCAAATGCATTTTTCTCAGTTCATGGTTAGATCTATCATATCACAGTTTATGAAAACACCATACTCAGTTTGAAAAGTATCATTGCATTACATACAGCAATGAAAACTTGCTGTCGTGACTTATGGGACATCTGAGGACCACCGTTTTTCACATGGGAAAGTAAGTTCTAAAATGTTCTTACAGAGTCTCTGGACAGATATTTTTTTTTCCTGAATGTAGCAAAGAGTTGATGCTTACCCTGAGCCAAGTGGTATGAATATCTACTCATTGGTACAGTATCAGGATAGGGAAAACCAGTGTGACTGATGGGACACAAAAACGTGACTTATGGGACGCTATCAACTACCACATTTTCAGATTGAGAGAATAATATTTACTGATGCCGGAACAAGTTCTAGAACATCATAAAACCAATCTATGACCAAAGAACATTCAGAAAATAAGCCATCTGAGAATTACACAAGCTGTATTATGGTCATGATAGTGTATCAGAAATGATACATAATTTCTGCAAAAATTGGCAATTTTCATGAAAAATGAAGGTTTTTCGGACATAACTCCTCTCCACGTTCACCGATGTTCACAAATGAGGTATCAAAATATCCGTTGTGAAAGGCTGCTTTGAGTAAACAATACCAGATCATCTAATTAAGCTTATGTAGTCATCTATACTCAATAGTTTGATTTTCATAAAATGCAACCTTTCGGTGGAATTGACCAAATGTAAAAATTGGAGTAGTCGAGGAAGAAGAATTAGATACTAGTTCCTAAGTCATCCTGGTAACACTGCAGTCCGATGGGCATTGTGTGCATTGCAAGTGCATAATGTCAAGTACACTAGACCACTACTCACTCAAAAGGCCTACTTCTTAAAAATTGAATAATAATTTAAATGAAAAAACCTGCACCAAGAACAAGGTTAGACCTTCCGCGAGCAAAAAGCATGGATTTTACTTGACCGAAAGATCAGTCTGTATCTGGTTGTCGGGGATATGTTCCGCGGAGACTGCGTTTGGCGTCACGGATCCCTTGCCTCCTATGGAGGAGAGCTGATACAGTATAAAAAAAAAAAAAAAAAAAAAAAAAAAAATATATATATATATATATTTAGAGACTCTTTCAAACGGACAGATTTATCTGTCTAGGCCAGGTTTTACATATACACTTGTAACATGTTAGTCGGCGGTCAAATTTTGGACAGTGTTAAGGTTGAATTATGGGCGGCTTGCTTCAGTCTAATCTATATCGTGTATATCTGATCATAACACTTCAATATCAATGATCTGATCATAACACTTCAATATCAATGATCTGATCATAACACTTCAATATCAATGATCAGATCATTCTATTTTGATATTCTGCTTGTGCATTATCGAATCAGTTTGACTCTAACGTTAGATGAGGGTTGTTGTGTGTGGGTGGTTTATTAATAATTTTGATCGAGGATCCCGACAGGAATAACCGTCATAAGTCACATATTTTCCCACCACAGAATATCTTACTCCAGAATCTACTGCCTACACAGGAAGATTATGGCCAGATTTAGCCCGACCAGACGCTGTGCTATTTTATACAGCAACTGGGCTCTGTGTAGTTAGGCCAGATTATGAGATAAATTTTCATGAAGCTTGCAGTGCAACATGCAGTGACCAGGCCCCAGCGCGCGCTGTAACATTGTGTAACCAGTAAATCGCTGGTGTGGTTACAACCAAACAAATGAAGCCGTGGCGTTACAATCTGACATAAAGTAAAGGTCAGGTTCTTATCAAACAACAACAAAATCACGCATTCCTGCTTGTGTTGCACTTGGCTGAACTACACTAAAAACTCGACAATCACTAAGAACTGAGTGTTGTCTGTTGAGGTAGGTTGCCAGGCAGTCCGAGTCCGAGACTGCGAGACGGACAGCGCAAACCCATCGACTCACCAGCCGGCCCGATAGGGGCTTGGTGAGATCAAAGCACCGCTCACAGAATGACCAGCGATATGATGAGTTGCAATACTTTCCCTCGCTGGAGTCAGACTCTCGATACGAATGCCACCTACTCTGCTAGGAATGACGCAACAGCTCGAATACATTAAAAAAAATCAAAGACTTACAGCTCAGAAATTACCTGTTTTTCTGCAAAATCCACGCTGCGCCAACGCTTGTAACGACGAGATGCTGAATTGACACGCGACGCGTGCGTTGAACACACAACACCCTCACCAACCACGCACGCCAACAGCGCGAAGCGCACTACAGTACGTACGATACACACCATGGCCTTCCATATACACGATCAACGTCGACGTTGTGCCCGTTTACAGGTACGCACAACAAGTGCGCCAAGAGGGTCTACTCCACTGATCTCCCCTCTATCAGCGGTCTACTCCACTGCACAGAACCCAGTTCTGTGGTCTACTCTCGCGATTATGCGTAGTACGCTCATAGGCAGGTTCCGCCGCCATTTTAGGAAGCAAAGCGAGCGATGGCGGGCGTATTTTTACGTGACTATCTGGAGAGGTACATATCTGTCTTCCTTTCATATTCTCCTTTTTATGGAGACATACATGGCAAAAGAAGTACTTCGGACCTCATTTCGACATTTAGAAGTATCATTCCCTTCATAAACGAAATATAAATGAAGAAATTCCCTTTATTATCCATAATAGTCCCTCAAAATTCGAGCCAACTAATGACGTATTTATAAACATGGTGTTTGATTATGCATGTCAATGAGATTGTTCACAGCTTCAGACCCCCTCTCTCTCTCTCTCTCTCTCTCTCACTCTCTCACAACGCCCTATAACAACCAATAGAAATCATTGCAGGTGGTCAATAAAATTATCATTTCACGGTCACAGAAAAGCTGCAGAACACTTATTTCTTCTTACAGGGTTATCTTTATTTTCTATTTATTTATTTCTTGGTGGGGGTACCGTGGATCGGGTATAGTAGACCTCTAGATACGGTGAGCTTTTCACTGTGTTGGCACTTTTAAAATTTATGAATTGTATGTCTCTGTTTTTGTACTGATCATATTATAAACATGAAAATGTTATTCTTGGGTCGCTGTATAGGCCCTAGGATATTTTCAACGACACGCATGTAAAACTTCACATATTTTTCGTGTACATATTTTTGTTGAAAAAAAAATGAAAGTAGAGTTTGAATTTGAATTTGAACTAAAATTAACATGCATGGACCAAACGGATGAAGGGTATTATTTTTCGTATATGTATTGTATAATAATATGATGCGCGAATTTGGACAGAACAGCCCTTTTGGTTGAATCATAATGCCATCCTGAAGTAAATGAAATGAAATGAAAATAATGAAATGAAAGTGCAATGTATAATTATCAACATTCTTCTTCTTATCTTATTTAATAGTGATTTTGTGGGTGCTGTTCGTTATTCCGAAGGTTCGATATTCCGAAGGTTCGTTAATCCGAAACACACAAATTCCCTATACCTATATAGAGGTCCGTTAATCCGAAAATGAAAAAGGGTTCGTTAATCCGAACATTTGTGGCGTTATTCCGAAGGTTCGTTATTCCGAAGATTTCTTAATCCGAAAATGAAATTCGGAAAAACGAACCTTCGGAATAATGAAACTTCGGACTGAAGAGCCTTCGAAATAACGAACCTTCGGAATAACGAGCTGTAACCGATTTTGTCGCCGTCACCTTATCGATATTTTCACATTACTGATCCCCGCCTATAAAAACAATTAACGTCTCTTGTTCTTGCCCTATATATTCCTGAGTAAAGTGACCACGTGTGTGTGTGTGTGTGTGTGTGTGTGTGTGTGTGTGTGTGTGTGTGTGTGTGTGTGTGTGTGTGTGTGTGTGTGTGTGTGTGTGTGTGTGTGTGTGTGTGTGTGTGTGTGTGTAGGGGGGGGGGGGTGAACATACATTAATCTCCTTTCTTGGCCGCAATACACGTCATGTCAGATCGTCTCTTTTGGTCGCAATTTTTAATACCTCCATGCAGGTCTGATCTGAGGACTTGTCTACCCCATGCACTGCCCTCTCCATCCCGTCGGATCTCTTGGATTTTTCATGTAGAAATTCAACAATCTCAGCGCCCAATGGAATGATATCTAAAATGTCTATAATCAAAGAGAAAATATTCTGAGATAATGCGTGATTGGCTGAATCGTGGTCTGTCACCTCTTGATCCACCCGCGCGGTCTTCACGGTGCACTCTGTATTGGAGGTATAGACAGTCATGGGGACCGGGGCGGTGATTGGGGGGGGGGGGGGGGGGGGGACTCATTAGAGCGGGATGTCTCCCTCCCACACGAGGGAGCTTTTGTATTCTCACAGACTTGACGATTTGGTGCACACTTTGGTGGAATATTTGCATTTTTTAATTTAAAAAAGATGAATAGTAGGAAAAATGGCTAAATAATATGCGCGTCTTCAATGTGTAAGTTTATGAGAGGTGGACCGAAGGGGCCGGGGAGGGAGCCTATGATTTTTCAGAACTATAAAATTCAACGATGTGATGCACACCTTTGGTGCAATATTTGAGAATTTTCAATAAAAAATTATATACTTTTGAACATGTTCGCATTGCAGATACAAGCGCTGTCGATATAGTGTAAAAAAAAAAAAAAAAATAGGAATGCTTCATTTGAAAACCAAGGGGATGATCCCAGGAAAAATTCCAGGGGAACACGTCCCCTCCCCCCCCCCCCCCCCCCAAAAAAAAAAAAAAGAAGAAGTGTGATATAAGGCCAAAAGAGCAGGAGCAGAATAGAAAAAGAGACTGAGGGAGAGATGGAGAGAGACTCGGCCCCTTCATAGTGTCTATATATCTCGAACTCTCAGGGACTACAGATTCGAAAATAATGGCCATTTCTTATTTTTTTTTAGGCATAAATGATGATTCTAAATTGAATTTTGAGGTCTTAAACAATGCTATACCGCTGTTTTCCTACTTAAAAAAGGAGAAAATTAAAGGGAAGCAGAATTCACCCCTAACAGGTCACGTATATACGCTCGCGGTACTAACCCACGGTTTGCTTCCTCTAATGGCCGCCGTTCGGCTCCATGGCGTACTACACCTGTTTACGTGTAAAATCGTGAGAGTAGACCATCTTGGCGCACTGGTCTTCTACGCTCTCTGCGCTCTCTGCCATGCACAAAGAGATTTTTCTCCGAAACTGGGGAAAATCTCTTTGGCCATACGCTATGCTTGTCTACACACGATGGTTCAAACCAAAGATAATGCATTATAATTACGCTAATTAATGTCTTATCTTATGTCCAAATTGCTTCAAATTTGGACAGTAAGTAGCGGAATTGATAGGCAATCATTGGAACTAAGTACTTAAAAGAACATTGAGTATCTTTAAATTCACATACATTTTGAAACAAAGGGAATAATAAAGCAATATCAAAGTAATTAAAAATACTTTTCATAAAGGTATCAACAAATGGCTATTTCATTGTGTCGAGCATCTCATATTTATCATACAACCATAATATCAGACAAAATGAACTATCCAACAGCATGTTATCACAGAAAAGGAAACTCCTTTTGTTTTTCTTTATTTTGTGACCCATGACCTTGATCAATTAATGTAGTAATGTATAATTTTTTACTTACCTTCTCTAAATAGACCAACATTATTGTTTTAAAAAGACTTCAGCTGAATTAAGTTCAAATTATACAAATTCATTCTCAGGCAGTAGTTTAGCCTTGCTGATAAGACAGGAAAGTGCGCGCTAATCCTGTATACAAAACAAAATTGTTACATACCCCTGCTGCCAGAACTTGAAGAAAGTCTAGGAACCTATATGTCTCAAACTGCCGCCAAAATGTCGTATTTTTGCTCAAACAAATGGAAGTTGTCCAAACGACGTCATATTTGGTGGTCATTATAAAGACTTCTTAATAACTTGTAAATTACCTTTTTCAATACAAGATGTCATGTCGGAATAGTGTCATAAACACGTCGTTTACACGTCAATTCATGCCTTTTCAACGTATATTGGTAATGAAAAAACAAGATAGAACGTATTAAAGACGCCTTTTATGAAAATAAAGAAAATGGACGTTATTTTGATGTCATTTAAGCTGTGACCGCTATATAGGCTAAGTAGTATTTCATTACAAGATCTAATAAAAAATAATTTAATGGTGAGTAACGCAAAGGTACAACTTGCATGATACGAATCTAACCTACCCTACTCCTAATGTTCTATTACCAATCATATTAATCCCTACGTCTACCACCTATTCCTATATAGTTGCAACACTGTTGTATCAAGTTTTTTTGTATACGGACAAAAAGTTGTAATGCTTTATGATATAGTTGCCAAACTATAGGTCACAATATATAGGCTCAATGGAAATATAAAAATGAATAATATATGTGTTCACAAGACAAGTTTAAAGTTTGACTAACGTAACACAATAACAATAATAGAGACCTAGTGTACAATGTCTGACCAGGGAGGTGTAAGAAAAGGAGAGTTTCATGAAGGAACTTGTCGGATAATATATCTGACAAGTCAATTATATCCCTCCGACAAGTTTTGAGAAATTCTTTAGTCTGATTGGCTGATTTCTCTGAACTTGTCGGATATAATTGACTTGTCGGACATTTTATCCGACAAGTTCCTTCATGAAATGCCCCCTGCTCTCCTTTGAATGATGCGCGGCACCGCCGAGAAGTTACTAGTATGCGCTTAACTACAGGTGGAAATCAGGTGCTTTAACTCCTTATGTGCCATGGTGGAAACCCCCTGTGTGCCACGTTATTCTGAGACACGAAGGTAGTCATGCTTTGAGAAAGAATTCTGTTTTTCCAATTATGTATAACTTCTACAAATTTCTGTTGCAATGGGCGTAATAGTAGGCAAATTTAAAGAGGAATGTCAAGCTTTGTTTCGATATAAATATTGTATGACGACTCTATTTTCAATTTTTCTTTTAATGACCAGTTGCTACATTACTATACAGGCGTGACTTTTGCACATTAAACCGTGACAGAAACTTAGAATGTACGAGCAAATCTAGTTGGGAACATTGCTTGATAGTCGATCACCACTTAGAATGCAAGCCGTATATGAGAGGAACAAAAGCACGAGAAACGCTTTTATTGTGCCGCGGGATTAGCAGTAATTAGCGGTTTATCGATCGGTCTGGGCGGCTTTGTTTGTTGAGCAGAATATGCGAAGTTGGCACGCCGTCGACTGAGTCAGAGGTGCGAACGTGGCACATAAAGAGTAATAGAGAGCATCAATAATCGGGACTAGCGCTCTCACATCTAGAAATACTTGCCCCTACTGCATTTCGCTCTCTCTTTCAATGTGATGGCAACAATGAATTTGTGAATCTTGAATTTGAGCAGCGAATAAAAATGCAGTGTAAAACTGACAATTTTAACAGCAAATACTTTAAAAGCACGCTGGAGCACGCTTCAGCGGAGTACTTTATTTGAAAGATCAAAATATCCCGGATTAAAGGATAGAAAACTAACATGCGGAACGAGTTGTGCGCTTTATAGAAAATTATTAGGTTTTTAAGAGGGCCTAATTTTCATTTCACTTCGATTTGCGCATTACGAAAAAACTAGAAATACATGTTCATATATTGAATTCATTCCTAAACCACTCTTAATCAATTCGAGTATTTCATTCAAAATTTTACGGGGAAATAAAGCTTGTAATTCAACGAAAGGTGAAATGCGTTCTTCGTCTCCGAACTTCGGCTTGCAACTAGAGCGGTGCAGAGCATGACTTCAAAGCGTATAGTGGAATGCTAGACATCCCATTGTAACGCTTTGAACCCATGTGTTTGCATGCATCAACGAAGAGTTGTCTCTCCTTTTCTTACACCTCCCTGGTCTGACAAGTTTATGATTATGACCAGAATGTTTACTTTTTCAGACATGAACAATGACCAGCTTTGACCTCGCTTTCATTTTTTCAGAATAGATCTTGAATATGTTGGGTGTTGCGCAATACTTTTGGAAGTAACGATATACTGCACACCTACCACATCCAAAACACACAAGCACATAAACACACAGCACCCACACGAACACACACACATACACACATACACACACATACACATACACACACACAAGTCAAGTACATGGATGGTGCAATCATTGCGCTGTCAGGCGCCCGTCGAGTTTTCGGTACAAAGAAAATACAAAAAAAAAGAAAAAAAAAAGGCTGCAACATTGCTCATGTTACAGTGTAGATTCCGTACTTTTGTACCTTTGGCTTTGAATGAAGCTAGAACACTGACTAAAATATCATCATTCAAACGTGTAGTGATATGTCAGTTTCCTATGAATGCATATTATAAAACTCGTCAGTAGCGTTTGTGAATCTGATGTGATACTCTAAAGATGCTCCAACTTAATGAAAAGTCTTGAATTTGTCTAATATCGGGTAAAGTAGCTTTCTTTAATACTATTTTTGTTATTTACTAAAATGAAATTATCTTTTGCCAAATGACAACACATAATAAAACGATGTTTTTAACATCGCTTCAACAAAATGTGTATACTTTCAAGAGAATCGTAGCTGTGGGTTGCATTTTTTTTTCTCTCACACTGTAGACATAATAATAGTTCTGCTGATATAATAAAGTTCATACGGGTGAAGTGCTATAGCCCCATTATATCATCACTTTCTATGTGTATACACTATTCTTTCGTGTGTGTTTAAGTACGATACCGCACGACTTCGAAACAAGAAATCATGCATCTTTCTTCCTTGAGTGTCAGTAGACGACAAATAGTTTGTACACATTTAAACTCATTAACGTAACTGGAAATCTGATACATGTACCAGTAAACGCTGGAACTTGTCTTCTGTTGGTTTCTATATTGATCATGAATTTTCATGAAAACGGACGAGTATATGCATGCAGTTATCGTGTATGACATTTTTGAAGTGTATCTTATTAATGTACAGCTGTATAGGAATTAGACACAACATAGTCCCAATATTTGTTTTGTACTAGGTGTATTTTGTAAGATATTTGAAATATCACTCAGCTATAGCAAACAATAAAACAACATGCTCAATTTGTAATCGAGTATGAATGATGGAATCGAAATGAATTTTTTTTTAAACAACATAAAAGAGAATATATAACGGGAAAATAGTGGAAATAGATAAAAGACATCATTTCGCCCGTTTATATAGAAACGTGCTACATAGAGATTTTTTTTTTATTTTTATTTTTTAGAAGTGTGCACCACCCCCTGGTTGCCCTCTCTTTCTGCTCTTCATTTTGTTGTTGCTCTTGCTGTATTTCATCGTGCCTGTCTTCATTTGACTCTGCCACATTATGTCATAGATCCTGCTGGACAATTTTTGGATTAAGAATTCACTTCCAACCTTCAGATTTTGTGGAAAGATGTTTTGCCCTTGCTACATTGCAAGGCATTGGCACTGTACTCCATGATTGTTTTCTCAGCATTAGAGCCTGCTCACTCAACCTTCCCTGGGATACAAAAGGCCTTGGACAATAACATTCCTGTCAACAATGGATCTGGTCAAGTTCACTCTCTTTGTCTTCTTTGTGCTGCAGTGCAAGGGGACTTGCCTGAAAGAGCACCACAGCCAGTGCACCGGCTATACCAAGGCAACCTATGTGAAGAAATGCTATGGAACACGTGTTGTATTATTATGCAAACTCTCCAGCCACCTTTGAGCTCTTACTTCTGAAATCTGGAGATGTCAGCACCAACCCTAGTCCATCAGACCCTCATGATGGATCTCATGATAGTGTTTATCCCCTTGCTCCAAAGCATAACCAGCGTATACTGTTACCACTCTACGTGATTTACAGCCTTTTCCAAGTGTGCTCTACACCAGACTGCCCGATGAACTGTTCCGCAGAATCAAAGCCTTGGGTATTCATCGCAGAAGGAAGACTCATCGTGGAAGCAAGGGCTTCAGAAGGAGAAGAAGACAGCAGCAGCATGAACATCAACTATCCAAAGAGAGATCTCCTAATCTCTCTCACGAAACCTCTTCTGTGGAAGCAAGGCACGATAAGTTGAATTTTTGTGTTCTTAATGCTCGCTCACTCAGGAATAAATCTTCAGAATTTCAAGATTTTGTTATAGATAAGCACCTTGACATGGTATGCGTCTGTGAGACATGGCTTACTCCATGTGATGATGCAGTACGTGGTGGCTGACTTCTGTCCAGATGGCTTTATCTTCAAGCACCGACCCACAGACCTGGTAGACGAGGTGGAGGTATTGGATTCCTTTACCGCAATGAACTGAACGTGAGTGTTAAACCATCTTCTGTCTATGACAGCTTTGAAGTGATGTCAGGTACTGTTACATCAAACAGCAGCAGCACCGATATTGTCGTTATCTACAGGCCACCTGGGACTCGATCTTCTTTCACTAAGTTCATAGATGAGTTCTCATCCATGCTCGATGATAACATTTTTCGTCCGACACCTCTCTTGATATGTGGTGACTTGAATGTTCATCTGGACAATTTGGCTTCTTCCAACACTAAGAAATTCAATGAATTACTCTCTAGCCACGGTCTCATCCAGGTTATAGATGTCCCTACACATGAGAAGGGCTATTCTCGATGTATTACTGTTTCGCTCGTCCGAGTGTGAATTTCATTCCAATGTTCAAGTCATACCTGGCATATCTGATCATTCTGCCATTACTTGCAACCTCCATCTTGATAAACCTCGCCAGACTAGGAGATACAAGGTGGTTCGAAATATCAGATCGATAGATAGGATTGCATTTGCTGCTGATGTTTGCAATGCCTTTAAGTTGTCTTCATCTGACTTGGATGTGTGCAGTGCTGTTGACAATTATAACTCACATCTAGGCACCATTCTCGACACTGTCGCACCTGCTAAGATGTGCATCAGGAGGGATCAGTCCACAAGTCCATGGTATACTCATGAGATCATCCTTGCTAAGCGTAGCTGTCGAAAAGCTGAACGGAAATGGCGTACCAAAGGCAAACTGGAGATAGATCGGCAGCTGTACTCCCATCAGAGACAGATTGTTCATTCTCTTGTTCGCAAGGCCAAGCGTAACTACTATGTTAGTCTCATTGAAGACTGCGGATCGGATTCGAAGCGTCTATTTAGTGTGGCTAATCGTCTCCTGAATCGTAAGAAGTCATCACCCCTTCCAGCTCATGTGAATGCTCAATCCTTGGCACAGTTCTTCATCCACTTCTTCAAGTCAAAGATTAGTAACATATTATGTAGCAAATTTCATGCAGATGTCACCCCTCAACCACCCTTTCAAACAAGTGCATCTTTGTTATCATTTGAATCTACCACTCCAGCTGAGATTGAGAAACTTCTGCGCAACATATCACCAAAGTCCTGCGAGTTAGATCCGATTCCTACCATCTTAGTGAAAGAGTGTGCTACAGTTTTTGCACCTATAATAGCCAGCATTGTTAATTTGAGTCTTCAGCAGGCATCAGTCCCAGTCTTATTGAAGTTGGCTTACATTCACCCTTTGTTAAAGAAGCCATCCCTTGATCCTGAGGCTCTGCAGCATTACCGGCCTGCTATCGAACCTTCCATTTTTGTCCAAGATTCTTGAGCGTGTTGTCTTTTCACGATTATCAGACTATCTGCTGGAGAATAATCTCTTAGATAACTGTCAGTCAGCATATCGGCCGCATCATAGTGTTGAGACCTTACTAGTTAACTTATCCAATGATATTTTGAGAGATATGGATGATGGAAAGATTACTGTTCTCTTACTGCTTGATTTATCATCAGCATTTGATACTGTTAATCATCCGATTCTGGTGAATACTTTGAAGTCATTAGGTGTTGATGGTAAAGCTCTTGAGTGGTTCAAGTCATACTTATCTGAAAGGTTTCAGGTTGTTTGCGTTAATAATGCAAAATTTGATCCTGCTCCATTAGACTGTGGTGTCCCACAAGGATCTGTCGGGGGCCCAACGCTTTTCTCGATTTATCTGACTGGTTTGAAAGAGATTTTACATTGTCACTCTTTTAACTATCATTTTTATGCTGATGATATCCAGATATATACATTATTTCTACCTACCCAAACCAATGTCGTTGACATCATTCAGAAACTTGAGGCTTGCATCCATGATATCAAAAAGTGGATGAGCTCGCATTCATTGAAGTTAAATCAGGAAAAGTCAAAAAATCAGGAAAAGTCAAAGTTAAATCAGGAGTTGTTATTTATTGGTTCCAAGGTTCTACTTGACAAGGTTAGTCTTCCTTCTTTAACGGTTGACAATGATGTGGTTATTGCTCCATCTAAATCACGTAGAAATCTTGGAGTATTATTTGATTCTGCAATGTCCATGTCTGTTCAGATCTCTGCTGTCTGTAAATCCGTGAGATATCAGTTACGCAATTTGGGCATTATTCGCAAGTATTTAACTCGTTCAGCCACAGAAAAAATAGTTCATGCTCTTATATCATCCCGACTTGACTTTGGTAATGCACTCCCATTTCAGCTACCACAATCTCAACTTTCACGGTTACAAAAATTGCAAAATTCAGCAGCCCGCATTGTTACCCTTACCAGGAGAAATACTCACATTAGACCCCTGTTTTGTCCTCATTGCATTGGTTACCTGTTGAATCTCGCATTGTATTTAAACTATTACTATTTGTTTTTCATTGCATACATGGATCTGCCCCAGAGTACAATGTTAATTTACTGACATTTTATAATCCTTCCAGATGTTTAAGGTCATCCGATTGTAGATTGCTTGCTGTTCCAAAAACGAAGAAATCATGGGGGGGATCGGTCGTTTGCACATGCTGGACCTTACCTGTGGAATCAGTTGCCTCAAGCTATCCGTCACACTTCGAATGTTGACTCCTTTAAAGTTGCCCTCAAGACTCATTTGTTCATGACCATTTTCCAGTAGAATTGTATATTATGATGTATATTTTTTCATTATCATTATTGTGTCATTCATTTTCATGTGCATGTTTGTGTAAGGTTTTTATTTCATGACATATACTTCTTCTACTGCGCCTTGAGCACGTTAACTATGTGGAACTGGCGCATTATAAGTACCCTGTATTACTATATTATTATTATTATAGCAAGTAACAAGTAACAAGGAATAGGTGGTAGGCATATAGGCGGGTGCTGTTCGTTATTCCGAAGGTTCGATATTCCGAAGGTTCGTTATTCCGAAGGTTCGTTAATCCGAAACACGCAAATTCCCTATACCTAGAGGTTCGTTAATCCGAAAATGAAAAAGGGTTCGTTAATCCGAACATTTGTGGCGTTATTCCAAAGGTTCGTTATTCCGAAGATTTGTTCATCCGAAAATGAAATTCGGAAAAACGAACCTTCGGAATAAAGAATCTTCGGACTGAAGAGCCTTCGGAATAACGAACCTTCGGAATAACGAGCTGTAACCGGCATAGGCATAGGGTTTATAGGACTTTATAGTGGTAATAGGTTAGATTCGTAGGATAGTAGCTGAAGATGCACACATCTTCATTAGACTTTGTAGTTATAACGTAGTAATTACTTTATTTCGGCTTAAAAACGATGTCAAACTGACGTCTTTTTTCTTCGGTTATTTTCGATCGTCAAAAAGACGTCTTTTAGACGTCTTTTTTCTGTATCAATATACGTAGAAACTGGTCTTAACTTGACGTGTAAACAACATGTTTATGACGTTATTCTGACGTGGTATTTTGTCTTTTAAGTAGTAATCTAAACGTTGTTAAGACGTCTTTGAAAGACCACCTAAACGTCATTAAGACGTCTTTGTATGACCACCTAAACGTCAGACAGACGTCACAAATATTACGTCTTCTTTACGTCTTCCATTTGAGCAAAGATACATTTTGACGTCGTAAGACGTCAAATGACGTCCTTAATCAGTTTGTTCATTGACGTCGTTAAGACGACATATACGACGCCTTTCTTACGTCTAAATATGACGTCTTTTTTACGTCTTCCATTTGAGCAAAATGACGTATTGTCGACAGTTAACGACGTCTTTCTGACGACAGCGCTGACGTGAATTAAGACGTCATTCTGACGTGTCTCTGCTATCAGGGTACCAACTGACCTGACTATTATAAAGGCCAAAGGTCCCAAAATTGAATGATTATGTAGGCCTACAGAAAACCAAGTACTTTTATATAATATAGTTATTTTCTAGAAATACGTGGGGTTTTTTTTTCTCCCCCCCCCCCCCCCCCCCCCCCCCCCCCGCTTAGAAGAATCTAAAGGCGGAATCTTTGGAAATTGAAATTCATGGGTGTTGTGATTTTTTTACTTTTTTTTTCGATTTCTTTTTTATACGATTTTTTTTTTTAAGAGCCAAAAGTGTGGGGGGCTGCAGCCCCCCCAGCCACCCCCCCCCCCCCCCCCCCCCCCCGCTTCCGCGGCCCCTGTTTTCCCCTTCCTTTTTCCTTCTTTTCCCCTCCAAGCAGTATGCTCGCACCAGGGGGTGCGAGCCGAGTGGAAACGTGGCTGGCCGAATACGGCTCGCTAGCTGCTGGCTTCGATGCGTGGCGCGAGCCCTAGGCAGGGTCGCATAATCGTCGGACACGACGTGTGGAGATTACCCTAATTTCGCTTTTCTGAGACCTCATGACCTATTCGACAAGCGCTGTCTGGGAGTACCGGAATCATAGATACACGTCTAATGCTCGACGGAAGTAAGTGCTTAGATCTTCAATTAAGATGGCATTTCACACATTACCAGAATATTGAGGGATTTGACCGATGAAAAGTTAAGTAACGTGACGAGCTATGGGATAATTTGCAGATGTTACGTGAAACGTAATATCTGGGACTGTAAACGCATCGGATCAAGTGCTTTACAGGACGCGATAAATGTGGCGAATTTTATCAAATATCAGCAGTCTTGTTAGAATGGACGTTTTGTCTGCAATCTGCGCATAGATCTTGGAGTTGTGTGTTATTATATGAGAGTGAAGGCTAAGCGATGAGCCTATTGAGTATTGTATGACTAAACTCAAATTCAAAATCATAATCACATGACATAGATCTATAATCAGATACGAGGCGAGATCTAAAATTGTGCTGAATTGGCCAATTCTTATGAATGACCCACGCCCGGCCACGGACGACGACGGCCACAGACCTTATCACAAAATTGTGCGTAACCAACTCGACACAGCCCACAGCTTTATTATTTATTGTATAGGACCTACTATAAAACCTGACGGGTTCCTCTGGCCTTTGATAAAAGGATACTAGACCTCTATGTGCCATTCTATTTGGACATTCTCTTGCATTTTGAATTTTTGTGTGGATGTACAACGTTAGGAGAGTTGATCGTATCACCGTATGCTTTTTTTTTTTTCGTTGCTCTGAATTCCGTACTCAGAACGCGGAATTTTGGCCAAAAATAGCACGAGTTATTCACAAAGTCCTGAAAATATAATTACAAATTCGGCAAAATTACGAAAATTTTTCACTCCTATTTTTGGAAAATAGACTTCAAATAAACTCTCCCCAAAAAGTTGTCTTTCTGCGCGGTGTAAAATCGCATTATAATTCCGGACACGATTTTTGTAATGAAATAATCGATGTCTTTCGCACCTTGTCCTTGCACCTGGATCACAATTCATCCCACGAATCACCGTATGCATTCTCACCGAGCGGACGACAAAGGAAAAATCAGCAAATGAGGCCCAAACTTCGTATTTTACGGTAAAATGTCTATCTTGAACATTTCGAACATTTCACACGATAAAAAATCGACAACTTACTATTTTACGTGCTTTGTCTATACAGGGAGCGCAGGGTGACGAGTTGCAGGCCCCTTCCTAGCTTAGCGCCCAACTAATGCATCGTTCACGTTTGAGGACGATAGCTGCAAATTTCCGGTATCGATCAGTGAACTTGTGGTTCTATTGGAATCTTCAGCATTTTTCCTGTATGCGAGTGGGATTTCATAGAATTTCAGTGACGAAATGTGATTCAAACATGCATAAATATTAACCACGACAAGGTGCGGGTCACTCAACTAAAAATCTGAGGTAAATTGTGAATTTCTTCGCCTTTTTACATTTTTATGTCGCTTTTTTGCGATTTCGGTCCACACAACGTTCTGTGAGACTAATCTACGAAGACTCGCACGTACTGAATGTCAATAGTACGCAAAAATGTGCGTGTCTGGAATTACCATGCTGTCCGGTAATGATTAATACCTGTAGGCCTATAATGTAACAGTAACGAATAGTAGATTAGTTAGGGCGATTAGCCTTGGGCCATATTCAATCATGACTGGTTAATTTTATCAGAGAAGTCAGTGGTGGCACTTTTTCATGTAGAAAATAGATAGATAGATAGATCGCCCACGTAAACTGTGCAGTGGTGAGTGAACTGTGGATCGGTGGAATAGATCAGGAGATTTAGGAACGGTAGCACACACATGGCAAGAATATACGGGATGCAGTTTGAATCAGAGCAGAGATGGTGCCTGGTGAATGGTAGAAAGGCTATGATGGCCCCAGAGCTCCATGGATGGTGGGATAGTGTTAGTGTGTGCCAAGGTCAGCTAGGAGGATGGTACTGAGTACACCATCTGGTGTCTGGATGGATTCTATACTACACAACCAATTTTGCCAATTGTCTACAAAAAGCTAGTCCCACTCTAGCTTTTGTGTCCATCAACAATAGACCTCTCTTGCCTTTAAGATAGATTGCAATGATCACTTTGAAATAAGTTGGTAAATACATCAAAGGTGCTCAAAAATAGAAAAAGAAAATATGTGTTCTAAATAGTATACCTCTTGCCATCAGAAGTATTAAAGGGAAGATAAACCCCAAGAGCAATGTGGATTGAGTGAAAGCAGCAACATTAGTAGAACACATCAGTGAAAGTTTAAAGAAAATCGGACAATCGATGCAAAAGTTATGAATTTTTAAAGTTTTGGTGTTGGAACCGCTGGATGAGGAGACTACTAGAGGTTATGACGTACGAGTGGACAACAATACCAAGAAAATATAAAGAAAATAATACAAAAATCCATTTTTCATGAAAATTACAAATTCCATCAACTTGATATTGACTCATGTTAAGGGTAGCAATTATTCCCCCTGCTTTCTGAAAGCGGTTGGTCCATTGCTCTTTCATAATTCTAGAAAAGTGAATTTTTGTTGAATTTCCTTTATATTTTCTTTGTACTGTTGTCCACTCATACGTCATATCCTCTAGTAGTCTCCTCATCCAGCGGTTCCAACACCAAAACTTTAAAAATTCATAACTTTTGCATCGATTGTCCGATTTTCCTCAAACTTTCACTGATGTGTTCTACTAATGTTGCTGCTTTCACTTAATCCACATTGCTCTTTGGGTTTACCTTCCCTTTAAATCTCTACCAAGTACCCTTCTAGAGTTTCTCAATTGTTAAAAAAACTGGCTGCATATTTTTTGAAATAAAGAATAAGAAAATTATTACATAATAAGTGCAATTTTTTATTCCTTTCATTGTTAATCAATATCATAATGTCTTGGTAAATATGGAATAGAAGATGGGAAAGGGAGATTTGATGTCCTGTATAATATGTCAGTGTGAATAGAGTTAGTACATATGGTACTTTGAAGATTGTTGTTGGAAATTGTAATACTATGCATTTCATTTGTCACTGATTTCATATCCTCCCATCATATACCTATCTCGTCTGTCCTTACTCTTTCCTACCTTCATCCTGTCTTCACACCAGACTCATCCAGCCCACATTGATGTCACCACACTCATCTCATCACAATGCTGTCTTGCAGGTGTACGGTCAACACACAAGCCGTCAACATGTTTGCCGAGGTGTTCTTGAGGCTCTCCCTGTTTGCTGCCTTCTTGTTAGTAGCAACCTTGCCATTTTGTACTCTTGACTTGTATGGTAGCCCTACTACATATCGACCACCCTTTTTGAAACCGACCGCGTATACATTGGCGCACAAAACGCTTAGTACGCACTTCACTGCACGCAGAGCACATAAAAATGGATTGGCTTTGACCGTTGATGAGGATGGTGTGGGAAAATGCGAAAATTCACTGTTCATTAATGGTTTTATTCAAGGACAAAATTTTTGAATGAATATTTTCACCGAATCGTAATGTAATGTCTATGGAAGTTTCTAAAAAGCTTCGTACAACACGGTGTCCAATACAACTCGGTTTGCGTGCATTGTCAATGCAAAAACAGCGGTCGATCTCAATAAGGAGCTTTACCGCAGGGAGCTGAAACGAGGCAACGCAAGTTCGACGGCAATATTTTTCGAATCGAAAAGGGAACAACGGCATTTGATAGTGCTGGATTTTCTCAATCACGTAGGTCAAGTTTTTAACGTGAATTTCAGTGTTAAATATTCTTATCAAGCAATTAAACATTAGGTTGTCGATGAGTAGTAGGTCCAACCATACTTGCCTTGAAATGAAGTGGGTATTTCTCAGTGCGTGTGTGTGTGTGAATGTAGTATATTGTGTGCTGGGAGAAATCAGGGTCTGTGCTGTCACTGTTTTCAGGTTATCTATCTGTCTGTCTATCTGTTTGTCCCAGACCTCACAGCATAAAATGTAAACCCAAGGGCCTGGGAGTTATTTCTATGATTTATGTATGTATGTGTAGCCTGTGTTTAGCCTTGAGTTGATAAGATTGAACTGCATCTCTAGTGATAAGGCATTCGCAAAGTGAAAGATCATATTGATCAGGTTCTGTTCTCAGGGTATTCAAATTTGATGTAATTTGTCATCATAACGGATTTCCAAAGTAATCTTTAAGCTTGTCCCTGGTTGATCTGCATTTTTTTTCAGTGTTTTTCTGTCTTTTCTCTTTCTTCAGTTGTACAGTGAGACAACAATAGCCATCTACCTTTCACTTGTGGCCAGAAACTTACCTTGGATAGGTTTATTGGAGTGCTTGTTTTGTTGGCATGCAATTGATACAAAAATACACCAAACTACCCAAAATATGCATGCTGTGCATGATATTGAAAACTCCAAAAGCATTCACTTAGTGAAAAGACAAACAACAAAAGAGCAACCCTATGTGAAATGATATTTAAAAACATAGATAGCAAAAGTGGTCATTGCAAATCTGTTGTGTGGATAGTTCTGGTGAAGATATTTCAAAAGCATATATCCTGAAAGATTTATATTTTCTGTTCATGATTGATAGGATATCAGAAGACTTGGACCCCTTTCAGCGAGTCATTCAGCCTGAAGAAATGTGGCTGTACAAGAACCCACATGTGGAGCATAGCACAGTGTCAACCAGGATGCTCTTTGTAAGTTGACATTATGGGATAAATTATACTGACGTTTTTTGATGGGAAATATTAACTACAAGTATTATTACTGCTCACGCAGTCTTGAGTAAAAATGACCCTTTTGGCTTTTTAGTGCTGGTGATTCAGAGAGAATTCAGAAGAATCATGGTTGCTGAAAATTTGGGCCAAACTGCACTGCGATTATCGTGACCATTGTGAGATTGAGCAAAAGATATCGATGACAATGCATTCATTCTTATGTATATTTGAAATTTCACTCTTTGGGTGTTGGCACTGGATATTTTATCAGTTATATATATCAATAAAAGTGCCATATCATGGGGCTATGGAAGGAAAGCAGTTTAATTTTGTAGATCCTACAGTAAATTAGTTGCATCTTCTTATGCAGAATTACCAAGGCTGTATATCCGTGGATTAATTTCAAAATGAATGGCGACCTTCCAAATGCTGTCAGAGCCAAAGCCTGGATTATGAAAATATCTTCACATTACCGGTATACATTACATTATACATTACTGCAGCCTGTGGTAGTTCTTTCAGTAATTACCTCATAGGAGTACTGGATTGGAAAATAACAAATTTGCTCAAAGATGAGGATTTCAACTATATATATATTTTTTTTTTTCAAAGATATGGATCAGAGACATTTTAATGCCTCATTGTCATACATGTAGGTATGCATTTTTTTTTTTTTAATATGAAGAAACACAGCACTCTACCTCAGTGACTTTGATTGAATTGATTTTGGATGAATTCCCTCTATATCCTGTATATCACATAGCCTGTGACATTTTATGTTAATGTTACCTCATCTGCTGTATTTCTGTTCATTGAACTATAAGGACTTCTTCCATGTCTGTTTCTCTTCATCAGATTTCGGCTATTCTGGTGCCGCTGTGTACGATACTAGTTTTTTGCATCTTTCGGAAAGATCATATAGACTTCGTTCAAGCTGTGCTAGGTACAGTATGTCATTCTGTATGGTTATTTGTATAAGTGAGAGTATGCAGTGTTGCCTGTTATGTATATATATCAAGAGTAAATGTAGTAATGAAATTTCACTCCCCCCCCCCTTTTTTTTAAGGAGAAACATAGAAGATATTTCATGACAGACCTAGTTTGCAAGGTGCAAGTTATGTCGGAATTATTGTATCATGGCAGCAAGTTTGAGAAAATGGGGAAAAATAAAAGAGAAGAATTTGTATATATTCATGGTATTTGAAAGCTTTTAGGTCCAGAATTATATATAGTAATTCATCATATGAAATTGTACAGAATTATTCCTCTCTTGCTTCTTCTTTGTCATGGATATAAAACTATGCTGAATGCAATTCTGACTTAGAATCATTACAGCTTATCAGGCATAACTGAACTGATTGAGCAGATTAGAGTTCACTTCATATTACAAGTCAGATATCTCTTATATGGTATCCTTCTTTCATTGACTCCTAGAAAGCATTATTGATGATACTGTATCTGGTAAAATTTTAAAGACAAAAATTGAGTTTGGACACAAAGTCAGTGATACTTTGCCGAGTGATTGTGACATTATTCATTTTGATGGATCCCCAGTATACATGTACTGGTATTTCAAATATTAGTCTGGGGATGTTTTTCTTTGTCTGCATTTACTACCTCATTTTCTTGGTATTTGCCAACAAAAAGTTCTTTGGTCAAGATGCTTACAGACTTGCAAAATTTACTGTAAGGGTATAATGCATTTGCAGACTGTTTATAGGGGAAAAGGTCTTATTATACTGACACTGAATAGTCTGGTTTTGTTTATACTTCTGAGAGAAAGTAGACTTTACAGGGTGTACGAATAAAAAAAAAAATGCAAGTTTAGTAGGGAGTCCTTTAATGGTGCATGGTCCTCAAAGAGAAAGAATCGCGGGAGTACCTGTAGGTGTTCAAGTAAATCATGTATGAGCCAAGCAAATTATGTCACCTTTATGCACAAGAAGTTGTGTTTGTCTGCAGGGAGGACTTGTGGTGAAATAAGCAATGCATTGTGGGATTGTTTAGTCCTACAACAAATGCAAAGAGTTGATATGTACAACCTTTTCCAATTTCTTTTTCATTACAGCGTGTTCGTTAGCAGAGCTCCTAAATTCCATTCTGACAAACAGCATCAAACTTGTAATAGGAAGGTAAGATGGCTGCCAAGACTTGCTTTATCAGTCCAAGGTTTGAAATGCAATACACACCATCTTTAAGTTTTGAGAACACAAATCATCTCAAGACTATAGACCTGTTCAATTTTGGAGCTGTTTGGTATTTTGTCTATTTCAGCCATAACTGGGGGCTTCAACATGCATAACAATAGTTAATTTTTGCATTGTCTTACAAATACTTTATTATATCAATGCACCTGACTCATTGCAAAACCCACTGAATTACCTTTTCTTCTATACTTGGAAGACCCCAAGGTAAGTTACAGTGTTTTTAAATTGAACAGGTCTATAAGAAAGAATGCAGAATTGAGCAAACACATGTGGTAGAGATGTAAGCATGGGACTCAATGTGTGCTGTTTTTCCAAATAATTGTGCTTTTTCAATCCTGAATAAGTGATTCTCTATATCACTTTCTTATTTTTGTAATTTTCTTTTCGAGAAAGTAAAATGCATGTTCAGCCAAGTGTTCTGCAACAGTTTAAAAATCTACTTGCCCCACTGGGCAAGAGGTAAAAAAAAAAGTTTTGAAGCACCCTTGAGATGAAAGTAAAATCTGGCAGAAATATGAATGTTGAGGAAGAGATGTTTGACATAACACCAAATAAAAAGGGGCAGTCCTGGGCCCCGTTTCATAAAAGATATTAGGATGTAAACTCTTGCTGGAATGGCAACTTCCAATAGCAACAGCCAATCAGGAAGCTGGATTTTTGTTGTTAGGCACAGCAATTTACAGTCGTGTGCTAGAGATATCACCATTTCATTTCATTCATCTTTTTACCTTAAAAAAAAAAAAACATAAACATGAAGGCCACGTCCAGATTTCTTCACACGCTGTTTTCCTGATGGAGTGATGACTGCAAATCTTGTGTGTACTGGAGACCCAGCCACTGTCAAAGAAGGCAGGAAAAGTTTCCCCAGTGGACATTCCTCTTGTAAGTTAAAACTGTGCTTTTGCATGCTGTAGGAATCCTTTTATTCTGAATTCTAACAGAGACTTTTGTTTCAGCCTACCTTTTATTATTGTATCAGCAAGTGTACATACTATGGGGGAAAATTAACCTGTTCCTTCCGCAATTCTCTGAGTGCCCTGAATGCCCCCAAATGAGATTCTTTTTGCACGTCGATCAGAGAATGGACAGGTTGGTAATCCACCTGTGCGAAAGTAGTCAAGCGGTACATGTCCCCCCTTCCCATGGTCAACTACATTCGTACATGTGCCATCGAACAATGAAACTATCGATCGAGTGCTAGGTATGAATAGAGCGTGCGCTGATAGGCTCACAGACTCTTTTGTTCTGCACAAATATGAGCTTTATAGCAGAACAAGTGCAAACTAAACCAGTAAAAGGTAAATAATACTGTGATATACACATTTTTCCAACAGAAAGAGAACATATGGTGATACACGTAGGATAAACTCTTATCTTTTTATCAAACCCATTTTTCTGGGTATTACAACACAAAGAAACATTAATCTAGGCCACGAAAGTAGGCACTCTTGTCTTCATCTTGGGAACCTGGTATACCAGGTTCCCGTATATCAGTTGCTCCCACAGGAACCTGGCAAGCTCCCGGAAGGAACGGGTTAAATTTACATATAAAAGAATGAACAGTAATTCCAAGTGACTGGTAGGTATGAAAGGTCAGTGGTCAAGGTCAAAGATAATTTGAAATTGGCTAAAACCATCATGATCAAGCGGTAACATTAGCAACCATTAAATGTTGTCGATATGAGTTGAAAGGAAGGAAAGAATTGCATTCACTATTATTGGGTAGTTTGATGGAGCAGTATAAGGATCACTACCAAATGTCACAGAATTTTGGCCTTGGATATAATTTTCCAGCTTTGACTTCAGCTAGGGATGTGTAACAGCAGTGTAGTTTGATTAGAACAATGATCAAATGAGCAGGAAAAAAGTTGTTTGTTTGTTTTTTTGTACTAAAGGGTATTAATCAAGACATGGGAACTTTATCTCAGTGGAAACAAAATACCATGTTTGTTAGCTAGAAAAAAAAAAAAAATATGTGGGACCATCAAAGCTTGCCAGTCAACTGCACTCAAAACTCAAATTGCTCAATATTGTTTTTATTTGTACATTAAATTACATTTTACTGATTTATGACATGAACTTTATCTCACCAAGGCACTGTTGCAAAGTTTGTATTCTCATTGGGTGTAATGCATTTTTATTGACACACCTGTGGGTACTTGTCAAATTTTATTGTGCAAAGTTATCAAACGCTGTTTATATCATATCCATTATGTCAAAAAGTCAACTGTGTGTTTCAGATGGTGATAAAATGCCATCTCAGTCATTTATTTGATGGATGTTTAACAACGACATAGTAGTGCATTTAATGATTGTGTTTATTCTGTCAACAGTGGCATTCTGTACCTTTGGGTTCGTAGCCTTCTATCTTGCCGGGAAGCTGCACACCATCGAGCGCCAAGGTCGAGGTGTTGGTTGGAAGATCGTTGTGACCTTGCTGCCTTTGTACATAGCCCTCATGGTGGCACTCTCCAGAACGGCTGACTACCGCCATCATTATCAAGGTAGTGTAAAGATGTGTGTAGATATGACGGGAAAGTGTAAAAGAGTACTATGTTCTGTTTTGTTCCTAGCTATAGGCTGTCTAAATTAATTGACCACAATTTCCAGTTGATGGTATTTTTGCAAAAGTAGTTTGTCCAATGAAGAAGCTTGTCCAAGTTGGCAGTGTAATCATATTGGTTTGCAGAGTTATAGAAATGAATGGATTATGTCATTAGTATTTAGTATGGTGAAACTGATACTGATATACATTGGCTAGTAAGCATGTACTGCATGATGTGAAATTAAAACTAAATTCATTATGTCGATGAAACATTTACAGTGTATTACTCTTCTAGGGCAACAATATGTTTGTGAGGAACCATTATTTGAGTAATGTAAAAGCTATTATTTTTGCAAGGGTTTTATTTTTGCGAATGTTGCAAATCACTAGTTGAGGACAAACAAAAATATCACCACCTGATCTTGGTTGCATAAAGTGGCAGAGAGAACGGACAGTGCCGTGAAGGTACCCTCGGTGTCAAGTTGCAAAAACAACATCTCGCAAAAATATGAACGTTTTAAAAAAAAAAAATCTCTACGTAAATATAACAGCTTATAAGGTAATCTATGTCACAGCCAGACTCAAGGGTTCAACCTCCACTGTGACCCTGCACATATTGATTGGTTTCTTTGCATGATGTGATTTCCTGCTCTCTTAACTCGGTGCAGACGTAGCAGTCGGTTCCTTGCTTGGCCTGGTCGTGGCGTACGGCATCTATCGACAGTACTACCCGCCACTGACGTTTCCCCACTGCGACAAGTCATACGCAGCTCTCCGTGCCCCATCAGACGCCACTCTTGAGGAGATAAGTGTGCAGGCGCAAAGCGGGAACATCAAGCTGGTGTAACCCAGATTGGGGGGGGGGGGGCACGAAGGCATCAAAAAGTTTTGGTGAAAGATTTATCAGTTTTTGAGGTTGGTTCTGGCATATGCATACTGGTTGTATTGTCAGAGAATTAATGGACATGAAGTGGCTCTTGTGATTCATATGAAGATTGATTTCAAACTGAATCTGTTGCAATATTTCATTCAATGTCATCTAATGATAGAATACATTAGATGTCTAGAGATGTTTTCCTTTAATGATGAGACATTGAATACACTGTGCTGCCCATAGCTTTAAAAACAACTCTTGCATTTTGCTCTGAAAAAAAAAAGAAGAAAAGAAAAATGGGAACACAGGTGTATTTAAAAGCCATAGTATTAACGAAATTGAAAATTCCAGCAAATAATGTTTCGAATGCAGGATTATGATTGGCTGAGAGTGAGGGTATGGCTCAAATGTAACTTTTTGCTCAACACATTGTGATTTACAGTAGGAACTTTCCATGAAGTTTTCATGACAGAATGTTTTTGGTTTTTTTTTTCAAAATGCAATTAAGTACATTTAGGATGCAGGTCATCAAACTTTCATATTATTTTTATTCTATTTCTTTCTATTTTTGCATTGTTTTGTTCTGTTGTGTGTGGGTTTTTTTGTTTTTTTTTGTAACTGCTGTGAAGGATAATTACCTTTGGAAACAAATTTGGGTAGTTACATGATCTATGTGATATGACCTGAATTAATTAGTGTGGAACAGATTTTGAAAAAAAAAAATCTGTACACCTCCCCAAAAAACTTGAGGAAAGAAGCTTAAAATTGTATCAAAATTTATATTTCATGACAACTCGTGGCATCTTCTTGTAAAAGTCAACAGTAATCGACAAAAATCCTTGTTCATGTCGAGGACTGGCACACATGTTAGAAATGGAGGGAAGTTTTGATGGATGATCTGTGTTTACCAGTACACATTCAAGTATTGTCAGTTAAACACCTTTGCCAAAGTCAACAGTCAAGGCAAAAATTTTATTTTTGTCAATTGCAAATGAAAACATAAGAGCAGAAATCCAGAAGTCTGTGTTCATTTTTTTGTAAATTTGATTTGTTTCAGTTTTTGAAACAATCCCTTGCTGAAATCAAAATTAAAGTACCTGTGTAGCTGCCTCTTTGTGTTATTCTGATTGAATCCCTATCAGATGACCAAATTCAATTAATCTTAAATTTTTGTTAAAAGTCAAATCTTTACTTCATCTATAGCCTATTGATATTGCAAGCATTAGAGAACCATTGTTCAAAGATGAATGTCATTAAGTGTTATCAATACTGTAGTACTTCACTCCAGTATTGACAGAATACTGCAAGTCATGTGTCCATTGCCCAGGCAACGGTGATATGTGAGCTCCCCAAACATTCTACGACAGGAGTTTGACCTTGAAAACTCCCCCAGACAATATTGTTTGTGTTGGTCTATCTCTTGCCAACTGCTAATACAGTGTATGTGTACAGTAGTATACAGGGTCGGGGCTGATGTAAGCTGAGCACAAAATGCAATACATTCCCATTTGGTTGTACACTTTGTGGTTTTGTTTTGTTTTTGTCTGTTTCGTTGTTGTTAGTTTTGTTTTTGTTTTTGTTTTTGTTTTTTTAATAAGGATATGTCATTATGGCAAAGAAATATAGATGTGTATAGCCAGAACACCAAGGTGAGCATTAAAGGGTGTGTACAGTTGTGGTTGAGGTGATGATTTAGCTTTTACCGTTTTGCGAGATATTCAGAAACCACTCTATGAGATGTCAAAGAGCATGCAATTCTAAGGGGTATCAAAAGTTTATTTGATGAAAATTAGTTTGGAAATGGCTGAAATATCCAAAAACAAGGTGAAACAGAGATCCTAGTAAAAGGCGTGGCCTGTTGCCTTTTATTATCATCACTTTTTTTGTATATCTCAGCCATTTGAAAACCAATTTTCATCAAATAAACGTTGAATCCTTCTTAAAATTACATGGTTGCTCTTCATATTTCATATGAGGTTTCTCATTACCTCAAAACATGTTCAAAACATGAATCCCCACCTCAACCAGTACTGTACAGTCCCTTTAATCTTTTGAATTAAAATTTTGCCTCCACCTAAATTGAAAAGGCAAAGACGGAAGTCCTTGGTCTAAAGTCATGAATGTTTGAGCCATTTAAAGGGAAATGTCACTCCATGTTATTAGCTTTAATGGGGGAAAATCAGAGGAAGAGAGTATTTGAAGCTTCATTTAAATATGACTTGAAGTAAAAAATTTACAGAATTTTTAAAAGTGTGACAGGCATTGAAAAAACATATAATGTGCTCTGGTCATTCATTCATATGAGCAGGAGTGATTATGTTTAATACTAACTAAAGTGTACCTCACAACTCTTTTATTGCTTGTACTAAAAAAAAAAAAAAAATTATATACCCGGCGTTCAGACGATCCCCCGCTTTGCGGGGAGAGAGGGAGAGATCTTATCTTTTTTTATGATCGACTGTCCACACATGTCTTGAAATCCCCCGCTGAATGGGGGACAAATCACGGCTGGTGGTTTCAGCTGTGTCATAGGTCACCGTACGTGGCGCTGTAGGGTGCGCGGTTCCAAATTTATTTGCGCCAAATTTGGTCAGCTATTGAGCTGCTTAAATTTTCGTCATGTTTTAAAGATTTAATCAATATTATACTATAATTCATAATGAATTTAAGATTAAACTCAGTTATTGATTCATACTGTTTCATCAGTTTGGGCAACCTTTTGATTTTGGTTCTAATTCATTTGTTCAACATACCATTATTTTGTACAATATTCACAAACATGCTTGCTTCTATCACCATCTCATTGACTTTTATTTATCAACATTTAATTCACTTTTACCGAAGAGATATTACACATACTTGTGCCTGATGGGTTGGTGCGCTTTCCCTCCTGCTTCCTGCATCCGGCTACTGGTGCTTCAGCATTGATGCCCTCTTGGACTTGGTCATCTAGTTTACGAGACAAAAAAAACAACAAAACTACAATGCAAACCATTGGCCAATAGAGATAACAGAGCAGTCACACCAAGCCCGTTCGCACTACGTTCTCTAATAGTCCTTACTCCGTCTCGAAGCCGTTCGAACTGGCTGTGGTCGGGCTAGGACGGGCTACGCAAGAATTTCAAACAAGCTCAAAATTCTAGACCGCCCTTCCCGTCCAAGCAAGTCCGGGCCCGTCCATGACGTTCTTAAACAGATCATAAACAGTTGCTACTACGTTCAATCCGTTTGCACCCAGTTCGAGCCTGTTTTGGCAACATTCCACAGAACGTAGTGCGAATGGGCTGGGTGTGACTGCTCTATAAAAGTTAATCAAATCATGACAGCTAATTTTAGTGTATTTATATGTGTTTCTAAATTTCGACACCATTTGTTAGTTTCTTTAAACTTCTGTTAGTTTCTTTATATATATATATATATATATATATATATATATATATATATAAATATATAAAAAACATGTCATTAGAAAGCATACTTTTTTTAGTCACAAGTACATGTGATGTAGTTATGATGGGTAAAAGGATTTTGCAGTCTAACCATATGTTTACCTTCTCTTGAGCTGGGCACAGTGACAGTGCCTTCGGCTGCCTCTGACTTTGTGCTGGAAGCTATGCTCACGCTCAGCACCTAATTTCTTCTGGATGCTGACGTTGTTGCGGTGTTATGATCACTGTCGGAGTCGGTATCCGATGACTCGTCCATCACTCCATCGTTAACGCACACTCCTGCCTAGGCAACAGCAGAAGGCTCAGTCGCTGGCCTGCATCCCAGAATGGCGTCCAGGCCATCAAACCACGGAGTCGTCTTCCTTTGAGCTCCTGTAGAAAGCTATCCATGAATGGAATCCCAGCAGTTCTCTTGTAGTACTCACTGCAAAATACGAACGTTGCAAAAGCTTGAGACAGTGGTGACACCATCAGAATATTGTCTCTGTTTAAAGGCGCATCACAAGAAAGGTATGATGGTAGCTGTATGGAAACTGTAGGCTACATAAATAGCCCTGTCCCATTCATGCCATGGTACGACTCTTAAACGAGCAGTAATGTGTTAATTAAATGTCTTTTTTTTTTAAATAATAATAATAAAGTAATACAAACCTGGCTGTGTCAGCTGGAGTATTTGCATTGTGTCTGGTGCTTGGCTCTTCTAGGGACCCGCGATCTCTCCCCCAACATCAGCAGCAATCCTCTCGGCCTCTGTACACCAGTTCCTCCAGACTAAGTCGAAGTCCACTCTCATTCTTCTTACCTCATCAATAGCTGTGTCGATGAGGTTGTAGGTGGCAACCACATCAGCATCTCTCTTCTGGAGTTTGGTGCTCAGGCCTTTCACTGTATCCAGAATATTGACCAGGATGACCAGGGCTATTATGTTGCGGCCATTCCTGAGAGAGGTCATGAATCCCTGAGCCATGGTACAGGTTTCAGCATCCCAGTCCCATGATGACTGGATCTCTGCATATTCCCCTGGTTGCACCATGGCGTGCACACATGTGAATACGTACTCATAAAGAGAATTTCTAGACAGTCGTACCTCTCTGTCCATCTCGTTTTGCAGAGCCCTTTGAGTTTTGAATGTGGCTTTATGGTGCATAGGTGCTGAGTATCGTTTCCAGGAAGCGTTGTCGTTTAGGAGACAGATGGAAGAAGAAATTGATCTCATTAATCACATCAATGATTCTGCGTAGTACTTCTACTTTGCATGCTTTGCCAATGGCCAAGCTCAGAACATGTGAGGGGCAATGCGTGAAGTTACAGTCTCAGGGGTAGGGTGTGTTAGGTCCATGTTGTCAGGTGGTAGGAGATCAGGTTACTCACTCAAGATGTGTTGAGCAGTCTGTTCTGGCGCACCACACTGGCAGGCTGCTGATGAGCTTAGCCCCCACCGATGCCTGGCAGCATTGAAACGACCTACTCCTGTTCGAATCCGATTCAATGACACCCACTCCCTCCTTAGGAGGTTTGCACCAGGGGGGACATAAGATGTGATAACGATTTGGATGGTTCATGGAGTGTCTTGCCAGCTTGCTCTCCATGTCTAACAGATGCTGAAGTCTGACCCCCCTCTGCTTTGCTGCATGGCGGGAGAAAGGGCATGTAACCAAACTCTTGATGCGTAGGCCTATGTTCAACAAGATTATTGTCCCAGCTAATGAGTTGGAGCTAGTTTGGAACTAAAATTGAGCGCAGTTCGTCATACCACTTGTGCGTTTTTCTCGCTCCTCCACTGCGGTTATTGTGCTCCTTCACGTCCTTGTTGGCCCTCTTCAAGTATTTCAGTCGCTTTTGAATGGAGGAAATAGTTTTGGGCATGCCCATCTCGCCCATTTTTTCAGTGATAAGTACGTGTGCAGCCACCTTCCTCAGGCCATTGAGCATGTAGCTGATCGATGTAGTGGACCTAATGTCCAGTAAATTACTTGTTTCATCATCAGTCCACTGGTGTCCTTTGTCATCGTCTTTGACATCATCTTTGTTGGTTTTGCTTTTAGCTTTTAGCTTTTAGCTTTTGCCCAAATAATTTCAATCACGATGCACATGCAAGCAGGCACCGAGTGATACCACACAGTTGCAGGACATGCAGTATAGTAACGTATTAAATGCATAAAAAGCATGAAACAAACGTGTCAGCGTCAATTTCATCCTCACTTATCTTACTATTATTCAAAATAGCACAAAGTGCTGGCGCCAGATGTCTGCAAAGTTTTCGCTTTCCCTTTTCTCATCTCTCCATTCATGGATCAGTTGTCACTATTTTATTAAATCTCTATTTGTGTCAAATCTCTCCTTGATGGACAACCTAGACCCTGACTTGGGTCCCTCTTGAGTTCCTCTGCAACTATGATGGTCTACACATTATAAGCATCCTTCTATCTTGCATCTTGCTTGAATTCGTAAATAGTGGCAGTGCGCTTTTCTACTTCCAGGAATCCTTGCAAGATTGTAGGTGAATACAAGCGCACACCTTTCTACTCTTCATGAGATAACCTGAACTAGAATATTTCGGGCATGGATTATCCAGAGGGAACAGTCTATGGATCTTCAATTTCGGGTTAATTTCTACTAAAGTTCTTGGAGCTTTCTGAAGGTTGCTTACAAAGTTCTTGGAGCTTTCTGAAGGTTGCTTACCTGAAGATACATCCTCATTCTTGGAAGTTACATGTCTCTATCTCTCCTGTATAATAATGGTAATAACGATGATGGTGATGATGATGATGATGATGATAATAATAATGATAATAATGATGATGATAATAATAATAATAATAATAATATTAATAATCATCATAATAATAATAATGATAATAATAATGAAATAATAACAATCATAATCATCATAATAATAATCATAATAATGATTATAATATTTGTAATGCCCTTTACCACTCAGTCTGAGTGCTCGAATGGCATGAAAAACCATGAAAAATATTATATAAATAAATGAATAAAGATTCAAAAAATAGTAAAAAATAGTAAAAGACCGATAAGACACTAGGATATTGCAAAAAATCAATTATTTGCTGCAAATGATGCAATATCTGCATTTTTTTTTCTCTTAATAGTGTATTTTGTGAAAGGAAATGTGATGAAGTTTTGCATAATTGTCAGTAGGAGATGTCATCACCTCTCATCTAACTTTTCTAATGAACCAATAACACTGAATTGTGAACTTACTGGAGAAAATTTAAATTCTGTAACTTTGTTATTTCAATACCATTGCTGCCATCCTTTTTGTTAATCTTTACTCTTTTTTATTAATGAAAGTTAAACATGGCCCATTGGTGTTGCATACCACAGGGTACATAATACTGTTGGGCTCTACAGCAGGTCAAGTTTATTGGTGCAGGGTTTGGGAGATGCGACATGGAGATCATAATCATGCGATGTGAACATAATGCATACAATTGAAAAGACCAAGGCCCTGTTTCATAAAGCTGTTCATAAAGTTACGCACGACTTTTCAAATGACTCAAATATGGCAAGCCAAGTAGGTTTCTTATCATTCTGTTCATTTCAATATCTAAAGTTGAAATTTGCTGATGATAGGGATTATTTTGACATGTTAACACATGTTTTTAGTTGAAAGTGTATTTTTGCCCCAGTGTAGACGGAATGTTGACATACACTTTGTTCAAATGTAAGAAAAAGAAATGGGCACACATATTGGCACTTAATATTCCAGTCATTTGTAATGTCATGCGTAACTTTACAAACAGCATTATGAAACAGTGCCTGACTTTATTTTCTCCAGTTCACTGCTCTCGAGCAGAGCAACTGACCAACTCCTCTTTACCCAGCATGTCTAATATAAACATCTTTTACAGTTTTTGCTTACATGGCATGAATATGCCAGTAGCTGCCAGATCAGACACATCGTGAATCAGACCAGCAAGGTTAACATAAATAAAGGTTAACATTAGAATCTGGACATCTATAAAATCTCAGACTGTAAACCTAATCTCAGAAGTCAACAGCCAGGGTGAGCTGACACGAGATGCTGTCCTACCTAGAGCTGTATATTCAAGTCTTGAGTAGGCTTTTGCCCAACTATGTGACATGAGCTTCTGAACATCCCTGAACCTACCAATACTATTATTCTTAAGTTCCCATCTTCTGTATTGGTTACAGCAGTGGCCAAAATGGGAAAAAAAGAATGAAGGGGACCTCAAACAGCACTTGGCCTGTTGTATCCAAGTGTGACAAATGCCAAATGTTATCACAATGTTGATTCCTCATAGGAATGCTGTAGTTACCAGTACTATGCCATATCTCGTCACACCTCAGGGCAGCTGGAATTGTTCAAAGACGTTGAAAAGCAATTCAAGTTGACATCCTCCTGTATTTTAATACCATTCCTAGTATATTGACATCTAGTGGCTCAAGCTGAAAGAGGTCATAAAATTCTGATATGCCCAGTGCCATATTAATAGGATAAAGTGTGGTTGAAATTTTGAGGGATTAAATTAGTGGCTTTTTACTTTATAGCTACGTGTACTAGTATTTTTATTCAACTGTATGGCTTATTTGCATATTAGTATGTCTTGAAAAGTTACGAACAAATTTTGATTTCAGGTTAGGTCCTTTGTAGGAGGAGGAATAGGTGCTTAGTTTTAGGCAGTCATCTACAGTGTATACATGTAACATGAGCTGGATTCAGGAGACACACTGTACTGTGAATGAAGCATGCACAGGTCCATGGAAACAGTCAGTGACCCTAATGTTGCCTTGGCAGAGGTTTGTGCTTTATCTCTGTGTGCTTCTAGATTCCTGTGTCTGGCCATGTTTTAAATGTCATTTCATGGAAGCGAGGATGTGGCTTAATGCATACTTGCCAACTATTAAGATTTTATGAGATTCAGTAAGATTTTTTACGTTAAAAATAGCAAAATCAGATTTTCTGTCAGAGAAATCAGATTTTTTAAAAATATTTAGATATACCTTTCATGTGTATTTTCTGAAGATTTGACCGAAAGTAAGATTTTTAACTTCAGTTTGCATATAAAATAAGATTTTTGCAATCCACGAGTAAGATATTTCATCTTGAAATGTTGGCAGGTATGCTTAATGATTACATGGACAAGAAAAAGGTTATTTGTTATGAATATAATTATGTTAAGAAATGTATTGTTGCTGAAAACGGTGAATGAATTAAAAGTGCAATCTTTCAACTCCTCTCTAGAGTCCTGCGCCAAAAGCTCAAGAGTTTCAGTTTCACCTTGGTAAGCACCCCTTCTTTCATCTGAAGCACATTGTGTGTGAGGCCTTATGAGGGTGTTTATTGTGAACTTATGCATTGATATATACAGTTACAGTTAACTCCTGTTACTGTATAATGAACACTGTTGAATCAAAATTCTTGTTACAATGAAATCAAAATTCTGGTCCTGATATTACCATCTATATATCTTCATTCTTTATTGTTCAGCTGAAACAAAAATTTGATATAATGAAAGAGAAGTGCCAGTTCCGAGGACTTCGTTATGACAGAAGTGCACTGGTACTGTATCATGTTGTATGGGTTTGTCAAATACCAGTCGGTTATCATAAATAGTGGAGCGGCATAGCCGAACAATTGTGCATTTTGTGATAAAAGCACCAAATTTCGTACACAGGTTGACAATCACACTCAGATTAAATTTAGATATTGGGCCATCGTAAATAGCGCCCTCAACGTCCATGGCAGCCATTTTTCAAAATGGCTGCCATAAATGCCATGTTTTCGTAAAATTTGCTAATTTTAGGAGAGAAAAGTAAACAAGATATTGGTTACAAATGAGAAATTACATTCAAAATAAATCTAGATATCGAACCATCGGAAATAGCGCCCTCAACGCCCATGGCAGCCATTTTTCAAAATGGCCGCCATAAATGTCATTTTTTTCAAAACAGTTGCTAACTTCAGAAGGGAAAGCCAGTAAGATTTTGCAAACAAGTGGGAAATTACATTCAAAATGAATTTAAATATTTTGCCATTGTTAACTGCGCCCTCAACGTCCATGACAGCCATTTTTTAAAATGGCTATCTAATGTGCCACTTAACTTAAAGTTAATAAGATTTTGCCCATAAATGTTCATTACATTCAAAATAAATCTAGATATTGGGCCATCGGAAATTGCGCCCTCAACGGCCATGGTAGCCATTTTTTCAAAATGGCCGCCATAAATGCCATTTTTTGTTAAAAAATGCAAATTTCAGAAGGAAAAGCCAATTTTTTTTTTCTCATTTGGGCAAACAAGAGGGAAATTACATCCAAAATAAATCCAGATATTTGGCAATTGAAAATTGCGCCCTCAATGGCTATGGCAGCCATTTTTTTTTTTTAATGGTCACCATAAGTGCCACTTTTTCATTTAAAAAAAAAAATGCTAAGGAAAATGCTAAGGAAAAGTCAATGAAATTCTGGTTATAAATGGGAAATGACATTTAAAATAAATCTCGATATTGGGCCATCGGAAATTGCGCCCTCAACGGTCATGACAACCATTTTTCAAAGTGGCCGCCATAAATGCTATATTTTCGAAAAGATTTACTAAAATCAGAAGGGAAAGCCAACGAGATTTTGCAAAGAGGTGGGAAATTACATTCAAAAGTAAACTTATTGGGCCATTGCAAATTGTCCCCTCAATGGCAATTCCAGCCATTTTTCAAAATGGCCACCATGAATGTCTTTTTTTTTCGTAAAGTGTGGGACTTTTTATTACTGGATTGTCACATGTGATGAGACATTTTATGGAAGCATAGCATAAAGTAAATTAACTTTTTTCGTAAAATGACAGGCCATTAAGAATGTCTTAACAATGCTTAGGAAGTTACATTTTAGAATAGATACACGTCATATAGTCCCATATATTCAATGATATGGTGTTACTGTCAAAGTTGATACATGGCGCCATTATCCCTGGATATTCATATTACTCTTTTTCGGAATTTTTTCATGTTTGCCACCTATAATATGCATTCATCATTGGTGAGATATAATCGCTAAGCATTTGCCTTGTTTACTTTAGTTGTTCCTCAAATGATTTCTTTAACACCATAATTATTTCAGATTACACAATGTCTCTGTGAGTATTCTACTCTCTTCTCCTTCTAAAGTTAAGCAAATTTTCAAAAAAAGAAAGAAAAAGAAGAGTGTATTGTAGCCATTTTGGCAAATAGCTGAAATAGTCATTGAGAACACAGTAATGATGGCTCAATGTTTAAACTTCTTTGTATATAATTGTCAACTTGCGCAAAAAATGTTTATTGTCTTCTTCCGGCATGAGGACATCTTCATAAAAGAAAAATGGCATCTATGACAGCCATTTTGGAAAATGGCTGCAATTACCGTTATTAGCATTTTTTTCTTCCTGAAAATTTGCGATGGAACAATTTCTAGAGTTAGTGCAACCTGGATATTATATTGTTTGATTTTAAACATGATTTTCAATTTATGTACACATTTGTTGACTTTTCTTTCTGAAATTACCATTTTTTAAAACAAACAATGATTATGACAATTGCAGCCATTTTGGAATATGGCGGCAATGGCCGTTGAGGGCAGTATTATAATAATCTAATACAATATAATAATCTTATACAAATATTATTTATAATAATCTAATACATATATTTATTATAATAATCTAATACAAATATTAATTATAATAATCTAATACAAATATTTATTTCAAACATGATTTTCAAATTGTGTGCAAAATCTTATTGACTTTTCCTTTTGTGAAATCAGGAAATAAAAAATAATGGAATCCATGGTGGCCATTTTGAAAAATGGCTGCAATGGCCATTGAGGGCGCTATTTACAATAATGTAATACATAGGCGCAAGATATATTTCAAACGAAATTTTTGAATTGAGTGCAAGATCTTATTGACTTCTTGTGGAATTAGTATATTCAGAGAAAAAATTTCATTTATGGCGACCATTTTGAAAAAAAAAATGGCTGCCATGACCATTGGGGGCACAATTTGCGATGGCCCAATATCTAAATTTATTTTGAATGTTATTTCCCACTCGTTTGCAAAATCTTATTGATTTTCCCTTCTGAAATTTTTGACATTTTACGAAAACTGGCATTTATGGCGGCCATTTTAAAAATCACTGTCATCGCCGTTGAGGGCGCAATTTGCGATGGCCCAATATCTGAATTTACTTTGAATGCTATTACCGACACATTTGCAAAATCTTATTGATTTTCCCTTCTGAAATTTGTAAATTTTTACGAAAAATGGCATTTATGGTGGCCATTTTGAAAAAAAATGGCTGCTATGGCAGTTGAGGGCGCTATTTACGATGGCCCAATATCTGAACTTATTTTGAATGTTATTTCCCACTCGTTTGCAAAATCTCACTGGTTTTCCCTTCTGATTTTTTATATTTTTTTTTGTGCGAAAAATGGCATTTATGGCGGCCATTTTGAAAAAATGGCTGCTATGGCCGTTGAGGGCGCTATTTACGATGGCCCAATATCTGAACTTATTTTGAATGTTATTTCCCACTCGTTTGCAAAATCTTACTGGTTTTCCCTTCTGAAATTTTTAATTTTTTTTTTTTTTTGCGAAAAATGGCACTTATGGCGGCCATTTTGAAAATGGCTGCCATTTCCGTTGAGGGCGCAATTTGCTGTGGCCCAATATTTAAATCTATTTTAAATGTTATTTCCCACTCGTTTGCAAATCCTTATTGATTTTTCCTCCTGAAATATTTGTAAATTTTTACGAAAAATGGCATTTATGGCAGCCATTTTGAAAAATGGCTGCCATGGCCGCTGAGGGCGCTATTTACGATGGCCCAATATCTGAATTTATTTCAAATGTCATTGTCAACATGTGTGCGAAATTTGGTGCTTTTATCATAAAATGCACAATTCCTCTAATTTTTCAAGCTATGCCGCTCCACTAAAAGACATGATCACACGACAGCCAACCATTTGCTATGTTTTCCCACAGATGAAGCATTCTTGGGGAATGTTCTTCCATGACAGAATGTTTCTGTGTGAACAAATGACAAATGAGGGAAGCAGCGTGTAAACACAGTTTGGGAACACACTGTATGCATGAGGTGATAATTAGACACTGCAGCTGTGTAAAACTGTGCATGGCTTACTAGATGCTGGTAATCCTAGGTAGATTGAAGGTACATGTACCCGGTAAAGCATTACTCTTTTCAGTGATGTGACTTACCCTCATCATAGATAATGACTTCAGTTGTGAGAAATATACAGACCATTCTAGTGTCAGAGTTTGAATTGCTAAGTTTAGGTTTTGGGGTCTTCATCGGGGAAATGATAACCTCCCTCAAAAGCTTTTCAGTTCCCTTGGATGGGTATTTTGTGTATTTCTTACAATGCCAGTCAAGTTTTTAACATGTAATATTTGATGAGGGTATATTTTGTGCGCAGCGCCCATCCGATATTAACTAGTGTACTGAAGTCATATACCTCTGGCTGTGTGCTACCTTTTGGTACTGAAGGGAATGAAACTGTTGAACTCAATGTAGGTGGTAGTGGTTTACTCTGTGGTATACTCAGGGAGTTGGGAATGAGACTCTCTCCTGCCTCCCTGGTACATTGTACACTACATTGTATGCACGTTGTATTATGAAATATATCTATATTTTCTTGTTTGTTCTTTGCAATCAGAAATAATATGAAGTCTATACTTGATTAAAATGAATTGTTTTATAAAATACAACAAAAATTTTGTTCTAGTCTTATTTGAGCTATCTATGAGTGATAGAATGTATAAAATATTGTGGTGGATAGCCACTCACTGATAGCTATGACAATGTACCCATTATCTATGTATGAATCCAACACACAGACACTGTCAAAAGACATTGTTAGAATTGATGCTATATTTATTCTTTTATATAAAATAAACATACAAATTCATATTCATACACTTATGTATACTCATTTGCATAAAAAAAATCTACATACACATACCAATCTTACCACCAAACTATATAAGTACACACATTTCCATGCACACATACATTTTTGTCACATAACTAAAGCAATGATTGTTTCAGTGTAACAGGCAGTACTCCAATGCCCAAAATTATTGTGTAGTTTCCTTCATGCTTGTACAATCTTCCTACGAAATGAAAATACATTGTATAGTGACTTAAGAAAAATGCCTCTTTGTGTTTGCTGCAGTTAAAAAAAGACAAAAATATGATTGTAGACTCAAGATAAAAAAGTGTAAGCTTAATCATACATTACAATGCCCCTCTGAAAACAAAAACAAAACATTAAATCCCTCCTCTTAGATTATTGTGCTGGACTTGAGTAATGATAGAAGTACAATTTGTAGTTTCATGTCTTATGTACATTTACACTGTAGACCATTCAGTTATATTGGTGCTGGTTTCCACCTCTGAAATTTTGTTGGGGTTTTGTGGTGATAAGAATCATAATGAATCTTAAAGGTAGGGAATCCCATTTGCATGCCTTAAATGAAGAGTTGTATAAATACAGTGGTATGTTGAAGAGAGTATCATTTTAGAAACTCCCATAAAGTATTGAAAGTGGAAGGTAATATTTAGTTACATTTTTATTGACCGATAGATTTTGAATTGCATTTTTTTCGGGGCTCACCGTAAATTCCAGTACATTACTAGGCTACCTTTGCAGACCCATGCACTGCATGTGTGTCCATCATGTATATTTTTTGAAAAAAGTTCATCAAAACTTACAAACATTTCTATATACATTCTTGCCACACACTCTATATGTTATTACATCAGCTCTTATACTTTTAGATTTGTGTTTATAGATAAAAGATACAGAAGACTGCAACAAAAAGGCTTAAGTGTGGCTGACACACAGAACTACTGAGTAGTTGAGTTTTGTGCATTATTCAAATTGTAGATAACTGTTGACTTCCAAATTTCTCAGCAGTGGCCTAAACAAGTCCCCTGAGGTTCATATTTAATGTTTTGCTGCATTTTGGGAGGTCTGTAAAAGGTATCCCCTACCTTTAAACTGTGGCTGACAGGTCACTCAAAATCTACAAATACCAAATTGCCAAGCATACTACATGTATAGTGCTATATCTGTGGGTAGCCATGATGACTTCATAACAAAGTTCTTAAAGCTTTAGAGTTTCAACAAGTGAAAGTTTTATTAGCTGAAGTATCTAGTCACCAACAATACGTGAGAAACATAAGCTGTGATGCTGAGAAGTGTCTGAAAGATGAAACTTGACTCGACAAGAAAATTTTGATATCTGAACATTCCAAGGAACATGGATTTCATTGAAGGTACATACATCCATGCTACATTTTCCAAAATGCTCTCTCTGATAAACTATTCTTCTATATGCCAATTTTATCTGCTTTTTAAACTTGTGTCTGCATGAATTCCCTGTTGAAAACTCAGGCATACCCACACATTTTACTTGAAAACCTTAACTATCCTTTTGGTTACTGTACACAAGCTTTGTGAAAGAAGCATACATAACCTTTGAATACAACACTCATTTAATATGATCCCCTTTTATATTTGTAATTTAAACGAAATAATGTAAAATGAAATGAAACTTGTAGGCATCATTTTACACAAGCCTAACAAGTTGCTGAAAACATAAGCTTGTCTTCATTCTAAAAATTTCCATACTTTGTTCCACAACCTGCAAAACTGCAAATTGTGAATGTCCTGAACTTTTTTTTAACTTTTTTGAACAGGTCAAGAAAGCTCAACATACTTGTACCTGTACACAAGGAATGTCACCCTCTAAGCAAAATCTCGGCATTTTACATCACATAATCACAACATCTTGACATCTTTAATTATGATATGACATCAGTCTGAGCTCAATAATATCTATAGCCTTTTGCAAAGGCAGCTCGCTATAATTTCAGCACATGCACACAAAGAGCAATTGACTCGCACACACAGCGCGCAACTGGTGAGCTGCGAGAGTGCTCCCATCCGATCTCTGTGTGCGCGTGAGTCCACCGCCCATTGTATGTGAGTCCATTGCGAGCTGCCTTTGCAAAAGGCTATAATGTCTACCACTACCAGGGGCTACAGGACATTGCAGATGATGCACAGGAGTCAGCCAACCCTTCAGCTAGAAAGAGGCATATAAGGGACAAGTAGATATACAAAACTACAAATTTTGGCGTGACCTTGATCAACAAAATAATGTAATGGCAAATACAACAACAACAGCAACAACAACAACGACCCTAAATATTTGGATTTATATTTGGCATTTCAAGCTTGGTTACAAATAATCATCACGATGTCTCTGTCAACAGTGATGAAATGTATACATTGTATGATGGACTGAAGTGCTTACATCTCTAAATTTTTAAACTTTTACATTACTTTTCAGCAGTGATCTTTAAGGCAAATTAAGCAGTGATTGGTGTTTTTGTTTTCATAAAGCATGGTGCAATTCAAATTATGCACCGTTACTATGTACACCTACAGTGTACTAGGAAGACAGCAATTTATAAGATATTGCATGGCAATGAGGGGAATATCAAACTATATTGCCTCAGAAAGAAACATATTGCACTGGTCACAGACAAACTGCATTGTGTCTTCATATACATGTAGTGCAATATTCTCTGATTTCCCCTTGAAATGAAAGTCTACAGGACATGATAACTATGATGTATCTTCTTGGGGACAAAAATGTAAAGGTATGAGCCATATGCAGAATTATGACACAATCCATTGTCAGCACTTAATGCACTATAATTTCAACAGTTTCCATGCATGCATCACATATGAATACATTATTATCTCATTTTTACACTTTACTCCTGACACTTTGCATTGTTTAGAATAGACATGTCATATAAACCCTAACCATATATGGCAAACAAACAACAAAGAATATCTGTACCAAATGAAATTCCCTTTTAACAGAAGGAGACTGTTATCCACAAACAATGGTTTACAAAATAAATACATAAATACTGATTGCTAATCAGGGCTTTTACTTTTTATATATCAAAATGCAAATATCTGTAAATCAAAATGTTAGATGAACATTAAATAAGTATGGATAAGATTGACTTTAACAAAGATATTTGCAGAATTGCATTAAAAAAAGTTATGTAATTCACAATACAAGTAATGAATAATAAAATTTGCATATTTGTAATTACACCTATCTACAGTAATTTCACTATCAACAAGGCTGTATGCAAGGCATTGAATAAGTACTCTCAGACTGTTTATAACAAGTATATTCATTCCCACAACTTTCTAGGCACTTACGTATGTCAAATGCATTGTACTGTAGCATAAATTGCATAATCTCCAGATTTAAGAATAAACTTCTCTGCCTACGACACAATCAAAATACTATAACGTACTTAACTACTTGCACATTATCAAATTGATAAGACAATACAGCATATTTCACATGGTGTAAAAACTGCTTCAGAAAAAATGGCATACACTTTTAGACAAGGTCTACAGTACATACCTCATTTTTCAGAATGCTACCTGAGCACACAAGGTCTACCACCGTATAGTCAAAACAAAAGCAAGAAACATAAATGTGTCATAAACCCTGCCAATTTCATGGAAAGTCTCTGCTCTACACAAACCAAGTTAAGGTTGCTCATAAACTAGTATCCTACATGATATCTTATCCTTCATGTAAAGGCGAGTTTGACGCCTGCTTGATTTACTGTTGGAGCATGTAAAAGGATATTCAAAGCACATCTTTTGTACATACAGTGTAAATGTCTGTGCGTTTGGGTCTGAAGTTGCATTACCATGAAATGCAAATGTATGACTTGATTTACTTTTAGGGCATATGAAAAGATAATCTAAACACCTTCTGTACATAAATGTCTGTGTGTTAGGGTCTGAAGTTGCATTACTATGAAATACAAATGTATTTCTTAGTGTAGTATACTGTAATTTATAATCAATTCAAGCACAAATGATAAAGTAGGCAAAGTATCCACACCTTATTACTTTTATGTGCTTGAAATGAGGCAAACTTTAGACATCTTGAAATATTCTGTTCTCAGAATCATCGTCAATGGCTCCTTTGCACATTCACTAGAGAGAAACAGCAGGGAGCTGTTCAGTCATTAGTTTGGTACTTGACACCAAGAAACAGACCCACTGGGCCTGTCTTATATTTCACGCTAGTGGTGCACTGAGACATGAATCTGCCGACCCTGAAAACATAAAGCTCTCAAATCTCATTTCACCTGTGCAATTGCACAAACTCATCAGTGTTACGTAGTGGAAGACTTAACAAAGTGTTTCGCCAGCACACAATAGGAACGCACTGGATAACTGAGTAAATGGCTTGATATCACTTCACTAAAAGCACAACAGGTGTGCTTTGAGTTTCCTGACATTTGGTAAGAGCTAAAAATTGCACTACAATTCAAATATGTAACTGCCCAGCTCAAAACCCACGAAAAGACGCATATTAGGGTTCGATTTTGGTTGACTGACTCAAATTTTTACAGTTTGTCTTACCTGGAAGAGTTATCTTTTTCTTTTTTCTTTTTCGCCTACTGTCAAAATCTGGCAATTTAAAACAAAACCAAAATTGAGATGTAGGAAGTTTTTCAGGACCACATTTTTCTAGGACAGGCACTACTTTCTTTGTGAAATAGAACATGTTTTCATTGATACTTATGCACAATATGCCCGAGTGACTCTAATCTTTGAATCATTTTTTCTCCCTTTCCAATGAAACTGTACATACTAACTCCCTCTTACTGCAATCACTTTTTGAATGGGCTAAGATGACTTTGAACGGTTTAAATAATGCAGAAAAGTAGAAATTACTTTCGGCCAACTTTTTGTTGGGTTCAAGCTGGGTGGTCACATATTGGCTTTCCAGTAATGGTACTGCTCTCTTCAGAATGTAGGCAGAATTCACAGGTCTACTCTACTTGTTATGTCAAGGCAAGACATATAAGGAAAAAGAAAGAAATTCATGCCATTTTTAGGAGGACAAAGGAGGAGTTGCTCACTGTTTAGTATCATCCGTGATATCTGTACATCGTTCTCGCATATCAGAGGAAACTTTATGTCCCTGGTTTGAGATGTGCTGGGACATACCTCCAGATCTGTGTGAAGAAAAGGAACACAAGCCATACATTTCTTGAGGTATGTAGATGGGTGATAAGTACATGAAACATAATCACGTGGGACTGAAAAAATCACTTGGGATGGAACAAATACTGGAATGTAACAGAACACCATACTGGATTGAATTCATTTGCTTATTCTCAGATTTGAATATATCTCCTGAAGACTCCTTACTCCTTTGGGCTCTGCCAATGCATTTTCATGAAAGCAAACTGTACATTCACCTTGAAAAAGCTGATTCATAAGATTTGTGTGACACTTACTTCATCAAAGATTAATCCTATATAAAGACTGCTGCAGAACAGAAAAACCTCATATTCAGACTGCTGTATAATGTGCCATATTTCATAACTGTCCTGTATACGCCATATATTTAGCGAGTCTAAATTTTCGCAAATCGGGACTTTCCAACAATTTCGTGAGTGGTTCGCGATCGTGGAGTACTGTACTGAACAAAGAAATGTATTGTGTGCGTCACATTCATATCGGGATCAGAGTCATTATTTTCGCGTGTCTTTAATTTTGCAAATAGCACCTGACTCGCAAAATTTGTGAAGATAAAAACCTCGTGAAATATTCTGCGTGTACAGTAATATCCCGTTGCTCATTACTGACGGAAAATTTGAATTTCTCAAACCAAATATAAAGTAATGCTAGACTAATCAATGCACGTACCCACTGCTATCTAACTGTTCTTTCTATTTTCTTTTTCATCTCCTCACCGTTTCCTGATTTTCCCTATCATTCAAATAATCATTATTACTGTCATCATTATTACCCCACATACACAATGAATACATCAAATTCAGGAAAAAATAGGAAATTACAGAACTTTGACAGCACAGACCTCCAATATCTAAGCAGCAAATTTCCACCCACCATGTAATTTCCACCCTACATCATAGTCCTACATCCATATCATCTGCATTATTAGATTCCTTGATCATCAAAACATATCATTAGTATTTGGAATCACACCTAATATCTTTGTTGGTTAAATCTGGCCATTTATTCTGGAGCTATATCCACATTTGCTGAAAAAGGCCTCATTTCCCAACAATAAAGAATCCTTCAAAAAAAAATTTTAATTCCTCTATCCAGACAGTGATCCAAATTATGACCAAGATTTATTCATTTGTTCCTAGTGTCATTATCAACTTTTCCTCATCTCAAATTTTCATCAAAATATGTCAATAACTTTTCGAGTTATTCTGAAAACATTCAGAAAAGTAACCAAAGCTGGCAACATCTCATAACCTTCTTGGCAGAGGTAATTAACTCTTCATGTGCCATGTTCCACCTGACTCAGTCGAAGAGGTGCCAAGTTTGAATATTTTGCTCAAATGAACAAACCCGCCCAAATCGATCGATAAATCACCAAATGATACAGTACAATGAAAGCGTCATTCAAGATTCCATTCCAGCCACATTGGTGCATTAACTGAGAGGGCATTTTGAAAAGACAGGTTCCAGCTCACCTTTCCGTCTTCTGCCCACTTGCCGTCCACCTTCTTCCACTTTGTTTCCACCAGGCCCTTCTTCTTCAGCAGCGAGGCGGCGACCTGACGCATGAAATGCGACACGAGCGCCAGCTCATGGAGCGTCTCCCGGTTGAGGTACAGCGAAATCTGCTGCAGGATGCCGTACGGAAGCTGGCAGAGATTCAGCGACTCCTCCGGCAGGGGTGAGAAGGGGGCGGGCGAGAGGGGAGCGGGAGAGGTGGGGGAGAGCGGTGTCTCGCCCTCGTTTTCTGTTTCCGCTTCCTCATCATCCCTTCTCAGTTGCCATGGCACAGTGTGCAAGGGATCCCGCTTGGCATGTGCCTCTTTCTTATTGGCCGCTGAGCCTGAACAGAGAGAATAGTCAGTAAGCACAGAATATCAATTTTAGCTGTATAATCGTTGACAAAAAAAAAAAAAAAAAAATCACCTTGTTTACATCTATTCCACAACTTAACAAAAATCCCTATGAATTGTTTACAACATGCTCTACCTGGCGGGGAATGAAGACATAAAGTGACCAAGGAATGGTTTGCAAACAGACCTGCTTACGATGTGATCATTTGAGCACTGCTATTATTTGCATTTAAAATTTGAAACAAGGCAGAGGTAAAAACAAATGTATAGTGATACAGAGAAATTGTCTATGATACATACAAGTGAAGAGACTTTTGCTTTAATGGTATAAAGCAAACATTCGATGTGCCATTGATATTATCTATTAACCAACTTTACATTTTCCTTATCAGTTCACATAATCACACAAAGACACAGCATAACAACTGTATGAGATAGAGAGCTCAGCCAAAGAAATTTAAAAGAAGAAATGCAACAAGTGGCTTGACAAATACATGTACATGGTGTCCAAGAGAGAAGAGCAATTTCTGACAGCATCTAAAACTAGAGAAGCACTCTGAGAGCGCAGACCTCCGCCAAGCATGCAGCTCATTTCCACCACTGATCTTGTTCTTCCATAGAGATAATCATCAGTAATTTCCACCCATACGTACATTGTGTGCTGAAAGTAGCCCGATTTCCCATTATAGAAGCCTTTGTTAATACGTCATAAGCCCTCAGCTGCACGGCGTGCCTCGCCCTAGCAGAAACTAGAGCACACACTTTAGTGTGCGCATGCAAACCTCAAATACACGCAGCCTGAACTCCCAAGTTCATTGACCCTACATGTGCCAAAATATCAAAAATCCTTCATAAATTTTCCAAAAATTCTTGGATCACTACCAAAAGTGAATCATTTATTACTTGTGTCATTCTCAACCTTTCCTGCAAGTTTCATCCCAATCCGTTTTTTGAGTTATTTTGCACACGGACAAACTAACTCACAAACAAACAAAAGAACAAACAAACCAACGGTAACGAAAACATAATCTCCTCCCTTGGCGGAGGTAACAAACAAACAAACAGTAATGAAAGCATAACCTCCTCCCTTGGCGGAGGTAACTAGTGTAAATTGCTGCCTTCAGTCTTACTTGAACCCTGGTCCGTACTGTCCACTGATTGGTCAGTGTTGTCCTGGATCGTCAACTTGTCAATGTCTGGAACCTTGCCCTCCATCCTCTCCAGCCACTCCTTTCGCCGTTCCGCCAGCACCGGTTCGCAATGCTTCTCATGGTCGCCATGGTAATGACTGTCCATCTCGTCTGCTGCTACAGACTGTCAGCAAGAAGGGGCATAGTGGGCACTTTCAATATCATTAACTCATCATTGTGATGACGATGATTATAACTGTACCCGTTGTTAACATTATCATTATCATCATCATATCATATTCTCAAAATCATTACCATCATCATTATCATCCTCAGGCTCATCTGACTGACCAATACTTTCAAAGTGCCTTCTGAATGAGAGACAAGACATTTTTGCTCATAATTTGGGTAAAAAGTTTATATTGTAGTCTGAACAAAATTATTGTATACGGTCATCAATATGCTGTTTATCCATACCATGTTCCCTGCTTTTAGTATTCATACCCTTGTGCATTAGACCTATTACCCCACTCTTGCTTCTTTACTGCAATGTCTATCTTTCTCCACTTTGCGTCGGACAACAATAAATCTCATTCCTGTTTTGTAATTTACCTATCCCATTATTGAAGCTTAGGTCTGATGTGTTAGGGTTAGGGTTATTTATCATGACTTAGTACTATATCTTATCATGCATATATTCAATATTATTGTAAATTTGGTTGTGAATTCTGTGAATTCAAATAATGCAAAGCAACTATATCAGCCTTCAAGCTGCAGGATTGTTTTGCTATATCTAACCCAACAGACCACATACATCTTTACATTTTTTTTTTTAACATCTTGCCATGGATGAACAAATCGGGCAGTAAACACACGATCACTTGTTTAAAAATAAAAAAATAAAAAAATGTCTTTACTACTGACGTTCAATGACATGTTCACTCACATGACCACACATGATGACATGGGCGGGGCAGTGTCTGAGATGGACCTTGAATAGCTCCCTTGTCACCTTCGTCTGGCAACCCAGGGAGGAGTTCACACAAGGGATCTTCACATTGGGGCACAGAAGGCTGTGATCATCTGCCTTGCATTCGTGGAAGTACGCTCCACAGCTGGATGTGAACACAACAAATATGACACCAACTTTTTCATGATAGTAAAGACAAGAACATCAATATTAATGAAAAGACAGTGATAGTGCACCACCTTTACATGGTATGAAAGATGCTAAATGCACACAAAGCCAGCTGCACATAGAACAGGGTGTATCCTTTAGAATAATACTTTGTCAAGTTTCTTACTGCATTTTTTACCCTTTATCCTTTTAAAAGTCACATTGAACATGTACAATAACATTCATAGTCAATAGTGCACATTCGCCAGTACCAGCTCTGTGATGTTATACAGAATGATTGACCCAAATTGATTTTAAGATCATGATACAGCTTGACCCCGTTTACAGTGCGAGGCTCGGCTGTGGCCGAGCCCTCCTTCATTTCAGTGTAAACATGAAAAAGGCCAAATGCGAGACCAAAATTGGCCTCACATTTGGCCACGCTCTGGAGGTGGTCTCGGCTTCTTCTTGGTGTAAACACAAACTGGGCCAAATGCGCAGCCAATTTTAGTCTGACTTCCAGACCCTCTGCCCGTACTATTTCGCTTTTCACGATATTAACCCCCTCAACGTCGAAAACTAGTATAGTTTAAGGTGGTTTTGTCCTGCAAATGATTTTTCCTTCGGCAAAGGCCTTTGCCCGAACGGCGACTTCGTCGCCACGGAATCCAGTTGGCAAAGGGTCTGAAAACCAGGCTATACCAAATTGCATTTGTTTACAAGCAGAGCGCTACTACGACAAAATATTGAAAGGTTTGAATTAAAAGCGCGGCTGAGCCCAGCAGTGCAAAACGGACAAAATTGCGGGGCTTGGCCCCGCAATTGAGGCTCAGCTCGGCCACGACTCGGCCCAGCCCCGCACTGTAAACGGGGTCCTTGATACAGCTTGTATTACACTAATGTTGCAGAAAGAGTAAATGCATGACAAGTAAGGCCCATGTTCATAGAAGATAAGTACACTAGAAACAAGTTTATAGACAAACAAATCTTGTACCTGAATGGGCATTCCATGTGGGAACAGGATACTCCAGGCTGGATGGAGACATGGCATCGTTTCAAAACACAATTTATACAGTGCGAGTGGAGACCAAGTTCTTCCAGTGTTGGCTCCCTGTCATTCTCCACTTCTGTCAATCAAATCAGGACAACATAAATAAACAAAGAGTTGTCAGTCCAAGGAAAACCCAGAAATGTAGCTTCACATCTATTCTCCAGTGTCCCATGTAGTATGTATTACACAAACTGAGTAAAATTATTGAAAATGCAATTCTTCCTATTTCTGGCTAAAACTGCATCTAGACTGTTCTGCATTGCCATACATAGTAGCTCATTATTCTTGAAAAATAATTTTCCCTGGTTCAAACAACTTGAGCACGTGAGCATACATGCATGGGTAGTCCAGCACTGTCTTTGAATTTTAACAAAGAATATGAATGTAGCATACATATCTTTGGACAATGCTGTATATGCCAAATATTTCTAGAATAATTTACAAGCTAACCATTACAGGTAAATTGTGATCACAGTCCCCTGCACATATCTTTTAACGGTACATGCTTTGGCTATGGGGGCATGGGGTGGTGACGTGCGGGCAGGTTAAAGTGCACTTCTACTCAAGGTATGATACTTTGGGTTTCACGACAACAGCTACAAATGTGACATCCATCACTGAACTTTCGATTCCATTAGAATCTTGCACTGTCTTTCTTGATATGAGCAGAATTTAATGAATTTGAGGGATGTCGTCTGTACAAAATATGAAAAAAAAAATAAAAACAACCTTAACTACTGTGACATGTGGAGCACTCAACTACAATGTATATACTGCATATGAATAATAGATATTATACCATGTAGAGTAATACAACAACCCTGTTTGCGGCAGGCCTTGTTCATACAGGGTGCCTATTTGCGGCCAGCAGGCCATTTTATTCATCAATGAAAAGGTCCAATCAGGTGTCACTTCCCTTAACATTTACGAGTAACTCTTGCTTGTGTTCTAAAGTGGGACTAAACACACATGATGTTCAATAGCTGTTTTATTGATGAATAAAAGTGCCTCTGCCCGATAAGGTACTAGTACCCTGCCGCATACAGGGTTACTCTGTTTAAATAGTCAGTTTCACCAAGGAGGTTTTATACATAGAGTTCCAACTGGCTGTAATTATTCAAACAGTCGTCAGATTTCTATTGATATACAAAAGAATTCCACAGGTGCACTAATGTGACTTTCATGATCGATGTTCGATGCCGCCGTCTTGCTGAGCAATCTGAAGATTCATTTTGAACGTTATCATAATGTTGGCCGTATTTTGCTTATCTAAAATTTATTAAATGAAATGAAATTTCACTCAATGATAAAGCATGTAAAACAAAAGTCAATCCCATCCAGAAATTTGTGCAAAAGTGTAAATCAGAGCTGTATCATGTGAAAATGTTTAAAACTGTACCATCCTGGCAAGATGGTTTTATCACTTTTCTGCTAATTTCCACAAATGAGACTAACGTGGACTAATCTTCAAGTATAATTATTCATTGTTAGATAATGCATATCAGATTAGTGCCTGGGTATGCCTAGTTGAGTAATTTTCATCTTTATTTCAACATTTTTTGCTCAATTTTTATTCGCGCATCCTCGTGTCTGTACCACCTAAAGTACCTTTTATAAGAAGGGATAGTGAAAAGTAATTACCATCACAAAGACATATCATTCTTTGAAAGTGGCTGGTGATTATGCAATGAGACACGAGTCAATTGTCTTTGTATCTGCACAGCAGATTCTGTTTGGCACATGCTCCTTGGTTTCACTATTTACAAGTGAGCTGAATGGTAAACCCCAAACTTCTTTTCATAAGTACATTACTGCAAAACAAAAAATGTCCACATGCATTTAAATTTTGCATATTTTGTGAGAGCCCAGAGGCAAGATTCTTGAAATAAAATTGCATGCAAAAGTTTAGGGGACTAAATTAGTTACCGATACACAAGGCTTCTAACTGCAGCACAGCCATGGCACATTTTAAATTCATCCCCACTAAAATTGAAATATTGAAATAAGTGATATAGGTTCCTAATGTTTCAATTAAGTAATATGATTAAAATTAGGTGGCTTTGTAAAGGTTGCGTTAGAGTTTAGGGCCTAGGGTGAGGTAACCCCTGGAGAAGACGTGGCGCAGATAAATTAGACTGACTGAAAAGCGCCAATAAACACCACCACCACCATCACCACCAACAACATCAACACAGTTACACTGTGAGTGGGTGGGAGCTTCGCGTTCGGGATGGTCGCAGTTAGAGTTTAATTAATCTTAGGTTAGTTTAGGGCGGAATAGGGGCTGTGCTGAAGATGGACGCACAAAATAATTTTGCCCCCTAAAACCCAGTCCCAGCCAGGATAGCCTCACAATTTTGACTGACTGTGGTGGGATGGTTAAGCATGATGTTAAGAATCCAATGGACATAATGTACGTTACACCATGCCTACGTTACTCTAGGCCTAGATGAACGTGGGCCACTGCAATCGCAACAGTCACACCACCATAATACCACAAACACAACACAAGACAGAGAAGTGCACGGCCGATCGAGCGAGGCAGGCGTACTCGACCCATCCCACTCCCTGCACTGGAATACGCAACACGGGCAACACACTCTGTACTTGTAGGGATACACGCCAAGCCTATGGCGAGGCGAAGATTGACGACGCCGGTCACTACTTCACACGAAATCCCTTGCTTATCATCATCAACCTAGACTCTAATCAAGCCATAGCATAGATTGAAAACATTTCAGTTAAACGTATACAATATCGTGTACAATATCGTGTGCTACAACTTACGCGGTACGACTTGTTGACCTTGGTTTTCCATCTTCTTTCCGAGGCGTGATCCTTCCCCGCAAAATAGCTCTGCATGCACTTGAATGTGCGTAATGGATCATGGACACAAGCAAAGCAAAGTACAAGTACGGTCGGTACAGTACAATATTGTACGTAGATCAAGCTCGTAATCTGTGCCGTCTTAAAAACAAAACGCCTCCGGGTATGGTTGTGCACGTACAACACGAAATTGTACCTAACAACTTCCGGATACACGCTATTAGATATTGTAGATCTACCGAGTAGTTTCCAGACGGTAGTTTTTGTTGTTGTTTTTTTTCCTGCTACTGTTAAAAAAAAAAAGAAGTTCACATTCAACTTGCCTTGGGAGGGAGTTCAGCGAAATAAACTGCCCAGCTTCTGTATGCAACACAATGTTGACTTGTGTATTGATTCAATATATGATACATGTAGTTTTGGTTGAGACCCAACTGCAGCTTTCTGACATTTTAGGTATAAAATAACCCTTATGAGAAACCTCTTATGAAATCGGAAAGAGCATGTAATTCCGAGAGGGATTCAATGTTTATTTGATGAAAATTGGTTTTGGAATGGCTGAGATATCCAAAAAGAGCAATCCTAATAAAAGCTGGGACCAACCTTTTATCAGGATTGCTTTGTTTAACTTTGTTTTTGGATGTCTCAGCCATTCCAAAACCGATTTTCATCTAACAAACTTTGAATTCCTATTTAATGGTATGCTCTGTATATCATTTACTAAGTGGTTTCTTGGTAGGCCAATCTCGCAAAAAAAAAAATAAAATAAAAAATAAATAAATAAATACAATAAAAGCCCAATCCTCATTTCCACCAATACTATATCATTTCCCACCTGTCAAATGAATATGCCTATCTATATAGGCCTATAAATACCAGGTATAGGCGATCCCGATCTACGTGCCATATTTTCATGATAATACTTATGCAGTAATATATTATTGTTTTCTATCTTTCAAGTTAAATTCAGACAACTTGGTAAGGCCCACGATAAATCTTCCAAACCAAGGATCTGCCAGTGACATCATGCCAAGCATTGCTAATAAAGTACTATTATGAGTAACAACATAATTATTATATGGGATATAGGGTAGGGGGTTCCATGCAGGGTTCGTCTTGTGCATTTACCCACTGGGTTTCTGTGAATTTGTTATGCTTGTTTGTTTATTTGTTTGTTTGTTTGCTTGTTTGTTTGTTTGTTTGTTTGTTTGTTTGTTTGTTTTTGGTACTTACAATGTCCCCCTCTTAAAAAAAAAGAAACAGGAGAGGGTGGGATTTAGAACTTTCAAAGTTGTCCTAAACAATGATATACACTCAACAACCAAAAAAAAAAAAAAAGAAAGAAAGAAAGAAAAGAAAAAGTTAACACTTTTTTCCATTCATAATTATGATTTCATAGAAGATTTTGGTAAAATCATTGTAGGCCTGTTATATACCATAAAGGCACTTTAACTGGCTGTCAACCTAGTAGGTCAATAAAAAGAGAAACTTTACACATGAGTGAACACATTCGTTTTTGTCCTCGAAGGCACAAAAGTAAGTGGGGAAAAAAATTAACATGTTGTCTTTCATCGCTCTCCAAGATAACAATGATAATACTGAAGACCACTACACAATGAGAGACATGAATTAAATATCATATGAAGTTTTCGTTCTCTTTATAGCCTCACACAAAAACAGGGTGGGAAAACTAAAAGGGGAAAAACAAGAATTTTCTGTCTACTCATACTTCAGATGACATAGGGAGTAAAGCCACAAAAGTGATAACATGGACATCATTTCTTTATTTCAGTCTTTTGATTTAGGAATTTAAGAATTCATGAGACAAAACTAAGAACAGAATATTATTTTCAATTTTCCTTTATATTTGAAATAACAATTCAAATTTCTACCATGTTTGTTAATATTGCTCCTCTTTAAATGTCATTTGAATTTTGATTTGACAGAAGATTCTTCGTTTTCCTCCATCATTTTTAGCCTTTCTTTATCTTTAGGGCTAATCATGGACAAAAGTAGATCAAAGGTTTACTTCTCAACTTAATCTATGTTGTTTCTTATTGTGTTAAATTTGTCTTTTGTTCTCATTGTTACATGGAAGAGCACTTATGATTCACTATGAAGTTCATATTTGCGATTTTTACTTTGGGCCTTGGAAGAGAAAAACGAAAGTGTTCACTGATGCGTAAGTTTCCCTTTGTGTTGACCTATTAGATTGAAAGCAAATGGAATTACCTTTAATGTGGTATATGACACATTAACTTTAAGCCAAAAAGTGTATGAGAAATGTTTAACAGTAAGCACGTATACCTAAAGTGCTTCATTTGAAATGACAGCCCTTTCCCATGTTTCCGCATAAATAAAATCAAAGGCCTTGCTTAGATCTTATCATGGCAATAGCATAGGATACTCTTTTTGTGAAAGTATACATTATAGAGGCTGTTGTTTTGTAACTTTCAGTTCGATTCAATTCAGCTCTATGATTTATGAGAGTAAAGGCTTTTAGTTAACGTTTTGAAGCTTTATTTCTTAACTGTGTACGATGACAAACTCAGTTCAACAATTTCAAAGCCAAGCTGCGATTAATAGAGTGCTGTTAACTGTCAGAAATAATCTTATAATACAGTCATTCCTATATACAAAACTTTTGAAATAGAGGGCATTTATAAAATAGGGAGATGTTACCTGGGTTTTATCCTGTTTGGTATACCGCTAATAAGTTGTAAATCTTTCGGGCATTCCATGCAAATGAAAGAAAGACATATTGAATGTAAAATTTAAAAGGAGATGCAACTTAAACAAATTATCTGTTTGGGTATAACTAGATTTATTCTCAGCCAATCATACCCAGTCGGGTCTCGGGTTGAAATGATTTAACAATAATTATCATTTACTATTTCACTTTGAGTTGTGGTATCAAAAAAAAAATGTAGTTTTAGTTAATGAATGTGAACGACATTTGGAAATATTATAGAGATTATCATGATGCATCTGTAAAGCTAAATCAGATTGGATGGAGGAATGTTTAGAAAGGAAAAAAAAAATGTCCGCCTGATTTGCATGTTCAATTTAAGAGCATGCTCAATGCCATACCAAATTGCATATTATCACAGGCTACTGAATAGATAGACTGGATGTGCAATAAAAACATCATAGTTTGCCGATAGTCTGTTACGAATGCGCAAAACATCAATCACCTGTTGCAAGATGTGTGTATCACTAGAACTCTTTCAGAATTTAGTGACATTGATATATTTAGTTCAGGCATAAGGGGCCTCGTCCAAGTGATGTCACAGTAAAAGACAGACAATCGCAAGGTCATGCTATATTATAGGCTCAACACTGTCGTATTCTTTTGATATTTCACTGATAGTATACGGTTAGGTTACAGTTTATCCTTATAAATCAGACTTCATAAGATTGAACAGAACATTGCATGGCGTTATACTTTCTGTATTTATGTATGTTTGAATGTGAGTTGAAGTCCAATGTCTTTTTGAAATCTATTTCAGTCGAATAAGGTAGAACCAAATGCTAAGAGAGAGAGAGAGAGAGAGAGAGAGAGAGAGAGAGGGAAGGAGAGGGAGGGGGAGAGAAAAGATGGTAGGGATATAAATATTTAACTTTTATGGAAGCAATAAAAAAGATAGTAACATCAAACAAAACTTCAACCAATAAAATCACCGTGGCAACATCTTTTTTAATTGCTTGCATTGCTAATCATCTGTTTGATATGAAATACAAAAATAATGCAACAAACAATGAAAAATTAGATAATTTTGAGAATTGGTCTTCGTTACAACGCAATTATGTTTGGTAAATTGGTCCTCGTTACAACGCAATTATGTTTGGCTAATTGGTCCTCGTTATAACGCAATTATGTTTGGCAACACTGTCTTCGTGGCATCTGCTGCTATTTGATATAAGATTACAGTAATAGTAGATGAGTCGTATTTCCATAGTTGCGGGTAGTATCAAAGATATCAGAAATGTATCCATGGATTTCAGAACTTCTTTTTTTTCTTTCTCTATACAGAGCTAGGGGATCGTGAAAGGAGCATCTTGTATTTACAGATCAATCCTCCCATCTCTCTCTCTCTCTCCCTCTATCTCCTCTCCATCTCTTATCTCTCCATATCTATCTCTCTCTCTCTCTCTCTCTGGCCGATACCTTAACCACTTTTTGTTGTTTTTTTTTTAACCTACTTTTTCTTCTTCAAAAGTATGTTATTTTCTACACGGAAGCATCGCAAAATTGTCACGAATTTAATCATGATCGGGCTCAAAACATTTAGCGGTCTCAACGATAACAAAAATGGCAACGGCATTCAGTTGTTTGTTTGTTTGTTTGTTTGTTCATTTTCAATCTGAGAAGATGGCTGGATAGCCCATATCGTAAAGGCATGATAGGAAGGCGATCTGTTTTCGTTACATTGGCTAAAAAATTACAAGGTATTGTTAATGGTAAGTTCAATATGTTCAAACGGTTACGTCATGAAAGAGATGACATTTTCTTAAATGGTCACATACATGGTATATGATAATTACAGAGATTTGCAGTCACATCATAGTCACAGGAAAGATACGTTGTTAAAATTTTAGGGGGAAAAATACACTCTGTACCAGAGAATGGATAATAATTATTTGGTTAAAAAGATTTGATCCTGAGCAAGTTTTTATGATGGATGAATGAAAATTGTACATCACATTTGATGCGAGGTAGGAGTCCTTGGTTCAAAGTTTCAACCTCATCTGCCAGCGATTTCTGCAAATGGGATTACATTACTGTATAAAAATAGTATGTCAACATCAGTCTGAAATTTTCCTACGATTTTTGACATGACGTATCAAAAGAGTGTTTTTAAGATTTTTTTTTTTTTTGTATTAGAATGGTAGACATATTTCCTCGACCCGATAAAAGCCACCATAAATACTCTTGCCCGCAAATTATAGTATGTAATTGGTCTTAAATTGATGTAAAAGGGTTATTCCTCGTGTAAATAACACATTACATTACACTAATGAAATATAATACGTATAAATAATTCAGCGAAACGTCCACCATGCAAATGCATGTGGTATAGTAGAAATTCAGTACGAAAAAAAAAAAAAATGAGTGGGCTTTAGTAATATCTGTTTTTTACCCCACGTATATCTAGTTGCGCCATTTGCAAAAATGATTGAAAGATTTATTACTTGGTATAGTTATATAATAAACGTTTATGAGCCAGGGTAGTTCGACATCCATTTTCTTTTGAATTTTACGAGATATAGGTCACCTCGGAATAACAATAATGACTATGATGACCATATAATCATCGTCATTTATCTATCATCATGATCATTAATCTATTTATAATCATCATCATCATCGTCATCATCATCATCATTTATTCATTTATCATCATCATCAACAACAACAACAATATCATTATCACTATCTTCCAGTCCTGTCTAACAGTGTAACCACGACCCCGTTTACAGTGCGAGGCTCGGCCGCGCCCAGCCCCGCTTCAGTGTAAACGCGCAAAAGGCCAAATGCGAGGCCAAAATTGGCCTCGCATTTGGCCTCGCTCTGGAGGTGGTCTCGGCCGCGGCCGAGCCGCGGCCGAGCCTGGCCTCTTCTTGGTGTAAACGCAAACTGGGCCAAATGCGCGGCCAATTGCGCGGCCAGTTTTAGTCTGGCTTCCAAACCCTCTGCCTGTATCTTTCGCTGTTCAGGATATTAACCCCCTCAACGTCGAAAACTAGTATAGTTTAAGGTGGTTTTGTCCTGCAAAGGATTTTTTCCTTCGGCAAAGGCCTTTGCCCGAACGGCGACTTCGTCGCCACGGAATTCAGTTGGCAAAGGGTCTGAAAACCAGACAATACCAAATTGCGTTAGTTTACAAGCAGAGCGCCACTACGACCAAATAATGAAAGGTTTGAATCGAAAGCGCGGCCGAGCCCAGCAGTGTAAAGAGAAAAAATTGCGAGGCTCGGCCGCGCAATTGAGGCCGGTTTCGGCCGCGGCCGAGCCGCGGCCGAGCCCGGCCTCGCACTGTAAACGGGGTCCACGTCAGTGAAGGCACTGTTCAGGCACAAACTATTAGGTATACATGTCATTGTCACAACATTTGGCAGGAGTACTCATTTTATACACAGCTGGGTTTGGAGGGAAAAACTTTGTTGAGCATCTCGTCCGACAAATTACGAACCATCCAGGATTGGAACCCAGGATCTGTTTGCGGATCCTATCCACCATACCGTAGTGCTCGCATACTGCGTTAATGGCTTTATCAAGTCAACAGAATCAGAGCCTGTAAAGTGTAAGATGGCAGCAGCATATTCAAGAAATGTTCACAGGTCTATAACCTCGTATCCTCCTTTAGTCCGTCACCGGCTGAGAGGAGGGATTCTGCCTCCTTCTTTTTCTTGCTCTGCTCATCGATGTTCAGTGCTTCATGTTCTTTGCTCCCAACGTCGCCGTCACCCACGGCCTCGTCGTCGACCTCTCTCACGCGCTCGACGTTCACCACGCACCTGAAGACGTCCCACTTGGGGCCGAGGATGTTCCTGGTGAACACGAGGTGTGTCAGGTAAGACACGCCGATGATGATGGGGAAGGAGATGAGGACGGTGAAGGTGCGGAAGGGGAACAGTTGGCCCTTGGTGTCGCTGAAGAAGGGGAACTTGATGAAAGGTGGAATCAAGAGAGTCTTCTCACCCCCTCCGATCCGGAGAAGCATGGCGATGATGAAACCCACAAAGGAGCCATACGTGTTACAGACCTTGAGGGTGACCAACAGTGGCCAGAGTATCGGGTGTTGAGTGTACAGGTCAGGATACAGGGAATTATGACCCCGGAGGAATAAGAGAGTATGAATGAGAAAGCACAGTATGAAACGAAATACAACTCACGTTGAACGTGTATGCAATATAATTGAAGATGAATTTCATACCTAAAACTTAACCGTCCCGCCCAACCCCCGAGTAAAAAGGAGAAGAGTTGAAAAGGTACGTGATGATGGAAAACTTCAAGAAAGGGAAGGAAAAGTTGGAGTGGAGTGAAGTGAGAAAAAAAGAAGTTATACAGGGAAAACTTGATGATATCAGAATTAATGTAGATGAAGATAATTTTATTAAAGATTTTAAGACAAACCTCTGCAATCGTTTCTTTGAAATTGTTCTTGTACTAGATATCGTTTCCTGCAGATGAAAACCGTCAAGTTGTGGATCGTAATTTTACTCCAGATTCACATCCTAATTGTAAGGCCTATTCTCTAAAAGCTTTTCTCGGTAATCCAATAGATTACATTCACTTCGTTTGCATTTGCATTTGCATTTACTCGGAGGCCGTCATCTCAGTCAAGCACACCGCTTATTATTGACATTCTCCTCCACTTACACCTTGAAATATATGAATATTTACACGTATAATAAGCTTTTCTTTCATGATACGTACGTCAATATTATGATATAGGCCTACTTAATGAGTGAGATTAGTTAACACTGATTTTGACATCATCATGATTTTCTTTAATCTATTATCGTGTTGTTGTGTTTTCATGTGCAGGTGGACAAATAAGGACTAACACTGATTACGTCATTATCATAACTGAATTGCCGTTGATCTACTACGTTGGGGTTTTTTTTTTTTCTTGTACAGGTGGAAAAATCAAACAAACTGAAACTGAAAAGTGCCCAAAGCCTACCTTGACATAGAGAACGCACACCAGCTGGGGGAAGATGACAACGTAGACGAGGTCGGAACAGAGCACATAGAGGTAGTAGACCGAGTTCACGGTCAGCGCCAGGATCGTGGCCAGTACAGTGGTCACAACGATTGACACTCGGATGACCCACACAATCTCTCGTTTTGAGACCTGGAACGATAGAAACATTGGTCCGGTAAGAAAAGTGGATGCAATCATCTATTCAATATTTTTTTTTTTTTTAATTCATGAATCAACAACATCTCCTCGGCAAGAATATGGAAATTTACAGATTTCACACAGACGATGATTATTGTGTGATGTCGTACGTTGTATTACTCATGAACGTCATCACTTCGGCTGGGTGGGTGGGGGAAATGTTTTTACAGGCATTGGTTTGTTCGTTTGTGTGTCTTTCTGTTCGTCTGTTTGCTGCATGGTAACTAAATGCACATTGCTGTGAACGACGTTGTATGAAAATTTCAGGGAAGGTTAGATGTTTCATATAGTGAAGAGCCACAGTATTTGGTGCATCCAGAATTTTTCATTAAATCGTTTATACAATGTACTGTTCGAGGTAAAGATAATTTCAAATAATCGCTAGGATGCCTGGTCATAAAAACCCAAACGAACATTGATTTGGTATGTGGCAATTAGAATGCTAGGGATTAGAGAACTGCCTTGGCTGAGGTTTGTGCTCCCCGATAAATTCAAGATTTGCAGTTTTTTTTCCATATCCAAGAAATTAGTGCCCTTTTTCATCATAAATGTCAATGGGCGTTACAAAATATAACCCCATCTACCCATCACTTTTTTGAGAGAGAGAGAATTTGACACGAGTTTGAAAGGCAAGGGACCGCTAATGAGCGAATCGTGTGAACTACAGCTCCCTCTTCTGACGATAACATTATACAAATTTATGACGTTGTGATGTAGCTCTTTTCCTGTAGGTTCTCGGTAAGTGTTCATCTCAACACTCAATTTCCACACCACGCTCAGTGCAGTGTATAATTTACGCACTCCTGTAGTCCTAATTATTGCATAGCTTCATTATCAACTTATCTTCCTAAGAAACAAATTGTGACATTGTAACATTGTATATTTATTTCTATATCAATCTATATTTATTTCTATCTATCCATTTATTCATGTATGTCTATCTATCTATCTATCCATCTATCTATCTAATCTGTCAATATGAAATGTACATAAGTATTATCTATTATGCATTTATTTACATGTATACGCAGTGTTCTTATTGGTGTCATTGATGCCCCAATTGGCAGTGTCAAATTGTCAAACTGCCGGTTTCTGTTATCAGCCTCTACCTAAGCAATCACACCATTAATCATGACGTCATTAATAGAAGACTAGGGTTAACATCACAGTGAAATTTTTCTTGGATCTGTACCGCGTTTCGGAAGAGGCCTTTGTAAATGTTGTGTGCAAACATGGAGCTCGCCGCGAGCACCGAGGAGTCCGCCGAAGACATGACTGCGGCCGATAGGGCCCCCAGCCCGATAAAAGCCACATAGGTTGGTGTCAGGTACTGGATAACCAGAGGAAGAATCAACGATGGGTTCTCTGAAGGAACGGTCTTGTTAAGATTAAGACTAGTTTCACTCCAGTCTACATAGATACAGGGGAGAAAAAGAAAAGAACAACAACACTAAAGCCATGCAAACCCATGAATTGCCACCACTATAATAATTACTTGTGTTTTGTAAAGAGTTCCTAGCCGATTTGTAGATCAGGTTTGTGAAAAGATGATTTAGATGACATGCTTGGAGCCTTACATTAACCTTGATAACAAACAGTGGAAGGCTATGCCATGAATGATTGAAGACGTGATCAAAAAAAATAAATCGAATTTATGATTGGAAAGCTTACAGAAATGAAAAGCTTTGAGGCCTGATAAACAAGAGAGATTGCTTTACTTTCGTGTTGGTTACCTTTATAGTATAACCTGTTCATAATACTATAAAACATAAAATATGTCTACGCTTGTAAATAAATAGAAAATGAATAAATGGGTATGATATAAGTATGTTTACATATCACAATGACATACAATAATGAAGAATATATGAATCTTCATGTCTCCCATAGAGCTTGACGCAGTTTTATTGAATTTCCATTATCTATTTATTCGTGTTTTGTTTGTTGTTGTTGTTTTTGACATGGAATTTATTCAGAACAACATATCCTTCAAATTGAATTACTGTTATCTTAGAATATATCAACGATGGCATTTGGTGGAAAGTGGTTGCAGTTGCTTAATCACCGCTCACAAACACTGTTAATTTTACCACGCTATTGCCTATTCCAGTTTGCGTGTGTGGTTGATATGGAGTGATATTGTTAATGCTACTATTTTATTGGTGGAAACCAATCTATAAATTCCGTAGTTTTCTTATAGTTTATTTCCGACTATACACAATGACACCTGTGATTCTGATGATATTGCTCATAAATTAATGTTGTTTAATAATTACTTTATTCAAGTTCAAGGCAGCGTGAGGATGACAATGTCATATACAAAAAACAAAAAAACAACTAGAGATTGTAATTTGTCATCACTGACAAATTAAGGTGATCCGATTTTTTTTATCAATGATTCGAGTCCTGATCGCAATAGGCATGACCATACAAGTTTCATCTGTGTTTAGAGACATTGGCCGTGTGATGTTTGCATTCTCATTTAGCAAAGGGAGTCATATCTGCCATGTTTGGTACCAAATTCTGTATACACTATAACGAAGAAACAGCAACAAGTACATATGACCTTTGACCCACCTTTGCACTCCCAAGATTGCATCTGATGAAATAGTTTTTATTTTGTGAAATGATTCTCGCGACATCGTGTATGCGTGTGAAAAATATGGGAAAGATAGGACAGGTATTCACCAAGATACAAGATGAAACATTTATGACCTTTGACCCTAATTTACATACCCAAGATGTTGTCCGATCTAGTAGTTGTTATTTTATGAAATAATGTACGTGACATGAACTAAACATGTGGAAAATATGGGGGTGATTGGGCGTGTTTTTCTTGAGTTATTGCAAAGAAAGATGCAGAAAGAAAGAAATATCTCAATACATAGAAGGTAAGCTTTAAATTCAACCAAGTTTTTTATCGTGATCCCGACATCGTATGAAATAACGAAATAAATTTAATGATAGCGCAAAGTCTCAGCTAGAACATATCAAAATCTGGGAGAAATTCACCAAAGGGTAAGTGAGCTAGTGCTCGATAAAGACGATCATGTCAATATTCACATTAAAAAAATTCCCTCCCATAGAGATAACACGTCATAACGAAGATACAAAAAGAAGTACATATGACCTTTGACCTCAATTTGCACAGACAAGATGGCATCTGAGTAAAAAGTAATTATTTTGTGAAATGATCCTTGTAACATGGTCTTTGCGTGTGCAAAATATGGGAAAGATAGGACATGTATTCACTAAGATACTCGATGAAACACTTATGACCTTTGACCCTAATTTACATACCCAAGATGGTGTCCGATCAAGTAGTTGTTATTTTATGAAATAATTGACGTGACATGAACTAAACATGTGCAAAATATGGAAGTGATAGAGGCCGTTTTTCTTGAGTTATTGCAAAGAAAGTTGCAGAAAGAAAGAAATATCTCAATACATCGAAGATAAGCCTGAATTTCAACCAAAAGTTTTGACGTGATCCCGACATCGTATGAAAAAACGAAGGGCACACTTACGGTAGCGTAAAGTCTCAGCTACAACATATTAAAATCTGGGAGAAATTCACCGAAGGGTAAGTTAGCTAGTGCTCGATAAAGATAGTCATGTCAATTTTCATTTCCAGAAAAACTGCACTCCCATAGAGATAACACGTAAACTGGTCAAATTTGACAAGATCACATTCAATCCATTTTTACGAGGTGATACCGTTATCTAATCAAAATATTGTAATTTTATGTTTGAAAGAACATAAAATAAGCTACAACATACTGAAATCTGGGTGAAAATTGACAAAGGACTAGTGAGATAAGCTTGAGTGAACTTGAAATTTGATGACGTCATTTTGAAAATTTACTATTTTTACTTTATTAAGAAATTTGATATCTTTTAATCATTTTGTCAGCATTGCCCTCCCACGAAATGACATGTACAACTCATCAGCTTTCAAAATATGTAAAGAAAATGGGGGGTCACCGTCCATCCTGACGAGTAAAATCGGATCTAAAATTAGCAATTTTTTGGCATAGTTGCACTGCATATCGCCATTGACGCGCGCGCGGAATTTCAACTTTGACGGGCCCGTATGACGTCATATTGAATCGGATCGACTTGAAACTTGGTAGAAATATTCCTTGACATTTCAGACATTCGATCCGTGCGATAAAACGTGAAATTTCTATTGCATATGAGCTTTGCGTGCGTATATGCGCGCGCGCGTACGCGTCCGTCGATTTTTTTTGAAATGCAGTAAATGACCTGAAACGTGTGCAAAACAATTTTGAGGTTGATTGGAGCATGTTTAAATTTCAACGCGCGCGTACGCGCTCGTTTAGTATGAACGTGACTAAATTTTATGAAATATATCAATAGACCTTGACTTGAACTATATGATATCTTAATTTCATTCAAAAATTCCATTCCATTAATGAGATATTGATGTAAACGTGATTTCAGATAATGACGTCATAATGACGTCACGGTTAACTGATCACATTGATACACTAGATCTGTCGTCCTTAGGACATGATACATATATGGTATAAGTTTGAAAGTGATAGGTAGGGGACTTTTTAAGTTAACCGATACACAAGATTTGAGGAGAAAGAAATAAAGAAGAAGAAGAAGAAGAAAGAATCCGTACAGATACAATAGGTGATCCGAGAGGATACTCGGATCACCTAAAAAAAAAACCCGAGTCCACCGTTTCATTTCAAAACGAATGGCAGGTTAAAATACGTACATGAGATACAAGAAAATATTAAATATTTAAGTTTACATTACCACAACTCAAAATACATACATGTATATACCCTTGTCTGATCTTGTTTACATTGCGTCCAAGTTATATTATAAACAGTTGAACCAGAACCTATAGGCTTTTGTATGGATTGCCATGTACCAAGCCGTTTGATCAGATACATAATACTGCTACGGTGAACTTACCCGTGCCGAAGCCCACAGCTCCGATCAGGACGCTGGGAATGGCCATTATAAGGACCAGCACGCCTGCTATGTACGACATCTTCTGAGCTGCATCCGGGGACTTGGCTGAAAGAACGCGCTGGAAGTATGCCTGCCACGTGATGCCTCCAAGTAACTATAGAGTCAGAATGAAATAATCATAATCATTATCATTATCTTCATCACCGTACTATCGTTGTCGTCGCCACCATAATAATCACGGCAATCACCAACACCATCACCACTGCTACTACGATTTTATTCATTATGCACATCTGTGTCGGCCCATGACTTATTATCATAATCATTATCTATCTTGATTATCATTATCATCATCATCATCATCATCATCATCATCATCATCATAATCATCATGAAGTGAAGACATACATTTCCACTGTGTGCTCTGCGCGCGCGCTCTCTCTCTATCGCGGTAATGATGGTGAACCATCATCGAGACTAATACGATCCCTTTCGTCAGTATGTACTCAGAGAATTCCCAGAGAATTGTGTCATTGATATTGTAAGAATTTCAAGAGCTATCTATCATAGTACCTTTGCATAACCAAGGAGATACTTGCCACAACCCACACACATACGCAAGACACACCCACACAGCAAATCACCCGATATTAGGGCCTACAAACAGTCAAATATAACTCTACCGAGAAAAACTGTCAGAAAAAGATCAAATGCTAGAAATGATGAGTTCTACATTACTATTGTGGAAGTGTACTGTCAGCTAACTAAAAGAACGGAAGCACGCAAGATGCCACCAAAGAATAAAGATATTTACACGGAAGTGTTTATCCACGGAAGGGAAAAAAAAGGGTGCAGGTTCAACTTGGCGCATGAGGTCAGATCTTCCGGTTTGTCAAACCTCTGTTTTCGGGCCGTTAAGTTTGTAATAATGCATTCATCCATACGAAACGAGCTTTGGGTTTCAAATAACTGTAACGATAGCTAAAGAAAACGTTTTGTATAATTTGCTTTGACCTTTCTAACTGAAGCAACAGAAATACTTACTAGAAGAAGGGTATAATCGATCCAGATTCCGATATCACGAGTTTCGATAGATCCGATCCATTCTGAGGACGTGTTTGTGATCGGTTTCGCATGCTCGCTGGTCATCACGAAGGGAATACAGAACCACTGCAAAGAATCAGACACGAAATCGACGGAATTGTAAGAACATGATCTGTTATTGAAAGATGAAAGAAAGCAACTGATGGTCGTAGTCGGGTTATAGGATACCTCTGCATTCCATTCCGATCACCTAATAATAGACTTTCCTTTTCTATGGTTGTAAGTTAGTGACCTGGACTATTGATCTTGATAATGAATCTTGACTGCTTTGGTAGATTTAGTTTGTATTCAAATGGGACTTTCTCAGCATAAATTATGGCTGGAATATCACACTTTTGACCGAAGTTGGACGACCTTCGACTGTTCCAGTTTTAATTTCAGTAAGTTTTATTTCTCCACTATAGTATAGAGCAAAAATAAGTGTGACAATTTCAAACATATTCACAAGTCATGAAAACATAAACAGGAGTTCTCGTTACAAATATAATCATAATCATGGGAATAATACATATTATTTCATGAAAAATCCTTAAGTATACAGGTGGAGGAGACCGTTGTCAATAAGCAAATCGCTTGATTTGGAAAACGGCCTCTAAACATGTGACTGGCGACCTTGTGGAAGTTTGCTTCAAGCTACACTTAACTGGCTTAATTAAGTGATGTTTCCAAAAGAATCACCAAAGGTTCTTCTTTACTTTTGTTAATGAGACACTAAGAATTGATTACGCGACCGAATGGACGAATCGACCGTCAACCCGAATATCGAACCCCTCCGGCACCTCCCTCCTGCAAAGGCAAACTTATTTGCATAAATCTCGAGCTGCCAATAGCGCACATAACATCGATGTAAGAATACAAATAAAAAAATACTCGTTCGATCATAAGTAAATGCTTCGACCTCTAAAATGATTCGAGCAGATCGTTTCATCATGGTGTTAACTATACTTACCAAAGGAAATGTCTAGTTCCTTGAATACACGTTCGAACAAGTCGTGTTTGCTTAAGAAAGAGTCACACTTTTGGCAATTTCCTTTTCCTGAACGATGGTGTACCGAACTTAAATAGTTTGGGAGGTATAGGCTAGCTATCATCAATGACACGTTGTTAGACAGGGAAATTATATTATGTAGATTGAGTGAGTGCAGCAACATCAGTTAAATTTTAGGAAAATTATACAACTCTTTCAAAAGTTATGAATTTTCAAAGTTTCTGTGTCATCATATCGCTGGATGAGAAGACTACAACAGTTTGTGACGTCACTGCAGAACAATGATCATAGAAAAACTATAGAGAGAATTCAACATATTTTCATTTTCTAGCATAATGAATGAGCACATTACTTACCTCTTTCAGAAAGCTTGTGGAATAATCACCACTACTCTTCGAATTTGTGTCAGTATACAATTCGAGGGAGTATATAGGTACTTTTTTTTTAATGAAATTTTATGGAATTCTCTTTATATTTCCTTTATAACTGTCCTGCTATGCGATTGACTATTGATGAGAGAAGGTCTTGACTTACGATGACATTACGAGTGACTTACGATGACAGTAGGAGTGACTTACGAGTCCGAGAAAGATACAGAAGAGCTGAACGACGTCAGTATAGGCCACGGAATAAAGCCCGCCAAAGAATGTGTAGAAAGCGACGATGCATGCTGAGATGATAACTGACAGGGTCACGTCCAGCTCCAGGATCACGCTCATGGTCGTGCCTAAGACATCAATAAATAGATGAATAAATAAATTGATAGATAAGTGTATTAATATATATATCTATCTATATATATATATATATATATATATATATATATATATAATATATATATTATATAATATATATACACATATATATATTATATATATATATATATATATATATATATATATATAAACATAAACATGACAAGAATTTCTTGAGGCAGTAACGATAACTGAGGAGACGAGTTGGAACAATATCTAAAGGTCATTTAAAGTTCCAAATTACCAATCAGACATGAAAGAGGGCATCATCTGACAGCGAGAGAGAAAGAGAGAGAGAGAGATGAGATAGAAACAAAGTCAAATGAAGTAAAATGGACGAGATCTAGAGGCAAATGTAGAAGCAACGCAGAGATGGGTATAAGAGAATGGGTATTTAGAGAGGGAGAATAGACGATCTATAAGAGAGATATAAGAAGCAGATAGACAGGCTGGAATGAATGACAAGGAAAACACTGTGAACTCTTGTGTCTTTGAGTGCTGCAAGAATTATACATGTCTGAAAATGACATTACGTGAATGAAAATGAATCCCTAATTGTTATGTCGCCATGGTAACCACCTACCAAGAGCCGCCAAGATGGCCGCAGTCCAGAGTATTTCCCCGAACAGAGAGGGTATGAAGAGTAGGCCTCCCATCCTGTTCCCGTAGGTGACTTGGAAGGGATCCAGCATGGTAACATAACCTTTTGCCCTCATCTTTTTGGCAAAGAGGATACCACCTTGAGTAACAATGGCGAAGAATAATTGGTAGAACAATGATGGAGGTTAGCGGTTCGTAAGGTAAGCAAATGTACACAGATAAGACTTTTTAAAGTCAATTCAATTTAGTTAAATTAATGCGACCCGTTCATTTCAAACATATTATCCATCATAGAACATGTTATAATATTACTGAAAAACAAAGATTATTGCACATATTTCATGATATGTATCAAATAAGGATTATTCAGTAATTTTCTAACACTTCTTCACAACGTTGTAACGACATTGACATGCATGTTCTAGGGATAGTGGAAGGACTCACTAAAATACAAACGCGATCAGAGTCATGCGTGGGTCCGTCAAAATAACAACGAAATTTTGGACGCTGGTTTATGTGATTTACAGCAGATTGGAGATATTTGCAGCCGAAGTATTTCATGTGGTGCCTTTTAGGAAAGGTGGGAGACCAAAGCCTATAGGGACGGCCTAGCGTTCTTTTTTATCTGTATATCACGTACACACAAACACATACAGACATAATTGTGTATATTTAGTACCGATATACCAGGTACCCGCACAAAGTTATACAAAAAATTCGCCATTTAACTATTCAATTAGATGGACATTCGAAAAATGTTAAAGCTAGTATAAAGTTTATTATTTCTCCTATAGATATACTAGGTGTTTCAAAAAACATTTTTCCATGTGCTTGCAAACACCACATTTCATTCCAGCTGGCAATTATTTTCAAATTTTGCTTCACATATCACTAAATTTTGGATATAAATAAGCATAAATGATCTAAAGTTCTTCATTTTAATACAACTGTCTAATACTAGTCTGAAAAATTTGTCGCTTTTTCGATAAAAAGAGATCATTTTTGGCAAAGAGTTCAGCAGCATTTTTCATTGGGACGATTTGTTTTACAGTAGATTTATTTAAGGCTCCATACACAGAAGTGTATACTGTAATTGATTTTCTTTGCTTCCTGTCACCATGTTTACGACAGAACAGAAGGTTCAAATTCATGAAATTCTTCCGTCGAGATGTTTTCATTGCAACTGATTGTCAATCAGTTGCAATGAAAACATCTCGACGGAAGAATTTCATGAATTTGAATAACAAAGCAGTACCCGCTGCATGCTATAAGGATTAGAACCAACACTTGCTGTCGGGCGAAAGCTCGGTGGTCTAGTGGTGATGACGCCTGTCCGGTGATCAGGAGGTCGTAGGTTCGAATCCTGCTCGAGTATGTACGCCCATGATTTTTTATCATGGCTACTACTAAAACACTGATCAATTCAGTGCTTATTTACGTCGATGTAGGGCAATTTGTCAATCAGTTGCAATGAAAACATCTCGACGGAAGAATTTCATGAATTTGAATAACAAAGCAGTACCCGCTGCATGCTATAAGGATTAGAACCAACACTTGCTGTCGGGCGAAAGCTCGGTGGTCTAGTGGTGATGACGCCTGTCCGGTGATCAGGAGGTCGTAGGTTCGAATCCTGCTCGAGTATGTACGCCCATGATTTTTTATCATGGCTACTACTAAAACACTGATCAATTCAGTGCTTATTTACGTCGATGTAGGGCAATTGTCAATCAGTTGCAAGAACAGAAGGTATTCATTATAATTTCATTTTTCAGAAGTAGGGAGAGCACTGTCGCGACTCAACGACTGTATCGGCAGGCGTTTGACTTTACACAGATACTGCCAGAGGCTAAATAAAGACTAGTTGTGATAGTGGAATTTCTCAATTCTCATGAATAAATAATGAAGCATTCAAACCCTGGCCATTGTTCAGGACCATTGTCAGGGTGTTAACCACACACTCCCATACACACCCGTTGACCCCTGTGCAAAGTGAAAGTTTTGTACAGAGGATTGAAAATAGAGCAAATCTGGAACCTAACTGTGAAATTTATCATGGATTTCATGAAACTGATTTATGCGTTCATATTTAAATCACCGCCAACAAAATTGTACACTATTCACCTATCACTCATATCAATGACAGTGTTATCTGATATACAGTTTTTGAATGATTAAGAATCAAAAGTGGGAAATGTTTTTTTGAAACACCTTGTATATATATATATATGTATATATATATATATATATATATATATAATTATATATATGTGTGTGTGTGTGTGTGTGTGTGTGTGTGTGTGTGTGTGCATAGAGTGCGAGAAGGGGTCCCGACCATGTACAGCACCAGTATATATATATATATATATATATATATATATATATATATGTATGTATATATATATATATATATATAGAGAGAGAGAGAGAGAGAGAGCACAGTTATACGAACTTGAAATTCGACACAATAATAAATCATTATTCTAGTCCCATGATTAACTGACATTTCATTCCATTGATCCAAATATCTTATGAAGACTGAAGCATTTTGCTGAACTCAGTTCCTCTCGCGGTTCATCTGTAAATTAAATATACTGACGATACACATGTATTGCATTGTAATATTTTGATATATGTGCAACAAAATGGGACTATGAAACAAAGTGAAAGATCTATGAAAGTTATTCGTGTGTTTTTTTATTGCATCATCTTTAAGACGTCTGCCTTAATAAAAATTCAAGATTCTTTTGATTTAGGCGATAAATATCGCAAACAAACAGATAAGAGAGTGTGATATGGCAAAGACCTGGTCCTCACCTAGGGATATACACACGGCATAGGCCCATGGCGCCTGTGTCCAAACCAGACCATAGGCATACACGGACTCTGCTGCTCCGTTGATATAAGCTCCTCCCACCACGGTGGCTGTGTGTCATTAATTAAGAAATTCAGTGTTAGATGCCCCTTGTAGAGGTCAGTGAGTGTTAACCACTGAAAACAAACAAGCAAACAAACAAGCAAACAAAAATGTCATGTTCTAGTGATAAGGGGGGGGAGAAGTTAAACACAGCGAATTATATAGTTCATCCTTTGTTGTTGTTTTTATGTCATTTACGTTAAAAAAGAAAATAAATACGTTAAGAACGCTTCATGAATAGTTACTTTCTTCTTAGTGCATAAGGAAATTCCGCAACATTTTGCGAACCTTCTTTTGGTATACAAAATAAACAAAGGGAGTTTCTTTTAGCATTTGCAGTACAGAAATACATTGATGGTAGTTTGTTCATAATGATTTACCATTAGTTATCACGTATTTTGTATTGTTTTGCTTTTGTTTTGGGAGTCTTTTTTAAAAGCATATTTACAGATATTATAAATGTTTTACAAAATGACATAATCTCTCAGGGAAAGAGATTAATACTGGCAACAACAACAACATTTGATAGCATTTCCTGCTAACAAATGTGAGCAAAGCTTGTCGATACTCGTCAGAGGAGTCTCGCTTTTTTACAGAAAGAGGACTGTACTTTTTCAAAGTTCCAAACAAAGCTCCTCATATTCTAGCCCTCTATTCCCTAAAAAGGCTTCTTTGGAAGTTAATTCACTGTCTTGTCCAACGTTAACGTGCATATGGGACTGCATGTTGAACTGTTCTCGGGATTGATGTTGAATTGCCTTTATAATTTTTTTTTTCCGAGGCAGCTATATATTCTGGTCAAACTTTAATTGCTCATGATGACTATTTCCTATATGTTATATATATATATATATATATATATATATATATATATATATATATATATATATTTTGTGGGGGGGGGGGGAGGGGTAAAATGAAAAGAATTGTCATAATTTTGTATCAGGTACCTAAGAATGAATCAGATGAAATTACGAAACGCAAGTTCATATAATCATTGCTTTATGACTATGTGTAACCACAACGTCAATTTGATTGATTTATGCCATTTCATTGTTACATTGATTTTGTGTTCATTCTTTTGACAATGGAAATTAAAAAATCAAACAGGCACGGAAAACATCGGAAACTATACGTACCGGCGGTAGTAAATACTCCGACAAATAGATTTAAATCCCTGCTAGCAACGAGCACACTATCGGGATCCGATACACCCCTCGTCTTTCTCGCTGCCCATAGTCCCACCAGTAGGATCACGATATAGAAGACGGCGATACCAGCGATCCCCGCCCAGTTAACTGCCATCCTGTTCTTATCTGAGTTGGATGATATAGTTCATTCCATGCGATTAGGTATCGACAATTATACAAATTGTATATGGAACGTGATCATTTACGACGGTTATTTGTTTTGTCTCCTTCATTCTCATCTATAGAAAAATCTGAAGATGTTTGATAGATAAATCATCCAACCACGTAGGCCCTGATAGAATCTTGTGGTAACATAAACTGATTGTTATTCAAAATCAGTTAATGGTTAAAGGCAGTTAACTTTAGGTCTTAACTCAAGAGTTGCGTGGTTTTCAAGGATAAAAATTTACCTTGTCTATTTAACGGCACATTCTGAGAAGAACAACAATAATGTAGAACAAGGGTTCCCTACAGTTTGATAACCCAAATGCGCATGTTCAATGACACATCAATGCTCCATAAGCATCACATTTACATGATTTAAGTATAATCACTTTACAGGCAACGTACAAGACGTACGCAATGTATATCGCTCATATCTTGGATTTTTTGATCGGCAGACGCATAATGTTTGCCTATGTCTACCTGGCATCTGAAGATGTCATCGTGTTACCGTGTTCGCCGCCTTTGGCTAGTCATGAATGGAATAATCTCGTCGAACCAATGTGCTCCTGCAGGTCAGGTTCACGCACTTTTCAATCTTATATTAATAGCAGTATCTCCTATTTCCGATCCTTCTTCTTTTTCTTCTTCTTTCTTTCTTTTTTTTTTCTATCCTGTTTAAACTGTTCAGCTGTTCGACACGTAATGGCACCCACCCATCCTGCACAAAGAATAGATTTCACCAATTTCCGGAGATTAAGAAATCAGTCACCCTCGAGCGTCTTACCAGTTATCCCCTATATCTCAATGAATGACTACGGTGTTAGCAGAGCGCCATGATAGCTGCCAAGTTCCCACGTATTCTAACCGGTGTATAATCTTTTTCCCCAATGCCCGTCATGCAACCCCCTGAGGTGGTCGAAGAGGGTATACCTCGATCCTTGTCATCGTTTTATGCTATTCACTTCTCTATTTCCAGATGGACTAATTTTTGTGCGGATGTCACGCGGGATTAACATTAAAATGAACATAAAACATGTAAGAGCCATGGCGGGTCAGTGGGTTATGCTAAAAAAGACTCTAAATCTGGCGTTCCCCGGTTCAAGTTCTCTGACAGCTGCTGAATACCGGCAGAATGCCCTTTGGGGAGACACTTCTCTTTAATGTTGCCTGTTCCTCTAGTATTAGATGTGGCTTGAAGTTAATTGTCCTCAATTTGCTGGCTTATTGAATGGGAACATGGCATAATAAGTTAACCACACACAACAAAACACGCACCTTAATCTCAACCGCGATGTACACACAACGACAAAAGCTCAGCAAATAAAGTCATAATGAAACAACTTTTGAAATATCAATCTACACGATTGAGTGCTTCGGTAATATTCATTGAAAATTAGCTTGTGTTTACAAAAAAAAACAAAAACAAAAACAAAGACAAAACAAACCTACATCTTTTCCAACAACAAAATCATGTTTTAAAATTGATGAAACGAAAAAAAAAAAAATCTCCGGATTCAAACAAATTTTCTTTTTGTTTATCGTTTCATTCACTTTCTTATGACTACTTTCCATAGAAGTACAACATTTGTTTTCCTTTACTTCGAATTTCTGTACTAAGGGATCTGACGTAGTATTTGCACGGCATATGAAATATAATGACTGTAAAATATTAGTCAGTCACATGCACCGAGTTATGGTTTCCATGTTTTTTGCTCGAATGATTTTAAAGGCATAATTTACCATTTGCAGATGAAACAAAAACCCAGCATTAGTGCTTCAAAGTAGTTCTAAAATATGAGTTAGGGATAGAAACAACCAATGTATGAATTTGAATCTGTATAATCGATGTTAAGTATTGTTATATACAAAATATGAACAATAGTTATAATAAAAATGTTTCCAGACTAAACCGTCTACAGTTATGGTTTACTGAGAAAAACAATGATATCTCCCTGTATGTTAGGCTTTATTGCAAAATTTTTATATGGTGTATAGGATGTTTTGTGATACAACTGACCTACACATATGCATCAAATGTGATATCTTGAACATTTTTCTTTTAATCAGTGCTCCCAAATGTCAACAGGACCTTTAAAACAACTGTCAATGAATGCTTGATTTCCTGAATTTCCGCATGACATCTGAGAATGCAAGAGCGCATGAAATTCTAAAGCAGAGATCTCACCTTTGGCTCTTTGGTGAATGTTAGAAGCATCCTCCTACACCTTCTATACAACACGGGGAGGAAGTTGCCCCCCCCCCCCATTTCCTTGTGATGATTGGCTACATTGCCGTTGAAAAATATCACCTCCGAACTATGAACCAAATATTTTGATAAAGTGGTGTTTTTCCCCACTCTGAATGTGACATTGAGTTCTCCTAAAGACAGTCCCGCCCCGTCTACCAACGTGTATCCATGTAATAGCGCGAGCCACGACCGAGCAGCTTCCATAACTCTACGGTGTTGTAAAAGTGCATCAATTGATCAACACACTTGGCACACAAAACCAACTTAAAGGTCCTGTCTAGCTTTGGGAGCAGTGATTTAAAACAATTTCAAGATATCACTTTTGATGCATATGTGTAGGTCAGTTGTATCACAAAACATCCTACCATATAGAGTTTTTGCAATAAAGCCTAAATCATAAGGAGATATCACTATTTTTCTCACTAAACCATAATTGTAGATGGTTTAGTCTGGAAACATTTTTGTTAAAACTATTGTTCACATTTTGTATACTTAACAATACTTAACATCGATTATACTGGTTCAAATTTTTACATTGGTTGTTTCTATCCCTAACTCACATTTTAGAACACTATTTTGAAGCACTAATGCTGGGTTTTTGTTTCATCTGCAAATGGTAAATTATGTCTTTCACCCTATAGCGCAAATCGAGAGAGATTCGTCTCCAAATGTATCTCTTAACAAAGAGAGTAGGGAAAAGGTCATTTCTGCTAGCTCTCTTGATTTGTTTAGAAACCAAAAATCAGAACAAACTTGAAACAAAAAGACGAACCAAAAAGAAAACAAAAATTGACACAAGAGAACAGGATTTTGTTTAGGCAACCTACAGGACCCCTCTTCCGGATGTTGAACGCTGCCATCTTGAAAAGTTCAGTGACATCAAAACCTGTGAAACCTATTCATAGGGTAAGATGATATCTGTGCTTTACCATTGTTAACACTCTAGATGGGTTGTTGGAATTGCACGCGCATATAACTTTTTTAAGTGCAGTCCAATGGGGCTGCTGTTCCTTTCAAAGATTTTTATTTTCAATACCGTGGGGTGGGATGGGGGGGGGGGGGGGGGTCGCTGAAGCATTAGCTTAATGTTTCGACCGAAACTGTGCAAGCACTACTGTTCATGTATAAGCTTGTTATAATAGCTAAAGAGTTGTTGATCAAGTCAAATAGATGTCTTGTCCACACAACCTACGAACAATATTACGGAACACCTTTCAAATTCAAGTTCAAGTTCAAGTTCAAATTTATTTTCACAGTTCCACTTTCTCAATGATGAGATTTCAAAATGATTGACAGTAAAACAAGAATATAAAATATATACAGCCATGTCTTTTGATCGAAGAAGAAAGAAAAAAAAAACCCACAAAAACATACTTAACACAAATGTATATGGTCATATCATCTGAGGATGTCACAAGTAAATATCAGAAATATGATGGGGCCTTTCCTTGGTTTTGTATTAAAGACAACACTAGAAACATAAATTTTCTTGAATTTTTGCCACGATTTTGATATTTTGATGTCCTCTTAATCGGATGATGTCTGAGAAAGCCATGCATCTGATATTTCTCCGGCATATTCATAACGGAAATGCATCTTTCATGGAAGAAGAAATGAATCACATTACCGCTTCGAAACAGTTGGGAAATTTTGACGCCAGTGGGGTAACTGCCAAGAGATAATAGAGCTCTTTCAACGTGCCACCTTGATGCAATAAGACTGCGTTTCTACAAATGACTCGAGACTGAGAAAAATAACTGTCTGATTTGAAAATAATTGTCTGATTTGAACCAAAATGGTCAGTTTCTGCCTGGGGTTATCTCTCTTGCAAACGAAGAAGAGCATGACGAAAGCGTGAAGAACTTTATGCTTAGGACAAAGCTCCTAAGGATTCACACAACACTATTTCATCTGAATCAAAATTATCATCTGCATTCCTTCCTGAATTCTCCCAAGAAAATGACCATGTGAAGTCCATCCAAGGCTATTAGTCCTGATTTTCAAGGAGTGAATGGTTCAAATAAAAAAAAAAAACAGAAGAAATAAAACTATTCTGCGTTAAGTGATTAGTAATCACTCTACGTTTCATTTAGTCAGTGATGGCTTGGTGTCCTTTGATTTGGATGATGTTCTAGCAGATCGCGCCTTCGATATTTCTTGAACATAAAAATATAACAACAACAGTCAGGGTTTCCTCACGCTGATATACCCAACGCAAACTAATTGTCCCGACCAGTTGCGATATGTTTACCCGATTAGTTATACTCTGCACATAGAACACTAACAAACAAACTACGAATTCGTTTACTTTCGCAAGTTTACAGTCATTGAGCTATGGGGGTGGAGCATTTACAAATTGAGCCAGGGATAACTGTGTCAGTGACTCCTGGACCACTGAATAAGTGTATTAAATTGATTAGAATGCAGGATAACGTAAATTGGTAGCACTGCTACAAACAAAATTCAGTGATATGATCTTACCTGAATGGGATGCCGATTCTGCAAAGCTCCTCCACACAGCTATAAGACTAATTGTTTGGGGGCTTAAACCGAGATGAAAACCGAACACGAACACAGAGGGAAGCACGGTGCAAGATCACTTCTGTTTGAAACGAGAGGTTAGCGGATCAAAGTCATAAATAATATCTCGAAAAAGATACATGGTGCAGACATTTACTCCATGGAATCCTGCCATCGCTCATGCACACAACTACTAGCGAATGTTACATGATTGGAAAGCACATCAAGGGCGTTGGAGGGAACAATCATATAACCGTCTTAAACGACAGCCAACGGGAAAATGCGGGGCAAATTGTGATGGCTGTATCAATATATGATGGATCTCGAAAGGCAGCCTTCGTTGTTGTTGTTGTTGTTTTTTTCCAACAGTGACCTGGTATAAGTCAGGCTTCCCAGAAGACTACTACAGCAACAACAATAACAACCATCACACCAGAATGTATATTAATCGTTTGTTCAAGCACATCCACTCTTGGGAGGGGGGGGGGGGGGGGGGGGAGGGAGACGGTGAGGGAGATGGCGGGAGGGGACTCGTGGGAGGGGCGCTGGAATAACATCCATTGAGATCTTATCTTGAAGACTTTCCTTCAATAAAGCTCGCTTTGAAGGTATCCCACGTGATGTGTATGCCTACATCTAGAACTGAAAAAAAAAAATACAGTGTTCAAGATATAAAAATGGAAGAGGAACTTTCACAAACAGAGTTGCAGTATCACAACAAGATGATTTCGCCACAGAGCGAAACGAAAATTGATGAATCAGAACAATAAACAAAAGGAATGGGGGATGTATATGATAAAAGTTTTGGCTGAGTTCTTTTTTTTTTCTTTTTTTTTTTTACTTTACTTTACTGTCCTTACTTTGCCGTAATAATGAACTGTTACAGTACCAAAACTATTTCTATTGTTGACCATGGCATTCAATATAGTCTGCTGAGATGGTCCATGATGGTGGTCATCGTCCTTATTGTAAAAAAAAAAGCATGTTTGTGACAGAGAGAGCTAAATACTGTGTCTGAGCGTATAGAAACGTGTAACTGTACATGATACATCAACATATCGTTTTTTCATACTGAAACAAGAATTAAACACAAGCCAAAACTAAAAACAAATACATAATTAAGTAGGTAGATAGATAGATAGATAGATAGATAGATAGATAGATAGAAAGGTGAATAGATAAATAGATAAATAGATAGATAAATAAATAAATAAATAAATAAATTAATTAATTAATTAATAGATAAATACAAGATTTCAAATAGAGTGGCTTATCTTGAAATGACGCTCTTGAGCGCTTAAAAAGGTGACAGGTAATTGTAGAAACAATCCCCCGAAACACAAAACTTAAAGATTTTCGGCGACTAACCGCTGATAGTGTCGTTCATTCTGAGTCGCGATGAAAATAAAATGCACAAGTTTATGATTTCAAATAAAAGTATGCACACTTTAAAGGCATAATTTACCATTTGCAGATGAAACAAAAACCCAGCATTAGTGCTTTAAAATAGTTTATAATGTGAGTTTGGGACAGGAACAACCACAGCAAAAATTTGAAACAGTATAATTGATGTCATGTACTGTTAAATATACAAAATGTGAACAATAGTTATAATAAAAATGTTTCCAGACTAAACTGTCTACAAATGGTATATTGAGAAAAATACTGTTATCTCCTTATATTTCAGGCTTTATTGCAAAAAAATGTATATGGTAGGATGTTCTGCGATACACCAGATCTACACATATGCATCAAATGTGATATATTGAACAATCTTTAAATCACTGCTCCCAAAGGTAAACAGGACCTTTAAGTCAAGTTTCGCTCAAGAACGCACTCTTTTATGTCTTTGTGTACTGTCCTGTAATATCGTTATTATAATCACATTGCACTTGGTCGAAACCCTCATACCCCTAGGTGACTTTTCTTCGATCGAGGTATAGTTTGTTTATTCTTTCTTCGTGTTCATTTCTTTCTTCATCTCGGGGCGAAGCTACAATAGGAAAAACGGTTCAAATCCAAATTCAAGGTCACATGAAGAATAGGTGTTCAATGTTGCATCGCACATTGTCATTACAACACACATTACTTGAGTCAACAATCTTTCTGTGACTTTGAAACGCGACTTTCTACCAAAAGAACGGAAGGTTGGAAGAAACCAATAATAAGATAATGACTGCTTTTTTAAAGAGCTTTGAAGGGAAACAACTCATGTTTCCGATATGATTCCATTCGAGGATATCATGTGATTGCCATCAACCCAATTCATACGTTTTTTTAGTACAATGTAACATCGGTTCCAGAATTCATTGACTCACTGAAGTGTTTGCCGGATGTGACTCATCTATACATAGCTTTAGGCCATAGGCTTGAAATTTCCAGATGTCTTTGAAATGCATTTTTTTTTTTGTTCTATCGTGCAGACATTCTTGACTCACACGAGGGTGATAATCAAGTCCTATTAATTTTTTTATGAAGCACGTTTTCTCACATATTTTATGGATTGTGGCTTCAGCATGTACGAAAAGACTTGTGAAGCACTTTGTGAAAGTTTGATGACAATCGGACACTACGTTCACATGTTATTCATCTTTTTTATTAAACACTTTCGGTAAATTCAATGTGATGCCCTCTCTCTATGAGATGAGAAAAAAAAATAACATGATAATAAAGGAATATAAATGTGATTATTATACATCTCTTTCTTTTATTCCATGAAAAATAAACATTCCCATGACCTGCTGTTGAGAATATACAGCCACACATTCAATTTTCTCTATAGCAGCATGAATAAATCATTGCATACTCATTCGATAGCCTAAACAAGTATTATTTGTTTTTCCATTTTATTTTCCTTACATTGACATACGACTGTAGTATTACAAAATAATCAAAGTAATGCTGTATAATCCAATCAGATAAAAGCAACCTAATGACCAACATAAAAAAAATCTCAGTTTTTAACGGATTATCTTTCAGCGTGCATTAAATCATCTATCTTCCTCTCTCTCTCTCTCTCTCTCTCTTATTTATATATATGTATTTTTCTATTTATCTTTAATGATATAAATGTAGGCCTATATATATACACACACACACACACACACACACACATATATATATATATATATATATATATATATATATACACTCAGAAAAAAAAGAAGGTAAACACTTTTTCAAGTTCATATTTTATTATAGAAAATTTGGATAAATATTAATGTCTTATATACCATGTTAAAGGTACTAAGTAATTTATTAGCTATCAACGTGGTAGGTCAATAAAAAGGGAAAACTTAACGCAAGAGTGAACACCTTTTTCTCTTCCAAAGCACAAAAGTATGTAAAAAATGCAAAAAAGGGACAAGTTGTCATTCATGCGCATGTGCTCTTCCATGTAACAATGACAACAAAATACAATTCAAAACAATAAAAGATACAAGTTAGTTTCAAAAATAGTCCTATGATCTCTATAAGGGCTTAGTAGCCGGCAAAGATAAAGAAAGGCGAAAAAATTATTAGAGAAAATTAAGAATCTTCTGTCAAATCCACATTCAAATGTCATGAAAGAGACAATATTAATAAATATGGTAGAAATTTCAAATGTTATTTCAAATGAAGAACTTCGAAAATGATATTTGGTTCTTGAATTTGTCTCATGAATTCTTAAATTCCTAATTACAAAAAATGAAATAAAGAAAGTTTGTCCATTTTATCACCTTTGCGGCTTACTCCCTGCAATACCCTGTGTTATTTGAAGTTAGGTTCGACAGAAAACTTTTATTTTTCCCCTTTAGTTTTCCACTTTGTTAGTGTTTGAGGATATAAAGATATACAAGAGGGCGAAAACTTATTTTTGCTATTTCATTCCTGTTTCTCATTGTGTGAATCGGTCTCTTGTTCTCATTGCTATCTTGAAAGGTGTTTGCAAATGAACGACAAAATGTCAGTTTTTGCAATTTTTACTTTGTGTCTTGAAGGCAAAAATCAATGTGTTCATTCATGCATAAAATTTCCCTTTGTATTAACCTACCAGTTTGATGGCATCTTTAATGAAAAATATGTGCTGGAAAAAATGTTTACTTCCTTTTTTTTGTTGTTGTTGTTGTTGCTGTGTGTGTATATATATATGAAGGGTTTGTTTGCAAAAACCGATAAGTCCATTTTTGAAGATTATGAAGTAAGATAAAATACAAAATAATACCTTTTAAATGATATATTGGTTACTACATATAAAGCTATATTTTTGAAGATATGGTCAAAAGAAGCAAAAATTTTCTTATTATTCTCTTTATTTTTCTTGACCTTTAATCGCAAATATTTCCATTTGGCAAATATGGACTTATCGGTTTTTGCAAACAAACTCTTCATATATATATACATAATTATATATATATATATATATATATGTATATATATATATATATTGTATTTTTAATATGTTGTGTAAATGTGTATATATATATATATATATATATATATATATATACATATATATGTATATTGGAAAACTTCCTTTCCTAGATACGCTGTATAAGGGACCAATCCCCTCCACCACTGTCCACTGTCACATAACTGTCAGTAATTATGAGTAGTGTAAACCATTTGATGAAAACATGACGTAACACTGTGGTCATGGTGGAAAGTATTTGATTTGATTTGATTTGATTTGATTTGATTTGATTTAATTTAATTTAATTTAATTTAATTTAATTTAATTTAATTTAATTTGATTCGATTTGATTTGATTTATTCTCAAATGCAACATTGACGCGGCTAGGCAAAGTAAATAATCATGACCACTGGTATAATGTTGTAAATTTACAGGCTTTCACATCGGGTCATCCCATGAGACCGACACCCACAAGTTATATAGCCCACGAGTTCGACATTGCAAAAAAAAAAAAAAAAAAAGTCCATGAGTCATATAACCCGCGATCCATAAAGCCCATGAGTACGACACTACGCAAATGGGAACCATGAGTTCGACATTAAGTAAAAACAGCCCATGTCCGACTAATTGCATTACGAGGTTTAATGTGTAGGTCTCGTGGGCCTTGTTTGCTTAGTGTGGAACTCACGGGCTGCATTACTCGTGGGCTGTATGGTCCGTGGATGTCGAACCCGTGACGTGCATCTTTTACATCCCCCATCACACACATACTCACCTACCACATGCAGCACTCTCTTTCACTTACATTTACAGTCGTTGTAGACTTCTCCTAAACGAAAAACAACTAGAATGTGGTTCTCTTGGATTCCATCACCATTGCACATTACTCGACAATATTCTCCACAAACAATCAGTCTTAACTCCGTTCCCCAGGCACCAACTTATTCAGGTGTAGATAACACCTTTTGAGCCGACCTTTTGACCCCTTGGGTCTGCCTCTCCTTCCCCACCCCAGTGACCTATTTTCCTATTTAAAAAAAAAGAATACACAGAACACATTATATACAACCAAAAATCAAGCATCATTATTAATGTGTATACTCGTATAGCATTTACATAGTCTACGTTTACATTTTGTACCTTTGCTATCTCACCCCGAAGGGTGACCCAACTTGCCGGATGTTAGTGTCCTTCTACTGTAGCAACGAAACGGAGAATTTGTCGGAGATTTGCGTAATCTCCTGTTAAATTTGTAGTATTATCATAAGGACAGGTTGAAACACAAAACTAGGAACCAGAACAAGTTGACGTGGTGTCATCACAAGCATAGGGCATTCAATCTCCATACGACCTATTGCTTCTTAGTTTTAGATAACGGCCAGAAGTAACCATAATTATACAGAGGATTCAGAAAAGCCCCCCATGCATGAACTGAGTTGGAAGGAGACACGTGTTATGCTACTGAAGAGAACTGTCAAAAAATGGCACGTTCCTCTCAAAATGTGAGTCTTGCACTCGGGCTTAATTTGTTTTTCTTCCGTCGATTTGTTGCTGTACCGGCGCCCCGGCGAAGCGGGTCGCTTCCCACGCTCACGGGCGAGCGAACTCGAACCGGTGCGTTTCCTATTACAATGTCAAAGCCACTCCTCAAAATGACAAATGAAAAAAAAAATCTTGTGAGACCAATGTATATTTTTCTCTCTTTCATTGGTTGCTCTGTGCTGTGGTATAGTGCAAATTGCCCAAGGTGCTCAGATGGATTAGAATCAAGCTACGGAGATCGAGTCCTGCTTGGCATCCAGATCCATGGACATCTGTTAGCTACTTTGGCCCTTCCCTAATTGTTAGAATGAGTATACCTGGCGATGATGACGTAACAATAAGGGTTTCTCTAATTCAATGCCATCACGAAGGAGTTTACCTTTGACAAAGAACGCCTGTACCTAGATGTTCGTTGATCCGAACATTTGTGGCGTTATTCCGAAGGTTCGTTATTCCAAAAATGGAAAAAAAAAAAGTTCGTAATTCCGAATTTTTGTTAATCCGGGAGAGAGAAAGAGAGGGAGAGAGAGAGAGAAAGAAAGAGAGAGAGAGAGGGAGAGAAGAGGAGAGCTTACCTGCGGATTCACGAACCTTATTTCATTTTCGGAATAATGAACCTTCCGAATAACGAATTGTAGACATTTCAGCCACGATATTGCTCTTGCTCCAAGTCTGTAAACGCGGGCAATGGCACGGATCCTGTGTGAGAACAATGCTACAGTTCTTAGGAGAACTACACAATCTTATGGAACTTACTATTAGCTGTACAAAGCCTCGCATACTACAACTATCACTACCACCAATAATGTCATTCTCAAATAATGCTTAAAGTATCAATATCTAGCCATGGTCTGTGAGATTAAAACTGATTCTCCTTGATTCCTCCTAGCACAAAATAAATGTGATTAATTCTTCTACGTGTGCAAAAAGTAGAAACGCTTCCATCGTATAGGCCTATTAATTAGTTGAATAAGTTGGGATTAACGATTTGATTGTATAGGAACAAAGTCATGGGTGACCACGAAAATCACAAAACCTCGTGAAACCGGCACATCTGACCTAGTTCGGCATTTGAGATGACAGGTCATTGTGTCCGGACTCGTATAGTGACCCCGCCAAACGGATCGTGTCGTGCGAATGATTTCACAACGAAGATAAGACAAGGGAAAATAATGACCTGTTTTTTGTTGTTACTGTGTCTTACCTCTCTATATTTATATGCATATGAATAAATAAATAAATATATATATATATATATATGTGTGTATATTAAATATATATATATATATATGTATATATATATATTATATATATATATATATATATATATATATATATATGTGTGTGTGTGTGTGTGTGTGTGTGTGTGTGTGTGTGTGTATACTTTTAACTTTTTGCAATAAACGAAATCATAATTAATCGGAATCCAATGTAAATTAGTCATGCGTAGCAAATCTGAATAATGCATAATTGATACAAAAGTAAACCATACATACTGATATTATCAATCATTTTTATAAAAACCCGATTTATTATGCTTTTGATCTTATCAGATACAAGCAAATAATCAAGTTGTAACTACTGAAAAGGATAGGTCATCGAATATGACAGATTAAAAAGCACGGCAAAATTATCCGGTGATGATAACGATCTCATTAAAAAAAAAAGATACACATGCTCATCTTGACTTTTTTCATTAAATATCAAAGACATGTTCTCACACAATGCTACGTTATCACCGAAGTCATTTGTAAATGGTGCCTCGATAGATGTCTATTTTTCGTCGTCCCATAAACCAATTCGTTCATTTGAAGTACTCATCTTTGGTATGCAGTAAAGTGCTGTCTCTTCCTAAATTTTGCCCAGAGAAAAATAATTCAATTACAATATTCTATTTTTCAAACAGCAGGGACCGGAATACAGTTATTATACCGAAAAAAAAGCTCTGTGACACTTATTTGGACTGATTACTTAATGCTTATTACACAGGATATTCTTGCAGCACTTCCGTCTGAACTCGAATAATGGCAAGTTGATAGATGACAAATCGAAATGGCACAACGCACTAAAATCTCATTCCACCACCTCGGGACAGCGATTAGTTGGTCATTATGAAATTCAAACCATTCAACCCTCGCTACAATATCCTCAAACGTGACAAAAGGATAAACAAACGAATGCCCTGAAGGGCGCCCCCAAGCTTGTCAAGAGGAAAAACAGACGGCTGATAGCCTGCGACACCCAAGAGGACAGACAGCTGCTGCCCTGCCGGGTGATCACAATAATGACGTTCTCATTTGGTCACGTGATATTTGCGTTTCATTTTCTAGACAGGATCAAAACGATATTCATCTTTGCTCATGTAAAATCATACTCGTTAAAAGACCGTGACACCTGTAAGAAAGACAGCGGAATGAGTTGCAACAATTTCTAATTAAAACAAAGAAAGAAAGAGAAGAAACCAGGCAAGACAGAAGATACATCTCGCAGACGGAAGCAGGGATAACCCACCTGAGCACTTTTGATAGTTAGCTCTTCCTATTTCCTCAAGAAGCAGACAAAAGTGAATCCAACATCCCGTAACTGATATCTATAAAATTATTTTGAAACTCGCCCACTCGGCAAACGTATTAACTATTAGACAGAAAAACGTTATCACTGTTGTATTCAAGTTTGGTCTTAAATGTTTGTTTTTTTTCTTGCAAATTTAAGGAATAAGGGCTGGTTACAAATTTAGTGGCAATTGATATTCCTGTACATTGTGTTCTGGAGCATAATTTTATGATAGAGGTGCCATGTAATAAAAAGGAAAGAAAAAAAATCACCAATAGAATTTCAATCGCAAAAAACCAGATACATGTCTTGATCGCTGATGAGAGTAGAATGGGAATAAACACTAAGTGAAATTTGGGAGGTATTATAGATCATTGGGGCATCAAAGAATACGGTTGTCTCATCCAGCTTTCTCCATTCCCTCTCTTTTCTGACTTCCTCACGTGGTTTCGCTTATATAACATCAAAGCTTGTCCACTCCCAAGTGTTATCCTGTATAGCCCTTTTTTCTCTGGCTGCCTATGCGTATCCCTCCTTACACGTTACCGTGCAAGGCCGTCATATCGAGCCCTGAAGATGACGTGACGCTTGCAAACTATTTGTTTGTAATGTTTTTATGAGGATTTCATAAGATGGCCTGCCGAATTCTATTGTTCCCCTCCTTGTTGGTGATTTCTTCTTTTTTTTTTTACGAGATGCTGAGGGGTTTCCTTAAAGGAAAACTATAGACCAGTCAAAATTATATAGTCTGAAAAGAAATAATAAACATTCAATTACAAGCACAACATTTAAAATATGATCAAATGGGATAAAAATTTGGAAAGTTATGAAATTGTGAAGCTTCGCCGTTTTGTTTTGGTCTTTTTTTTTTCACCAAACCAGTTTTTGAACAGTCAATATGAATAACCAAAATGGTGAGTTGATGATACAATCACCTCAAAACGTACCATATAGTTGTACATAAATCTTAAATTTTTCAGTTGTTTTGGTTCTAATGCGATTAGGCCTCAGTCTCAAATCCTAATACATCTAACTGATTATCATTTTGAAGTTATTCAGGCAGGAATAACATAACATAATATATATATGTATGTGTATATATATATATATATATATATATATATATATATATATACATATATATATATATAATGTGAGAAATAGTTCCCTGGGTCCCGAACGTACGCGGTGCCGCATTGTTGGATGCATATAGTTGAAAGAAATTGGACTGAGGCGGGACGTTGCTCTCGATCTTAGTCTCCCTTTTATTTGTCAAGCTTTCGGCCCGTCATTGGGCCTTCGTCAGGACCTGCGTGGGACTCGTGTGGTTATCGTGCATCCCAGCACCGTGTGCTCATATTCTGTATGTTGGGCTGTATTTTGTCCTGTCTGGTTATGGCCAAGTTTTCTGCTACGACTTACAGTAAAACACCCGTAGCAGAAAACTTGGCCATGACCAGACAGGACAAAATACAGCCCAACATACAGAATATGAGCACACGGTGCTGGGATGCACGATAACCACACGAGTCCCACGCAGGTCCTGACGAAGGCCCAATGACGGGCCGAAAGCTTGACAAATAAAAGGGAGACTAAGATCGAGAGCAACGTCCCGCCTCAGTCCAATTTCTTTCAACTATATATATATATATATATATATATATATATATATATATATATATACCGGTATAATACGCACTTAAAGGGATAGTACAGTATTGGTGGAGATGAGAATTGGGCTTTAAACTTTTTGCAAGATACCAAGAAAACACTTATGATATAGCACAGAACATACCATTTTAAGAGGTATTCAATTTTTATTTGATGAAAATCGGGTTTGGAATGACTGAAACATTAAAAAACAAAGTAAAACAAAGCGATCGTAATAAAGTTGTGGGTCCCACACTTTATTAGAATCGCGCTTTTTTTGATACTGATCTCAGCCATTTCAAAAACCAATTTTCATCAAATAAACGTTGAATTCCTCATAGAATTACGTGCTCTTTAATATTTCATAAGAGGTTTCTCATTATCTCACCAAAAAATGTTAGAAACCTGAAATTAGGTCTCAACCAAAAGTATACGATCCCTTTAAAGGCGAAAAAGCGATTAATTTTCGTCATCTTTTTTTTTTAACACAATGAATGGAAAATTGTGAGGCGATGAAATCATTAGCACATTCATTTGCATATTTGTATTAACTGTTTGAGGACTGTTTTGCAAAAATTAACGAATCTTTAGAATATCATACCTTACTTCAACTTATTCTGACTTACATATCTTCCAATTTTGATCAAATGTCATTATTGTGCATGTTATACTTTACGGGGTTTTTTTTTTCACACTAACTTGTAACAGAACTGGAATTCCCCTTTAAGCTTTTCCTCTAATCATTTTGTTTTCTCTCTCTGTTGTTATTATACATGAATCACTATAGTTACGTTCAGACGGTGATCCTTAATTTCGAGGATAAGCTAACTTCAAGGATAAGCTCTATGGGTAGCCGAGTGTCGCAGGGTCGATTTCGTTACGAAATCAGTCATTTTGTCGACAAAATTGACCGTACGGCACGCCCCATAGAGCTTATCTTCGAAGGTAGCTTACCTTCGACGTTAAGGATCATCGTATGAACGTAACTACTGACGTAAATATAATATATAGACAATGACCAAGGCGTGCATCTCTCTCTCTCTTATCTTTGGGCTAAAAACAGCTATAATGTATTTGTCATTCCATGGTCTTGAGTTTCGTGAGAACTGTGGTCGAGGCAATCTTGGATTGTATTTTAGACGGGGATTTCTCGTCAGTGAAGCAATGGCTCCCGGGTATACAATTTTTGGAGCTGATGAAGGTTTCAAGCTTCTCACCTGTGACGACGGAACTCTCCCTCTTTTTTCTCTCTATTACCTACGCCTACGCACCTACACACACACCCTTAATGCCTAGCTTCTGAAATGTAAGTGATTCCTTGAGGCATGCACGAGTTAACACACATAACGACATAAAGGTCACATTTCAAATGTCACAAAAGTCATTTTAGGGGCTCTGTGAAACATTCTGTTTCTGGTCTGTGTGTCCAAATGCTCTTGTTCTTTCATGATCCATTGTGGTAACCCCCTTTTGCAATATCAACTCAGTATACATTTTTTAGCGTTTCTTGCTCCATCTTTACAGTGTGCTTACTCGATTACAACACAACAACTCCCTCTTTTGTTGACACTACATGTGCTATTACTTGTTGGTAATAATATCTGATGTCAATTCTCTCTATGAATTGACTGGCTTTTGCAGTAATGGGTGAGTTGGACAAAGCCATTCCCCCTAGAGTTGTAGGTCCTACTCATCTAACCATAAACAAACAGGAACAGTGTCATAATAGGTGTAAGGGGGTCAAAGGATGAATTTTAAAACACCAACAACACCTAACCATTGTAGGCCTTACACCAGAAACATAATGTTTTTCAGGCTCCCCAAAGTGACCAATGTGACTTGTGAAATATGACCATTTTATCGTTAATGTGAGCTCTCTCATGCATGGCTTAAGACATCAATTTCATTTTCGCACAGAAGTTAGTCAATAAGCATAAATACCCCTGCCAAAATATTTTGCTCAAAACCTTTTCATTAAATGGCAACGCCATTGTAATAGGCGGGGGTGCTTATGTTGTTGTATATACATATTCATCGTGTCATGAGAGCATCACTAGGCATTCATGTGTACACCTGGATCGAGCGGTGTGCTATAGTGCATCGTGGGTTAGGGCACGGTGTTCATGACTTCTATGTCTGCAAGGAGGGGGGGGGGGGGGGGGGGGCAGGAATCGGGCCAGGAGTCGAACCCACGATCCCTTTTGCTTATTTCAGGCGCAAAGTGGCTTGGTCCACTACGCCCATTTTCATTAATATGAGCGTAATGGACCAATTCATATCATCGTGATCCCTAAGCAGGTTCGGCTTCTGCCTCGCCGCTTTATTTCTATCAAAGTGAAAGTGTTATCAAGCAGGTATCACCTCTTTGGTGTAATTTTCTGTGGTTTCCCCATCAAAATACTAGAACAGGGTGACATCGGAGATATGTAGAGCAAGTGGATATCCGCCTAAACAGAGTGCAGGCAACAATAGAACGTGGGCACGTGGTTTTGTCGTCTTGGGTTACTATTACTAAAATAGAAAATAGTCTGTGTCGGTGGGTGTACATAAACACGGTGCAATAGGAATAGACTGCGATTGAAACGTGTGCAATGAATGACAAAACTTAAGCTGCTTCATTCACTTTAGTTTGTCAGAAAGAATAGCTTATGTATTATTGTCGTAATTTTCACCAATATCCAAGTGGCAAGTTTCTACCATGATGATCACTGACTAGGTAAGGTTTCTTCCTGATTCTTGCATTTACCGGTGGTTGGCTTTTTCTTTATCACATCGAGGATGGTCAGAGCAGGATTTCTAGCCATTCCATTTACAACCATTCCATTTCCAAACCCAAAATGCCCCTACACCAGTTGAATGGTATGAATTCATGCCGAAGAAGATGACGATTATTTGAACAGAATTGACGTTGACGACAGCAATGGCCAATCTCAATGTTAATGCCATTAATCAATTCAAAGTATGACGAAATGATACTGACGATAAATCTCTGCAAAATCTTTGCACATACATAATTGATAATATGGGACTGTGAACACCAAAATGCACACTCATGCGAGCACTCTCAAAGGCTAATAGCCATAAAAAATTATGTATTGCTCAGGCTGTCGCACGTCTACATACATGTATCTATCATGTCTACATACACATACAAACAAAAATGCGTATGTCCACAAACAATGATATGCACGCGCACACACTTTGGAAGTGCTCTTAAAACACAAAGATTTCTCAATTTCTATGATCAGTTGAAGAAATAAAGAAGAAGAAGAAGAAAAAAAAACAAAGCTACGGTTGGATAAAAATAATAAAATACAAAGTCATGCAGGTAAAGAAAGTAAAATAAATTATAGAAAAGACCATGAAAACTCGAAAAGACCACTATTTATACAGTAAAAAGAAGAATGAAGGTAATTACACGAATAAAGATCGTTCCAATAGGTGAAGAATGAGCAGGAGGAGGATATTAAGAAGGAGACGTAAATTGAAGAGGAAGAACATTTGAAATAATCTTAATTGAGCTTGCATACTTACGTCAGTGACTGACAGTTACGATGAGCTACCCAGTCAGGCTCTTCAGGAGTCATGTGTAGATATATCCATTCAGCTGCGAGTTTCAAGTGGGGTTTTGGTTGTCGCCGAGCCAAAGTTTCTGTGTCATTTTAACGCATGCTACTGGACGGGATACGTCCCAAGATGGCGCTGGACTGTACGCTGTCGAGTCTTGGAAATGACGGGTAATTAGGTTTAAAGAGGCACTTAAACCATTTTTTTTTTTTTTGATAATGATGATAACGATAACCATTATCAATAGTGCATAATATCTATTAGTTAATTTCTCTATGTGTTTTGCAGGCGAGTTGTAGAAGTGAGAGGTTTATAACAGCACTAAAGTAATCATTGTCTTCCTTAGGGTTAAAGAAGTCATAGAAAAAAAAATCACATTCTTATTTAAAAATAAAGCACAATTCTGACATTCTGATAAACAACACGAGGGGACAGCTAAAACTATATCGACATCGACATAATACACAAGGTGACGTCATGATAACGATTGTGATAACCATGGAAGTGAGCAGGAATATCCCATTTTTTAATATCACAGAATTCTGTTCTGTTCTGATTGATCACACGATATTCTGCATGCAACAGAGCAACTAGGATTCATTGCTTCTTTACAAACTCACGCTAAAGTAGCCATTAGAAGTAACCGCCCGAAGTGCCAGATTGATTCCATTCAAACGTTCACAACGATCATGTGTAGTCAAGTGAATATACATGTACATCGAAAAAAAAAAAACACACACACACACATTTATTTCCTTTTTTTTTTCTTCAATTTCCGTCACATAAAGCAAAATAAACGAGACCTGGTTGAATAAGAAAGTTGTGTCTGATCTAATTCAATCTGGTGTTGGTAGTTTTTATATTGCCGAGACCTTTTTATCTCTTTCCATTTTTTTTTTCTTTCTCTCAACATTGAGCTAAATGATCGACAAAGGAAGTAATTTCTGAATCAGTCCTCGCTAGTATGACAATCAATGACGACACCGGTTGTGCTTACAAAAGAACACCTGTTCAACTATATTCGCTGCTGCTAATTCATTCTCACCCCTGGCATGGTGCATCACCGTAGGTTGTACCAATACCTTGAACTATTCAGTTTCCTTGTAGCCAGGTTGTTACACATTATGATAGAGACACATCGAGGACAATGCGTTGATCACAAGGAGCTTTCGAGCAGACATGCACTGTGAGCAGTTGAATCGTGAGTGGACCGACGTGTCAGCGAAAAGAGAAGTCGCAATGATTGTCGTAAACAAACTTTTATCGAAGTGGATTATAATATAGATTACAGTATTCTCTTAAAATGTATGAGAAATGAGATTGAAAGACATCCTTCATATGAAGATATAAAATACTTGTGAATGTCATTCCATGAAGACAATTATGTAGAATGCATGAGAGGTTTGTATCTTAATGTTTTTATCAAACCAAGTCGTTTTACTACGTTTTTCACTCAGGCGCATGAGGTCGTTAATATCATCAACAACAACAACAACAACAACAAACAAACAAACAAACTACAACAACAAAGCCCCCAAACAAACAACAAAACAAACAAGTCTCTCTATTATACGGCGAAAGGCATCATCAGCCTCAACTGCTGAAAAGCTTTTATTCTATTTAATTTCATTTACTTCATTTCATGTCAGTACAATTTCCTTCACTTCACATTATTCCATTTCACCTTTGTGACATTTTACCCTCTTGATACTGGAGATATTTTTAGAGACTTCATCAGCGTCGCGACTTTGATGTATCGCATTCTAAACACTGCTAAAAGTCTTCTGTACTTCTTGAGAGAGCTTGACGGATCTTGGAAGAATGTCGGGGTCGATTTGAGTCGCAGCGCCATCTTGTGGCAGCTGTAAGAACGCATCTGTTCCACAACGCAATCCAGAAACGGCGAGTCTTACTCTTTGTTTCTAGATTGGAAAGCAATCATAACAGGTTATTTTGGATGAAGCACCTTTGTGACGTAAATTTTCGCCAGTCAGTCATTGGTTGTAGCAGGACTTCAAATGAGATCATGAGGTAACATTACGCAGTAAATAACTTGTATACGTTTATTTATTTCGTCCTTTATAATTCATGGTATTTATAATAATGATATTTAGACGTATTGAGAATATGTATCTTTATTTCCATGGCTCGGCATATTCAACTTTGGATACATCTGTCTAATGCGTAGGACGTAGGTCAAATTGCAGCCGTACATTTAATTTGGTAATCTCTCTACCACCTGCGTTGCCATGTCTCACCACAATGCTCCGATCGGCACAGCCGGATGTTTTCTCTGTCTGTCTGTGGAGGATCCAACCTTGATTAACCGTAGTCATGGTTACAATGAATGAACTTCAATCAGCATAACTACGTCGGTATATACGTTTTGTTTTTGTTTTTCTACGGAGGAAGAACGTAAGGTACAAACATACACTACCAATTTAATCAAGGTTGTCATTTGTCATTGATTTGGCAAATAGTGAATAATGAGACGGGTTGAATATTCTGTATTTTATTTTGTACTTTAAAGCGTTTTTTGTACTTTTGAAAGTCAACTCGTATTTTGTCGCAATATACAGCTTATGCAAGAAATTTAAAATATCTACTTGTTACACTTCGGGATCATGTTGGTCCGAATTCCTCTGCATTCACCTTCTTTTTTCTTGGTGAAATCTGCCGACATGGAGAAGCAATATCCGTTTATGTTCCAGGTCATCACTGTCATTAGTTCAGGGACAAATTCGACTCCTGAGGGGAGATAGTGATTGGTTGCATCATTTAAAGCCTTAACATAGCTCTCGGAATGAATCAAAATTCATTTCCTACCGTTTGGAATTTGCTTGAAATATGTCGAAAGGGTTTATCAAGAAACTCCTTTAGCTGAAGCCATTTGCCTAGATGATGAGTTGTTTTGGAGTATTTTGAGATCAAAGTTGTGAAATAATTCCGATCGTATGCATAAGACTTTTATTCCAGAAGAGCCCTCCCCGTTCAGCATTGCAGGCAGGTAAAAACATTACGTGAAGATCGATCGTGCCCTGGTAATCGTATTTTCCAACACGCTCAATGCTATTCACTCAAGCGCGGAAGATCGGCGGATACTGCTGTGGCCCGATTTTTCGATTATCGGTTATCGATTACACAAAAATTACGTAGCAACCACGATCGGGTAAGCTCTGAGACTTTCGGCAAACTTTTTCTTTCTTTCTTTCTTTCTTTTTTTTTTCGCTAATGATTTCCAACCTAAAATAGTGTTTACCATGTCGTTATTTCACACATTTCTAATGCGTATGTGTACATTTTAGAGCAAAACTCGACAGACACATGAGAACTATATGTTTTCACTTGATTTTTTTTTTTCTGGCTGTTCCAGATGGCAGTCCCTCTCTCTTCTTTTTTTTTTCCCCACCGCGTGCACGGCCTATGATAGGTCATACCAGTAACCATTTTTCATTTGTTGCAATTATGTTATGCTTGTTTATTGATCCGAGAGCGAACGTTACATATTGGGCTCGAGGACGCTTTGATTTTTGTTGTTATAGAAACGCAGTAATCTGATTAGAATCTGCTCGACGAGTGGTTTTAATCCTCCTTCGGGAAGCCAAACCAATGAATTGCACATAAACAATGAACAGAACACGAGAAAGTAACGAAGAACCTTACTTTCCATTTTGTATGTCGGCCCTACGTCGGTGTCAGGAAATGTATTATGAGTCATCTGCAATGCCCTTGATTAAAATGTAATTCTGCCATTCGATTCATCCAACATAAAATTCGACATGTTGAATTGAATCTCCTGATCTCTTATAGCGATGAAATGACGTTCTCTCTCCGTTGCTGTCTTTGTCCCTTTTTAGCTACTTTTCTTCCTCACTGCATTCTGTCTTAACAAAATATCACATTATACAAATTTGCAGTTAGTGCTTAGCTGAAGCACTGAATCTAATCCTTTTTGCACAGGGTGCATCGGGGTCAGGTATGCTGTAAGGCACGATTAGTTGAAAAAAAAATCCAGTCAAAAATATGAGGTGCAGGAGCCCTACTCACTACCATAGTCTATAGTATGATGTGAATATGAACCTATGAAAACCATGGGGTTGAAAATAAACGCTATCAATGTTTCAAAAGAGTGGAAATAATCTAAAAGATTTATGGGTGACCGGAGTAAATGTTTTTCATATAGAGATTGGTGTTTCAATATCGAGTTCAGGTAATAGTCTATCAGCATAGCGATACGTGTTCATTATATAGAACTCTTATAGAGAGAGCATAGTTTTGAAAACTCCTGTATGCTTGAATGTTTTATGCATTTCGATATCATTACAGCATTTCGATATATCATGATAACAGCTCAGAAAGAAAAGTTCGACAATTCCCGAAATTGAGCCACCAACTTTTGAACAGTGTTAAAACATACACACACGCGCGCGCGCGCGCACACACACACACACACACACACACACACACACACATTTTGTAGGCCTATATCATTATGCTCCCCCCTCCCCAATGATAAACGCACGCTTTCAGTTTAATTTAATCATAATTATCAACAATATGCAAAAGTAAAAACACGATGCCAAGAACACCACACAGACTGGTACACCCGCCCATATCAGATCTAATCTTATCCAAACTGTGTATTGCAAGCATAATAATTCATATCCATACAGAGCAAAAGCTGCTGCCGACATGCCTGATGCCCTACCATGGCAACAGTGGTTTGTAAAAATAGCGCCATCAAATATTGATTGGTTGGATACAGGCCGCGTGCCATTGAAAGGAGAGGCGGGTGCTGCTTATCATTGACAATCTTCCTTTCGTTCTGCGCCCCACATCCGAATTTTTCGTTAGTATGTTGTGTACTCTTTTATTGATTGGTTGCTTGTTTGCTTTGTTGAATGATTGATGAATGAAATGATGAAGTGATTGATTTGTAATACAGTTCGATCTCGATTATCCGGCCTCCTTTTATCCAGAAAAAAAATCTCTATTATCCGGACGCGTTCACGCAGTGAAGGACTTTTTTTTTTCATCCAAAAAATTGAGAAACAACAGTGACATCCATGAAAATATCTTTTCATGGATCTATTTCACTAATTTCATAAGATGTGCATGATAGGTTTCTCAATATCTAATGAGGTAAAACATGTATGATTTTCACATAAAGATATAGGGCTTACTTTATTTTTGTGAAGATGGGACCTGCAATTTTGCGCAGGCTAGCATAGATTACACCACCGTTGCGGGGTACGCTACCTGCCTATAGCTGCCAGTGCACTAGGACGGCAGCTTGGACGGCAGCTGTATATATTAACATTGCCTCCTTGTTTTCATTCAAAGCAAACTTAAAGAAGCACATTTTATTACAGTATACTTCAAATACGAATTTAAAAAAAAAAATGTAATTCATATGATTAATGTTGGTCTCCCAAATAGCAACATCGCATATCGTTCCCTCTTCCAGCAAACCAATTCTATTATTCTACATTCCAGCATATCTGCCCTTGTGCACATTCTGGCACTTGCACGCACATCCACCACCATCACACTTCAGAGTTTATTTTCCCCTGCTATCTTCGCAGCAGAATTTGTATTGTATTGTATTGTATTGTATTGTATTGTATTGTATTGTATTGTATTGTATTGTATTGTATTGTATTGTATTGTTACGAAACTAGTATACGTCCCTACCTTTTCCTCCGGCCGGCCATCTTTTCAAGCTATGCTTACAATGGCGGCCCTCTGCATAATCGCTCCATAATTATAATTGTTGCTGTAATCCCCGCTGCATAGACATGCATACTGTATATTGTATCATTAATTACTTTTTATATCTTTGTTTATGCATGTCAAACGACTCTGTTTTGAATTTATTTTGTATATTTCCCGCATGTTCATGATTATATGCCTTATGTATATTGATTTGCTGATTGATTTATTGATTTGCAGAAAATAAAGTATCTATCGAACAAACATTGTGTCTCCCACATCCGGCTAATTCGCTTATCCGGATGAACGCCGGTCCCGACATGGCCGGATAATCGAGGTCGAACTGTACAGGCTTTCCCTACCAGAATTGCATTCGAATTTTCAAAACTCTGCTCTTATGGTTCATTTGCAATCTTTGAGTATTCAAGCTATTTCTTTCCATATCACTCCTTTTAGATTCCATTTCATTCAATTTAGAAAGAAATCACTTCGACCCAACGACGCAAAGATGTTACTCAATTTCGCGCCAGTTGGAGAGAAGTTCAAATTCATCCCAAATACCAATTTAAATATCACATTTATTTTTTTTTTATTTTTATTTTGGACCCCACCACTTGCACTTTGTGACTTGGAAAATTTGGAACCTCCCCGTGTCCGCATTATGCGTTACCACAATACGAACCAGTCGTAGACCTGTGCTTTTTCAAGAGTGTGGACAGTTAGTTGATTCAAAGAGTTATGCCATGAGTCAGGTACATTGCTATGTCTGTGCATAAATCAACTGTTATTGTCAGATTAATGTTATAGGCATGCTGAAGCCCCCCCCCCCCCCCTCCCGGTCACCCCGGTTATGACGCAAATAGATATTAAAATAATAATTCAAAAACAGCCACCCAAACCGAACATGCCTACTCGAGATATTCATGTACTATACTCAGTACTCTTCTCGAGCCACCAGAATAAAATGGTGAGTAACAGGAAATACGTCGCCTCATGACAGGGTGCGATAGTCATAGAGTTAGGCATCACAGTACGACGAAATTATACCACACGCACGCCCTCTCAACACTAGTCCTTGCTTGAAGGAAAATCGAGTACGCACGCGCATATTCGCCGAATTGCCGTTCAAGTACATACCCAGCACCACGCTGATGACCGAGGATACATAAATTTGTAGCTGAAAAATTTGTGCAAATGAGTTTGCGTGGCGTGTGTGACTTCTTCTGTCATTCAGATCGTTGAGGTGTTAACGTGGAAAGTGGATTGAAGTGGACGCGCGCGCATGGCGCAGGCAAGACGGCAGCGAACTCGGATTGGGTCAAACACACTGCCGATAGCAATTAACGCCCCTTCTCTTCAAACCGCCGTTGATGCTTTGGCTTCGCGGGTATTTTGAGCACTCTCGTGTGCACTTACTGAGTGCTCTTACTTTACCTCAAGATTCTAAGGATTTTATGGATTTATCATATTGCAGTCTGAGTCACTGTGCTTCGTTTAACCTGACATGTTTTATGGGGAATAAATATTATGTGTCATTTTGTGCAATCAATTGCAGTTATGCGTTTGCAGCGACGGATTTCCCATTAAAAGATCGTCAACATGGATAATTTCAACGCGTACCCAGCACTATGAATCAATAGTTTGCGGGAAGAATCACTGATAATTTTAGGACTCAATTGTTAAACACAGATAGACTGACAGTTAAGAACCTCATCGCGCGTCCTTTCTGCATTTTGGCTGTACTTATTTTCTTCTTGTCTCACTGCTGAAAAACTCGTATTCGCCATGGGTAACTCCATCTGTTGCAAGAGGCGCCAATCGAGAAATATTTCGCGGCCCGATCCGAAGAAACTGAAGCGAGGGGAGAGTGTGTTCGACCAGCACCCGTGGCTCCGGAAGCTGCAGAGAGCGCTGATCCTGTTGTCGCTCGGCGCCAGTCTCCTCGGCTACTCATTCATCGGTGCCGCCGCGTTCGTCGCCCTGGAGAGCGGTAACGAGAAGGCCAATATGGATATCTACCAGCAGGAGCGTGAGAATTTTCTGACTAACCTCACGAACCTCACATTAGGGTACATAGACGAGTCACAAGGTGAGAGTATGCCTTTTGATCTAAAACTCTGTTAAGAAAAATGTCACTATGTTCCCATTGCCCTTAATAGACGAAATACCTTATAGGAAGTACTCTTACCGTTGTTCAAACAACACTTATTTATTTTTATTTTTTTTTTGTCAAAAGACCACCAAAATACAGAGAGATCGTAATATATGGTAGCAGTGAAAGTTGTGTCAGCCAAAACAATCTGTGTCCTATTGAGATACTTACTGATATTAACGTTTCAGCAGGGAGGTGGAAGAGCTTCCCCCTCCCTGATTTCAATAGGCTGGACGAGTTCCTGAACACTGTACGGCACACTCACACACAGTCATAACACTAATACTTATTCAAAATAAATACCTTCAGATACATTTGTAAGGACCCTTTCATATTTTCATATCATATGTATGTATATATATATATATATATATATATACATACATATTAGATATATATATATATATATATATATATAACGAAGAATCAAGAAATAAACTAGTAATGCATTATTTCGCCAATAAGAATGAGTTTATTGAATAAACTCATTCTTATTGGCGAAATAATGCATTACTAGTTTATTTCTTGATTCTTCGTTATACTGGAGCCAATACGTGAATTCGCAATATGTTTGGACTAAATATATATGTATGTATATATATATATATATATATATATATATATGTATAATAATTTTATATATTATAATCATATTATGTATTATACGCAAAGCATATCCCGAAGAATATCTGATCATGATAGAAACTGCCATAAGAACACCCAAATGCATACTGTCATTAATCACATTTAGTGTTGTCTCAGCACTTTTCCTATTGACTGATTGTTTAATCAAATCAGGGCCCGGAACGAAGAATTTAGCAATCACCTGGCCTCTAAAAGCCACGAATCAATCGCTAATCCTCATTGGCCAATCAGAGGCGAGAACCAAGGGATCGCGATCGATCGCTTTGATTAGCAATACTTAATGACTGGGCTGTGTGTTGTAGCACCTTGATAGGTGATCAGGGCATGTGAGCATTTGCAAATTAGATTGCTCTCGACCAATTTTATTGAGGTGCATTATTCGTAACTAGGACAAGACTGCAACGCAGCCTCCTTTATTCAAGAACATCTGATAGATTTAAATGAAATATCACCATGATGTAAATCAGGTAGCCTATACAAAGAGGCTCTTTTAATCATTAAGCCATGCATTACAGTGTAGAGAAGGTCAGATGCGTTGATTCGAGAGTGTGTAATCATTGGTATTCATATAAAGGTCACTTGCAATTATTAGCATCTATTTCATTGTCATGAGAAGGTATATATATAACAACTAACGTTGCATGATATACTTATTTCCTCGTCGTGCCATATATTTCCATAATTCACGTGAAACATTACGCAAAACCAAGTACCTGCAAGATGCGAGCATAACATGCAGGTAAGGAGCTACACAGTTTAAAGAAAAAGTAGTTTCAAAAAAGGAATAATGGTTATGGTAGTGGAAGGTATACCTGTCATAAAACAAACGTAATATAACAGTGAACTAGTGGAAATATCTTCGAAGCAAAATAAGCGGGCTAACATGGCTAAGAAAAACAGATTGACAGTTCCTCTGCTGTTCGAAAAACAACAATCAACAACATCCATGAATTCTTTCTTTTTTTCCGAAACCTTCTAAAAGATGTTAGTTTACATCGTGCATGTTCTTCAGGGCAGCAGTTTCACAGTGTTTCATGTAGCTCGTCAGTCACTGACAGCTGTAAGCTACTGAAACTAACACTATTAGCCACTGAAATCCTTGCATCTGATTAGTTGAGAGCAAATTTTTCAGTGAAAATCACTCACAAACACTCGATGAAATGCCCCTCCCCCTCGATAAGAAAGAAATTACAGACAGAGAGACTCGTTGAGATATCTGTGCATACTAGCACGCACACACACACACACACACACACGCACACACACACACACACACAAGTGTTCTCATATGAACATGATACACACACCAGCACAGTTGTGTATCATTGCACTCTATACTTCGCTCTATGCACCACGACTCAAAAGGCAACGACACGACTCATCTCTGTACAGGGCGTTTTAAGAAAATATTTTGTGATCTGGACATTTTGGAAATGCTCAGAATCAATTAATCAGAAATTATAAGAGAACCCTTTGCATGACCAAAATAGCTGACAGGTTTAGATCGGAGGTCAAGGACAAAACTTTCTAACTACACCTAATATCACTGACTACACTGTGTGTGTGCCAAGTAACTCACTCCGTTTCATTTATTTTCACTTTAAGCAAAGAACATTAGTGTATAAACATATAAAAGAACAATATACATATTCTGAATAAATCGTATCGAAATCCAAACACAATAAGTTGAGAAGGCTATATGCATGATATTTACTAATAATGTTGGAAATGTTGAAAATGGAGGGAAAGCTAGAGCTTGTAATATGTAATCTCCTCAAAGCCGTGATAAGGTACAGAAAATGTAAGCACGTAGGGGCAGAGAAACGTATGTATACAGTGACGACAAAACATTGAACATTAATGATAAAACTAAAACCCTACAAAACCATTTAAAAGTATTCATTACAAGTATTATTAAGGACATTTTAAGGACTTTTTCGTTGAAAAATGGGCTGCATAGATAAACGATACAAGACGGAAAGATACCATTTCCTTCTCATTTCACCGACTAACTTGCTGACAACCAAAACGTGTTTCCGATGTTTAGCGCCTTGCGCGAAAATTTCGTTTTACACCTGATCTTGTGGACATAGTGAATTTCAGTGATCTGTATAGTGCTAGTGGCTGACTCTTATTTAGCCATGCCGACACACAATAGGTCCTACATTCCTTCTCAAACGTGGGATTGCAAGCTATATACTCTAGTATGCGTGGCACTCTGGTCCAGGCAAATGTAGACTTTTATTTGATTTTCTAAAAGTTTAAAATCTGAGTGAAACTTTCATCATAGGTGATTGCACATCACGTATTATGTACTGTGATAAGAACCGACTTCAAATGTAGAATTACTGGCACTGCACTGGTTGACTGTTCATTTTTTCCTCTCGTTTTAGCAGATACAAACCGCTGAGATCGTTTGGAAATGTTGTATAAAATACCTACTAGTACATCTTATTCTGTCAATGCTATTATACACACTAGGGCCTGTAGTTCAAGCCCAGACCAATACCACCTTCGGTAGTTTCATATGCTTTACGTCACAGCGGTAAAAACAAGAGTTTTTTTTACAAGTCCAAAAACGTGTTGAAAATGTGATTATGGACAAGATTTCTGGCATAGTCATTCGTAATAGAAAGGTTATCTATTAGTCATTCTTATTCAGACGTAAACTGGACACGACTGGAAATCATGAGTTATGGTCATAATTATATGAGGTGCAATATACAACAAAATCAAATTTAGATCTTCAAATAGCCATTAAAGATTTGCATGACTCTCATAGATAAGTAATATGTTTTCTATCGCGCTGCTTTACGTCAATCATTACATACATTCTGTTGAGACACTGCGGCATAGTGGATAAGACTCTTGATTTTCAATTGGACGTCCCGAGTTCGAATCCCGTCAAGTGCCTAAATGCGTCCTTTTACAAGGCGTTTTCACCCACCATGGGCCCGTTGCATAAAACTTACCGTTGAATTTCAATGGTAACTATAAATACCGTCAAAATTAGGCGTCACAGCCAATCAGCATCAAGGATTATAAAATTTACCGCTAATTTGAAGACTTACCGCTAGAAAGGAGCGGTAAGTCCAGCGGTGAGGGTTTTATGCAACAGGGCCCATGTTTCTCTCGACCTTTGAGGTGTATGAATAGGTACCTGAATCGCTATGGTGATGATGATAATCTATAGCGGGGCCCTCTGTTAGAGCAGTGGCAACACCGAAGAGGCTACTTTGGATGTAGAGCAGAAAGTAGACAGTAACAACTCCTTTAAAAGTTTTTCTCGTCCCTCAGCAATTGCTCAGAGAGGATGATGACGAGTTTTTTTCCCCTTTATTCCCGGCAGACATGATGTTTTCCGAAGTCCTCGAAATGAAAGAAAACATGAGCAAACTCCTGAAGAACTACGAGGAGGTGCTGGAGGAAGTGATATGCCAAAGACGGATCGCCATCAACGGCAAGCCCAAGTGGAATTTCTACGGCGCCTTGTTCTTCTCCGCAACGGTCATTTCAACAATAGGTGAGTGAAAAAAAAAAAGGAGGAGAATGTGTTGTTCTTGTTGCCCCTTTTTTGTGGGGGTGGGGGATGAAGAAATGGAAAGCGTATTGGTCTGTGGTCGCCTCATAACCAGAGTTTCAAATTGTGATTTGCGCCATGTTGATGTAACGTGTTGATGTAATTTTCTCCTCAAAGTTCACAATTGTAAGACATACAGAATAGAACTGAAAACAGAAATATCTCCATTAAAGAGATTATATCATCTCAACCCAAAAACTCTTTTCACTTAACATGATCAAGAAACAGGAAACGTAAAACAGCATAAAAATATTACCGCACAACAGAACAGTTCTCTGTTCTCAGTCCTTGTTTCTTGTTTCTGTTTTCTGATGTATTTCGATAGAACGGACCTTCTACGTAGCCTTTGTTTTACCAAGTAGTTTATTTACGTTTCCTGGAATCACTTTTTCTATTGGGTGACAATGTTGAAAAAAAAATGGTACATTTCTTTTGTCGCTATAAAGTCCAAAAGCTTCTGAATTTCAACCGTATAGTATACGAATAATGGATGTTTATGAGTGCAGTGGACAGAATATTTCATGAGGTGAGAGATGAAATGATCCATTCAACTCTACTGCGCCTCGTTGAATGGATCAAACATTTCATCTTTCACCGAATGAAATATTCTGTCCATTGCACGGATGAAAAACATTTACTATTTGTTTTATATAACGCCTAAAATAGATCCTTGTCATTTGATGTCTTATTAATTTAGAAACAAGAGAGAATCTGAGATCGCGAGAGTGCTCACTGAGCGCTTTACGCTAGCGCGCTGTCGCATTCATGTCACACAGCAAACGCAAGCGTTTTACACGCGGCTCTCAATGCAGCGAGCTTGCAATGGATCAAATCGTATGAACCCAAAATTGGTAAAATTGCACGGTAAATGGAGCCACAATCGCACGGATGATGACGTCATAGTGAAATGGGCCGAATGATCAATGTCAAACAACCAATCAAATGGCAAGGATCTCTTCAGGCGTTATATAAAAGGACATATCAGAGCTGAATAAAACAGTCTATAGACAACCACTGTTTGCAACATGCAGGGCATTCTTACCAAGAAAAAAAGTACAGAAAACAACAACAACAACAACAAAACAAACAAACAAACTTGATATTCCTATTGGATTGAAGAATGCTGAAACTTTTGATTTGCCTTATTTTTTCCACGCAGTCTTCCAATCAAGGTATATTTTGCGAAAAGTGGTACTAACAGTCAGCAATCTACCTATTAAATCGCAAGGTCATAAAATGACCTTGCGATTTTATGTTTTATATTGATAGCTCTCCCCGATGCACTATCATACAGTAGACTGTACAATGGCTCTATAATAATGTACAGTGTAGAAGGCAACGTTTAGCAGGCAGTACCACGATCAGTAACTGCATTGCATTGTGCCGTAACGAGGTGTGATAATTAGCCCCGTATATAGCAAAACGTACAGCCTTATCAATTACAATCGACAGGTTTTTCCTGTTGTATGACATTAACTATAACACACCAACACACTTTGTAACCATATCTTAAACATTTATACAGGAAAAGCGTTCTGAATGTTTCTAGGGTTGTAGGGGTACTGTAGTATTGTAAATAAGACTCCTGACTTCGGGACTGGACAGTAGATCCTTGGACAAGATGTTTTTAATCATACATACTGTCTATTAACTCGACTCAGGTGTGAGAATGGTCACTTGATTTAATTTGATTTGATTTGATTTGATTTGATTTGATTTATTCTCTGTATGCCATTTTTTCAAATACATCAACTTTCTGCAATTTCATTAACAGAGTACAAAATAACAGTAGTATACTTTCAACAATTATCATCATTTTCATCAATTATACAATAATCTTGATAATGCTGATGTGATAATAATGGCAGTGCCCTCTGGAAGAGAAGCGTTAACACTGAAGAGGCTCCGCTGTGCAAATACGACTTACTATACTACTACTATACTACTACTACTACTACTACTACTACTACTACTACTACCACCACCACCACCACCACTTCTATACTATATTACTACTACTACTAGGCCCTACTACTACTACTACTAATAATAACACTACTACTAATACTACTACTTTAATATACTTATACTGATATTATACTAAATATATTTTGTACATACATCATACATACATACATAATATACTAGTATACAGTAAACTACTACTGCTATTATATAATCTATTATATTGATAATGGTAATGATAACGAAAACAAAAAAGGAAAGGGTAGTGAAATTATAGAAATGATAATAACAACAATAATAATTAAGAAAATAACAGTGGTAGTAATTTTCATAATAACTATAGTCATGATAGTAATGACAGTAGATATAATGAGTAAAGCATAAATATATATCATGATAACAACAACAATCTCGTAATTGCAATGCTGCTGCTACTGCTCATTATCATTATTCCTTTACTGTCTGTCTCAGCAGCTCGTCTTTTCTTCCTGTTTATTGACTGTGATCTAGCCAATGACATAATTGCGGATTTCTTGTCAACGCAGGAACATTTTACCGCAATGTACGGCATACAATGACCTCGAAGAAAGAAAGAATAATAGAAGAAAAAAAAAAACTAAACCTTTACAGAGATACGTATGGCCTACACACACACACACACACACACACACACACACACAAAACATATAAACATAATATTAACTATCATTGTATGTGTGTATGTACGAATATCTTTGTGTGTTTAAAAAGAAAGAATATGATTTAGCAGCACAAGTGAGAAGTACGGCTGATTATTCTTGTTCGAAGTAGTATTATTGTGAAAAAAGACCTGATGTTGAATGAAATTCAAATAATTCAATTCAATTCAATTCAATGTTTTATTTCATTTTTCGACAAAGAGATATGAACATCACTTTTTTGATAACAGAAATTAAGGTGCGTAAAGTATAACATGAAAGAATGTATATACAATGATTGTACCACCTTATAATAATGATACACTATCATATAACTCAAGTGACTAGAAGTAATTGTACAGTATGCAAAATTCGAAAAATGGAGGGACCCACTAAAAAGACAAAGCTTGTAGATTGTGGGCCCCTCAGAGGAAAAACATCAGTTGAGAAAAAAAGTAATAGTCTGGAAGCCCACTAGAAAGATAGATCAACAAAAGCAGACAGATATACAAACAAATAAACATGAAATGAGACTGGAGTAGGCGTAACAATACAATGGAGAGTTGACTATGAGACGAGACAAAATGAGGCAAAGCTAACATAATAGAAAAGAACAGAACAGACAAAAACGTTCTACAGACAGCGATCTCGTAAGAAGTATGTCGAGAAGGTGAGAAAAAGTGACGCAAGAAAGAACAGGGCAATAGACATGCCTATGATCGGAGAAATATCGTAGCATTATATGAATGCAGTATACAAGAGCTAAAGTATACTTGGCAATCAATATGTGAAAACGTGGGTTCTTAGAAAAGAAGTTATAACAGCTGGTTAATTCTATTCAGTAGAATAAGGTTGCAACAAAGAAACTTTCAATTTCCTCTTAAATGAATAAATTGAGGGGGCATTTTTAATATCAGGATGCATGGAATTCCAATAGCTCGGGCCAGTGTAAACAAATGTGTTCTTTGCTAAAATCGTACGGAAAAGAGGTAAATGATATTCGTTAGAGAGTCGAGTTGGATATTCATGAAATGACTGATTTTTTAGGAACATGGAATGGAAAACATCAGGAAGAAGGTTATTGTTGTACATATACATAAATTGACCTAAACTGAATAAAAACAAATCTCTAAATTTTAACAACTTATTAGAGGCAAACAGTGCATCTGTATGAGAACGTATGGGAGAATAACAAATGACACGAAGAGCTTTCTTTTGCAAAAGGAACACTCTATCCAACAGATTTTGGTGCGTGTTGCCCCAGACTAGAAGTCCATAATTAAGGTAAGGCAATATCAATAAGGAGTATAACATAAGTAGTGATTTTTTAGGTAAACACAATTTTAGTCTATTAATAACTCCTATATTACGTGAAATTATATTACAAATATAATCGATATGCAATTTCCAAGAAAGTTTCTCATCTAAAATAACCCCAAGGAATTTAAAATGTGAAATTCTTTCCAAAGAAGTGTCATCCAAAACTATGTCAGTACTAAAAGTGCCAACAGTATTAATAAAAAGCATATATTTCGTTTTCTGATCATTCAAAGAGAGCTTATTAGCTCTGACCTAATTTGTTACTTTCTTCAACTCGCTATTAACTTTTCGTACAAGAACATCAATATCGTTATGAACTAGAAATACATTAGTATCGTCAGCAAAATGAATGAAAGAAAGAGCTTCAGATACTTGACAAAAATCATTGATATAAATAATGAATAACAATGGCCCTAACAGACTTCCCTGAGGAACCCCACATTTAACTTCTCTAATCACCGAGTTATCATTTTTGATTGTAACAAACTGTCTTCTATTGGATAAATAACTCTTGAACCACTCCAAGGCCTTCCCACGTATTCCATAATGTGATAACTTGTAAAGCAATATATCATGATTAATTGTATCGAAGGCCTTGGAGAAGTCCAAGAAAATGCTGATCAAATGAGAGTGGTCATCAATTGCACGAGCCACTCGTTCAACAAAACTTAAGAGAGCATGACTGGTACTGTGCTTCTCACGAAAACCAAACTGAGAATTTGAAAATATTTTATATTGTTTCAGAAAATTAGTCATTCTCTTATAAATAAGTTTTTCCAGAACTTTAGACAAGGAAGATAATAATGAAATTGGACGATAATTACTGGTATCAAGTTTATCGCCTTTTTTAAATATTGGAATTACTTTTGCCAGTTTCATTTTTTCAGGGAATACGCCCTGGGATATTGACAAATTAAATATATGAGCAAGAGGATCAGCGATCGAAGATATAACACCTTTTAAAATAACATTATCAATCTCATCATAACCAGAACTTCGTTTATTCTTTAAAGAAAATGCCATGTCAATTATTTCATATCTATTAGTAGGAGTAAAAAATATAGAGTTGGGATTAAACTGTCCTAAGAATTCAGTGAAATGGTTCTGAGTAGCAGGAATATTTTGAGCAATTGTTTCACCAATTTCTGAAAAGAAGGAATTAAAAGCATTTGCAATGTGAACAGAATCATGAATTATTTCGTCATTCATCTTAATGTTATCAATATCTGAATTTTTACTTGCAACATTCATGGCCTGTTTTAAAACCTTCCAAGTACTTTTTATATCAAACTTATATTTCAATAATAACTTTGAATAATATCTTTTCTTTTCAGATCGTAGAATCATTGTTAAAGTATTTTTATAAGATGTATATTTATTCTTAGATAATTCATTCCTTTCCATTTTGTATTTATAATATAATCGATTTTTCCTGTTGATAGAACGGAGAATTGATTTTGAGATCCACGGTAATCTGGGTGTCTTTTTGTAATCTGATTTATTCTTTTGTTTTGGAATTATTTCATCCAAATGGTGATTAAAAATTTCCGTAAAATGGTTAAAAGACAAATTAATATCATCACTTTCTAAAACTCTCGACCAGTCAGTATTATCCAGGGCCGCGTCCAGACTAGCTAGCTTTTCAGGCGACACTCTGCGACTAAATAAGGGAAGTACAGAAGGTTTGACAATATTAGCTATTGTCTTAAGAGGGAAGTGAGTCATAATTGGAAAATGATCAGTCATATCTGACAGAATTATAAAAGAATCTGGGAGGGGTAAAACATTACAAAAGAAGTTGTCAATAAGGGTAGCAGAGTGATCTGTAACACGTGTGGGTTTTGAAATAAGCGGAAGAAAGGAAGAAGGCAAACATGTTTGAAGAAACTCGCTTGAGATATTATCATTGTCCAATTTCAACAGATCAATATTAAAGTCACCAAGTAAAAAACAGTCCTTATTTTGAAAAACCGGGGATTGTGTCAAATCTGAAAGATAAATACAAAAATCTTTGAAGCTTGAATTTGGTGGTCTGTACAATATGCCGACAACGATATTTCTATTTCCTGGAATACAAATTTCAATAAAAAGAGATTCAACAAAGCTATCCATTCTAGAAATATCATCAAGAACAGTACATTCAAAAGTACGAGATACATACAACGCTACACCTCCACCACTCCTATTATTATACAGAATATCATAAAAAAATGTGTGTGTGTGTGTATAAGTAATCATATTCATAATAATACACATAGTGAAAAGTGGGAAAGTGCGTTCTACATAATTATTCATACATTGTAAATGCAACGCACATTACTGTGATACGCGTTGGTATGACGGGTAGTGAAATATGCCACGACCGTGGTACATCACAAGGTTGTTTGTACTCATTAATTGTGTATACCAGATGAATCATGCTCATTACTTGACGATGACATGGATATATATCTCACGCATTAATTTATCAGCTCGGCCTGTTCCCATACTATACCCCATACTGCATGAGGAAACCTAATGCACGAGTCCGATGACTTTATTGGTGTTGAGTATTTTGATTTTGGTATTGTCAACTCCAAAACACGCGCTATATACTAATAGTAATCATAAAATTATTCTCGTATTTTTTTTTTGTTGTTGTCGCAAGTGATTAATTTACATTAAGCTCTTCACTGCGTGTGTGTGTATGTGTGTGTGTGTGTGTATATATATATGTATATATATATATATATATATATATATTTGTACGTGTTAGGTTCTTCAGTTCGTAGCGTTACGTCATTATCTCTGTTTACCTTGTCTACTGTATAATAAGATTATGCTCTGTACCAGCAATATAAACGCATATTGGAGAAAGTAAGTCACACTAAAAACGACTATAAAATTTTATCAAACCTCTCCGCCGTCCATCGTACACTGAAATGAGGATTTCCCTTCTATTCACCAAGGCGTGACGCACAGATTAGTAGAATGTTTGACGTATTGATTTCATGCAATATGGAGCGGAATTACATTGAGCACGTAACATGGAAGAAATGTCAAACAGTCTTGTGAGCTGTGTTAACGCGAGAGTGTGTTGACCTTGGAGCCCAACCTGTGTCTTGCTAGACGAGACGTAATTAAGTCTGCCGTAATGGGGACGAGATGTGTAAGAACAGACACAGGCACTCATCGAGGGGGCAAAGAAAAACAACGAAACAAGGAGCGTGCACGTTATAGATGCACTGAGAGATTGAGATTGAGTGAGTGTAAAAGACATATTGTGTGTGTGCATATGTGTGTCTGTAGAGCAAAATTGTGCAAGCCTTTTGCCATCGCTTCATCAATCTCCGTCTCATACCTACCTATCAAGGTTTTGTTCCCCCCAAAAGAAAGAAAGAAAGAAAAACAAACAAACAAACAAACAAATAAACAAACAAGCAAACAAACAAACACTAGTGACAAGCAAACCCACAACCTACAGCTAAATCGTCATTATCTAAACAAAATCACCCGCCCATCATTCCGACTTGAAAATCATCTGTACTCATCTAATATCACCTTCGTTCCATTATCTCTCATCCTTCCTTTTTTTTTTTAAATGCAATCTTTCTCTTTTGTTAACTTTACATAATGGCAATCATTTTTTATTCAGAGCATGGATATCAAAATAGTCTACTGTTGTGAAGTGTGAATATAAAATTCATTCTTGTTCCTGCCTTTTGTTGTCCACACAAATTATTGTATCTGTGAAACTTGTGTAACTATTTTGATGTGATGAAGATGATTTACTTTAGAATAAATGCACGATATTCCTCTGGCAGCAATATGAACGCGTCATCACTACATCAAAGCTCACCGACAAAGGTTTGTTAAAATCACTGGAATGGGAAGAAAGGGAATATCATGATTTTCATTATGTTTGTTAGCGATCTCGTTTGATTTGACGATGGAGAATTTAATGCATAACAGAGTGGTCATCATCTGGCCAGAAAATGTTCTACTCTTCACGCTCAAAAGATATATGTAGCTACTTCAGCAACAACAACATGGAGTTTATTTGTAATCGAGTTGAATAATTATCAGTGTGGCCGTAAAGCACGATTTCCTATTTACGCTTTCTGCCACTGAAAGATCGCCTTAATGCGACGGATTGGTCCGCTAAAAGCTAGGACTGTCGGAATACGGGCCACTGAATCGAAGAGTCTTTAAGAAGATTCGAAAATTGAAAACGCGCCGCTTTTATGCAAACTGACATCTAGTGAAATTGGAGCAATCCTGACGAACGGTATCTCATATTCATCGTGACTGGTTCCTTTCAAGAGAGTTCTGTCTTCTTCTTTTTTTTTGTGTGTGTGTCTTTCTGTCGATATATTTTGCTCAACCGTTTGGTAATACTTCATCAGATTAAAGTGAGGATTAGCTACACTCCTAAGGGCATTCGAGAGGAGCTGGAAAAAGCACAACAAAACTTTTTGAGCTATTAAATTCAAATGAGCTGTGAGAGATTTATGGATGAATTTCAGGCCACGGCTGTTTGTTGCTATCGGGTGCACTACTCCCGATAAGAGATTCACCGCGTGTGGAGGTATGTGGTAATTAATAGCAAAGAAAAAATGGCGGGAGATATTTAGTCCCTCGAGGATGCTCAATGTAGGTATGTCTAGACACTCTCTCCTAAATACGCACAAACAGAAACACACACACACACACACACACACACACACACACACACATACAAATTCACAAACATACCGAGGACAACGGAATGTCTGTCTTTCAGTTCGCACGCCTTGTGGATCCATCAACGTTTTATTGTCGATACAACATGTACAAGGCGTCTCATTTTCAAGGAGGTTGATCAAACTGTAACCATGGTAACATCGTTGGCGCTTAGCTTTGTCTCAACACTGTGTAGCCCAGCAGACAAGAAGCTTCTTGCAAATGCATATCTTCACTAGGGGTCATAGATTTTGACTCTGGAAGGTAAAAAAAAAAGAGAAAGAAATGATAGAAGTAAAAGCAATCTGTGCAATGCATAAACTTAATCATAAAACGAAGAAATTCTGCCATTCCTGAAGGAAGAAAATAAATAAGATGTCAATAAAATATCAATAATGAAAAGCATTCACACGCGACTAGGAAAGATTATTTTCCATTACCATAAGCGAGATAAGCCGCTTACGCTTCTGGCGTACAGGGCACAGTGGCATAGATAATCGCATCTGGGGCACAAGAAGATGATTGCAGTGTATGGCATATAATGTACCACACTTCACTCACCTATCTAGTGGAGAAGAATGACTTCTCCTGTGTAGATGAATGGATTGAATTGAGGATTTAATGCCGTACATTCCTTGATAGAATGCATAGGAACTTCAGCTATTCCCCCGAAAACTAGAGATGACGTCAGTTACGTTCAGATCCTTAAACTTTTAGGATAAGCTCGTACTTAAGTATGGGGCGTCAAGTGTCACACGGTCTCTTTCGTCACGAAATTGTGTTTGGTTTTTTTTTTCGTTGACAAGTGAGAAAGACAATTTCATCGACGAATATATATTTGTCACGAAATGACAATTTTGTCAAAGAAATTACAACTTTGTCAAAAAAATACAATTTCGTGGACGAAATAGCAATTTCATCACGAAATGACAATGTTGTCAAGAGAAATAGCAATAAATTTCGTCAAGGAAAAAACAATTTCTTCACGAAATTGTCATTTCGTGACGAAAGAGACCATTCGACACCTCGCGCCCCATACTTAGATACGAGCTTATCCTCTAAGTTATAGCTTATCGTCGAACTTAAGGATCCACGTCTGAACGTAACTATACCGTTTACATATTGAAGGAAAGATGCATTCATTAAGGGCAAAAGGATCATTCAGTCTCCTTCCCACCCCATCCCTATTTTTCTACGTCCCTTCAGCATTCATGGGGAAGACCCATTCACGACAAGTTATAAGAGTTACTCAGAATATGATTTGACGTAGATAAAGATATTTCTTTTCTTTTTGTCCACTTTTAGTTTGACATTATAACGGGTAGTTTCATGTCCTTTTGCTGCCAAAAGTAATAAGCAGGCATGCCACTAACACTCTCAAAATGTAGATTTTCAGCACACTCTATTTCAAGTCAGCCTAACTTCATTTGAGCATTTTATCCCAGCATCAAACTACAATGAATATTCAACGTTGGCGGTTGACCCATCTTTATTTTGGCAGCAAAATGCAAAGCGAAATTTGTATTGAATTTTCATTGATGCTAAGGTTAGTCAAATAGGCAAATAAAATCCCTCGGGGGGGGGGGGGGGAAAGAAAGGTTACCCTTTGAAAAACATTGCTTGTAGACTGTGGTTCCCGAAAAAGGAAATGCAACAATAAGGCCCATAAACATACAGCGGGCGAGCAAACAAACTCCATGAACTTTAACGGCGTAACAAATTCACACGTGGAGGCGTAAGCATGTTTGTGAGTCAAGTTGTGAACTCTCGAAACTTTCGACATCTATATGTATACTATGTATACACAATACGATTTACAGAAGTGGAGTCAAATTCATGGTCTCGATTGATACACTGCAATTTTCAAAGCTGATTATGAAGTCCACCGTTGTTGCTATCTCCCACCATGGCGCCAAACGCTTCATTGTTATATACACTCAGCAAAAAAAGAAAGTAAACACTTTTTCGAGTTCATACTTTTCATAGAAGATTTTAATGAAAATCAATGTATTATATACCATATTAAAGGTAATTTAAATGACTATCAAGTTAGTAGGTTAATTCAAAAGGAAACTTTACGCATGAGTGAACACATTCATTTTTGCCCGCCAAGGCACAAAAGTAAAAATTGCAATCTCTTTGTAAATCTCTTTGTAAGATCAAACAAAAACAAAATGGGAAACTAAAGGGGGGAAATAAGAATTTTCTGTCAGCTTAGACTTCAAACGACATAGGGAGTAATGGCATAGAGATGATTAAATAAACAGAATTTCTTTATTTTATTCTTTCTATTTAGTAATCTAAGGATTCATGACATAAGAACCAAATAATACCTACAATTTTCCTAATTTGAAAACAAATTGAAATTTCTACCATTTCTGTTAATACTGCTTCTTCGCTTATTTTATTTGAATTTGGGTTTGACCAGAGATTCTTCATTTTTCTCCCTTATTTTTGGCCTTCATTGATATTTTGGGCTTCAAAGATATCATAGAGATCAAAGGTTTATTTTGGCAACTTAAGTAAGGTATCTAATTTTGTTAAACTTGTATTTTGTTCTTATTGTTACATGGAGGAGCACTTGCACATGAATGGTAACTTGTTCATTTTTGCAATTTTTGATTTTGTGCCTTGGAAGAGAGAAACAAAGGTCTGCACTCATGCGTAAAGTTTCGATTTTTATTGACCTACTAGTCTGGTAGCCAATTAAATTACCTTCAATATGGTATATAATACATTAACTTTTAGCCAAATATTCTATGAGAAATATAGGCTTGAAAAAGTGTTTACTTTCTTTCTTTTTTTTTTGCTGAGTGTATATCGACAAGAAATATATTGCGCCATAGCCATTGTGGATATGTCATCACCAACCAGACGTATACTCCTGGTTTTTTATATTTGTAATGGGATGATAATGATCCGTTACATTCTACTGTTTGAAAGTGATGATATCAACGTGGCGCAATAAATGCAGAGTACAGACCATGTATCCCAAAGTAGGAATATATGTATTAAAAAACAAACAAACACAATATGTTTTTATCTGATAAACCGAACACCGAAAGCGATGGTCAGGTGAACTCTCGGCTATTTGCGCCTAGCTGCAGACTGTGGGAGAACGCTGGAATGCGACGCGAAATATACAATGCTTATAGAATGATAGCATGAACGTCAGTATTGGTTCGGTAATCATTCGTCCCCGGTAATGAGAGTGTAATTGGGAAGACCTTGGGTGACGGTGAGGGCGTAATTAAAAGCCTCGACGGAAACCGACGTGGTCACATTTACCTCCATTATGTCTGGATGATTGGGACTTAACGAGAACTTCTTTTTTTTTTTTTTTTTCGTTCAGACGTTTGCATCATCTGATGATATAGTATTTGGATGTATTGACAACTCTAAATTAATGTTGCCACGTGCTCGCGAGGGCAATGCGATAAAATTCTACAGACACACACACACACACACACACACTTGTGACAGGTCAAAATGACTCTTATCATTGAGAGATTTCTACACATTAACATAACGTATTTAATGAGGGTTTTCACTTCAGTTTACTCAGCTGAAGGGACAATCGATGACCGAGATTTTAGATATTTGCATAACCAGATGATTGTGCCTATCTCTCATTATAAATAACCCACACAACCCAAACCAAAACAAAACAAAACAAAAGTAAAAAAAAAAAAAAAAAAACCAGTGTGATCAGGCATACTATCACCAAGCGGACTCATTCAGTTGTAGCTCCACGGTTCAACGATGCAGAAAGGAAACATATAAGAGCCCAGTATGCAGCTGTTTGTTCCAGGCTTGTTAGGGCGAATCTCTATATTTGTTTTTCATTAACTCGGTCTCTCCCAGAGGACACGTGCTCTTCATAACAGTGTCACCTCGTTGCCTATAACAATGTGTAAACCTCTCTATGTGTGTCGCATATCATGGACAAACACAAGTCCTTCTCGTATAATGTCGCTTTTCTCATGTTTATGATAGTTTCTGTTCTCCCGACACTGAATTCCAGATTGCAGACTAGTCATACAAAAACTCAGTCCATGGTATAAGCTGTCTGATTAACAATTTATTCTTAATAGCCACATTGACAATATGCTGAGAGTCAAGTAAGATGTAAGTTACATTAAAAAAAATGATAACCGCGCATACTCCCTTTGCCTTTGAATATTATTATCTTCTGACTTGCTGGTTTTGCACTTGTATTAATCTATCGTGTTGAACGCCGTATGTGCAAGTCGCTCAGACCACCCTCTGATGTAAACTTCCACCTAAACTGCCTTGCTGCATCTAGTCATGAGCTAGCAATGAATGGTTTTATCTATCATATTACCCATCTTTCAAATCTTGGAATTTTGGGGTGGGTAATTGGATGGAGTTTATAGCCACATACTGTAGACACAGTGTTGTTACGTTAACAGAACACATTGCGCTTTGATATCGGCAAGAGGCGTCGATTTCATTGTCACCCGACGTTGCCATAGTAACCATGAAAATGCACCAGTGCATGCGAATGCGGAGATAGTACATATTTAGTGGCGAATCGATGCACACAGGCATCACTAAGCTTTTCACTTCCATACAGCGCTTCGTCTTCTGCTGCTATAATAACCATTATTTCCTTTAGCAAAGCCATGCCGTTGTCATGGTAATGGACGATCGGTCGCTGTGTGACGGGAGAAGCTGAGGCAGCGAGCAACTCAACATCGAGACCTGGGAAAAAGGCTCACCCGCTTCCACCTTTCTGTTTCTCTCTCCCCCTCTCTCTCACTCTCTCTCCACTCCCTCTTTCTCCTTTTCTTCCTCATTTGTTCATTTTCTGTATCGGAAATAATGGACCTCATCTCTTTTTTTTTTCGACGTTACAGAAATATATATATTTTTTCCTGATAAAGATATAAAATGTTTTCTTCCCCCCCCCCCCCAACACATACAATACAATCCCAAATTGCGATGCATTTACAACACGCCATGACGGAGGAAATTCGTGTATAGGTGTAGAAATGTTACTGGACAGGTACTGAGTAAATCATTAGCACTCGATCACTTCAATATATCAGACAATTTTGATCGATAACAGTGTCGTCGTGCTTTTTATGTTCAGACATGATCAGTTCCTGATTGCAGCACGTTTTGGAAGCCATTCACAAAAGATAGTCTGAATGGAACTTGTTATAAATTGCTATTAGAAAGGCGAGATTCAATCAAATCGGAGTCATGACGTATACCACCGTAGTCTCGCTTGCAGTTGTTCTTATGAAACCGTGACCAACAATCAACCGAACATCGAATTGATGACAAGGTTTGCTGTTGACCAATACAAGTGACACTTTAAAGTGGGGAAACAGGTATCAAATTTACACTCATTAGAGTGATTAAAACTCCCGGGGTGATGTGACATTATTCAATATGGCGGTACTCGTGCAATCAAATTGAACGATCTCATTTGCAATATTTAGTCAGATCTATCCGAGATATATGGTGGTAAACAGACCGAGAGAATGATGAATTCAATGTCTTGGATACGTAGTAGTCATGTGGTTAATGTGTGACGTCATAACAGGTGAGCGATAGGTACACTTATAAGACTTGCCCGTATTTCGTTGGCATCGACTGCGCGCAGAATGTGTGCATATAAGTCATGAATTTATTCCATTGGATCTCTCTGTGAATAGATGGGAGAAAAAAAATCATAATCTCATCAACGTTGATGGTATCTTGTGTACAGTTGATGAGATTTTTGAATCCTTTGTGCTTGTGTGTAATGTGTGTGTGGGGAGGGGAAGGTCAGGGACAAGACTGGACATGACTTGTGTAATGGAGTGAACCACTTCCACAATTATTGTGAAGCAGTTGAAATCAAATTTGGTGGATATTATGGTATTGAGGTATAAATGTGGAGACCTGATTTTTGTGTTTTTCCCAGAAAGGGCGTTGCCGTGGTGACCATAATTTTATTCTTTAAAAATCAATCTGCCCTCTTAAATTATCTGTTTTTTTTAATGATTTATTTGTTAATTTAAATGAATTTTGGTTTAGGGAAGGTGAGTGCTCAGCGCATGTGTGATAGGTATGTTTAATTTATTATTTGGAGATTGTTTTACAATTTTTGCAGTTATTATTTTGATAAAATTGCTTGTTTGTATGTTTGTATATTACACTCAGTGAGAGGTTGATTTATATATGTATAGATTACATTTCCTCTAAGGCTGTATATTTGTGTCTTCTGATTTTGATGTCGATGTTGTGTTGTATATTTCTATAGTGTGTCTACCATGTCCATATACATGTATCTATATGTTTATTGCTAGGTATTTATTCATTCTATGTACAATGTAATGTGTATGCATACAAACAGTGGACAATGAAAAAGAACTGAGCTGAACGGAACTTAACAAGTCCAAGATGACAAGACGCCCATCAAACTCGACAGCGTGCGTTGTAGACGAACATAACTGTTTGAGGTGGTAGTTCGGTAAAATACAGTTCCCCCTGATCGTCAGATCGTCGAGTCAGATGAGTTCGAAAAAAAAAATGTCCATAAGTGGCGAAAACATCTAAGACATGCTCAGGTAACATTATGCTTTGACATTATGTTTGAAAAAAAAAAAGAAAAATCATCATACTTAACATGTTCGATTTAGGGCATCTATCTATACTGATCTACATGTTTACCTTTATACATTATCTATTATATTCATAGCTGTCTATTTAAATCTATCCATCTGTCAGTCTGTCTCTCTGTCTGTCTGTCTGTCTCTCTCTTCATACACGCGTGTGCATTTACAACAATACATCCATAGACATACATAGACATACATATATAAATAGCACATTTAATTTTGTTGCTTTGATAATACATATATTGCAATTTTCTTTCATAGGAACTGTGCATGCGATTAGAGTGACTCACCAACACCCGCAATTCATTATTTGCGCAACACCTGCCCCTTATTACTTCATGCTACATTTATTTTATACATTTTGTCACATAACATCCGGCACCACAGCCATGCTTGTTCTCCTCCGTACAGTATACCTCCATACATGTTATTATAAAGTATAGACACATAAATGTTTACAATCAGACGGTATGGAAGACATTACTTTCCAACACGCCTGTCCTTGGCTCAGTGCTGTGGTTTGTGTTAAATTTATTTGTAATAATCATTGTATCTTTATATTTTTTCCCTTCAGTGACGTAGTGCAAAATAAACATCAGTTGGGGTACATCTTATACCCGTATTCTTGAATGAAAGAAACTGTTAAACTACTATATGTAGGCCCTAAATAGGTGTAAAAGGTGATTATCAGGCAAGAGACCAGCTTTTTTGATAAGCTTTCGGCGTAATGTCTTCTTCACTTTTGCCTGTACACACAGGTGGACTAACAAAGAAATAAGCATAATGGATGTGTATGGGAAAATAAGTATGGAACAAAAAATGATAAGATAAGCATCCCAGGAATAAATAGAATATTGAAATGAGCATTACTTTAGTGGACATATTTCAAACATAACTTTGTGAAAGATAATTGACGAATAGAAAACATGAAAAACTATGAAGGACAAATAATCATGCATATGCAGGGTTATGAAGGAAATATGATATTAAAAATGAAGGGAAATATCAGGACAACACAAATATTTATGCGTAGCTTCCAACCTACTTCTGGAAGGAGTATACTATCGGAGCATTTTACCACTTTGTATCGTCTGCATTATTTTCTTTTGCAACAGACAAGAGTGGAATGTATATTATGTCTTGTGGAAGAATGAAAATGAAGTTTGAATTTAATTGAATCGAATGCCACTCCCACTATACTGTGTTGACTAACACTGACTCATGAACTTGTACATGGAATGGCCTTTCGGTCATTGCCTAACCTATTCAATTCAATTCAATTCATTTATTTTCATTCTTCTTTTTCCAACAAAACATAACACAAGATAAATCAAGTATTACATTATAAACAAAAACATTTGCCTTTGCAATATATAAATGATATCGATAAACATAGAGCGCATACTGGCAAAAAAAAATAATACAAAGTGATGCTTCAGTTGAAAAAAAAAAACAATAGAGAGGTCCACTAAAAAGCAAAGCTTGTATATTGTGAACCACTCATAAAACTTATGAATTACTTATTTACAGACACTTGTCACAAATATGATATACGACAGGACGGAAAATAAACAGAAGAAACACAACAACATGACACAACTTGCCAGAATAGATGAAAAGTATGGAAAGAAAGAAAGAAAAAAGAGAGAATGAGAGAATGCCTACACGCTTAACAAGGGAAATGGAACAGGGGATGGTAGAGAATGTGCTTCAAAGAGTTGGCGCTGCATGCAGCTGTGCAAGGATTGTGATTGCTACTTCATTACGTAATAATGAATTTAGTGACTGAATGATTGGTGGATGGATGATGAACCCTGAGGTTGACGAAACCTATAGCTAATAAAAAAAAAGCATATCAGAGAGGATTTAATAGAAAAAATTTCAACTTGCGCTTAAAAGAATACAAAGATGGGGAATTTTTTTATTTAACAGCTTAGTGAGTTCCAAAATCTAGGACCGGTGTATATAAATGTATTCTGAGCCAATAAAGTTCTCAGGAGGGGTAAATGAAACTCACTGATTGTCTATAGTGGGATAATTATGAAAAGACTGGTTCCGTGGGAAAATCGAATTGAAAATACTGGGAAGTGCATTTACATTGTAATTAAACATAAACTGACCAAGTTGAAAAAAAAATACAAATCTTTGATTTTAAAAATCTCATATTTAGTAAATAATAGCTCTGTATGGGAACGTGGCGGGACGCCACAAATAATACGAATAACCTTTTTTATTTGTAATAACAGTAGTTTACCTAGTAAATTTTGATGGGAACTACCCCACGCTAGGAGTCCGTAATTAAGATAAGGTAAAATTAGAGAAAAATACAACGTCAACAAAGAGGACAATGGAATATGAAACTTGAATCTATTAATAATACCAATATTGCGTGAAATTATTGTACAAATGTTTGTAATATGTGGCCTCCACGAAAGTTTATCGTCCACTGTGATACCAAGGAATTTTATATGAGATACTCGTTCTAACAAAGTGTCATCAAAAATAATACCTGTGTCTAAATCTTCTACAGAATTACTAAAAAGCATATACCTAGTTTTCTGGAGATTAAGTGATAATTTATTAGCTCTTATCCACTTAGTTACTTTTTTCAATTCGGAATTAACGATGCGTACAAGAGTATCTGGATTTTGGTGAGAAAAGAAAATATTTGAATCGTCAGCAAAAAGTATAAGTGCGAGTATGTCAGATGATCATTAACATAGATGATAAAAGGTAAAGGTCCTAATAAACTACCCTGTGGGACGCCTCATTTAATGAATTCTAAACTGGAGCTGTTCTCATTTAGAGATACGTATTGTGTTCGGTTTTGTAGGTAACTCCTGAACCACTCCAAGGCCTTCCCCCGTATTTCATAATGAGACAGTTTATAAAGTAATATTTCATGATTAATTGTATCGAAGGCCTTGGAGAAGTCCAGGAAGATACCAATAAGATGAGAATGATTATCAATAGTATGCGCAGCGTGGTCAATAAACTTTAAAAGGACATGAATGGTGCTATGTTTCTGACGAAGCCCAAATTGAGAATTTGTAAAAAAAAACACAAAAAACAACCCCCCCCCCAAAAAAAAACACAACAACAAACAAACATTATGTGAATTCAGAAAATTAATTGTTCTTGTAAATATCAATTTTTCCAATATTCAGATAATGATGAAAGCAAAGAAATAGGTCTATAATTACTTATATCAGAATCATCTCCTTTTTTGAATAAAGGGGAAACCTTAGCTATTTTCATAAAATCAGGACAAACACCACTTGATATGGATTTATTGAAAATATATGAAAGTAGGTCAGCAATTGAAGATAAACTTCCCTTCAAAATAAAATTACTGATATCGTCATAACAGGCACTTCGCTTGTTATTCATTGCAGTAACAATATCTATTATTTCATATTTTGTTGTTTGAACAAAAAAAAATAGAACTGGAATTAGATTGACCTAAGAATTAAAAAAAAATGTATATTTGACTGCGGTATTTTTTCTGCCAAATTCTCTCCAATCATTGAAAAATAAGAGTTAAAAATATTGGCTATATCACTGGGATCTTCAAAAACTGTATTATCATGTCTTATTTTTGTAATATCTGATTTCTTTTTTTTTTATATATATTCAAAGCCTGCTTCAACACCTTCCATGTATTTTTATATCATGTTTATATTTTTCTTACTGAATCATATAATATTTTCTCTTTTCCAACCGTATGATCTTCGTTAAAATATTTTTATACGAAGTGTATTTATTTTTTGACTTCTCAGTTTTTTTTTCTCATTTTGAATTTATGATATAACCTATTTTTCCTATTCATTGTACAAGCACTCTAACTTGTGATCATGAAGTATATTGCTAGGGCAGAGTGAAGGCGGTTTCACCACGTCCTTGCAATTTTTTTTTTAAGGTTAATATCCTGAATTATCCTACCAGAGGACGAGGAAAGAAGCAGGAAGCCCAGTCGGCTACTTCAAATCGTTCTTCATCGCTGCGTACGTGCCCTCATATACACCACACAAGAATGTTAAATCATTAAATTTGCTGGCACTATATCCGCTGAAGTTACGACCCACTATTACATCTGCGGTGAAGGGATTACCTGGTAGGGTGATCAAATTCACGTTATGTGTGTTTTGCTGAAAGTATGGCTGGTATCTTAGAGTCCGATACACTCACATGATCAACCAATTCAAATTCAGTATCAAATTTGATATCTTGGTGAATCATTCTGTCCTACGTAGGGCCTTAAGTGTGAACACACGTACCCACACATGCATCACAAATAAAAAGCACGGACAGAACCACACACACGCACTCACATTTCACAAACAGGAACAGAGATGTAGGACTGCAAAATAGTTATGAAAAAAAAAATCAAACAGATTCCAAAACCTGAGTTATGAAGGGAATTCCAAATCCTTTTTCAAGGAACTGGAATTGTTATCGATAATGACGTTAATAACATCCTGAATAAACTGGAAAGTGTCTATGTCGTGAAACTGATGTATGTGAGTTCTGTAGAATACACCCCTATAACAGGAGAAAACAAAGATTGTTTTTGAAATCTTACCCCTGTAATTATTTCATCGTATACACGTGTTAGATAATACATACAAAATGTATATACTCGAACGATTCTATGTCTTTCTTTTATCTAACTTACCCAACTTGTTTCACTACAGTCCTAGACATTTCGGAAGGGGGGGGGGGGGGGGATTGAGGTTCTGCTCAAACACCACTCAGAATGCCTTTCCTAAAGTGCCGACTATGGTTTCCCTGGTCAAAATTGTACATGTTTTCTAAATCTACGCCGAAAAGAATAAATGTCTCTCTGAATTCGGACGAAAGCGTGTTGGGCTACAGCTCAAGATGAAATGTATCATGTAGAAAATTCTGCCTACATTAGCCACTCTTAATTCGTGCTTATCAACTGATATCGCCTATTTTTATGACTTGGATTCTTAGTTTTAGTATCTCTTTAAAGTGATGGGACTCGGGCTGACCCATTCTATTCAATGGTGTAGCGTCTTTAACTCTGGGCAACCGAGATTAGATCTAGAGCACGACATTCTTAAAACAATTTCCGACGCAAACTTCCTTATCCGCCCCGCTTGTGAAGTAATGAAAATAAACCTCTAGAGACAACGAGTGGGCGAGTTATTTGACTCTGTAAAGGACAAGTTCACCTTCAGAGATATGTGAACTGAGTGAATGCAGCAATATTAATAGAACACATCAGCAATAGTTTGAGGAAAATCGGACCATCCATTCAAAAGTTACGAATTTTTGAAGTTTCTGCTTAGTCACTGCTGGATGAGAAGACTACTACACCTTGTGATGTCACATGTGTACAACGACATAAAGAAAGTATAAGGAAAATTCAAGATATTTTCACTTTTCTCGCATAATAAAAGAACGCTTGACTTCCCTCTTTCAGAAGGCAGGGGGAATAATATCATCCTTAACATACGTCGGTGACAAGTCGAGGAAATGTGCACCTTTTTCAAAGAGTACAATTTTGTGAAATTCTCTTTATATTTTCCTTATATTGTTGTACGCATGTGACATCATACACTCTAGTAGTCTTCTCATCCAGCAGAGACTGTGCAGATATTCAAAAAAAATCATAAATTTTGAACGGTTTGTCTGATTTTCCCCAGACTTTCACTGATGTGCTCTACAAATATTGCTGCATTCACTCAATCCACATGTATATGAAGGTGGACTTGTCCTTTAAGGCATATCCCGTTTTCGGGGTTGCCCTAGAAACAGTGGACGAAAGACTTAACACTGTAAGTTCATTTAGTTTTCATTTATGTCGCCATGGCAACAAGATGATTACTGCCGATGAGAAAATGTCAAGAGTGGAAAAAAAAAGCCGCGTTTGTAACTGTGACTCCCTTGCTCTTCTATAATTCAATGTATAAGTCTCTCTCTTTCTAAATCGTTCAAAAGCTCACAATTTACGCATGTTCAGAACATCTTTTCCTCTCTTCCTCTAAGAATACAAAACTTTTTAAAGCAGAAGAAGGCACAGTGATGTTATATCGTCCTGTTTCTGAATAGGAATACATGTATATGACATTCAAACTTGATCCTAAGCTTTCTGCTTGACTGAAGATGACAAGTAAAAGTCGTCTGAATTTAAGTCACTTATTGGAAATCATCTTTTTTTTTTCTTTTATTTTAGTTTGGCTGTGACGTTTGTAGTGTAACACGATGACTATGACCTTACACAAATGACGTGAGATTGGTTCCGGATGATCATTAATTTTTACAACCAGTATCATTCACTCGTGAAGCTGATTCCGGATGATCATTAAATTGATAACCAAATAACAGTCACTCGTGATTTGGTATTGATATCATCAATATATTTACTGGTGTGTGTGTGTGTGTGTGTGTGTGTGTTTGTCAAAGCGTGCTTATACACTTTTGTTAGCATCGTGGACACGTGTGTCTGTGTGTATACGTGTGTGTGTGTGTGTGTGTGTGTGTGTGTGTGTGTGTTGGTGTGTGTGTGTGTGTGTGTCACGGCCTGACTGAATGTGTACATACATTTTCAAGCAGTTCAAGATGTCTGAAATCCCCTCCTTAATACCCCTTTTTACCCCCACCCCTACCCTGCAACCCTCGCCATGGTATCAGGTTCGGCGGCCTTTCGAGTAGATTCCTCCTTCTCCCCACTGTGCATGTCATCGCCCATGACGCATCGTGCTGTTCAACGGTAGAACGTCCCGCTTCCGCTGGGAGTGGTGTCTCGTGAGGTGCCGCTAAGTTTGTGCAGACAGTCTGATACTGCTTGGGATCATTTCAAGCTACTTTTATGTTTGCGTAAACCAGAACAGGACATCCTGTCAACGGGATGAGAGTTACCTCACATCAAAAAAGTAAATCTGTATCATTTGTTTTTTCTCTCTTTTTCAAAACACATATTGAAGAAATACAAAATCAGAAAATAAGATTTTAAATATTTGATTAAACGTCATCTCCAATCCAACCAAGATTTATTTCCCTCGATAACCTAGTTATCGTAGAAGTACACATGCACACCAACAGTAGGCCTGCATATTAGGTTCAGTTCAATTCAAATTTATTTCCACTTATTTCCTGGTGTATGAATGATTATGCCACTTGAGTGGAACATATTGAAGTTTGAAACATATATACATGGGACTCCAGGGAAGAACAGTTGAATGGGTGGGTCTGCATTGTACTTGCAGTTGTTTTTATTTTGTATATTTAAGCTGAGTAGGGAATTGAATACAACAATAACAACAAGATCAAAAACAACGACAACAACCACAACCTGTTAATGAATACACATGACAATATACAGTTGCAAATCGGTATTTAAAGAGAATTTCCAAGCAGAGGATATGAGTTTTACAATAACTACATGTGGTACACAACCGTTAGTTACATGACATTCAATATGAAATTATAATGCGGGGGAACAAAACAAAACAAGCAAACAAACAAACAAACAAAGTCCAGATGTGATTAGGTAAAGCTTACTGATTCTAGTGGGAGGAACGTACTGACGAGCTGATACGCTTGTGTGAAATAGATCCAATGGCAAAGAGAGAAATGGGAAAACGAGAAAACGGGAAAGTCGGACATGGAAACGCAACGCACATACAGAGGAGTACTTTCATAAACGTAGTACATTGTACAAAATGATATAGACATTACTGTACATACATGTACAGTTATACAGACCATATGCTGTAATCTGTAAAGGGAGTCAAACTTTGTAATTCAAAGAACCACAACCACAATGAAAACATTACGTGACTGTGTAAAATTTTATAGATTTTGGCGGTGGTAGACGTAGGGCCCAACCTCAATCAGGATATTACTCAGCAGGGTAATATTTTATCTTCTGACATGTCTGAATAACTCTCAAATCATCAGCCCGTTGTGTTTACAGAACGTGAATGATTTATCGTCTCATTTTCATCTCAGTATTCTGCAGACAACATTGGCTCTTTGTTTCCATGGCGACATGTATTGTGATCTTTGTCAATGAGGAGGCTTGATTGGCTGAGCCGCATACTTATCTTACCGTCGGATATCAATCCGCACTGAAGAGCCCCACAACTACAAAGTTGTACTTGACACGGAGTGATGACAACAACGACAACGACATCGACAACTGACATTAGGATGATATCAGCCACTATACCGAGATCATCGTGTATTCGAGAGTGACTGAAAGGCTTTAAACTAAAACTGGTGATTGCCATCATTTAAAGACCCATCGGAGCTTGGGTTTGGTTTGGAAGAAATCTTGCCCGTACGTACAGTACAAAAAGTGAATGTGTACCTGTAAACGCGGGACCCCCTACGTGTATTGTATACGGTGAACAGGTCGTTTCTTTCTGACAGCAAGCTGTTTTCTTGCTGATTTTTTCAATTCGCTCAATCTCGTCTGCGACTCAATTAAGATTAACCCTTTCGATCGCGACTACCAATCTCTTACATACTCTTAAATACATCGCTGTATTTACTTTCCCGGGATTAGTTTTAAAAAGAGCCCATTGTCTTCTCATTAACCCCTTCACTTGATAACTTTGGTTGTTTGTTTGCTTGTTTGTTTGTTTTGTCGCATTGTCATGTTATATTTGTCATACTATTGTCACATGTTTATGTATATATATATATATATATATATAATATATGTTATATATTATATATATATATGTATATATATATATATATATATATGCATGTTTTATTAAGTGAAAATAAATGAAATGAAATGAAATACTCCAGTGCTTCTCCACGCTATAAGCAGGTTTGTTATTATGCTGATCAATTAATCAGTCTACACAGATCGAAATTGTACAAACGAAGACCAGTATAGAGTTGTAGATGTATGCACTTTAGTAGGAGGGAACGACTTGTGTACATGGACGAGACGTACAATTTTGAACGGAGATACATCACAAGCGCTATGCTCTTGCGTATGTCAAACAGCAGCTGTTGCCATGAATTCAAATGAGGTGCAAATGTGACCCAGCAGGTAGGTTCTCCTTATCCAGGAGACAAACTCAGCGAGAGGGGTGGGGTAGGGGAAGAAGGGGGGGGGGGGTGAAGTGTCTGAGGAGTCTAACTATGAGATATAAGTAAGAACTTCAACAAAAAAAGATTCTCTTTATGATTCTAAAATTAAGAATGATGGATTTGAAATAAAAGATTTACGTATGATTGCAGAAATATTTAATTCACATTTTTCAACTGTTGGCCGGAATCTTTGTGCAAATATCCCGTTATCTACTAAAGAATTTTACGATTACCTGGATGTAGGTAATCAAAATTCAATCTTTTTTCCCCCTGTAACAGTATATGAGATTTTAGATATTGTTCATAATTTACCTTCAAAAAGAAGTTCTGGTTATGATGATATTGATAATATACTGTTAAAAAAATATAATACCTTATATTGTTGATCCTTTGTTTCACATTTTTAATTTATCGATATCACAAGGGCAGGTACCAGATGTTATGAAAATATCAAAAATAGTCCCAATTTTTAAAAAGGGTAATAAGGAAGAATTGAATAATTACAGACCTATTTCTCTTTTGCCTAATATATCTAAAATATTAGAAAAAAATAATATATTCTCGGGTTATAGAATTCTTAAATAGAAATGACATTTTGTCAAAATATCAATTTGCATAGCACATGCATAGCATAGCATAGCACATGCAATATTATCTTTCACAGAAAAAGTATCTCGAGCCATTGATAAGTTTCAAAATACTGCAGGAATCTTCTTGGACCTCTCCAAGGCCTTCGACACGATTAACCACAACATTCTTCTTTATAAACTTAATCATTGTGGTATACGTGGGAAGGCCTGGGAGTGGTTCAGAAGCTATTTGAAAGACAGAAAACAATTTGTTTGTATAAACAATGAAAAATCTTCTTTGCGTTCAGTTGATTGTGGAGTTCAACAAGGAAGTATACTAGGGCCGTTACTTTTTATTGTCTACATCAATGATTTTCCAAAATCTTCAAATGTTCTTTTTTTATATTATTTGCAGATGATTCTAATCTTTTCTTTTCTCATTCAAATCCTCATACATTCGTTGATATTATGAATGTAGAATTGAACAAGATAATGCAATGGCTAAGAGCAAATAGATTATCGCTTAATTTGCAGAAAACAAATGTGATGTTATTAAGTAATACTCTTCATAAATTGCCACATGATATAATTTTTGAAAATGAAGTGATAAAACAGGTTTATTCCGTTAGATTTCTTGGTGTAACTGTAGACAGTAAGCTTTCTTGTAAACAACAAATAGATTGTATATGCCGCACAATCTCCAGCAACATAGGTGTAATTGATAAAGTAAAGTTTTATTTTCCTGTTAAAACGTTGTTAATTTTATATTCAACGTTAATTTTACCTTATTTAATGTATGGAATTATAGTATGGGGAAATACACATTCAACTTATTTGGACAGATTATTTTTGTTACAAAAAAAGCACTTCGAGTAGTATGTAATACCTCCAAATATTCCCATACTGACGGATTATTTGTGGAAAATAAGGTTTTGAAAGTAAGGGATTTGTATTATTATTACCTTGGTCGGTTTATGTACAGTTTGCATAGTAATTCACTTCCTTTAGTTTTTGAAAATATGTTTAATAAGAATAAAAATATTCATAAATACCCCACTCGTCAAACAGATGAGTATCATTTGCCCCTCACCCGAACTTTATTTACAAAATCCACGTTTATTTACAGTGGCCCAAAATTTTGGAATTCCCTCGAGAAAAATATAAAAGATTCTATTAGTTTGAAATCATTCTCTAGTAGTCTAAAGAAATATTTGATTAGCTCATATTTTCCCCATGATTAGTTTGACTGTTTGGAATTGTTCTTTTTTCTTCACCCTGCATCGAGAATGCTGACCTGCCCTTCGCTCTCTCTACTCCCCCCTCCCTCCCTCTCTCTCTCTTTCCCTACTCTCTTCTGTGTGTGCACAATGTATGTGGATGCATACATGTGTGTGTACGTGCGTGTGTGTGCGTATGTGTATGTGTGTGTGATTGTGTGTATGTGTATGTGTATGTGTGAAAGCGTACTTAGTATGCTTCATGTTACAATCCGATTCGATTGAATGAAAAACTGTTTACTTCCAATGATTAGCTTGTACGGTACATGTATCGTTGTATTGTGTTATAAAGCCATGTATAAACAAAGTATTGCAGTAATGTAACGTAAGTGAGGGGACTGCACTATACAAGTTCGCTTTTTAGCAGCCCCTCAATTTTCATTTCCATGAAGTTCTTTTTATAACCAGTATGTATTATTATGTTCCAAGATATGTAATCATTTGAAGTGTATTACCTGTTTGTATTGATTGGAAATGAAAAATTTGAAGTATCATCCTAATTGCAGTTATTGTCAAGTGTACATCAGCTGTCAAGTAACATTAACTGCAAGTTAATCTCAAATGTTAGTATACCTCACCACGCACGTTTATATTCATTGTCAACTTTCCTGGTAAAGGGAAGGAATTGTTAATTCTACTCGATTTCAATCGCCTAAGAAGTACTTGTCGGCGGCTGCAAATCCATCCTAGCAAAATGGGAGTATACTGAGAATGATAACAACACCTGCCTGTGTGGAGAGGAGCAGACGACGCAACATCTCCTTGTCTGTCCACTTCTATCAGACATGGGCGTAAATCCCGGGGGGGGGGGGGGGATGGGGGGGGGGGGATATATCCCCCCCTGAAATGGAGGAGGGGGGGATGGCCTGTACAATCATCCCCCCCCTGAATTTTGAGGGGAAAAAATGGAGGAAGCAGAAATGTGATTGTATCAATTTTGGCATAATGCATGACGTTTGTACGCCGGCCTTCAGTAACAGAGCTGAACAGTATTCTATCCTGTAGGGAAATGTATAATTTTCTCAAGCGCTCGCTCGCTTCGCTCGCTCGCGAAGAAAGTAACATCGACATACACTGTAAGATATGGCTCAGGCGTTGACAACGTCAAATAGTATAGGTCTACATGTAAACATGCTATGACGCGAGTGACTGGGGACCATCTGCGAAATATGTACGAAAACATACAAACAAACAATAACAACAACTTTATCGCCATAATTGAATCCCCTCCATTTCCTGAATCATTCCTGAGAAACGACAGTGACTGATGACTCAGTCAGGATACATCTATGGGCATACCAAGGGAAGATCAGGGACGTCGAATCTATGGGGGGCAAAGGGGCATTTGCCCCGCCCCAAAGGAAGTGTTTAGACATACAAATCATTTATCCCCCAAGCAATTCCCAAGATGAGGACAAATCTCGAACTTTCTTAATGGAAAATTGTCCAAATATCGCCAGAACTATGCACCAGATCGTTGTATTGCAATCATGAACATGCAAAAGGTCCGCTATAAGATAAGGGATAAACTTTGTACACTTTTGACATAGACGTATATTCCCTAATTTATCAAAGAGTGTGCAGCAGATCTTTCACTTAACAAAAGCAACCTAATATGTATAGAGGCGTCGATGGGGGGGGGGATGGTTCTCAAATAAAAGTGGGACAAACAAAAGACGAAAAATATAGCTACAAACGGCAGTTTTTGGAGTGTAAAATGATAAAATTTTAAAGCTCGCTCGCTCCGCTCACTCGCATTTAACCGCTATGCCATTCTCCTGATGTTGCTGCCAGTGATTGACAGCAGGTGCACCCAGTGCGCCCCCTTAATTTCCAAAGCGAAAATATAGCTACAAACGACAGATTTTAGGACTGGAAAATGTCAAAATTTTCAAGCTCAATCGCTTCGCTCGCTAGCATTTAATCAGTATGCCATTCTCCTGATGTTGCTGCCAGTAATTGCCAGCAGTTTTCGCCCGGTGCGCCCCCTTAATTTCCAAAGCGAAAAATATAGCTACAAACGGCAGTTTTTGGACTGTCAAATGTCAAAATTTTCAAGCTCGCTCGCTCCGCTCGCTCGCATTTAACCGCTATGCCATTCTCCTGATGTTGCTGCCAGTAATTGCCGGCAGTTGCATTCGGTGTGCCCCCTATGGGTAAATTTCCAAAGCGAAAAAGTATAGCTACAAACTGCAGTTTTTAGACTGTAAAATGTCAAAATTTTCAAGCTCGCTCGCATTTAATCGCTATGCCATTCTCCTGATGTTGCTGCCAGTGATTGTGATCAGGTGCGCCCCCTTAATTTCCAAAGCGAAAAAATACAGCCACAAACGGCAGTCTTTGGACTGTAAAATGTCAAAATTTTCATGCTCAATCGCTTCGCTCGCTAGCATTTAATCAGTATGCCATTCTCCTGATGTTGCTGCCAGTAATTGCCAGCAGTTTTCGCTCGGTGCGCCCCCTTAATTTCCAAAGCGAAAAATATAGCTACAAACGGCAGTTTTTGGACTGTCAAATGTCAAAATTTTCAAGCTCGCTCGCTCCGCTCGCTCGCATTTAACCGCTATGCCATTCTCCTGATGTTGCTGCCAGTAATTGCCGGCAGTTGCACTCGGTGTGCCCCCTATGGGTAAATTTCCAAAGCGAAAAAGTATAGCTACAAACTGCAGTTTTTAGACTGTAAAATGTCAAAATTTTCAAGCTCGCTCGCATTTAATCGCTATGCCATTCTCCTGATGTTGCTGCCAGTGATTGTGATCAGGTGCGCCCCCTTAATTTCCAAAGCGAAAAAATACAGCCACAAACGGCAGTCTTTGGACTGTAAAATGTCAAAATTTTCAAGCTCGCTCGCATTTAACCGCTATGCCATTCTCCTGATGTTGCTGCCAGTAATTGCCGGCAGTTGCACTCGGTGTGCCCCCTAAATTTCCAAAGCGAAAAATTATAGCTACAAACTGCAGTTTTTAGACTGTAAAATGTCAAAATTTTCAAGCTCGCTCCGCTCGCTCGCATTTAATCGCTATGCCATTCTCCTGATGTTGCTGCCAGTGATTGTGAGCAGGTGCGCCCCCCTTAATTTCCAAAGCGAAAAATATAGCTACAAACGGCAGTTTGGGGACTGTAAAATACCAAATTTTTGGAGCTCGCTCGCTTCGCTCGCTCGCATTTAATTATTATTCCATTCTCCTGATGTTGCTGCCAGTAATTGCCAGCAGTTTTCGCCCGGTGCGCCCCCTTAATTTCCAAAGCGAAAAATATAGCTACAAACGGCAGTTTTTGGACTGTCAAATGTCAAAATTTTGAAGCTTGCTCGCTTCGCTCGCTCGCATTTAATCATTATGCCATTCTCCTGATGTTGCTGCCAGTAATTGCCAACAGTTTTTGCCCGGTGCGCCCCCTTAATTTCCAAAGCGAAAAAATACAGCCACAAACGACAGTTTTTGGGACTGGAAAATGTCAAAATTTTCAAGCTCATTCGCTTCGCTCGCTCGCATTTAATCATTATGCCATTCTCCTGATGTTGCTGCCAGTAATTGCCAGCAGTTTTCGCCCGGTGCGCCCCCCCCCCCCCCTTAATTTCCAAAGCGAAAAAATACTAGTACAGCCACAAAGGACATGTGGGACTGTAAAATATCAAAATTTTCAAGCTCACTCGCTTCGCTCGCTCGCATTTAATCGTTATGCCATTCTGATGTTGCTGCCCGATTGCCGGCAGTTGCGCCCGGTGTGCCCCCATAATTTCCAAAGCGAAAAAATACAGCCACAAACGGCAGTCTTTGGACTGTAAAGTGTCAAAATTTTCAAACTCGCTTGCCCCGCTCGCTCGCATTTTACTGCTATGCCATTCTCCCGATGTTGCTGCCAGTAATTGCCAGCAGTTGCGCCTGATGCGGCCCCCTTAATTTCCAAAGCGAAAAAGTATAGCTACAAACGGCAGTTTTTAGACTGTAAAATGTTAAAAATTTTCATGGTCGCTCGCTCCGCTCCCTCGCATTTAATCGCTCTGCCATTCTCCTGATGTTGCTGCCAGTGATTGACAGCAGTTGCGCCTGGTGTGCCCCCTTAATTTCCAAAGCGAAGAATATAGCTACAAACGGCAGTTTTTGGACTGAAAAATGTCAAAATTTTCAACGCAAAGAGATTTCACCGTAGGAGGGGGAAACCCCCCTACCATACCCTCCCCCCCCCCCCCCTCGCTTGATTCGTTCCCTCACATAACCGCTCCTCCTAAGATCAAATCCTGTCTACGCCGATGATAGGCCCCATTATTTAGTAGGCCTTCACAGTGATGTCGCACAGCAAGAGCTGAAATACCACGATTTTGTCATTCAATAATATATTGTGAATATTTCATTTTCTTATTGTTTTTTTAAAGAAAAGAAAAGAAAATTTTCACCACAATAAGCACCAGATCGCTGAATTTCAGGTCTGAAAATGCAAAATCTTCCTCGTGTGGGAGAGGGATACCCCCCCCCCCATACACACCCTCCCCCCGTTCGGTGGTTCCGCTCCCTCTCACAGATATTTCCCCCCCCCCCCAAAAAAAAAAAAAAAATGTTTTCATACTTTTAAGGTCTGATTTTCCGCCGAAAGTCGTCTGACAAGCAAAAAAAAAAAAAAAGCAACAGGAACAAAAAGTCTTTATGTTGTTGCTGCCACTTTTCTCCCACTTTATATTTCATGCAAAAGAGTGGGGCATCCGATCCCTGTAAAGTATGTGTGTGTGTGGGGGGGGGGGGGGGCACAAAGCTTCTCCCCCCCCCCCCCCCCAAAAAAAAAAAAAAAAGGCTGCGCCGGTCCGGTAATGGGCTTGTAATCGTGGTGATGGTGACCATCCCCCCCCACTCCTCAGTATGGATTTACGCCGTTGCTATCAGAGCCTTGCACACAAAAAGATCTGGCGGCTCTTACGTCCTGTGCCAGAGGCTGTGCATTCAACAATGGATTGGAAAAATCTGAGATTCCTTTCAGCGCAGTGTCTCGAGAAGAAGACAACTGCACTCGATTGCTTTTTCTCAGAAGTGCTCTGAAGAATGATTCAGAGCTTTACGCAAGTGCAGAATTTTCTACGTTTTTATTTTTTTTGTTTATTTACAATCAATGGCGTCTTTAAGGGAGATGGAGAAACCTTGCTTCCCGATTGCGCAAGGGTCCCGGATGAAAAGGGCTATAATTATAATGTTGCCAGTGATGAGCTTCCACACAAGCAGAAAGGATGACACCATAATGTATCATCACTTTCAGGCTAAGACATTGTCAAATTGAAATTTTCTCCTGGAAATGTAATTAGGCGTAGCTTCTGAGACATTTCTGTGTTATATTCATAAAAAATGCCTTTGGATTTTTTTTTATATGATAGATTCGAAGTACACCTGAACTCTTCTGAACTCAGCGTTGGATCTCCGATTCATTCCACTCATAGATGGCAAAGTACTCGTGTTGATAGTAATGTCACATTAGTTCAAGTGTAAGTAATTTTTGCTTGAGAGCTTAAGATATTTTTTCTAAGAGAGATGGGAAAACTATGCACCTGCCTTTAGTCGATCACGGGTGTAGTCAGACCCCTTTTATTACCTCTCATACCTTGCTCTCAGTGAATCCATGAAGGAAGAAGCCCAAACCCCTGGCAAACTCCCGTAGTAACATACTTCATGGTATCGCATACCAGTGGTGGCATCTGTGTATTTTATGGCGCGAAATTATCACGCACGACAGGTCTCCTACCGACCGCATTTGTAGACATTAACTTTGGTGCGTGCCTGTGATTAGGTGATTAGCAACGACGTCGATCTCCGAATCTGTCATCGGTTTTGATTACGCCCTTCGACATGCGTTGTTTGTCGGCACGTGGTGTGGTATAGACATCATGAGTGACAATGCCGCGTGCGTTCAAGAGACTGCCGCTGTAAGGGGAAATGTTGTCCGCCTCTTCGTGAAAGATGATTGGAGCGACAAGCGGTATTACTGCACTTAAAACAAAGAAACAGAATTACACTAACTTATAGGGGCTAAGCGAAAACTTAGTAAAATCTTCTATGGTATCAGACTCTCTCAAAGAAGCCTGTAAAGAATACTCTCGGACGAGGGGGGCACATGGTTTTATGGCACGGAAATACCCCTTCCTCCCCCCCCCCCGCATGTCTACAAGAGCTATGCCGATATACTATAATAGATGCACTCTTTTACGTATGTTTCAGTCCCCTGCCGTCCTTACGAAGAGGTTGTGGCAACTTGCTTCTTCATTCCATGGATGAGAAGAGGCTAGATTATCTGACATAAGACTTCGCAGACATTATGGCAGACCTACTGCGTAACTTAACACCGATGATGGCAGGTGTTCAGGTGAAAGCGAACCAGTTTTATTCGCCATAACTAACATGAAGTGTAGGCATTCCCTAGAGTAACTAAGGAATGATATGTGTTATCATACTGTCCTGTTTAGTAAGAGGCAAAAACTCTGTCCCTCGGATAAGACATAAAATGGAGGTCCCGTGTGCAAGTCACACAACTCATGCACGTAAAAGACACGTTTCATTTATTCATCGCAATTAAAGAGCAGGGTGTTTAATCCGGTGAAGTGGTCCCGCCTTACATCCAACTGGACCCCATGCTGTGAAAGACCAGTTAGTGCAGCTGAATATGGGCTATCCAGCCATCTTCTCCGATGGAAAAAATTAAACACACAAAAACAAATGATAAGAGATTTTTGCAACATTGACTGTAATATTGCATTGAAGCACCACGTTACTCGAGTACCTTGGGTACAGGAATTACCTTCATTGATATATTATGGTTACATGACACACCAAGCGCTACCTTAAAGGGAGTGATGATGGTATAGAAAGAGAAGAATCTACGAAGGACTCGAGTCATTTGAATGACAGCATCTGGTCATCACGGTACTACAGTTCCTAAGACGAGGCTTTACAGTTCATATCTACTCTTGATAATAATTGTGCGAATGCCAGGAATCGGAGGGCAGCTAGGACCGTAGCTACCAGAGGACACCTTCTCCGGAGACATCGTGTCTGTTTAGATCGTGTCTGAGTGTTGTCAGGCCAGGTTGAGGCTGCAACACTATCTGGTTCAGCAAATCGGTTATAAAAATACCATCATGCTGACGTGAAGTCGTCTGCGATTAAACAGTCCCAAGCAAACATAAAGGCATCTCTGAAAGATTACGCAGAGGAGATGGGGCCATACGGTTAGAACAAAATCTCGCGTAGTTCACTCCCTTCATAAAAATTTATTGTGAGCTTCTAGCTGTCACCATAAAAAGAAAATTGGATGCGATGGAAAATTCCGAAACCCTCTGGGTGATTGCTATTGTTTTTGTTATTGTTTTGTTTGTTTTTCTATAGTGACTGATTCTCCGCACCGGAAATTTGAAGATGCTGGCTTCAACGCCAGGCGCGTGAGGAGTGTTTATGGTCCATTCCATCTGTCCACGACACACTTAGAGTTTAAATAGGACCATGATGGATCGTTCCATATTGCTATGAGCGCGAGACTGCCGTTCACCATGCTGTCGTATCAGAGTCTTGTTGGTATAAAGGACAGGCAGCCGCCAACATCTTCTCATGAAGATGATATTGATTACTTGTTTTTAAGCAAAATGCTCTAACTATAATCAGTAAAATCAGTTCTTTTCACATTATCTGTTTTCTTTGAGATTGGTTTAGCATTACTTCACCTAGTTCTAGTATGAGAAATTATTCTAATATAAGGCCCTGCTTTGCTTTAAATCAACAGTGACATAGGACTTTTTCTACATCTGTACTATAATTTTCGTCGTGTAGCGATATCGGTTGTTGCCAAATGTACAGACGCTGGGTCGGGAGACCTTAGTCATTCATTATTTTGGAATCAATGTACCGATTGCCTCCTGGATGTCCTAATCGCCACCGTAACGAACCGCAATGCAGCTGTGACGTATCAATTTGATTGGCTGTCACGCTGTATAAAGATGCGCTGCATCTAAATCGCAGCCCTCCTTTGCAAAGGACCGGTCCCAAAAGGTCATGGCAAGGGTGAACTTTCCTAGATGCAATTGAAGAAGACACTGAGTGTGATGAGACTATGCTGAGGGCCTATGACAAGGTGTGGTATAATTGGTCTTTGTGCATGTGCATTGTGACGTCACATGGGCAGCACCATCCCACTGACTACTACCAGTGCCTAAACAACTACAATTATTATGGTGGTAACATTTACATGGCACTTATTGCAGACATACTGGTGCACTGTAAGTAAATCAGTGAATACTTTATGATCCTGATGTGTAGGAGCGTTAGCAGAAGAAATTCACTCGCACTGAATTGATCACGTGGTCTTTACCTTGGTCAGTACCAAAACGGTGAAGTTATAGGTGGTGCGAAATATTAACACAAAAATGAAAAAGAATTAAAAAAAAGACCTCAAGGTTAATGACCTATCACCCCCCCCCCCCCAAAAAAAAAAAAAAACCACCCAAAGAATATGAATCGGTACGTTGACGTTAATAAAAGCAAGTATGTAGGCCCTACGTACATATAGCACACAATGTATACACACCGTCACAAAATATGCATGGCATAATGTATCATAATGAAAAATAACCGCTAAAAGTGATCTCCGTCGTGCCAGACTATTTATCTGGAAACAATGCCTGCCGACACTTTGGACAATGGAACCATCTCCTTGACCCACTTCCCGTGAATACGTACAGCAGTCAAAGTGAAATGACCAAAGTGAAATGACCTCTTCTTCATAACCACTTCCACATCGATCATAATGCATAACAGAAAAAAGTCCGTTGCTCTCGTGTACTATTTATGTTACCGCCATGATGAAAGTCAAGTGCAAAAAGGGCAGACGATGCATCCCATGGCATTTACACGGCTTCGCCGTCAACACAGAGCTGCGATATGAACTCCAATGACTTCTTTTTTTCTTCGTCTTTTTTTATGTAACCTATCATACTGCTTGGTTGGAAGTGATATTTGTGTACCTTCCCGGTGATATGACATTGTTCTTACCTTTGCTATTATTAGAACTTAAAACATAGACCACGACGTACTTAAGAATTCAAAGTATTTTCTCACTTTGAACTAGTCTTGACTTTTATTTGTCTCACTTAAAAATGTCGCCACTCTTTGTTAGTTTTGTTAGTTTTTGTTTGCGTAGGATCCAGAACCTGCAGAGGGTTTCAAGCAACATAATATTGTGGCAAAAGGCTAAATCTGACTACATGGAGAAAGCGATAAATACTGCGTCGTATAGTTTAGTGGATAAGAGTTTGGAATCCATCAACAAAAGACACAAGATTTGGTATAAACGATTGTAAACTGTAGTTCGCCTGCCATCTGTGCGCTCTCTGGTCCCTGCACTTGTATGAATATAGGCATCTGGAATTCTCGAGAAATGGTAATAATAAAAGCCGTTTCATGCGAGAACAGTGTCTGCCTACGATGAAGAGGTAACCCTTGGTATTAAGGATACATCTATGAATTAATATATTTCTTGGAAGCGATGTCTTTGTTTCAATTATTATCTTAGATCCTGTTCCATGTTAGAAATGTCTATTTGCCTTACATAAAACAGACACAGAGGGTTGTTTTTTTTTTTTCATGTTCTCTCTTGGTTTACTGATTTTCTTAATTATGTACAGTTGTTTTTGTTGACTGAATTAATGAAAAGATTAGAAGTGACATTCTAATCTCGAGTGGGTTAAAAATGCTAGTAAGATTTATTAGATTAAAAGAGAGGCCATAGATATGAAAATCCTTGCCCCGGTGACTCATAACCCAAAGTGAGCGATGACAGTCCCTATCAAACTTGGTGATCAAGTGGGCGGTGACAAAATGGACGGGGATGCAATCGGGAAGATCGAGAAAGGGGGCGGGTGAGGTGGGGTGGGGGTGGGGTGGGGTGGGGATTAAGTGGGAGATTAAAAGGGTTATTTTCATACAAGGCAATGTATTCATATAGATAATATTATGTTAGTATGAAAATAATAATCTTATGTTCATGATGGTTACACGCATCATTATGTTCATTCTAATAGTATTGGCAGTGAATGTTTCAACATCTCCATGTATATAAATATTTACATTTCATATATGTGCTCTTGAAATGTCTAGTACACTCTTGGACATAAATGGCTAACTTTGTTATCTAAATAAATGTATATCGTGCATACAGAGAGAGGCGAGGGAATAAAGATATGGAGGGGAAGAGAGAGCGCGCGAGAGACGGAGGGAGAGATTGAAGGAATGAGAAGAGGAAGAAAAGAAGAAAAGAGTGACAAGAAGATGATGGGAGCAAGGTTTAAACTTAAGGTGAGAAAAGGTCTCACGAAGATTAATGTATCCACAAGTCGATATATACTTTCATGTGACATCCTCTTCAATCGCTACGTCCTGCCACCATTCCCATCAACACTGCCCCTCCCCCATTAACCCATCAGTGTCAAGATGTCTAATCTCGACAGTCTTCTTACATTCACCGCGAAGCGGGGGAAAATCATCACCTCCCTCGATATTTCATCGAGTCTGTACGGCGTCAAGTTTTCTTCAGCTGGATAAATATTATCTTGTCAGCCAGACAGGTGAAAAGGAGCTCGAAAGAAAGCGCGTCTGAACATTGCATGACGTGAATTGCCAGAATCTCAGTTTCGAGTGTGCATGGTCCGCTGTCAAGCTGTGGCCAGTGAGAGGGCGAGTTGCCTGATGGAGAGTCCGAGATTGCACCACAGGGCCTGCCTGACTCAATGCTGTGTTTGCGTCAAAGAGGTTTTATAGTGGTGTAGAATCTCTTCGGTGTACGTCCTGTATCACACGGAAACAGTGACCCCATTTTGCAAATGCATAGGCTCCTTCCATGTTTCTTTTTTATTTATACACAGCGTTAGCATTCCTCCCCATTCTAAATATCTAGCATTTTCATAATTGTTTTTTTTTCTAAAAATGATTTGCGAACTAATAAATTCCGTTCATTATACAATATCCTGGTAATTATTTTATGCACTTATTTTCGATAAAATGTGATATTTATAGGCCATAGGCCCTTCATGCTTCTATTGGAAATTGAAAATTAAAAGAAAGCATGGATGTAATAGTACTGATGTCGTGTGTTACAATTGCTATTTCATCACGATTGTATGTTTAAGCCTATAGGCCTATAATGTCACATTATTGTATTTCATGGCAAAGGCCTATTAGAGACACCTCGCTGACTCAAAAGAAAAGGTTTCTCGATCTCAATTTCAGGTATATTATCACTTATTTTTGACTCAGTCCTTGACAAACCATGTTGAACTGGATGGATGGCTGGACATTTTCTGCACTATTAATTTCCCTTTATAAGACGTTTGTGTTTTTAAGAATAGGATAAAGGGAATGGCGCTACAGAGAACGTGTTATCTGCAGAATGTGCAATCTATGATATTACCGCTGCGCAGCAAAACGCGCGTTACCACCCATGTATGAACTTGCATTGCTATTGGTATACCTTTTAACCGATATCTCATTAAATAAACCCCTACCACACCTGGTAAGCTGACTTGGCGCACTGCAAAGTTCTTGCAAGGCGGAATTAAACAGCACATCTAAAAAAAAAGGGGGGGGGGGCACAAAATTCCAGGACTCGATCCTGCCCCTGACGTACAGTACCTGTAGTCTTGAGAGACGGTAGAAGAGGCCGACAAGTTAATTTACAGCATGATTAGGCCCCACATCAACTTTACGGACGACATTAATATCATTCCATTGCGATAGCGCCGGATGGAAAGATAGATAGATAGGTAGATAGATAGATAGATAGATAGACAGATAGATAGATAAATAGATAGATAGATAGATAGATAGACAGATAGATAGGGAGAGAGAAGGTGGCTATAATATCGATGGTTTGATAACATGAAGAAATTTAGCCCTGATATTCATATACTATTTATACAATGTATTTAGATTATTTATCTACATATTGCAATACTTGCCCTTGAAATGGTTTGTACAATGTATATGCATATAAGTGATGGACAGGCATCCATCGTGAAGATCTTTTGATTATCTGTTCATACTCTAATGGTGTAATGATACCCCACAGTTATCTCTTAGACGGCCTCCCATTTTGTACATGACTTCTTCTGAGCAATACAATTAAGTATGTCGTCACACTCTCGCGATGCCGTAGGATTTGTAGTGCGCGCCAAGTACTACCTTCCTGATTCACTCTCACCATCCCAAACTACAAATGCTGCTATGTTGATGTCCTGATGGATCTATATAAATCCTGAAAATCGTCGATGAGAGGATAAAAATGCTCCCTTTCATGAAGTATCAGAAAACTGCTTGTCTTGATCAAGAGGCTGTCTCTACTGCACGTGTCTGGTTTTATCATCAGTCGAAGAACTCGTCGCCTCGTGCTCTCGAAAGGCGACTCCGAGTAAGAAATACTACTCGAGGGGGATTAAATACCAACGGAATGACTGGCATGCAAGTCTACGAGAACAACAGCCTAGCAAGGGTTGCAGTAGATGTAGGAGATGCTGCAATGTTTAAAGGGGAACTTGTTCTTTGGCCACTTAGAAGTATGCTATATCGTCTTCTTGGCAACTTTGGCTCATCATGAATCGTGCAATTAACATTATCTCTGCACACCTTTTTTTCCCCCATTTTGTTTAATTTAATCAATCTTTAGAAGAAATGTTACTAATACAACAACAACAACAACCACCAGTACTACTACTACTTTCACCACCACTACCACCACTAATATTACTACAACTCTAACAATAATAATAATAATAATAATAATAATAATAATAATAATAATAATAATAATAATAATAATCATGATAACAAAAACGATAATAATGACTACAAAAGCACTCCGAGAGCGCAGATCTCCGCCAAGCATCTAATTTTCACACATACACATGATGCTGCATGAAAATCGTCTAATTTCTCAATATAGATATCTTTTGTTTACGTCATCAGTTCCCAGCTGAAGGAATTGGGACTGTGCAAGTCATTCATCTGCCTATCATTTTGAATATTCTTTTTTTTTTCGTAAAAATATATCAAAAAAATTTGGGCAATATATTGGCTACATAAAAGGATACATAAATGTGCATAAAACGGGAAATAAATGTAAAAACATTGTAACACACTCTTTAAGTAGTTAAGTATGTAATATTGAAGAAACTCTTATGCCGCTTGCAACTTAAGTCAACAGGTCAATTACATAGGCCTTAATCTGTAGGGACATTTTGCTTCAAGAAATTATCTATCTCTATATCGTTACGGAAAACCTCAAAGTACTATATAGAAAGATATTATAGAGATGATAAACGATGACTACTCAGTAATAAAAGTATAAAAGATGACACACAGACAAAAAGGTTTAATACAACGTCAGTTTGTCCGAGAACTAAATATGGCGTGCCAAGAATTGTCAATTGGCTCCATCAAATCCTTCGCCTTCCAGTCTTTGAAATAATTCGTCGGATTCCTGGGCGGTACGAGCGTTAGAATACCATAATACATGGGCTGGAGAGAAGGGAATTGTGTGTGTGTGTGTGTGGGGGGGGGGGGGGTGTTACCAGTTACTCTCGCTGATTGATCGTCGCTTAGCCGATTGTCACCGTTTTCAACCTCTCGTTCCGATGACGGGAATATCTCTAAACCGTGTCGTGTCAAGCGCAAGGCTGATTTGAAAATAAATAGCTGCCAGCGACTTAATGGTTTGCAGAAATTAATGGGGCAACGGCCAAAATTGGTATGATGCCTGGGGAAGCACGACCTGATTATACGGAGTTCAGACCCTATTTGTGAGGAACAATAAGTTCATTTAAAATTTATTTGAAAAGCATATTGAGATTTCATTTGCTTTCCCTAGCAGAATTCATTAATGATTACGTTTACCGCATTTTGCAATCATCGTCAGTGTTTACGTTGAATTTTCGTTCAGATTGCGTTTTCGTTCCGACTGCTTTTTACAAGTGTAGAAGAGATTCAATACTTATCAAGTATTTGCATATCATTGAAACTTGAGATGTTCTTTAATCTATGTTGGATTGACTGGCTCATAGCATCATCTATTCGTATTCAGGAAAATAATGAAAGTCCATTTAACTTGGTTCTGAATCGAATTTTGTTGAGTACTTTTCATTTTATTTATTTCATTTCATTTCATTTTAATTCATACCATGTCATGTCATATCATTTATTTGAATACGCAACTTTTCGATGAAAAAAGAAATCACAAAGAAAACACGTACAGTATGATGAAACTCGGGATACATCTTGTTCTTTTTTTTTATGATAAAAATTACGGTTAAAATATGATACAATGATATCAATGTGCGATATAAATTGTATTTTCTATTAGATAATAATTAACTGATGGGGTTGCAGAGGTTGGCGCAAAAAGCAAAGCATGAAAGCGCGTCAACCGTATGACACATGAAACCATGACAACCATAAGATTAGTACAATTGTAATTCCATTTTTACCAGCAATGGAGGAGCAGTGTGCGTTGGTGGAATCCCCAAACAAGATGGCCGAAAGAGCGCCTTAAAATCTTTATCTATAATGCTGGAGAGAGAAGGGATGGAAATGAGGCGATTTGAGGCGTTTCTACAGTAGCCAGCTAAAGGAGATGTGTTTTGATTATTTCCTGTAATGGACGGACGTGTGGCTATTTCAGCGATAGATTACAATATTCGTGTCTAATGATAGAGCCATCACTGATACAGGGCTTGGCATGGCCAAAGAAACTCAAGGGACTGACTGATTTGCAGATGGGATGGAAATCGGGTCGTGGCGAAAGGTAAAGATGCAAGTAAAATATTTAGACATGAACGTCCATATTCTGCAAATCTTTGACACGGGGGAAATTGCGTTTGGTTTAGACCAGAACTCTTATAGCTCTGTATATTGGCAGAGCCAACCTTTCTCGATGTATTTTATAATTTTGATTACATTATGGAATTTCTTCTTAAATATGCTCTCTTCAATAAATGTCGACCTAATGCCGCGTCCAATCCATCTACACAGCTCATAACAGAGGGAATGGTCATTATAAAATTTGACGTACATCAACGATTGCTTAAAGGCCTTCTGTAACCTTTACTGTTTGTATAAATAATATCAACTCCAATCATGACACTATTCTCCTTATTATTCTCCATTATTATTCCCTTACTATATATTTCCACTGTCTGGATAGTATTATCCTCATTGTTTTATCAGTTGTTATTTGCACGGGTTTTTTTTTTTCTTAATTTGTTTCCTCTTTTTAGAAGTGATCGGAATTGAGGTCTTCTGCTTGCATTCTGTCCTGTTTTCTTTCCAAATCGCACACTGCTTTAAAATAGCTCCATAACAAAGCAGTATAGCTATTAGCTTCATAACATACATGTAAATATATATATATATATATATATATATATATATATATATATATATATATATATACTGACATCAAAGGACTTAACCACAACATGGCGGGGCGGTGCAAGGACAGTAAATCTATTGACAGCAAATCTTGCACATATAGACGTGGCCTGAAGGAGGGCATTTCGCCCGAAAGCTTGATGATTAAAGGGGTGCTACTCAACACCAGCCACGTCTATTTGTGCAAGATTTGCTGTCAATATATATGTATATATATACACACACACATTTACATATATACATACATATATACATACATATTATATGCAATAACTTCAATCGTTTTTTAGAAGTGATATACAATTTAATGTGACGGCAGCTATATGTCATTCATCATTCTATTTCCCCGTAGAGTCTAGTCACCGGACACAGCATATCATGCATGCATAGAAGTGTCACACGTGTCATGTAACTCAGTACTACCACTCCTTGGATAGCTTCCAATGTCATTAAAACATCTTGGCTTACTCGTTCGCATTAACTCTCACGTTACCACCGACAGTCTGTTGATATAAGTAGCAATGATATTTTGTGATGAACATATCCCGAGATGGTTGATGAGAAGTTATTGCATTCTATCGGATAACCACTTTCTACTCTATTAGGCCCTACTATGATAGTTGTATGCATGTAATCATCCGTAACCATGGTAATACTAAACTGATGTAGATTATTATTCATGCAGTCGAAGAGTAATCGCAAAATTCTTCCACTGGGAGGATAGCAGAAGAAGCTGATTGTTAATCGGCGAAACGTCACGCACAGTAAGAATATATAGTTTCAAGTCCACTTTCTGATTAAAGAATTTGGAGGTCACATGGTGATACTATACTCCTTACTAGGGTTCAACATCCTTTGAAAATACGTCATTTTGCTTTTGCCTTAAAAGGCTGGAAGGCCCTATATAATAAGTATACCAAATGTGCTCAACATGTGCTCATGATAACATGTTGGTACACGTAGGTATAATATTCGCAGTGTAGTAGCATATCAATCAAATTATCCTTGACGTTTCTGGGAAGTGCCTCAGTGTAATAGACTAATATCCGTCATATTTTTTTTTTCTAACTTTATCCATACATCCATGCGAAAAATATTACTCCTTTCAATGGGGGGGGGGGGGGGAGGGGTAGGGTGCCATGAATATCTAAAACATTTGCCTATCAGCCTATTGAATGGATCGTTGCGAGGTCCTAAGGGGGTCAATAAAAATGTTTGCTATCTATAGTTGTCAGCGGCGTACGCGAGTACAGCATGACTCAGTCACGGAAGTATGCGAAACGGTAGTAGTAAAAATTGAATGTCTGTTATCGTCTTTAGTTTAACATTAGCGAGCTTTACATCTGCGACGGGTTAGACAGCGACAGTGGAAAGACCTGTTTCTCGCAGGTGGAGAACACCATTTTTGACCTAATTAGCGTCGTTTAGCGTTAGCGTCGCAAATCTAAATAAAGCTCGCCATTATTGAACCTCCATGGGAAGAGTCTTATTGAGAAGGTCCACTCCATGTGGCTAAATCATACAGACATTATAATTTAAAGCCAATGAACGTGCTCGACCAAGAATGATAAAGCAAAAATTTCTATAGTTTGGACAAGTATTTACGTAGAGAAATATCTGTCACAATCACCAATGCTAATCTAAGATGAGTTCTTGTAATTGAATAGGAATTACCTTCCGAACAAGCTATCAATTTTACTTCATTGTTTGAAATAAACACCAATGGAAAAATGTTTATATCTATTATTCGTATCAAACTATTGATGAGTTGTATTCACATATGGTAACTTGAAGATTTTTTTTTCCATGTGCGCAATGTTACCGCAATGTTCTTCTGGGTTTCTGAATCTGTAGGACTCTACTCTTTGAATACTAGGCCTATGTCTTCTTTCGTCCTCATCTTTATTTTACCCCTTTCTGTGTTTTCTGTGGTCCTTCATTTCGTTCCTGTCTTCTGTTTTTATGCTGTAAGGGGCCCCTGTGATAGAATGGATAGTAGAGGCTATGTAAGTCTTTTATACGATAAATCGCATGTTCGAATCCTTAGAGAGAATGGTTCAGTCAGCTAAGTCACTCAAACCTATTAGGTGTTGAAGTTGAATGACCTTTGTATTTAATATGCATGTTGACTTGTGTTGATACATGATGTCATCAACATCGCTTATATACGTGGCCAAATAGAAATCTGAATAGGGGTCATGTGTTTTATATCATTACTACCATTTTCCTTCACATTACTTGAACAAACACACACACACACACAAAAAAAAAAAAAAACTAACGATAGATTACTCTCCTTGTCAATGACATCATCTGTCAATCCCTGCTGAAGTAGAGTATACTCTAATAAAGATTAACAAAGGACATCTATTTGCAAGAACCATCCTCTAGACGTGATAGACTTACCATGTTACAAATATGACATTGCAGGGAAACATGCAAAGAAGTATGCATCTTAATCGCGTGGGTTTGTGCGTCAGTATTCCATACAGCTTTATCATCCGTTTTGCTTAATATTTTTATGTTATTATGGTAGACACTGTGAAAAAAAAAAAGTATTTGAGAGCGAGCGTGTTCGAAATGTGTGCTGGAGGAGGCAATACCCTCGTATTGCAGCTGTTACACACGTCACGCTAGACTTGGTGCGCTGACCGTGTAGTCTGTGAATGCTGACCTGTGAAATTGCATTCTGTTGAAATACGCTCGCCGTTATACACGTGGCTATATGTGTAGAGCTAGCACGCAATAATTATTCCGAATACATGTGTACCTGCTCGCCAATTAATATCAGTGTTGTCTGGTCCCCGGTTGGTGTTTTCATACTCACCGAGCAGAGGAGTGCCGTGAGCTTCTGATATACGAAGGTGATCAATAGCATTTAAAACTACATTACAAGAACCCTTGAATAGCACTATATACTTGTCATTTTCGTGCGCGTTTACATCCTGGGTGGAGGTCATTCTCATTCATAAAGCACCACGGTACTACTCTGGAAGGTGAAATACAGTACCATAATACGCATATCACAATGTCGGTACACAAATAGGTCATGATCTCCTCGTTGTTTTCACAAAAAGCATACAGTACATAGCTGAGCGACCCCAGTTCGTAGTTGTCCGTAGCATATTGTATTTTTCTCCTTCCCCTCCTTCACAATGCACCTCGGAATATACAGTTGTACTAGACAGATATAAACTCCAACTCCAAATTTGATTGTCCAAGAATGGAAATTCATTTTGCCCAATTGATCGTGGGCCCGGCAGCCACTGAGCAGCGCCAGATCGACGTTGCTCTAACCCTTTCAACTGTTGAACGGCAAACAAGGTAGCAGCAACTCCCATCTTTTAACGTCTTTTGGTATGACGCGGCCGGGGTTTGAACCCACGACCTCCCGATTGTGAGGGCAGCCGCTCTACTCACTGAGCCAACACATCGGTACCGTGATATGGCGTGATATAAATGCGTTGTATAATAATGATGATGATGATGATGATGATGATGATAATAATAATAACAACAATAATAATAATAATAATGTTAATGCTAAAAATAATCATTACTACTACTACTACTACCACCACCACTACTACTACTGCTCACTGGTAAATGTCCTTCCTTTTCAGCCAACATGAACGAAGAGCGTATACTTAACATGCTTAAGATAACTGATAAAACAATTAATGAATCACATCACTTATCTACACGACTGTCACTGTCTAGCTATCTAGAGAATGTTCAAACCATGTTTACATTCTTGTCTGTTCCACATAGGGGAGCCAAGCCATAGAATGCCGAGCAAGAGATCTTAATACTGATTCCGCATGGCTTGCATATCATTATTGTAAGCCGCGAGAGCGAAAATTACCATCCACCACGTACTTTTGTTCGGTCTCTTCAATTGCCGCTGGGGTTCGACGAAAATCATTTTTTGCGTCAGTCTTGATAGACCAATTTCCTTTCGGTATTCAAATCATAATGCATGGATGTTTATAAAGGCAAAAAAGAAAGATAAATAGCGCTCAACAACGAGCAATTTCTTTCACCCCCGTGGCGCCATTTACCGGAGTGAGTTGTTGGAATAGTCTGAAGAACCTGAGGCAGACTCGATAAGAACCTCGATTGCTCAAGATGTTTTATGTGCATATGAAGATGCTTCAATGCGTTTCATTTGTTTCCGTAAAATAATTGAAATTAGAATATCGCCGTGGAGCGATTGTAATTCAAGAATACCAAGCTGATTGGTAAAAGACTGCAGTCGTGTATATACTGTTTCGAGAGTTGGTTATTATTTCGAATATATAAAATGGGACAGTATACCTGTTAGTTAATATACAATATCAAAATGCCATGCATGTACCTTTACAAAAAAAAAAATATATATATATTGTTCCAGTAACCTGAAAGTTTGCCCTACGTATAGCAAAAATTAATTCATGCAGACTGGCTTGCAAGTATTGAAATGCATCTTCCATCATCGATGATCATGGGCGGGTTAATTTGATTGCTCGTATAATAAGGTCCCCACAAGAAAAGTATTATACTTATTCCTAAAATATCTGAAATTCAGTGCGGTGGAGAACTTGACTATGAACTGTCCACTCCAGATGTAAGCAGCTATGGAACGAAACGATGTTATAGAGACTTTAGTGCATAATGAACGTGATGATTATAAGCTCACAAAGTCTGCGTATGGAAGGTGAGGCTGTGAAACTGAGGACCAAACATAATTAACAACTTATTTGCGAAAAAAAGGAGGGAGAATTTACCAAATGGCCTAGAAAAAGGATAAAAAAAATAAAATGTCGTCACTGATTGACCGAAAATACTAAACTGAATAATCAAGGATTATAAACAATTCTATTTCATGTTCAAGTTAACTTCAATAAGTAGAGTACAGTTTGTACAACTTGTGAGGTGATAATACCATCACCTTATCTCATTTGCATAGATGTGTTTGCGACCATTATCATTTTGTGATGAAATGTGAAACATTGATATTCCCGACGGTTTTCAGTATGTTAGATAATGTCTTTATGAAGATAAATACAGTATACCACTCCAATTTGCGTAATTACACTCTATAGATATTAAAATCATCTTGGACTTTGAGTTGAATTTCCCTTCAAAGGGGACTTTAAAGGTAGGGGATACCTTTTACAGACCTCCCAAAATGCAGCAAAACATTAAATATGAACCTCAGGGGACTTGTTTAGGCCACTGCTGAGAAATTTGGAAGTCAACTGTTATCTACATTTTGAATAATGCACAAAACTCAACTACTCAGTAGTTCTGTGTGTCAGCCACACTTAAGCCTTTTTGTTGCAGTCTTCTGTATTTTTTATCTATAAACACAAATCTAAAAGTATAAGAGCTGATGTAATAACATATAGAGTGTGTGGCAAGAATGTATATGGAAATGTTTGTAAGTTTTGATGAACTTTCTTCACAAAATATACATGATGGACACACATGCAGTGCATGGGTCTTCAAAGGTAGCTTAGTAATGTACTGGAATTTACGGTGAGCCCCGAAAAAAATTCAATTCAAAATCTAACGGTCAATAAAAATGTACTAAATGTTACCTTCCACTTTAAATACTTTATGGGAGTTTCTAAAATGATACTCTCTTCAACATACCACTGTATTTATACAATTCTTCATTTGAGGCATGCAAATGGGATTCCCTACCTTTAAGGGGAATGGGGTCAGAAGAACCTGTACTGAGAGGCTCTTGTCAGGTGATGAGGGACTCTGTGAACCTTAAGGCCACTCTCCAAACCATCGCACCATCTAGGTGCTGACAGCGCTTCAGAAATATTCAACCCTCATGGGTCCTATCACTATCTACTGAAGATAGTGGATGATAATTGAAATAAGAATTCGTGGGAAATAGAGGGTACAATTTTTTTAAATGTTCTTATTGAACGATAGATAATATAATTATGTACAAAATGGTTATGAATATATTTGAAACATAGAAAGGCAAAACAGAACAAAAATAGATACAAAAAGAAAATAAAAAAAATTAAAAATAGAGGATGCACTCTTGATAAGAACTAGTTAGCTGCATGTGTGCAGGATTTCTTCGTGTAAATTTGTCTCAACTGAAAAGAGAAAACAACAACAAATGATGGTGAACAAATTCCATTTTTCCAACCAAGATAAGGAAAGTACAAAAAGCAATAAATTTCACTGATATCCAGTGCGAAATTTCAAAACTGAATTTTGTCATTTTTTTTTTTTTTTTTTTTGGGGGGGGGGGGTGTCAACATCATTGAAAATTTCAACCTGGGGGCCTGTATAATGTGCGCTTTGTGAATTGACTGCTGGCAAATCGCGTTGTGTGCAAGAATTGTTCAATCTTAATGCAACTACATGGAACTGCTCCTCACTACAACTGTAGCTTGATTACCCCTTACAATCCTTCTAGGCGCCTTAGGTCTTCAAACTCATCTCTACTTGCTGTACCACAAACTCATAATTCTTGGGGTGATCGATCATTTCTGTATGCTGGCCCATTCCTATGGAATAGACTCCCACAAAACATTCGTAATCTGTCCTCTCTAAGTGAGTTTAAGAGCTGACTTAAAACCTGGATATTTAGACAAGCTTTTTTGTAAACATTTCCTTTATTCCTTTTCTCATACCTCTTTTTCACTGGTATTTTCTTTCTGCCTCTCTTTCTTGCGCCATGAGCATCTATCCATGATGGATACCGGCGCATTACAAGTGTTCATATTATCATTATTCATTAATTGAGAATTAGGACATAGGACCTTGGTTGCCTCGACAACAGGAGGTGCTTTGATAATCATTCGGGCGTGATAGATTGCAATCAATACATTGATGCAAATCTCGATATAGTAGGATGCGCAGCAAGATCAATAGTTTTACGTGCATAGGATAGAGAAAAAGAATAATGATAGAAACAATAGCAATCCTGATGTTAACAATATTAAAGATGATAGTCACAAAGCAACATGCTATAAATGATGACATCACTGATAACAATATCAGTGATGTGGACGTATTCCTTCCTCCCTTTCAAGTATATAACCAATAATTTGTTACTGATGCATGGACGAATACCTTTGTGATGGAAACATTGGTCAGCATTGCACATTACACATAACAGACACACACAGATGCACACATTTATGTATATGGATATATTTGCATTTACTTTTTTCTTCTAATTTATTGGGAATTTAAACATACCCCAAAATTTAAACCGAGTGAATAATGGAATGTAAAATAGAATGTAGTCCTTTGGATGACAGATGGATAAAAGTACGTATCATTCTATGTCCTTCATAGATTTGTGTTCGAAATCATCTATAGATGTGATCATCATCAGAAGACCTACGGTTCCATTACATTTGCTCCTGCGACAAGTGCTCCCATGAAATATCTGTACGCTAAGCCAAACATTAATTTTACTCACAAATATAACCCTAACCGTATCCTCACATCAAACTAAACCTAAAACCCTGTCACAATCCTATGTGATCTTAACCCTAAGTCCTTGGAGAAAATAAGACCGAGGCAAGTCGCAGCAGCAAATGTCGTGTCACCCTATTACAAGGACACAATGTGTTGTGCGTTTCCATGGTAACCAGAGTACCATGAAAGGACGTGTGAGGACAATAGTACAATGCTAATCCAATATTGATGAACCCTGCACTTATCGTGCAACCAGTGTTCGTGTTCTCTCGCTCTCTCTCTGGCTCCCTCCCTCCCCTCTCTTTCCCACAGTCCCTCGCATTTTCCATTTTCATTCTTAACCTTAACTTTAAGCTCACCCTTCCGTAAACCGCTGCTGAGAGCTTACAATATTGCATAAATTTAATTAAAAGATACCCTATAACATGCGCACGGATTTAAAGTTTGCTCATCAACAAAATGCATTTTTACGGAACCAAATAGACATAGATTCATGGCAGGCGACAATGCTGTCTCTGTAGAATCCCATTTAATTTAATCTTTTGAGCCTTCTGATGAACCGTTAGAGCAGCTTGTCTAAATTGCTATCACATTTCAAAAGTAAATGTATAATCCACATTACTTTGATCACTTATCATAAAAAAAAAACTTCTGCGTGTCATTATGCCCCAACCATTTCTCTTTCACTCAATTTTTCTCTCCTCTTCCCTGCCTCACTGTCTCTCTCTATCAAATTCTCAATTTTTCTTTCTCCCCCTTCCTTCTCCATATTTTTTTCTCTCACTTACTCTACTTTCCTTGTCGTTTGTATTTTTAAAGTTTTTGCATTCTGTTGCAAGGTAGATTACGGAGGCGCATTTTTCATGTTATTTTTGATGGATTAAACCTCTGACAATTTCCAACAGTTCATTGAAAAAAAAAAAAGAACTCAAATCCCTGTTGGAGGGGTATACGGTATTGGCATGGGAGAAGCACATTGCAATTCTGACATTCGATATGTTTTGAGAGAATGATGATGAATGAGGATAGGGGACTCTGATTAGAAAAAAAGAATGACTCGAAGGAAAATGGAGAAATGAAAGCAAAGAAAGAGAAAGAGATATTATGATAATAGTGGGCGATAGAGAGAGGAGACAAAATATTTCGATTGAAAATGTTTCATATGCAATGTGAAAAAATAGGGTCAAGGGTCAGCGGGATGACGCAGGAATAATTACTCGTACGTACTCATCCACTCCATAATGATTATTTAAAAAAAGATTAAGTGATCCTATGCTGCATTTACGAAACACACACCCACATGCACGAAAGAAAAAAACTAGGTGTTTAATGATCTACGTAGAATAAAGAAGAAATGGGGAGATATGAAAGGTGTACTCATCTTATCCTCTTGAACCAAATACTTCAATTTTACGGAGTGTTTCAGTTTGTTTGTTTTTCATTACAATTGTATTGTTACATGAACTTAAATATATATGATATATATGGTTATAGGTTTGATTAGGATGAGGCTTCAGGTTTCCAACGTTTTTGTGAAATAATGAAAACCTGTTATGAAATAATATTTCATAAGAGGTTTTGATAATCAAAGAGCATACGATTCCAAGAGGAACTCAGAGCTTATCTGATGAATATTGGTTTTGAAATGGCTGAGATATCTAAAACAATGAGATCCTCATAAAAGATAGGGCCCAACTTTTATTGGGATCAGTTTGTTTTACTTTGTGTTTCGATATTTCAGCCATTTTAAAGCGATTAAAAAAAACAACCCTTCAAATCCTCTTAGAATATTGTATGTGCTCTTTAACATTTCATAAGAGTTTCTAATAATCATCTCACAATAAGCTAAATTCCCCATCTCATCCAAACCATGTCATTTATTTATTTATCATTCGTAACCCTTTGCGGAAAGGATAGGAAAATTATTTTGTGTAATACATATTCAATCATGTAATGGCACAGAATAATGAACAGAGCTGCATTCAACAAACGTACTATTGTCTTTTTTTTAAGTCAGGCGTCATTGGTTAAAATGTGCTAAATGCAAAATTTTAATCATTACATGCAACGTTACTGGAATTATAAAAAAAAAAAATGACGGAGAAAAGAATTCAATGCATGCGCGTATATCGATAATATATATATATATTTTTTCTTATTCTAGGAGTTATACACATGATATTTCCCATCTTTCTTCAGTTAATGAAATATGTCACATTAATCGTCTCTATAGCTGTGCCCTCAAATTGGAGACACCAGGTATAGAGAACTTGGAAGACAAACAAAGAACAAATTACGCAAAGAGATGAAAAATATTAAACTTTTCAATTATGGAGGCGCTGAGAAGAGGTCTCTTACTTCTCTTGTCCTGTCCATGGAAACACAATATTTCTAAACTTTTTCGCTATCAAGATAGGAACAGTATCTGTCCGATGTCTATTTGATGCTTTCTCATGAAGGGTTCTACTAGTAATTTTGTTCAAATTTGTTTCATTATATCTTCATTGAACTCATTTGGTGGTTTTATTGGATTTCGGAATGTCGTCGCATTCTCTTTTGATATAGAACAATAAGCTGGGAAAATCCATCGTAGTATTGGCATGAATTGTATGCATAGATTTATGTCCCAGCATAATGTGTGTGTGTGCGCGTTTGTGTGTTTGCGTATTATTGTGGATGTGTGCGTTTTGGTTTGCTTTGCTGTTGCACCATGCAACCTGTTGTGTTTTTCTTCCAGCACAATGTAGCGAACTGCCTCGTAGCCGCCCATTATTGGCAATATGAGGGCATGAAATCATGAAAAGCATGTCAGCATACCCATTAATTACGCCGTCTTGTTGCGAACTGCGGCAGCTTTACATAGAATATAATTATTCATGTTGTCTGACACACGCCTCGCACTCGCTCACCTACAATTATACATTCCCCTCCCTCCCCCCCCCCTCCCCCCACACACACACACATGTGCAAACACATAATATGCAACAATTTTCGCAGAGGGCGCTAGTTTAGTCAGCCAAAAAACAGGCATTGGAGTTGTTGAGTAGAGCAATTGAAAGCGATCAAACCGTAGAGCATAATACTGTTCCATGACTACAACTTACGTACAGTGAGCTCAATAGGCGTAAAGGATATGAAATGAACTAGCGCCCTCTACTGATGCATACCTGCTTGTTTCCTTGCTTTCGTTATTCTTTGACTCAATTATTAACTTCTCCATCTTCCAGAACATAGATTGTTCTTATCCTGAAAAATAAAGGGCAGGATTTATCTCCAGGGTATGTATTAGACTACAATTTAAACACCATGTGTAGGCGGAAATTTCTTGATCCTATGTACTATCAACATAACGCTCTTGTCCGTTCTGTAATGGTCAAGAGGTCTCACAGTGGACAAAACATCTTGCTCACCATGGATGTAGATGCCAAATCAAAATTTAGATTCGAACCCTAGACCTTTTGTTCAAAGTCCAGAGATTTATCCATCATTTTTGACCGTTCAAAGGAGGCCTTTTAAATGGTTTCTTTATGAGGAAAAAAAAAAACATCATCGAGAACGTCATATCAGCATCCATGAAGTTCTTTGGTCTTTTTGTTGCAGCATTAAGATCTTGTCCCTTGCTATAAAAGATAGGACTGGTTAAATTCATGAAATCGGCGCGAGATTACAAAGGAAATAACAAAGGTAACATTCATTTCATTCATACATTCATTATTCATTCATTCATTCATTCATTCATTCATTCATTCATTCATTCATTCATTTTTTCATTTCCAACAGAAATATATAATATATTACAGAAATTGAATACATCGATTTCATCATAATACAAAATAAAGGATAAGTTTACAAAAAATTGTAAGTATACGGAAATGTTAAAACGGGGGGGGGGGGGATGCTAAAAAGCTGGGCTTGTAGGGTGCATTCCCCCACACGTAATACAAGAAATTATATGATCGATTGACTGATATACATAAAAAGTGGAAGAAACAAAGAAACTAAGACAGAAAGACCTTTAACTAACCTAACTAATCCGAAACAAAACCCTGAACAAATCCTTACACTAAGTCGCTGTCTTGCCGGAAGAGAGAGGAAAGAAAGAGAGACAGACATACAGAGAGAGAGAGAGAGAGAGAGAGAGAGAGAGTGTGTGTGTGTGTGTGTGTGAAACTTATTACGTGGAGTGAAGATAAAAGACAAAAAAAAAAAGGATGCCATGCTCGAGCTTCAGATAGAAATTCCGAATTTAATCTGTACAATGCTGCCAAGTTCTGTTCTGTGCTGCCAAGTTGTGGAGCATTTAAAAAACAAATGTAATGATTTTTAGGCGTTGGAGTATTGTGTAAATAAACTGCGACATTATGACAAAAATAGGGCTAAATGAAAAGAAAAAAAAAACATGAAACGTGTAGTTTACCCCATCTTACTAGCAATGAATGCTAAAATGTCAAAGAAAAAATGCGGCGTCAAATCAGAGAGATGTGGTTTCCGGAACTTTAGTTGTTTGATTCTTCATATGGCATTCCAACAAAGCATTCTGATAAATTATCCCATGACGTGGCACTGCCTCTAATAGATGGACTCTTATAATTTTACGCTGTTTTTAATGAAAGAAAACAAGTTTTCTATGCCCCCATTATTACACTTTAATGTCAAACTTGTTCGTGTCTGTCTCCCGCAAAAAGAAAGGCGAGTAAGGATGTCTAAAACTTCTTCGAGATTGCTCCTTGTGATGCTAGATGTCTCAAGAGGTCCAGAAATAGAGTTGACAAGTTATGGCAACCACGTGGTGTGTTGCCGGTTTGTAATGGCAGCGGCGGAGATTAGCTCTGCAAAATGCTTCAGCCCGTAACTATGGCTGGAATGGGACAGGCGCATTGATGGGCCGTAAAGGAGACGTCTTCGCCGCTCCGAAGTTTCGGCGATTACATCTAAATCCCGCCCACGGTCCCACCGATTATGCTGCCAAGTGTTACAATTTGTCTCTGCATCTTCCTGAGCACGTGACCTACACACGCATCCGTCTCGTTTTTCTGCGTGGATTGAAAAGGGTCAGTAAAGTCAGTCTTACTTTACACTGCACATGAAAGACACGACACTCCGCCTTTATGTAGCTGCCTGACATTAAGAGAAGTAGGCCCTATGTACTTTCCCATAACTTCACGAACTTAACGAGCTGTTTCAACTTGATAGGAGCTGCAGTCTAATACTAATAGTCGTCACAAGGTAATCAAGGTATGTTCGTTATAGTGGGTGTTTGTCAGTCCTGATGAATGGTCTAAGTGAAGCTATTAGTGAACCAATGACACGAATAAAGTCAGATAAATATAGGAATATAGAAACATGCATGGATTGTAGGAGTCAAAATATATGAATGTGTGTTGAATGTATGCGGCAAACATATTATATATATATATATTCTATTATATAGATACATCAGAAACTATATAGGATTATACATACTTTATATATATATATATATAAAGTATGTATAATCATATATAGTTTCTGATGTATCTATATAATACATAAGCAGAAAGAGGGAAAGAGAGGGGGAAGAGACACACACAGAAAAGGCGTATGATTTTTTTTTGTAATGTTAAGTTTCAATATTGATTATTTATTGCTCTGTTAGATAAAATATTTTGTCTTTAGAATCAGAGCAGAAAAAAAAATAGAAGTAAGGACGCTAAAACCATTCTCCCATACGAAAAGAATCAAATCAAGTCGCTTTTCCACATGTGTGTATGTGGGTTGTGATACTTCGAACCCACTTTCCCCAAAGCCCCGAGATATCAGCGTTTATCTGGGTCTCTGGTACACTGGGGAGTGCATAAATCCTGGAGCTAGACTCGATCTCAGCCACAACTTGTTTTTTATTTTCCCCATCGGAATACCAGGTAAATCCTTGACACAGTTTTGAAACGATTTTTGAGCCATAAGTTTGTTTACATCATGCTCTTTGGCAATCTATAGACCTCAGAGGAGCAGAATGAAAAAGGAGAAGACAATTATTTTGTCCTTTTCTGCTGGCCTTCTGCGCTTTTAAGATCTGAAAATTGACAGTTAAACCTTACTTTCATTTCTTTCTTATCTTACACTTCTGCTTAAAAAAAACAAACAAACCCCGAATGCAGTAGAGCTGTTGTCACCGAGACCTTTATATGTGCGTCTGTGTGCGTGTGTGTGTTTGTGTTTGTGTGTGTGTGTGTGTGTGTGTGTGTGCGTGTGTGTGTGTGCGGATGTTAAATAATTACCGCAAGCATTTTTTTTCCAAAGAAGTGGAATGTTTAACTTTTTTTTAGAATCAATGATATAAATAGTGGGCATGATTATTTAAGAGTTTATAGTTATGTATTAAACATTTATGCTTGGCCGCGATGCGTCGTTTGGTGAAATATGGAAAATATCGGAATAAATGTCAAGTGATTAATGAAGGAAAATGAAAATCTAGTTCTCATTTACGAGACAGAGTGATGACGGACACATACAGAAAAAAGGAGAATAGTACAAAGTTTGATGGATGATGTTGTGTATGCGCAATTAATAGCCGTTAATTAGGTTTATGTGTAGCTCTCATCCGTAAGCGTCAAATGATTTAAAAGCCGGCTATTGCTCAGTTACTACGAACAAAAAGAAATTAGAATTACGCACTTACGTCAGGACTGCAGACAAAAAGAAAAACCCAACAAAAAACAACAACCATCCCAAAAAAGAAACCAATGTATTTTTCAATGATGTGAATCTGAAAGAAATCCCTGCAAGTGAAATAATACCTATGTTGTCTTCAGTAGACTTCGTCTGCGACAATACCAACACTTTCCTAAGCCGTAACAAAACTAGCACCAACTACGCAACGCAACACAAATTCCAAGAGACTTTCAGAAGTGGGACAGGTGAGTTAAGCTTCTAATTTTGCCAATCGTATCACTGTCTTCTGGCGACTGTTAGATAAAGAGCCCCACAGAACTTGATGCACAATGAAGAGGTTCACATCATTCTCACCGTGTACTTTGCCGCCGCCTAATTACCGAATGCCGCGGCAATGTCCCATCTGTCTGCGCGTCGCTCGTGCGTTGAGCGCGGTAACACAAACTAATCGACAACATGTGGAGACGGACGTATAGGATAGTTTAATGCTGCCCCCTCTTGGGTGTACGGGTGGAGGCCCCATCCGCCACAAAGGAAATGGCATCTGACTCGGGAAGTATGCCGACCATCTTTTCTCTGTCCGTAATCCCCATCGATAATAACGGGATACTTTGGGCCCCCACTGACACGGTGTACCACATGGACATTCTTTCGCAGATGCTCTTTCCCACAAACTACTATCAATGAACAATAACATGCAAACACGAGAATGATGTTCATTCGAATCATAAACTTGAAATAACCAAGTGAATAGATAAAAGACACAAACAAACCGAAACAACGCTCAATGCCTACTGAATGTCAAAAGGTCCTTAAGACAGATTTTCCACCCGGTGAAAGTATAGGGCCTACACGTCGCAAATATCCATGGAATAACACGCCTTTTTACGGCAGTACAGGTAACAAAAAAAGAAAGAAAGTAAGAAAAGAAAAGAAGTCGTTCATGGTAGACTAACCGCAGTGTCTACATTCCTGCTTGATAAACTATGAATAATTTCACGTAATATTGATTTAACAATCTTCCATCTCCGGCTATGTCTCCATCTTTTAATCCAATTAAAATTTCCCTCTCAAAACATACCTAACGCTCTTAATTGAACATTCCTGAAATTCCCATTGCACGTTTCTACCTGTTTTTCCTTGCAAGTTAATCATTTTGTTAAGATATAAAATATTATCCCTCTCATCTATGCCCAGTGTATCAACTGTGTCATCCATATTCAGCGTACCAACTCGCATTATTTATGTTCAGTGTTATCAACGAATGTACTGTTAATCCGTTCGTTTCAAGATATCGCAATTCCCCCTTTTAGTTGATACGTAGAGCGCTCCCAGTTGCTTCTCGCAATATGTTCAGAACTTCTTGTCTATCATGTATGTTGGTATACGCCTCGAATGTTTTCTTGGAGAGATTTGTAAGCACGCTGTATAAATAATGCTACAATTTATTAGTATTGTTCTTCGTTCTCTTTCTTTGATATTGATAATATTTCTTACTGTTATCGTAGTTATATTACTGTCATCATCTTTATTAGGATAATAACTATGACTGCATAGGGGAATCCGGAGCAAAGTGGACCCAAAAAATTTTGCCGAGATAAAACGGGAATTCAAAGCAGAGCCTAAGCAAAAATTTTGGTTTTTGATATTACCTTAGGACTACCATTAACAGTACTGCTAACAAATGACAGTGATCTTTTCTCAAATTATCAGTTTTATCAAATCCTGTAAACTTGAAAAAAGCATAAAAATTATAGGGCTGCCAGGCCCTGCCATCAGGGGCAAGAAAAAGGTAAACTTAATTACCATGACCAGTAAGAATTCTACCCCACAACGCATCAACTACACGTATGTCAAAAATCTCTATATGAAATAGCAACTGAAAACCAAAATTGATGATTTAATGGTTTTTTTTTTACAATAAATCGTCATAATTGGACATCAAAAAAAGAAATAAATAAACCGTCATGACAGATGCCTACTTCTAGAATAAGCGCTCTTTGTTAAGAACGGCATGCAACTTTACACAAAGTGAAAGATATTCCCTGTTGAACTGAAAAACTTGAACTGTTTCTTGTATATAAAATGCATATTCAAGATTCGTTTTTAACCTTTCACCTTTCGGGAATCATGCACTGCAACAAAAGTAGCATTACTTTAATTGTACACACATAGCCCTGTCTTTGAGTATGATAGATTTAAATGAGAATAAATGAAGAAAAGAGCAACGTGAACTTTAGGCCTGACTACATTGCTACCTTGGTCAAATATGGGTCTAATCTATCATTATACTTACGGACTATAAACAGAGGGAAATAATGTTATAGACTGCAGACCGCTGTTGATACAGTGCCGTAGTCACGATGGACGTCGTTTCTGAAGGTGATTGCTTTCAACTGAGTTACTGGGAAATTACATGATATCTATCAAATAGTCGAGCGGCGCGTTTGTGGCCGAGGCTCAAAAGATGGCAAAACTATCTGACTTGGCATTTCTTTAACTGTACCAAACAAAAACGTATCATAACTCCGTACGAACAAAACAAAAACAAAAACAAAAACAAAGCAAACAAACAAACAAGAAGAAGAAGAAGAACAAGAACAACAAACCTTATAATAAAAAAAAAACGACAAACACTGACAAACGGCGACATCAACGTCGGTACTCTGCAAGTCATTTTTTTCTTCTGTTCAAGTACCCTTTACCATTGCTGCCAGCGTTCCATCATCCAGACTACATCAAAGCCAGGTCGTTTGTGAGGTGATGATGTTTTCCTCCTAGTCACCGAACACCCACGAGAAATTAAAGAAGCATTATAAAAATCCTCCGTTCTCTTTTAATTCAGAAATCAGTACATCCTACCAATGTGTAATTTGCACACACAAGAACATCACATTTTCGAGCACACGCCTATGTCATACAAAGTGATCATCGAAGTACGACCGACATTCAGATGTTGAAAACAAAACCAGAAAAAAGCGTCACATGTACCAGACATTTAGAAATTGTCACTGATCTTTCGTTTAAATACCAGAAATCAATACTAAATTTAATTACTGCATGCTTATGAAGAGATGCACCCAGTGCAATGGTGAACTTGCCTGACGACCAATCCTATTTTGGCGTTACTTTGCCAATTTTGAGTTCATTTACAACCTCGTCATATACACGCTGAAAGTTTACCATGTTTCAAGAAATAGGACCACTGATCTGCTTTAACAGTCGCAATAATATTGTAGGAGAACCCAGCATCACACTAACCCTGTCTGGCAAGTTCCAGCATGAGGCCAGCGACAAACACCCATGAAAGGGCACTTTGAGGCGTGAAAGCCCGCTGTACTGATTAAAGATAGAACGTCGTTTAAAGTCACACGTAGATAACTTCAATTCCCTCAGTCCCCCTCCCCCTGCAGCAACATTTAGGGTGTGAGTTCAAGAACTCCAGATTCATTTCCATGATTAAATGAGGGCGTGAGAAACTTTAATTGTTTATTCTATAAGTCAGTCTTGTAGACGCCCTTTGGCAAAAGAAAATATTTGACTACAATCTCTGTAAGATTGTTTCCGTTTTGAAGGATGATTTTTTTTTTTCAATTTTGAAGTCACACAGAAAGGCATGATTGCGGCTGCAACCTAAAGATGAAGATCAGTAGAGATTTAGAGTGCTAATTGTAACTTCAGAAACACACAAAAAAGCACAAAAACCAACAAAAAACCCACAACAACAACACGTGCAAAGAGAATGACCAATACAGGGCAACTAGCATTCTTGCGACCTTACACAATCAATAATAATTAGTGTTAGTCGTGCTAATGGAACGCCAGCAGCTTACTTTTCGATCACGCTGTATGCGGAACGCTCGATTAAGGAACTTTAATGGCAATACAATCCTCCGAGCTGCTCTCGTTATTTCTTCATCCCGGCGTAGGATCGTCCACCTGTAATTAAGGAAACATCCTTCTGACAGATGGCCACTCGAGGCAAAACAGACACGCAGTTATCCCCGTTCTGTGCAAACTTTTCTTTCTTTAGATTTTTATGCTCTTTGATATGTTAGATAAAGACAATTAGTGGCAGAATTGAAAAGACAATTGCCTTCAATCGACTCAATTCCTATGATGTTTACAGTACCGATATTCCTTGTAGATGAGAAAGTAATCACGTTCATGTTTTCCCATCAGCATTTTGCAATACAAACATAGAACAGCTAAGATTACGAAATTGATAGTATTATTTCTTTTTTGTCGATGTAGTTTAAATCATTTTCGAAATCCAACTGGGATGGTTTAATGGCTGATAATAAGAAACCCAAAGGCATCACAAAAATCCATTTTCTATCATTCATTAATTTTTAATCGGATTATTTCATAATTAATTTCCACTTTCCAAATCAAACGAATTATGCGATTACATATACCATAATCAATGATAATCCTGTTTCAATTCCCATGGAATAAGCAACCAAAATCAAAAGGATGCGGTGCATTCTAAACCACATGCCATGGTACTGATATTATCGTCGAATATGTAGGAATATTCTATTATCGGAATACGAATCTTTCGTAATCACTAGAAAGCATAACCAAGATTACTATGCTTCTGACAATAGCTGTCTGACTGGTCGTGAAAAAAAAAAGCTGTTTCCTGATCACATTCATGTCACATTACATTGCACATTACGTTCACTATGAACAACAACAACAACAACAACAAAATAAACAGCCGCCATGCTTCTCTGTATGATGTACTCAAAATACGCGACGAATTAGAGATGGAGGATATGTCTTCATGTCACATTATATTTTCAAATATCTCTTGATGAGTATGAAACTAACTGGCTCCCTTTGTGCGTCATTTCGAGAAAGCGTATCATGCTTTTGTGTGTGTGTGTGTGTGTGTGTGTGTGTGTGTGTGTGTGTGTGCATGTGTGTGTGCATGTGTGTGTGTGTGTGACGGGTTGGTGGGCATGGGGGGGGGGGGGGGTGGGAGGGAGGTTACAAAAGCCTTTACCATTGCCCCGTCCCGAAGGAATAATTGGAATGCTTCCAGCTTGATGCCAGTCTAGTGACACTCGCAACATGAAAGTCGGCGTGGGAAGGGCCTCGTTTGTGGCAGTGTCTCTCCGGCGCTCTCCGCGGCGCGTGTCAGTCCTATTCGTCAGGCCCGCGAACTGTGACATTTTGCTCGTTGGGAGGGATGGTGTCTCTCCTTCTTCGCCGAGTATTCGATGCATTGGGTAATTGGAGCCCTGAATACCACCAAGGCTGGCAACTGCCTTCTGGCTGCGCCACAATACCCATTCGTCTCATCTTCCCCAAATTTCCCCCTTCCAAACAAGCGAGGAGGGAATAACTATGTAATGCGCTGTCCTCGATTGGATATTTGCATTCGCATCTCATCGCGTTGCGCCATCACAATTCCAGAGATGTTTTGTTTTATTCCAAGCTGTGTGGTTGGCTTAGAGTCGTTTTGAGCACCTCGACTCTCACTGCAGCATCTGTAATTCTTCCTTACGAGCGCGCGCGCCAAGTCCTGTATCTCTTTTCCGCGCCACTCATGAAGACATCAATCACTTTAGTGTGGGATTTAATGAGCTGTGAGAAGTTTCGGCGCATCTTCTCCTAGTCCGTTTCCCGCCCGAAGAAAGTTTCCCTGCGTCAGTCTCAAAAGATCGTCTGGTAGGAGGGGACTGACACTGTTTCTCTTCGGTATGCCAAGGAGCAAGAAATTGCCGCCGATGATTTTTTGAGCGTTTCGTCCCTCATCGGCTCGTGTTTACCTACGCTACCAACTATGTTTGCCATACTGGAACTGGACGTGATATGAGAAGACTTTCACTGATCGATTACTTAACTCTGGATGGAGACTGGATTTATGCCCTTTTCATATGTGCGTGATCTTCAGGACAAATCAATTCGGCCAGAAATGGGAAATTAACGTCCCAAAGACATTCTTTTACGGAACACGAATGAAACAAAACTACGGCATATTACGTTCATCGACAGAGATATCCCATAACATACTCTCTTTTTCACTTCCGACACAGGTGTGAAAAATGTTTTGAAAAGGTATAATTTCGAATTTTGTTACCACGTGGAAAGAGAACAACATACAAATAAACATGGGAGATTATTTTGAGCCACCCAGCGGTGAGTACAGTCTGGAGAGAGTGAACCACACTCCAAGAGGGATAGAATTCGTTCCACCAAACGTTGAGGACTACAATCTTACCCCTCATGCTCCTCCGTATGACGCGGCGACGGGGGACTATCCGGTGGATGGTGAGTACAGCGATCAGGAGGAAGAGGAGGAGGAAGAGGAAGAGGAGGAACAACCACCTGCTTTTCCACCCGAGCCATCGATGCTGCGTATAGTATTACACCACTGTCTGACCAATGGTGGTCTGATAATCTTCCTCATCGCGTACACATGTATGGGCGCCGTCGTCTTCCAGCGCCTCGAGGGTCCCGCCGAGGAGAACGCCGTGGAGACCACGCGACTGGAGCGCCTCGATCACCGGAACCTGTTTCTCCGCAAGATGAAAAACATCTCGCACTGGGCCGATGTGGACGAGAGCCAGTGGTGGAGGAGGGCGAGCAGGCACCTCAAGGGGTACGAGGACGAGCTGGGTGTGGTCGTGCTGAGGGACAAGGAAAAGTTCCAGTCCAGCTGGAACTTCTATGGCTCCATGTTTTTTGCCACCACCATCCTCACAACGATTGGTAAGGCTAATCACACTCTACATAAAAAAACTATCAACAAGAAGTGAAAATGTTGGTGGTAGCACTATCAAGATTATAAGTATACCAAACAATATAAAAGACACACATTAGACATATTGACATACACACCTATAGTACCTACTCGGACAGCACTGCGCAACATTTCACGACAGAACCAAATGTACCATAAATTTACAATCCCAAAAGGTTCCTCTTCATTTTATTCATAATTATGCTCTAGTGGCCCAATCATAGAGTTTTCCAACCTGTTTGGCTTTGTTGACAGTCACCATGGTCACTGGTTGTGTGACAGTAAACACAAACACAACTAGCAAGTTTCTTCTTTAAAATTGTATCATTCAAACACAACACACTATCTTTGCCGACATTCTCCAGACCGTTTGGTAAACAGATTCCATTAGTCGGTGTCGGAAACAGAAAGCTACACCATCCATGACCTGTCTTTGCACAAGGTCCTGGCGCTCGGTTTTATGTGAAGGTCAGATACAAACCGTGCTCCCTGCAATGGCATTTGAGTCCACATTGGAGGGCAGCCGAACAAGAGAAGGGCATGTCTTACATAACGAGTCGTACTGATTGAAGGCTGCGGTGCAGAAGGGGGTAACTGAGTGTGTCCTTACGATGGGAGGCTTAGCTGTACGTTTTTAAAGGGGATGGCTAGTAATTGATCAGTGGGAATCAGTGGGAATGCTGGGGGTTGATTGTTCCAGTCCTTGTGGGATTCATTTAAGAGTACATTATATATCTGTTGTTGTGTGGAAATTATTTGCTTCAGAATGGTCTCATATTCAAGTAATGTGCAGTTTAGTGTTTCCATGTTAGCATGCCTGTACATTGACGGGGCGATCGTAAACATTAAATTGCACTTTACTTGAATATGAGACCATTCTGAAGCAAATAATTTTCACACAACAAATGTACTCTTAAATGAATCCCACAAGGATTGGAACAATCATCCCCCAGCATTCCCTCTGATTCCCACTGATCGGTTACTAGCCATCCCCTTTTAATGCGACAATTTTACGAGCTCATCACGAGGTGTAAGGCTTTGGAATTACCGTCGATCAGTCTGGCCGAATAATCCACAAGTCACACTTTGTGTTCTACAGCAGAGTGTGGTTTAAGATAAACTTTCCTCAGCACGTACTGCCGGATACTATTTTGAGTGGGATTTATAATTTTAGATAAGCCTTTTGAATAGTCATTCCAAATTGAAGTTTCTTCGAGTAATGCTGACGCTGTAAATAAACCCCTGGTATTAGTTTCAACTTTTTTTTTTTTGTTCAAATGACAAGTGTGCAAAGATATCTATTTCAGATCTTTAAACTCACAGTGGAAATGCATAGCAATGATGTTTGGCGATATGTTAATTGAAGGGAAATTGTACACATGAGTTTGCAGGAATACTGAACGAAAGGAATGAGGTTGATGAAGTGATGGGGGAAGAGATGTATAGAGAGTGTATCAACATAGTTATGACATTGGACATCAGATAAGGACTGCTGATATATTTTTATATTTTAAAATCAGGAAAGAATGTGGTCTCAGTCTTATTTGTTACAGAGCCCTATAACTGGTGTCGAAGTTATATTGACAAGGGATATTCTGTGAACCAGAAAAACATACATTTCACTGCAGAGTGTGGGAGTAGTTGTAAAAAGGATGAGAGTTGGTGATTGTAAATTCGCACATACATGCATAAATGTATACATAATTATGCAAACGTACATATTACGTTTACGATAGATACATAAACTTATACAATGAACAGTTTGTGTGCCTTCCAATTTGACTTAGGGTTATAAGCTCATACATAATATGACTATATATGAATACATGTGATCTTATACGTATGTTCTTCAAAAGTTGTCTTCGTTTATACTCAGTATTGTCACTCAGCCATAACATCATCAGTGATCGCTTCATGGAAACATGAGTCATACATCTTACTCGACTTGTTCCAGTGCCTAGCGAATAAAGAACACGTTTCCATAGTGAGTCTTTCATTTTCCCCCTCGAAGAAAGCAAAAACATATGTGCCCCATGGAATGTCTACCGAGATGCAACCTCCAGTGTCACAGTTAGTAACGAAACCTCTCTATCAAAAGGTATATTGCACTCAAGGTAAATACGATAATGGGCCATGAGTGATGCATTAAGGGTTTTAAGATCTGTAGTCTGTGTCTATATCTTGTCTACTCACAGTCATTTGGAATCAATTTGAAATGCTTACGTAAGCAATCTTGCTTTTTCCACTGTCTCTAAAGTAATACATTAATGGTCGTAATGACAAGATGACGTCAATAGAACAGAAACGGAGGGATGCGTATAAGAGGAGATGATTAGGGAGAGATATGAAATTTTGGTATATGTCATCTATAGAAGATATGAAAGTAGTTTTATCATTGCATCACAAAGTCATGCAGACAAAGATACTAATGACATTTGGTGAGACACAGCGCACGTGCGACATTAGTGAGCTTTAGATATGCGACGCGAACGCTACGTCGACGCAGCCTCACGGGTTGAACAGTGGAAACATCTGCCTCGCGCATGTGCAGAACACCATTTTAACATAAAAAAAAATTGTGTTTAGAGTTCGCGTCGCAGATCTAAAGTTCGCTATTATCTGTACAAACATAAGCGCATGAGAGAGGAAGCAAGGTATAAATAACACATTCTTGATGTATTTTACCCTCTTAGGTTAAAGCACTATGACTTCAGAATATCATTTAGATCCCATACCATTAGCTGACTATGACAATGACGGAGTTGAGTGAAAAAAACAGTTAATTTTGTGTGATAGACTTCGTTTACTACAACACGGAGAGACGTTTGTTTCTTACCAGCATGTCGCACTCTCCATTTAATATACCTAATAGAAGTTTCCATTTTGCAAAGTATTTGTGGTCGGATGAAACTGGACGTCGGTTGAATCTTAATTACTGGATAATTGGCCAGACTACTGTCTAATGATTTCCAATCATGCTGCGTTTGTCTCGGCATGCTGCAGTTGAAGACGGTCATCAGAATGTAGTCACGTGAGTTTTGAGTCTTGGTTTCAACGGTCCTGCCTCCCCCTTTTTGTAGCACATGCTTGGATTTCGGCATGTGCTGAAACTAATGCGAGTAGTTTATACAAGTTCACGTGTATTTCAATGAAAGGCTGGAAAGATATTAAAGTCATTAACATTTTAGCCCCAAGATAGAGCTAAAGAAGAATTGATCTTTTGATTCCAGCTTAACATTGTCAGATGGTTACCTCTTCAGCATGAAATTCTATTAAAAATTATCTAGTTGCGAATGCCGAAATGTGATTTACTAGGTACGAAATATACTATGGAACGGAACAGATAGGAACAAGTGACCAGAGTGCTAAGGGTCATTTTGCTTTTAATGCAAATTTATACCACTACTACCTATTAACTGAATAGCTTCAAGGGAATCACCGCGTAATGTTACTGACACTCCTCAGCATGAAGATGTCAAAGAGTCCTTTCAATGTTTCATACCTTAACAAAGACTATAGTCGCCTCCTTTTGTACAGCTTTACATCGTTCAACTAAAGTCTGTTATTCTATGTATCAAAAAACGACAATATTGCAGCACCGCAATTCACCTGTCAAAATTTATCGTCTTCTGTTTTTGTTTTTGTTTTTGCAGAAAAAGAATCAACACTATACGATTGCTTCTTCTGTATGTAGGTATGCATAATATTGCACAGATGTCACATGGATACTGTGCGTAATGACCTTACGGTGCGTTCTAACCTTATAATGAAAGCTTGAATCTTTTTCCGCAAAAGTAACAGACATCATCGAAAGAATATCAGTCAATTTGTATCGATGAAATAAACAGTGACCTAAGATCAATGTATTTCTGCTGAAGACCGACTTATGACTTAAAACTGATGCAAAGGAGTTAAATTATCAGATATTTAGATGCCAATGTATTGAGGAACTAAAGTTGTAATAAAGCATGCCCTGCACCTGGACCATCTCACTATAGATGGAATGTGTCATTGTTTTCATCGTAATGAGGTGATTTACAAATGATTGATCAGTGATGTTGGCAAAGGAACGCCAGAGGAGCTGTAAATAAGCTAAACTGTCGGGTTGATATTATGAAGCTCGTAGGATGTGATGCCGTCATATGCTTGGTCATTGATTGTGAGAAAAGTACGTCGAACCTTTCCCCGCCATCGCTGTCCTCAAAGCCTAGATGTTGAATTGGTATTGGAACACGTATTCGACATGGATCCCACAGGATGTCCGATGGAAGCCACATTTACATTGAGACGGCAGTCTGCAAAATCGATAAGCCTTCCCGCCGAATTTCGTCTCATATATGCAGTTAGTAGAAGAGATAGATCCGTGCGACTGTGAAACCACTCGTCGCATATTTGAAATAGTCCGATGATGTAAACATCCTCATCTCCGCGTAGAGCGTCAATTTATCTAATCGCTTGGCTTTGAACCCTCCAGTTAGTCATAATTCCTGGAAATAACCATGGAGGCAATCCCGCTAAACTGTTTCTCTCGCGTTTACGGCAACTGCTGGTGCTCGCTCTGCAACAGACACTAAGATGTCGAACGAGCAGTACGTGATATACATCCGCGCAGAGTACCAACGTCGGTGTGAATGCCGAGGTTGTAAAACAAAGGATGTAAACGCTAGTGAGACACGTCATTGGTCATACCTTATATTGCGAGGTGTAGTTGCGGCGATCATCACACGAGTCTGATAACCCCTGGAGTGTCGTCAGGGCCATTATTTCGCGCTCTGAAGTTCGCGGATGAAGCGGAAAGATGAGCGGAATGGGGTTAGACCCAGACTTATGGTGTGAACACCGGCGTGTGTTATGGACGCTGCGCTCGGCTGTGTGTATGTTTAAGAAGTTATTTCTGTAAACAAACCAGAGAGTGTGATGAGGGAACGTGTGGGGAAGCTAGGGAGCACAGGTCGGGAGGGGGTGATGACTGGTCCAACTCAAAGAGATAATCTTTTGGGCTAACTGTAGCACTATGATACACGAGATCTAGGTATCCAGGTACCTGGGTATTACTAACAACAACACTACTATATAATATATAGTATATCCAACGGTTTCGGTTTCATGCTACATAGGACCTTTGTAGTTTTACAAATATATTATAGTGAGTAACTTATGACTCGGAGACAGCAGGACGAGAGAGAAATTGAGAGAACAATTGCCAATCAATCAGAATCAAAATGCATCTGATGCGTCGAACTTACTTGTAAGATGGATATTGATATAAAAATAATATCAAACCAAGTAGACCCACGATTTCATTGATCTGTCATGTTCACTAATGTTGAACACGAGACCATCCTACTGATTCTAGAGAGTAGTGGAATGAAAACGTGAAAGAGTAACGTAAAGCAGTGCTTATGACAAGAGGTTTAAGGGAGGAACAATTATGATTCTTCGCTCTATTGAAATGGTGGAAACTGCACAGTACAGAGAGGCCAGATAGTTTACTTTATCTTTCATCCATAGGTTATCACATAACACGCGCTGTTTTCGAAAAACAGTGATTTGACATTTAACTGGACTGTTTTATGTTCCTCTTGTGTCCGTATTCTGTATTATTTTCTTGTTTGATAGAGACTGCAGGTGATACAGATTATATTGTTCTCAGTGCGTTCATATGGCCCAAGTACTCTGAACGACTAAGTAGCAACTAGAAACGAGGTGTGTCTATCAGTATTTAGTCATTCTGTTATCACTGTTTATAGTTTTCTGTTCGGTGATGGCGGACCACCTCATCTCGTCTGAAATATTGCCGCAGCGATAGTCAAGCTGTCAGTGTATCCAACGGGATCCGGTATGGTTTCATGCTACAGGACCTTTACAGTTTGACAAATTGGCCATGAAACGCGTTTCCAACGAGCCCTCCATTGTCGGAAAGTGGTGCACTTTTTTTTCGGACAGGGGGGAGGGCACGCACAGGGTTTAAAGGAGAATGTTGATTAATCGACAAGAGCGAAGCGATGCGACAGTCACTCCATCAATGGTGGTTTGAATTACCAAGCCGGGCTTTGGCCGGCACATTGTAAAATCGTTGGATACCGCTTGGTGAAAAGTTGCCGACGATGGAGTCAAATTTGTTCTCCTGAATGTGAGGGCTACCTCTCCCCCCACCCCCCCCCCCCCCGTCTTCCTTGTTCCGTTCTTTCACTGTCCATTTTCATACGACAATATTTTCTCGTTATACATTTTCAAGCGAGCCTCGCTTACAGTGTTAAAGGGATAATTTACCATTTGCAGATGAAAGCATTAGTGTTTTAAAATAGTTCTAAAATGTGAGTTAGGGATAGAAACAACCAATGTCGAAATTTGAATCCGTATAATCGATGTTAAGTGTTGTTAAATACACAAAATGTGAACAATAGTTATAATAAAAATGTTTCCAGACTAAACCGTATACAGTTACGGTTTATTGAGAAAAACCCTGATATCTCCTTACATTTTAGGTTTTATTGCAAATATTTCATATGGTAGGATGTTTTATGATACAACAGACCTACACATATGCATCAAATGTGATATCTGGAACATTTTTTAAATCACTGCTCCAAAGGTAAACTGGACCTTTAACAAAATGACACTCTGTCATGCTTGTACGCACACACCATGAAAGAAATACACGCTTCAATCGTGCAAAGGAAATGTGCACACATCAATTTGACGCACACAGTGACACTAAATAAAAAAAAAACACTCGTAAACGCATCGTAAAATATACGGTATGTGTACATAAACGTTTTATTACGTTTGTAGAGGGGCATGATAAGAGATGCATCAGTGTTTTATTGCAATAAAGCACTGATGAACCTTTCATGTGCAAACGTTGAACGCTCTGCCATCTCAACATTGAACACTCTATTAACAATTATATATATATATATATATATATATATATATATATATATATATATATATATATATATATGATTCATATACATAAAGGCCTCAGACGTTGCCACATTCACTTTAAATAAAAAAGCGACTTAATTTCGAGTAAAGGACCAACTGCACCATATTTGGCTATATCGACGTGCAGATACATTTGGCACTATTAATGGACATCTGCTTTTGAAAGAAAATAACCTGTTTGTGTATATTGCATCATTGAATTTGGAGATTAGTTGGTGGTATAGTGATGCCGGGTATAATATGAGGAAACTTGTTCTTCGAGCACGTACAGGGCCCGCCCGTGTCGTTAAGCCCTGCCCTGGAAGGTATGCAACGGGGCCTGAACGGGGCGGAAGGCGGCTGACATTTCGCTGGCGTTCCCCCCAAGAGGTTGCTGGTCTCTTATTTGAATTCCATTAACCCCATGCATGCTTTTCGCCCAGGTGACTAATCAGAAGGAGGGCACCTCTTACTGTCAATCACGGCCATGTGGTATCTGTGTATCGAGATCAACATTACGACATCATCCATATTCGCAAAGCTGGCGAAGATAAAGAGTAATGACAGCATGTCGTCTGCGTGCCTTTCAAAATATGCGATGTGTTTTTGTAATGTCTACACAGCGGCCTTACTTGCCATTTCAAACGGACAATCCGATACTAACAGAACGCGGGACATTTTCTTTGGTTTGCTTAGCATGATAATAGTCTGGAACAAATCAGTGCATTGCTGCAAATTCCCTGCTTCATTGTAGTCTGCGAAAAAAAGTTATATGTATATAATATTACCTTGAATGTTAAATGGGATGGCTAGTAACTGATCAGTGGGAAGCAGTGGGAATGCTGGGGGATGATTGTTCCAGTCCTTGTGGGATTCATTTAAGATTACATTATATATCTGTTGTTGTGTGGAAATTATTTGCTTCAGAATGGTCTCATATTCAAGTAATGTGCAGTTTAATGCCCCGTCACTGTACAGGCATGCTAACATGGAAATATTAAACTGCACATTACTTGAATATGAAACCATTCTGAAGCAAATAATTTTCACACAACAATAGATATGTAATGTACTCTTAAATGAATCCCACAAGGATTGGAACAATCATCCCCAAGCATTCCCGCTGATCAGTTACTAGCCATCCCCTTTAAGGTGAACGTTTTACAAAAGCCGTTATTCATCAAAGACAAAGACCCATATCCTGTTCATGCACACCACTTTCTAAGACGAGCTCATATAGACATTTTGAATGAGTGTGGTTCTTAGATTGCAATGATTTGAACACGTGAGGATAGCTTTGTAAACACTAAGAGAACCGTTGTCAGTTGCCCTGACCGGAATATGTGGGTTTCTTTTTCGAAAATATAAAGACTAAAAAAAAAAACCCAAAACATTACTTTATTCATTAACGAAACTGCATTGAGCAATTTAGAAATTGCACATTGTCTTCAACGTCTTGGAGACAACTTAATTAACAATATATGATATCATAAGCATATAAACATTAGATTATATAATGTGAAAGTGATTGCTTGAACATCACAGGTTAATGCTGAACATGACGTCATCTGCATTCTCTAGCTGTAATATGCACTGGTATTTTTGTTTTTGTTTTTCATAATGCAAGCAAAATTAAGATTTATTTTGTATGATTTTATGTAAGTACTTCATTTTCCTACTGTTAATTATAAGTTTATGTCATTGTCTTGTAGTAACTTATTGGGTTATACATGCAGAAAGTGCAAATGATTAAGTCTTTAATTCCTTAAATGAAAGGTAGCAAACCAGAAACATACAGATGTCTGTTCACAAACACACCTCCTTACATCATGCACTCTTAGATCGTATAGACTAAATGAATGAAAATTTCTTGCCGTGACATCACCACCTTACTAACTTCATATTTTGCTTGTCACCATGGTTACAGATATTACTATCTGATTTTCTTCTTTTTTTTGGGGGGGGGGGGAGGGAACACATCAAACTTCAACTATCCCATAACTTTCTTATGATCTTTCTCCTGATTTCCACGAACTTTTTACTGTTTCGCTCGGATGAGTGTACTCTGGGTGTTGAGGTCAACTTGATCACAGAGTGGACTTGCACTTTAAGATATTGTAAGCTGACCCCATATAGCCCATGCCTCTCAGTACTACTATCTACCAGAGTACCACACACATACCGCTCTGCTCTGCTCTGCACAGATTGATCGCAGTGCTATTGGACCGTATACGTCAAACGACATTGCCTTGAAGATTTCTTATCCATGGCTTTTGAGAAATCCTCATGTCGCTGTGGAACCCAGAGCGACCCAACTCATCAAATTATTCTTTCCTTTGATCTTCGTTGCAATACTGTGGCTGATCCTTGAATTATGATAAACGTATCCTCGAAAAGAAGAGAAGGTTTTGTCCGGGTTGTTTCCCCTATACCCACATGTTCATAGAATGTTACTTTACGTCAAATTGTGAAACGGAAAACTTGGTAGACATCTAATGAATCAATGGGTAGGTTTTATGGGGAGACAGCGGGAGAAAACACTCAAAGAAGAGAAAGAAAATGAGTGATGCTCCAATTTTTCTACAAACTCGGCAAAGTTGATTTGATTATTCGAGCGATACATCAGCCAGCGTGATGGTAGCCAATCGCTGCCCATTTCACACGAAACTCTACCACACACGAAACCATGATGTACTTCCCCCACTAAATTGTTCTGGTTGAGATGCCACATCCGTTGTGTGCAAGCTCCTTCCTCAATCGTTGCCCCTTTCATACATATAAAATACGGTGAAGAGTCTCTCAGTAGGAACAGCCCCTACCCACAAATTTCCGCGCGCTCATTAAAGGACAAGTTCACCTTCATAAACATAAGGATTGAGAAAATGCAGCAATATTAGTAGAACACATCAGTGAAAGTTTGAGGAAAATTGGACAATCGATGCAAAAGTTATGAATTTTTAGAATTTTTGTGTTGGAACCGCTGGATGAGGAGACTACTAAGGCTCGTGATGTCATATGAGTACAACAGTATAAAGAAAATGTAAAGAAAATTCAACATATTTTCACTTTTTTCGCATAATAAAAGAGCACTTGACTTGCCTCTTTCTAAAGGCAATGGGAATAATATTACCCATAACATTATGTCAGTAATGAGTCAAGGGAATGTGTACTTTTTTCAAAAGATGAAATTTTGTGAAATTCTCTTTATATTTTCCTGATATTGTTGTACGCATGTGACATCATACACTGCAGTAGTCTTCTCTTCCAGCGGTGACTGCACAAAAACTTTAAAAATTCATAACTTTTGAACGGATTGTCCGATTTTCCTCAAACTTTCAATGATGTGTTTTACTAATATTGCTACATTCTCTCATCCTTATGTTAATGAAGGTGAACTTGTCCTTTAAAGCAATTCTTACTTACAGGTGCTTTTGAAAGCCCCTTTCTCTCTCTTCTTACGCCGAAAGTCTTTATCTCTTAAACAAGTTCAAAGACCACGAAAGACATTGAAAAGATCCCAACAATGCAAGGAATTGATCGTATCTCCATGACTGAGAGCAGCGCGAAGATTTTTTTCTTATTTATGTTTTCTTTTCTTTTATCGAGAGAAGACATTTGAGATCCCCGCTATCGAAAAAGAAGTGATAACATAGCATAAATACTTCGAGAAACTATACGACAGCGAGCTATATCGGCCAATCTTTATCGCGATGACAAGGGACATCAACATTAGTGACTGAGATGGAAGATCATCGTAACATACTAACGGTTTTGACGAATGCAGACTTGTCTTAATTCTGCGTTTATATTTTTCCGTTGTCTTAACGAGAGGATGCGATTTGCATCTGTAAATCCATAACTTTGTCTTGATGAATTCGAGTTCTGTTGTGTGGAAATGGACATCAAAGACTGCGATTTGTTGATTTTTTGCACCAATAACTATACAGTTGCAAAGTAAAGGAAATAAATGCATAGGAAAAGAAAATACAAAACCGATGCATCTATACACAGCTACGTGTGATTGACGAAAATGAGCTTTGCATGCGAGAGCACTAAAGATATTACTTTGAGCTGCATTTCAGTCACGGTGAAACTTTTTTTCTTGATATTTTTTTTTCCAAAAATCTTTTGAAGCTTAACTTACTGCTAATCCAACAACCTCCACCACCACTATGCAAAGATGTTTTGTTGTTGTTGTTGTTGTTGTTTTTAGGTGTAGCTCATATTGTGCCACATCCGTCCTTTTAAATTCTGTTGGACTTCGATGTTAGGCTTCCACAATAAAAGAGAAGGAAATTCCTTTACTTTTTCAGCATATTCTGTACTGATTGAGCTGTTGGATGTCCTGGAGAAAATTAAAACAGTCTTCTCTTTTTGTGTATAGTGCGTGGCAAAACCATGATACCAGCACTCTCTGGACTGAATTGTGGAATAACTGTTTACACCAGCATGACTCCTTGGCCAATGTTGGCGAAGTGTATATAATCGAATTATTGCGCCCTTTTTCGTAGCTATATAGTTTAAACCAGATCCAGCTCAAACCCATTTGAACCTATCAGTAATATGAACATGTAAACTATGGTAGAATACTGTGTAGAAGGTCCTTAGGATTATGGTACACGACTCCATGGAAATTACAACACATTTGCACACCGGTCATTCAAATGACAAGCCTTAAATCGGAACAACAAATATATCCTCTGCTCTTATGATGCAAAAACCAGTCAAACATTTAATCGTCTTCATCCACGGCGCGCGTCAGAGCGAATTGTATGCTCCCATTTGAGAATTTCTTGCTTATTTTTTCAAAATACAAATATTGGCATTACTGTGTACAGTACTCTACATATATTTTGTACATCTCTCAACGTTGAGTTGAGCTCTTCCTTGTAGACGTACTATTGTACTTTCATTATCCTTTTAGGAACAAGTCTGACGTCTAACATTTTGTTGTATTGCACATTTATACCACGACTTCAAAGATTGTTTGTGCGTGCCGTAAGATGTCACAGTGGTCATGCATTCCCATATTATGTACATTGTATGCGTAAATGTTTGATAATAATGACGGGCTATGTGCAAGAATTTGCTCTTTGGAAGCGCTTTTACGGATAGCTAGAGAGTGTCAGCCCCTTCCTTGTCGTTGATTGTGAAAACAGCTTATTGTATCTGAACGTAATTATTTGATTAGGTTCATTAACCAGTGTGAGTGTATTGCCAGACACGATATGAATTGTCCGGTATCTGACCGTTTGATTATGAGCACGCCCTCCCCCTCCCGCACCCCAGAGCTTGCGGTGATACCAGGTCAAGGCGTATTAACAGCAGCCACCCACTGGCAAGCTTGTCTCTGGAATGCGCACGCGGCTAGACTATCTATGCAGACGGCCCAGTTGCTCCCTCCACCACATGAAAACGGGACGCAGCGCCCAGACTTTAGCTTGACCATAAGGGAGGTACATCTAACTGGCTTGACTGACAGGGCGTATTGCACTATTTTGATTTAGATAAGGTAACTGCTTTACTGGCCCGGTCAGAGACAGATAATAAACTAAGGGTGCGTTCATGCTCAACTTTTCGGGACCAGAATCGGAGTTTCTCTCAAATCACGTTTACAGAGAATCATAAACGCAAAACGCATGTGACGTTTGTAATGACATCATCTTAACGTCTTTCCGGTTCGCATGAAAATGAGCGCGCCCGGCCATGGCAGCCGCCCTTTCGAACTTGCTTTCAAACTTTTTCGAAAATTCGTACATATTTTGCTTTTTAGCTCGAGCTCCCTACTGGTATATGTTAGTATATAATATACAAACAGGTGAATGTTTGAACAGCTCGCTACAATACGATACGATTTCGTCAACAGTGGTCGGCAAGATAAATACCCGTATTTCCTACATTAATTGTCTGAGCCCACACCGGTGTTCTAGCGAAAAATAAAAATGATATTAAACTGTATTAATAATAAACATGTTGTTATCATGTAGCCAGTTGAAACGTGAACAATGCACTCAGTCTCAATTTAGAACCTCCGAGAAAGTGAAAACTGAGCATACACAGTACCCCTGCGAACGGAGGCGTGGATCAGCGTCTCAAAACGTTGATTCTGCCTTGGCAAATTGAGCATAAACGCACCCTCAGTTATCACTAGCTAGGGAATCGCTCCGGACAGCGTTTGTTCCTAATTCGCTGTGGCTCCAGTGTCCTCTCGGTCAGTGATTGGTTGAGTTGGTCAATGGTCGAAATGGTAAAAGAAACAAGAAACAAATGTACTGTATTTCAGGTACGGGCATGAGTGTGTGTGTGTGTGTGTGTGCAAAGTGGTGGTATAGCTCATCGCTTGGTCCTCGGAGCAAAATGTACATAACATTAAGTCTGCTGACGGACAGATTTATTGATACTTTGCATGAATAGGAGAGATGATTGTTAGGTACACAGAAACTTTTCAATATTAGCATTTTTGAAAAAGATTATTCAACTATACAAAGGCTAAAAAAAATCCCCTTATCTTACCATTGTAAGCCATTTATGATGCGAGTCTTTATATTGTTAGATTAGAAGAAAGCACGGCAGATTTTTTTTTCCAGTAGATTTGAAAGAAGCAGGGGATATCGGTCAATTCAGGCAAATGAATGATTTGGCGTTTTCAACACACATAAAATTGCTTTAGTGTTGCACTTCGCAGCGAAGTAGGACGCAAGCCCCAATTGCATACCCCCTACCCACTCTGCCCCCTACCTCCTTTCTCTGTTTTTACTCACATGAATATCCATCATCATAGTCCAGTAAGTTTCAATCATCACGGCTACTCGAGTCGCGTTGTTTTTCTGAATCTTCTACTCGGTTGATCTGTTGTCTATAAAATGTATGTTCCCGCGCGCTTTCATATAGCATCCCCTCATATTGACCCCACTTGGTAGTACAAACAGTGTTTTCATATCTACAGAAGCGAACACGACATACAGTGCGCTCAATAACTCGAACGGGCCACGAGGGTGATCAATAACTTTATGGTTATCTGAAGCTGAGCAAATACAGACGACAGTGTCAGCGCATCGTAAACAAGGAAATAGTATGTCTCTGGTGGTTGGTTTCAGCAAGGGGCAGTAGGCGAGCACCTCTTTGGTTTCAGTGGCTAGAGAGAGAGAAAAAAATGTACGTGAATTTTTGCAAGCTCTGAAGTAGTCTGAATCATCATTATAGTTGCTTCTCATGCGCAACAATTTAGAGTGTAGAGGTAAACTCATAGCCATACATGCATGAACACACACACACACACACACACTCACACACACACACTCACACACGCATATATATATATATATATATTGTAACGAAATTCGGTGGAACCGATTCGATTTAACCGTTTCGATTATAATTTGTTATGATCGATTGTGCCTATAGCATAGAAAGGGGGCAATATCGGAACGTTGGGCAAACGCTGTAATGTGGTAGTGCCTTATTATGAGTTTTAACAATTATTATTAAATATGTGGTTACTTGTTTGTCATGGACAAGTTTGGATTATTTTAATACCAACTCCGGTTTAGACCGATGATATATGCCGAATTAAAGTAACCATGTACAAGAGATACTGCTAAAATGTATAATCGTTGTACGAATTTAATAACCACGCCAACATTGTAAATAATTTGAACGACTACTGCGGATATTGTCCGACACGCTCACGGCCGTGCGGGATTGCCTCCTTTATCCGCGATAGGAGGGGAGGCATATAAAGTGGCCGTTGTGTGACATAGTCCGCAACAAGCAGCCCGTGTATGATACATTTCAAATGTGATGTTACTGTTCACTTCTATGTGTAATAAACTGTACATGTGTTCCTGAACTGCTGCCTTCATTGTGTCTTCTTGAGAGTTCTATCACCAAGCAGCTGTATGCAGAGTTGGTGGTACATGTTCCTGTTGGATTTCGGGTATATTGGTAATGTGACTTGTCGCATAGTCCGTGCCCAATCCAAGTTCCAGTCGTCGTCATTGGATTTCGGGTATAATGGTAATGTGACTTGTCGCATAGTCCGTGCCCAATCCAAGTTCCAGTCGTCGCCTGAGGAAGTTGGTAACGGTGCGATACCAGCACTTTACCCCGTGCCATCAACGATACCTGTGCCACCATAATTATGGTTGTGAAAGGTGTTCCACGTTAGCGTGATTGAGTTGGTAGCAAAAGTTGGTAGCAGAACTTGGTAGCAAAAGTTGGTAACAAAACTTGGTAGCAAAAGTTGGTAACAAAACTTGGTAACAACACTTGGTAGCAGAACTTGGTAGCAGAGTTGGTAGCAAAAGTTGGTAACAAAATAAGTATACCACTTTAACATCCTCTACAAGTGACGCTTGGGAGTGACATACTCTAAGTGATGCTGAACTTGGTATGTGTGCCGCTTGTGTTGGTGAGCTGCTTGTGACACAACATAATACATGGTAGCGTACAGACTTGTAGTTTTAGTAATTTAAAGGGATCGTTGTAAACTGCAACAAAACGAACCCCGCCTACTCGGCCATCCTGACACGGCTCGCGGAGGCATTTGTACAGACAGTCAAATACACTCTCTTACTTCACGACGAGAAGGCGAGTTCGTCACAATATATATATATATATATATATATATATATACATCAATGGGGGAGAAAGATATAGACTGCACGAGAGAGACGAACTTTTCTTTTATTGGGTGGGATGCACGGTTCCCAGTTTATTCCTTAAGATGTTTGATATAATATGTGCTTACGAAATCGAATAGAAGCTTAAAAAACATTGTATGCTTTGATCTCTTACAATATTACAATATTGATTCTAAATCCCTGTTTTGTCACCGTCAAGAGTCAAGCGAGGAAGCCTTGAAAATATCTTCGTCATTTGTTATTTGTTCATTCAGTCATCTTCAAAAGAGAACATACATTGATAATGTATTACAAAAAGCTGGCAAAACTAATCTCGGGCTTAGAAAGTAAGTTAATGTTGAACACGTATAAATGCATTAAAAGCCTAGTCAAATTCTTACATGTAACTGTTATCTTCAACCAGGCTCACAATGTTATATTGTTGTTGTTTTTAATATCAGAGTACCCATGGCCTTCGTATTGTATCAATTTGTCGTCATTTTATTGTGGATTCATTTTGATTTTTGCCTGTCTGTCAACGAGGACGAGCATTTATGGAACTTTGCGAAATGAATGAGATAAAATTCATGGCCACTGCAGATAAATATTGGTTGTGAAATGTTTGCTGATGCTTTTACAGCAGTATAGCCCCAATCTGTCAAAACGAATTTGTGCGTGTGTGTGTGGGTTTTAAACATGTATTGACAACTTTTTGCTTGAAATAGTGATATGTTGTAGATACATACGTGTATGTATCATACGTAATGCATATTTATCTCTGTGTGTGTGTGTGTTCATGTGCTTGAGCTTGTAATTGTAGTCATATAATTATGTGAGGTTTTATAACAAATTTGATTATGCTATTAAAGAAATTCCACACGACGTTAGTATGCAGGCGATTGTAGCAGCACAAATCGTTGATGAAAGGTGATTTTAAAACACTCACATTTCGTTGTTGGACTCATATCATCTAATTTAGATTATATACATTTTTGTTTATTTTTTTTCTTTTAGAGTTAGGATCTAATTTGGCAAATGCTTTCCTGATAACATCGCTTTAAGAGATTTCGAGAGAATAGCCATAATAGCTATATATTTTGTAATTCAATGTGACTGATTTGACTGCTACCTTTCTTTACTGATTTACATCATTGTTTGTATATACGTGTTAAGTTATTTTATTTGATAATAAGAAAACCCTAAACAAGTATTTCAACACGTAAGAGATGTTTTTTTTTTCTCTCTCCAAAGGAGCTGATATCATGAGCCGAGAAATGTCTTCTGGAAATGCTGTGACACTAATTGTCGCCTCAGAGAACCGTCATTATATTTGAGTACCCGAAGCGAGGCAGAAATCAATTTGTCAAATTCGTGATGAAATGCCATACCTGATTAAGAATCAACGATTGCAGTCGTAATCCTTGTGTTTTAGTAGACAGTGTCAATATTATCGAGAAAAAAAATAATCTTTGTATTGTGCTCTCGCATGCTAGGCATGTACACTTCATATGAGTCATTTCTAATATGCTGATGCATTCGATATCATCCGTTTTGAACCTGTAAAGTGAGAATGCAAAAACCTTTCAGTCTTGAATAATGGAAGAGCAGAATGGTGAGCCAAGTAGAGGAAAGGAATGAAAACGAAATGGTAATGACAATGAAAAAGATACAGAAAAATGACAATGTCTGCATTATTTTGACGGCATATCATTAAGTGAAGGATGTTAGTTTGTACTGCTTGTCTTCACATGGTCCGCAGGGTCGTATGCCTTTATTCTCAGTATATAATCAAAGAGATCGTGGCAGCCTCCGTAAACAAGCGTCTAGTGTGTCTGCTATGTTTAGTCTCGAGTTTTGAAGAGTAATCAACTGTGAAAGAGACGACAATAAACCATGACCTTGCCGCATTATGTTTCTTTCTCAAACCGACCGAAAGATGGGAGCCGAAATTATTTCCAGTTCAGCAATTATGTCGATGATTTTCTAGCCGGGCAAGACATAAGTTACTTAACAATCCCATCGCATTCGTTCCCGTTCATTACAGCAGATGTAATTTGTCTTGTGTTTGGCGGGGAAATATCAAACATCGCCAGCTAAGTTATGATAATATGAATGAGACATTACATCTCTGAAGTATGTTAAAGAGAAAATATCACATCTAAGCTTTGCGAATTTCACTACCAATGACCAAAAACATGAATATCTCAATTCAACACCTGCTCCAAATGAAAGCTGAAGCATTGGAGATTCTCTGCATCTGTACGCCAAAAAATCAGGGTAATGGGACAGCAACTGCAATCATAAATGAATGAAACAATTTCGAAGGGCCCTTCCCACATCATCTCCAAGTGATGTCTGTTGAAAGAACACTAGAGGAAAGAAAGAAATCATCTTTCCGAGAAAGTGGTGAAATGAACAAAGTGCGTTAGCATGTGGAGTCAGTGTACTGCTCAGTATCGTGACGTCATAATCACATGGCCAAGGCATTTCTCATGGGTTCTCCATAATGGTTTACTATGTCAAATGATTTTCCGACATAAACGTTGATGGTGCTAACTTTTACCTTATTTGACTTTTATTTTTACTGTGATTTTGTTTTCTATCGTCTCATTCCTCCTTTCAGATACATCGTTGTATTAAAGGGGAATTCCAGACGATTTTCATAATTTCACATCATGTAGTATGACCTACATAAATCCCGCAGCATAACTTGCATGTTTCCTCGCAATGTCTTTTGTTAGTCACGTTAATATCACAGAAACATGCAAGTTGTGTTGAGTCGAGGGGAAGGTGCATTCCACTGTCTTTTGTTAAACATATCATTAATTTAGCAATGATTGACATATGAGGTCACAGTAGGAATTAGTGGTTTGGAAAGATTTTTTTTTTTTGTGGGGGCGTATCCAAGTAATCTGAAGAAAAATAAAAGAAAAATTAGTTAAAAATATATGGAATGTTTCTTGATATTCGTTTAACCGCAAATGTGATGTTGAGGATATCATAAATCAACACAAATCAACATGCATTTGTATTTCAGAGAACCTTTAATGCGCAACGTATATCAGAAGATAAAATGAGTTCGCTCCCTCAATGTTAGGTGAGCAATAAGTGGAGTAGTGCTGAGTGAGTTGCACCAAAAACGTCGTCATCAAAATAATGCTTCTCGATCAGATGGTGGGACAGTTTTGTGCAATGCGTTGGGTATTCAGTCATTAGAGATATCATCTCTGTGGTCAGAAACGATCTAGCCGTTTATAATAGCCCTTATCAAATTTCCAACATGGAAATGGCATCCCGCTCAGGGGAACATTCGTTTTTAACATCTGATGGAACGTCGTCGCCCGTTGAGGGCGGTAACGACCTTACCGTCTTGCATGTTGCTTCACCCGATACTGGAGCGCTGATGAATCGTTGTGATGAGAGGGCGAAATTAAGAAACCCAACGCGAACAATCGCGAATTGCAATTGCAGATCAGCAAGTTCGGGTAATGAAGTCTGGTATTCAATGTTTCTGATTCCCCCGAGGGAGATTGCTCAACATCAATCACACACGCACACACACAAAAGATAATACCTGCTGGAATAGACATTGCTTGTACTATTTTTATTAAGCTATGCGCTCCAGGATGGGCAATGGTAATCATAGAATTAATTACAACTGTCTAGAGCACGAAAAGTCCAACGGATCAGTATTTTTACCATCTTTCTGTCTTTATTTAGTTCAAAGTGCGATTACCCGTAATTACTATAGAATAGCAACAGTACTTTGTTAATGCAAAATTATAAAATAAAAGAAATGTGTTAAATTACTCTTATTAGGACGTTCATCACAACATCGAACCATGGACCTTCTACACATGGACTAGAAACGAAGGTCTTTCTTTGATCCCATCATCACCGCCGCCACCTGATTATGTGCATCTTAATGAGTACATTCAAATGTTTCGACAATGATGATTGTGCAATCGTGCATCGCACTGACAAAAGATCCGTTACCCTCATTGCAGTCTTATTTTGCTGAGGTGCATTTTCAGACTCAACTGCCTTTGTATAAACACCAATGAAAGGGAGCAGCAAACCCAAAAAAATCACAGTTTTCCTGTCACAAAATTGAAAATTACTGAAGTGGACACTTGTGGACGAGCATGGTAACATGGCTTAATGATAGGACATACATGTCATCTACGGTTACTGCCCATGTTTACTCTGGAACAATTTGCGAAAATTGGGGAAAATTACATTACAAATCACAAGCAACCTGCTAAAAATTGCTTTCTCTTGTAAAGTACGCGCATTTTGCAAATGAAATTATTTGAGCGATGATTTCCCAATCTACACTACAACTGCACGTGCATTTTTCTTGATTTAAGAGAATTACTATCTTCTGCGCATGTAGTTTTTAGATTTCTCAAAGCGTCGTCATGTTTTTATCCAGGCTGGCTGTCGGCGATGATGATTAGATCAAAGCAGGAAAGCATGTTTAGAATGCATTTGTTTAACTTTTGACAGAAACAGGTGCATGAATTAATTAACGAGCGATGAAAGTCCATGTGTAGTATGTCCATGATTGAACCATGGGACGTTCTTTATCGATGACGTCACACTGTATGTATGTCATAGACATTTGACAATGTTTGAAGGATACTGTTCGGATGGTCGGTCTCTTTCCATCCCCACCAAACTCTCTTACATCTTTCCCAAGTCTGTGCTTCCAGCCCATCAGCATTTAATTCTGTGTAATCATAGAATAGCGGTATGTCCACTTGAATAATATGCAATATCTATCTACCTATACCTACCTACCTATCTATCTATTTATATCTATCTATCTATCTATCTATCTATCTATCTATCTATCTATCTATCTATCTATCTATCTATCTATCTTTCTATATGTATATGAATATTGATCTGAACATATCCATACATGAACACCTACACGGATTAATAACTATTCTGTTCAAGAATAGTTTGAATATGTCAATATATTGAGGTTTAACATATCCTGCGCATGGTAGATGTAATCATGTTCTGTTTTGAAAAACTCAAACAACAACAACAACAACAAAATTACTTTGCATTGTGTTTCCTTTCATGACACTACTCAATTTAGTTTCAATGTATGAGATATCTAGCTACGCAAACATTTTTTTTTTCTCGAAAAATTATTTGAGATTCGGTCGAGATTTCACTGTATCCTCTGCTGATCTCATGATTTTCTGCCTGTACGTTTTTATGTCTTTTTGTTTGTAAGGTTTCTCTCTCTCTCTACCTCTGTCTTCTATTTCTCATATTCTTTCTCTTCCTCTATTTTCATATATTCAATATTCTCACTCTCTCTCTCTCCTCTTTATATCTGTAATGATATCTTTATCTATTTCTCTCTCCGTTATTCTTTCTCCTCGTGTCATTGTTTCGTCATAATTATTCTTTCTCCATTCAATTCGTATTTTTCTCATCATCTGTCTTTACCCATCTGCTCCCCCTCTCCCTCACTCTTTCTTAATTCCTCACTCCCAGTTCGTTGATCTGTCTCGTCTTCGCTATCTTTCTTTATTCACTAATTTTCTCTTTCTCATGCAGCTAATTCATTTGATTCATTTGAGGGCTGGCGTCAAAATCCTATTTCGCAGCTGATTGCATTACTTAAGCAAATGCAGCTCTCGTTTATACGCTGCAATACAGTACTCCAGTCTGACGGAGCTGGAATAATCAGGCAGCCAACGTGACTTGGTGAAGAAAACCCCCCCACAAAAACATAAGCGAGGACGGTGAAAGTTGATTACCTCCTCAAGACAAGTGCATTAAGTCAGTGAAAAGGACCCCGGAGGCAAAAATGATCATGTCACATATCTTACGGCAGACGTAACGTCTCTTGACAAGCTAGACGGAAGATGCCATCTTCGAGAGATGGACCCACCAGCCGGGGATAGGTCGAGCGCCCCGTACGTACCGTACGCTATGCTGTCTCGTCTGACACACCTGCGGGGTATGCTTCTTCCGCCTCCTCAACGGCAGTCAATAAACATCATTGGCACGCACGCTCGCGCGCAAGCGGAGAGGGGAGGGGGTGGGGGGGGGGGGGGAAGGAGATGTATTTAAGTGTCATACCAGCTGCTGTAGAGAAGCGTTAATAGCATTAAGACTGGCGATAAGTCAGAGGGATGATGGTGTGTTCCGCTTGTGTCAAAAGACCTTATTCATGTAATATTTAGTAATGCATCCTGTTTGAGGGGAAACCGAGCGGCGCCGTACAAGAGTGCATGAAGCAAATGCAAAAGTTTATATGTGAGGTTCCTCCTTCAAACTAATATTGCCTCCTTTCACACTTAAAAATATATATATATATATAATAGTTTTAAAGGCCCATGAATTCCACGCGTAAGGAGAAATAAAGTGCACATAATTATTACTCATATCAGTAGTTTTCATGTGAGGGAACGGAGGCTGTTATAACAGAAAATTGCGGTGTAGGTGTATTAGTAAGAGAATTGAGTAAGAGAGTAAAAGTAAGAGAATAAATTTGGGGATATAGTTATGATTATAATTCACTAGCTCCTCTCACTGACGAAGGGGTATATTTTGTTTTCTTTCCAACAGACACTCTATGCCTTTGTGCAATATTATCTTACTATCTATCAGTCTGAATTTCCTTATAGATGTATTGTCATCATTAAGTTTGTGTGTATGTGTGCGTGTGTGTGTGTGTGAGTTTAGAAGCGAATTCCAATTAACTTCATCGTTCCTATTTAGACGAATTTGACAGAGTTAGCTATAATAGTATTTCATCCATCTGGTGAAACAAATGTTACCAAAATCATTGGGAATAAATTCCCTCTGAGGCATAAATAAAAAGCATATGAAGATATATTCACATGCTAGTTTTATGTTGTAACGTTGATTTCGCACAGGCGACATTGTCATGTTTTGTACTGTGGTTTGCTTATTTGTTTTATTTGCTTTTTAGTCCTTGTCACGATGTGATGAGCTAAGCAAATACAACTCTAACAAGCTCTTTCTCAGCAAAACACGAACGACAGCTTTGGCATCATGTTATAGCATCTCATCGGCTTAATAATACTTCAAAATGACATGCAACAAGCACATCAAAATACGTGATATGATGGCACTCTTTCTCTAATGGGTAAAGACGACCACTGTCATTTCTGATGGTGATACAGCGCATTGTGCCAGACAGCCGCAGAAATAATAATTCAGTCCATACGGCTGAAATAGTTATTAGGTCGACGGGGTAAATTTGATTCGCTTCTCTCTCCCTCAGCAAATAAACCTAAAATGATTGATAACCGCCTGACTTCTTGGCTGCATAACCATAGACCATAGACTAGAACCGTCGCCTGCTATACGACACACAGAAGCTGATGTCTTGTTAGGGCCCAGTGCTTAGAAAAACATCGTAAAGCCTTCCTGGTTGAGCGCCCTCACGCGTCATTAGCCGCAAATTTACACCAGGTAGAAATTTGAGTTGAAGGAGCGCAGTAAAACAAATTTTGACAAGGCAGGAAGATACTGACAACTATGTCTGCTAGTCAGTAAGGCATCTACATAAGTGAAGTGGCAATATATTATTATTTTTTTAATTCAGATGATTAACTATCATTATACGGTAATGATCACGCGACTTTGACATTGTGTAAGTTATACTCCTTACTTATGTAAATTGTGACTAAACCCTCATTAAATCAGAACATCGTTCTACATAGGACCAATATCAAGATTATCAAAATGATTACATTTGTTTGCATTTTGCAAATGCATATGGGGCTTTATATGTGTCACCGTTAGTATACGTGATCAGTGCTGAGGTCCCATCAGGGTACAAACTCAAAGGATACAATAATTTTTTTTTTCTCTCGACTTAATTTCATATTTCCCCGTCATATCATCGAAATAAATGGAAGTACGAAGGAAGTGGATATAATATTTTGCTATCAGTGTCTCTGTCGACTTGTTGTTTCGGGTTTCAGCATATTTCAACAAAACAACCTTATATATATTTCATTTGAAGCTTGTTCTTATTCCTTAAATACAAATAATCAGTGTTCTTGCGGCATTTGTGACTGATTATCCAGTCACTTGAATCTCTTAATCATACACATGTAATTATACACATAGCTCATGCAGTGTTTGTGTGTGGACCCATATCAACCGCATATGGAGATAATTCGTCCATAAAAGAAAATTATATCAAAAGCAGATGCGATATAATCGAGCAAATTTAAGCTGAATTTCACGCTCATAAGTAATCAAGGATAAAAGCATTAATTTCGCGTGAAATGCTGCCAATACTCTTTCCCCTTGAACAGGTTTACTTATAAAACAAATAGATTTAGTCATTTATTTTGGAGACTAAAATATGTATAATATTTACACGGCGATTCTTTTTTTTTCTGGACTCAGTCCGAGACTATCAAAAAGGGAAATGAATGCTTGCGTCACTTCAATTTAATTCATTTATCATTTTGTTTACGCACCATTAATGATAAACATTTTGCGATGTGCATGTGCACTACCAACCTCGCTGATTTCATTTTGAGTTCCTGGACAATGATCTTTGAGAAAATTGCGCTGATGTGTGGACTTGATTCTGTGTGTGTGTGTGTGTGTGTGTGTCTGCGCGGGCTCCTGCCAGGAAATTAACCATATCATTTGTTCTGCATCAAAAATAATAAAATCTTTTATTCAAAGAAATGTCGTCACAAGTCTTTCTTAAACTTTTTTTTCTTCTTTCCCGAGATTTACCCGTAGGATTATCTTTACTTCTGTTATTTTTGTCTATATAGAAGAGGCATTTCATCTTCGTACTGATTAGCAAATTTGTCTCATTTAACAAGAATCATTAATTAACGCAATAAGAAAATTAATGTAAGGTGTGTATTAACAATGTTGTGAATGTTAACAATGTTCGAAATGGATTAGGTAATATGGGTTTTTCAAATTCATGACATTCTTCCGTCGAGATGTTTTCATTGCAACTGACTGACAAATTTACGTATATTTACGTCGATGTAGGGCAATTTTTCAATCAGTTGCGAAATGTGTTTTGTATGAAACAGTATTAACAGTACAATAATGATGATCATAATACGAAATCTATTATTATCATTACTATATGTCATTATCATTATCCTTATTTGGTAAATGCAACCCTTAAAATACATATTTTTGCTCTCGTTCCCATGTTCATGCCAGCATTTTGTTAATAACTTTTCTATTAGTGGTGTTTTTGCTGTCTTTAGTATTAGACACAAAAAAGTACAGACTTAATGCTAATCTCAGACGATCATAATTTCCATCTAGTGCAATTTTATGAAGTTTTTACGCATATCATGATGCCATGGAGGCATAGGGAAAACATGATATGATATGTCATTTATATAAGTACAAAGTGGTTACGTAAACATTAGAAGTTCGAGTATAGGTCGATGGCATACAGTTGCACTATGAAGCTGTGTCTCCTCCACTGATTATTATCAACATGATGAATTTGTGCGAGTAATTTTAGACATAGAAAATATCATTAAATGTTGACTTTCTAAAAATCCAGTCTCTTTAAAATTCATTTTCGTGCACTTAAACTGATCTTATTCATCCCGTCCACCCTTTGCATGCTACGACCTACTTGATCTTTCGCAAATTACTGTTAAAGTGCAAGGCAATGCACTTTATTTTATAATTCAATCTTCATTTTCGACTCATTAGTGTATAAAATACATGTTAACATAGCAATCATATACCGAAGTACAGACATAAGACAGTGAAAACATGGAGAGATTACGGGGAAAAAAAGAACGGGAAAAACAAATAGCATAAGCTAACAATAGGCAAACAAGAGAACATAAGCTTGATAGCAAAGTTCTGTGTACAGCAATCGGAAAGTAGTTCGTGCGTAGAAAGCCAAAATAGACTTGTTATGATCGTTGTGACACATACCCTAAAATATAATCATTAAAAAAACGAGATATGAAACTCGTCAGACTGACGAGTTAGGTGATACGCTTGGGGTCATCAGATGTCGGTCATCTGTGATCGACAAAGAAAAGAATGTGATATAGGCACATTGAAGTTATATTGAGCGTGCATGCAAAACCGTTTCTCTAACCTCTCGGCCACGGGACATCCACGGAAATGGTAAGGCAAAAAAGAAATGTATAGATATTACAGGGAGAAAATCAATGCCCACTCAACCAACGTGGCCGCGTGAACATGACATTGTATTGCATTGCTAGACGGAAATGCGGCCTTGTAACTACTGATGTCGCTATGCCATTTCTGGCAACTTGGGAAAAATACGTGCCTAACATAAAACCTATAATCGGCTGGTTTTGATACCTTGCCTTTAATCACAATTTTCAGTGTGATGACGTCATCAAAGTACAAAACAATGACATGGTCTTGAAAGACAATTGTTCAAAGTACAACACCTCCGTCGTCGTCATTACGTACTATGATCGGTTTGACAAAGTCAGCCTGCAAAATTTTGCAGCAGTCGAAGCAATTTGGTCTCCAACACAAAGAGGGATATGGTGCGTTTATATACGAATGTGATTTCTACATGGACGAATATGTAATACAAAATTGAAGAAAAAAAAGTAAAATAGCTAAGTATTTTGTTTCGTGATCTTGTGGGGTTCGAACCCGCACGTGTGCAACCTCACGTCTCTGAGACGTCGCCTTTAACCACTCGGCCATACGTCTCGACGAGAAAATATGAGGAACGTAAACTTATGTATGTGAAAGATGAATCAGGAATCGTTTTGTCCACATTCCATTCTCATTTTCAGTTTTAAACTGCAAAATTGTCAAACTGATGAGGAGATTTCAAAGAATAAAATGCATGATTACTGCAGCTTATTGTCTCAGTTACCACATACTTAAGTTACAGAGGAAATGGAGCAAAATCAGCTGAGATAAAGGTGCTTAAACGTTGTCAAGTCAATGCACATAAAAAAAGAAATCACCTCCCATAGACATAACACGTAAACTTGTCTGATTTTGAGTCTTTACCATTAATAACAATTTGAAGTATGATGGTAAGTCTTCTCGAACCAAGAGTGTGGAACGTAAGCTTCTACGTGAAAGATGAATCATGACGATCACCCGTGACCGACACATCTTCAAAGGGATCAGTTATTAGAAGTGGAAGCCCCCGTGCCAAGCATATTGTCTCAGCAATTCCAAAGCAATGATACCCTTACATTTAGGCATACCATAATTTCCCTCTGAAATCAATGGTAGGTATTATTCATGTACAATTGCTTGCCTTGTCCATAAACTTTGCTTTACAAACTTTTTACAGTGAAACGTGTCATAACATAATTCTGTAACTCCATTAGCAGGAATTGACTACATAAAGAAAGATATATCAAATTGAACGCTTAGCGCGTATAACTAAGGGGAATTTTAGCCTGATGCTCTGTTCTTCACTGCTCAGATACCAACAACACTCATTACCTACGGCTACGTATAGATAAACAGCCATGACGAAAATAATTTTTTCCTTTTCTTTGGCAGATAGACACACAACCCCTTTAAACCACACTATAATTGACATGGAGGGACATGAAAAAGTTCATTACTACTACTAAACAGTGATGCCTTCTACTCATGTGGCACAAGATACCTCTATAGCAACATAAAACCTGTCTACAACTCCGTTATTGCGTCAAACAATAACATCCTGGAATTTCAAAGAGAACGAGCGAGACGCCATACACCTGGCCTAGAGTTAATTCATTCAGTTGCCATTCCTGCTCCAGTTGAGTTATGCAAATTATTTTCCGACCTGTCTTGTGACAATATAACAGGAACAAACGTAGAGAAAAGGAAAGGGAAAAGGAAAGGTGGCAAGCGGGGCACTGTACCAAGGGCAATTTAAACAAAACGTATGATAAATGAAGCAAATCCAACCTCCAGCCTCCGACAAAAAAAAAAGGAACTTGAGCGACTGTGTGTCGTGGGGTAGTATAATTGATAAGATAATACGATAAATGACATCGATCGGAATAAAGCTGAACTGCCAAAAGAAACACAAAGAAAGAGAGAAAAAAAAATGATAGCGTCCTGCGGGTCTCGAACATCTCGTCCTAAGGTAGTGCATAATGACCATGCAGCGCGCTAAGTGACTATAAAGCCACACGGCTGTACCGAAGATTGGATGTGAAATTTATCTTTAATCTTTTTTTATTTATATATATATATATATATATATTTATCTTAAATATTTATACCATATACAACATGAAAAAGTCCATTACTACTACTAAACAGTGATGCTTTCCATTCATGTGGCACAAGATACCTCTATAGCAACATAAAACCTGTTTACAACTCCGTTATTGGGTCAAACAATAACAACCTGGAATTTCAAAGAGATGAGCGAGACGCCATACACCTGGACTAGAGTTAATCAATTCAGCTCCCATTCCTGCAAGTTATTTAAACGTACATGTTCCTACCTATCCTGTTACAGTATAACAATAACCAATGAAGAGAAAAGGAAAGAGCAAACGAAAGGTGGCAAGCGGGACACTGTAACAAGGGGCAATTTACAACATTAAGTGTGACAAAATTAATGAAGCAAACCCAATCTCCAAACTCCAATACAAAACAAGGGAAATAGAGCAGCCGTGTTCACGGGTTACGTACACTTGATAAAATAATACGATAAATGACATCGGAGTAAAGCTGAACTGCCGAAAAAAAAAGAGAAAAAAAGAAAGAACGGATAAAAGTCCTGCGGGAGTCGAACCTCTCGCCTTCCGGTATGGCGTCATGAACAACCAGCGCGCTAACCGATTATGCCACATGGCTGTCCTGAAGATCGAGTGCGAAACTTAAATCTAAATACTATCGTGACAGTGTTGACTTGTGATGGCGCTATTTAACTTCCCACAAGTGGCAGCGTGGATTCGATCAATATACAGTTGCAAAGAAAAATTGGGAATCGTTCCGTACAGATTGCATTCTCATTTTCAGTTTTAAATTGCAAAATTGTCAACCTGATGAGGAGATTTGAAAACATAAAATGCATGATTACTAAAGCTTATTGTCTCAGCTACAACATATTTATGTTTCAGAGGAAATGGAGTAAAATCAGATGAGGTAAAGGTGCTTAAACGTTGTCAAGTCAATGCATGGTTTAAAAAAAAATCACCTCCCATAGACATAACACGTAAACTTGTCTGATTTTGAGTCTTTACCTTTAATCACAATTTCTAGTATGATGACGTCATCATATTTCAAAACCTTTACATGGACTTGAAAGGCAAATGTTCAAAGTGCATTATATCTGAATTTGGGGTAATATTGAGCTTAAACAACAGAGATACGAGCAAATGAATGTCAGAAACAGTACCTCAAAAAAATCAATTCCACTTTTTTGATTTAAAATGACGATATGATGACGTCATCGCGTTTACCTGGCAATACTGATACTTGGAATGTTATTTACAATTCATATACTTTTGTAATATGCAATATAAATATAGGGTCAACGGACGATTTAAAGAGCTATGGCGAAATAAACAAAGACATGTTTTTTCACTATATTTGCAGAAAGACGCACACGCGGAATTTCAACTTTGACGCCAGTGCATTCCTTTGTTATAGGTCGAAATCGATCGGAAATCAATGGATATTATCACTCAAAGTATCAGGAATCCAAATCAGTCAAAAAAATTGCATTTTCATGTTGCTTACGGGCTCTGCGCGCGAAATTGCGCGGACGGACGCGCACGCGAGAAAATGTTTGAAACGCTTAAAATTGTCTGAAACTTCGAGATTTCCCATTGGGAAGTCGTTTTGAGCCTTTTAAAATTTTGACGCGCGCTTACGCGCGCGTAATGATGACCTGTGTAACTAGCGTTAAAAAGTAAGATAGAGCGTGACCTGAACTTCATGTCCACCGAAAATGATACAGAAATGACATCTAGTTATGAAGTTATGATCGATCATGTGACAAGGTCCGAAAATCACAAAATGGCGCCTAGATGACGTCATAGATATGTTACTGTCATGAAAACCTTATTGTGGCTAGATTTTGTCATGAGACATGTCGACTGAAAATGTCATGTTATTTCGTAATGTCATTCTTGAGATATTGACGACACAAAATTGTCCAGAAAGAAAGAAGAATAAAAAAAAATAAAGAGAGATTTTGACAATCACAATAGGTGATACGCTGATAGCGTATCACCTAAAAAGCTCATAAAAGTAATTAGTACCACATTATTTCTTACAAAAAAGGAAAATACCATTGATACACTAATACACAAATAAAAGCGAATACGCAAGCTAGCTGAGAGCTTGTCTTGATAATCTGAAACTTCAGGGAATTTTGTATAATCAGCAGTGATCATCATAGAATAGATTCATCTCTCGCTAAATACATCGCATGTACCACATCCGTTTTGGAAAGAATCGCTGAGCAACGAAAGCAGATACATTAGATATTTATCAGGATTGTCACCGAGCCATCGAGCCAGTGATATACAAAGTTGAAACACATCGTCATAAATGCAAACAACTTGGGTGTTGATAATGATTTATTCCCTATTTTGCTTGAGCACAAGTGGCTAATCATTATTTCGGTCCAATATTTTGCAATGATCGTTTCACATCGAACACCCCCTATAATTCCAATTACACTGTAATACTTTTTGAAAAATGCAGTCTTTAGTGTTATATAGGTATTTGCATAGATAATGGAATGTACCAATTTTCAGATCCACTAATAGAAAATGACATTTTTTTATAACTAAAAGTTTTCCGATTTTCGAATATCAAAGTCCAAGAATTTCAAATACTATTTAAAATTGTTTTTTAAAGAAATATGTTATGTTTTGAGTTGATATTTTGCGATGAACCTTTGTACTCTTATCTGCGTCTGAATATGCTAGGTCAGTTCTTACTGCTCGGGACTGGAATGCTCACCGTTGTGCTATGGACTAGTCGCTATTGTTATTGCTTTTGACGTTCAAAAAGGGGACAATATATATCACTGGAAATTGTTCGAACATAAATCAGAAAAGCAACGCTCGGGGACTCGTAAGGTCTTGATAAATGGATAAAATGTATAATAAACAAATATATAGATAAATGAATAAATATATGAATAGATATATAGCTACATAAATTCATGAACACTTTAGGTAAATAAACGAATAGATAAACTGATGAAATAGTCGGAGTGTGATTCGTCATCAACGCAATGATCATTTTGGGTACTAATTACTTATAAGAAGATCTTCCGAACAGTCGCAGTGTATACCCATAAACGAAGGCAACAAGGTTTTACGAAATACTGCCCTCTCTTGTCGATATAATGAAGCACCCTTAAACAGTTAAAGGACAAGTCCACTTTCATATACATAAGGATTGAGAGAATGCAGCAATATTAGTAGAACACATTAGTTAAAGTTTGAGGAAAATCGGACTATCCGTTCAAAAGTTATGAATATCAAAAATATCTGCGCAGTCACTGCTGGATAAAAAGACTACTATAGTGTATGATGTCATATGCGTACAACGATGTAAGGAAAATAAAAAGAGAATTTCACAAAACTTTACTTTTTGAATAAAGTGCAAATTTCTTCGACTTGTTACTGACGTATTTAAAGGGTAATATTATTCCTCCTGCCTTCTGAAAGAGAGAAGTCGAGTGTTCTTTTGTTATGCGAGAAAAATGGAAATATGTTGAATTTTCTTTATTCTTTCTTTATAATTTTGTACACACTGTCATGTGACATCACAAGCTATAGTAGTCTTTTCATCCAGCCGTGACTGAGCAGAAACTTCAAAAATTCATAACTTCTGAACGGATTGTCCGATTTCCCTCAAACTTTCACTGATGTATTCTACTAATATTGCTGCATTCACTCAACCCACATGTCTATGAAGGTGAACTTGTCCTTAAAAAAAAAAAAATGATGGATTTATTTGCAAGTCATGTATTGATGTCAGGAAGAAAAGTGACATCGGGAAATATGTATTAATCATACGCGTTCTCTCTGGTGCGTTTGTAATGTGATTTTAAAAAATGGCACGTTCTAAACGATATTAGAATTACATAAGTACTTTCCCTTTTTTTTTCAGGTATTAAATTTTGTTATTAATTCCTGCAGAGTAGTGCCGTGATTATTCACATGGGAGCTTCACCATTGATAACACAAAATGTTATATTGGAATGAGTATTATCTGGCTGGGGCACGGTATAAAAACGCATGGAAAAAAAAACACAATGATGTATTATGAATTTGCTCACGTCTTTTCAAGTCATGCATACATTTATTGTCATTAGAGTGGTAACGATATATTTGTTGTTTTCTTTTCTTTCTTTCTTCATGCACAGGCTACGGAAATATAGCACCGGTCACCCCGGGAGGGCGTGTGTTTTGTATGGTGTACGCTGTCTTTGGAATAGCCCTGTTGCTCCTCGTCTTAGCCAGCATAGGTACGCTACTAGCCCGAGGGGCGACACTGACCTACCGCCGAATGCATACTATGATCCAGGCGGCACGGGGAGAAGGTCCCGAGGAGAAGACCTACCAGCGAGATCGTCGCTCGCAGGAGATCATCGACGAGATTTGGAAGCCACCGGCGGACAAGCAAGCCGACGGAGACGCGCCCATTCACGTGGTCGAACTAGAAGGCAAAGGGAAGAACGGCGAGAGTGGAGGCACGGCGCGGAAACGACGGACGAAGGAGGAGGAAGACGAACCCCCGGCACCGGAAGAACCACAGATTCCGCTCTTTATCGTCCTCGTGTTCGCCTTCCTGTACATCTGCTTCTTGGCCCTGCTCCTGAGAGTATGGGAAGACCAGTGGGACTACTTCGAAGCCTTCTACTTCTCTTTCATCACGCTAACCACCATCGGTTTCGGAGACCTAGTTCCCATTCATCAAAAGAACCTCCTCGGGTGTACTTTCTTCATCCTACTAGGTATGGCTATCATGTCCATGTGCATAGCTCTGGCCCAGGAGTTGATTATTCAAAAGGTCTCGTGGCTCAGCAAAAAGATCGGGGTTGCGTTTGCAAACAAGCGGAAAGGCTCCGCCGACGAGGAGAGCTCCTAACGCGCGCGGAGATCAGAGCAAGCTCCGGTTGTGCGCGTCCGATCATTCTACGCGCTCTTCGAATCCACGGGGCTGAGAGGACACGCAACGAACGTCAAGTTTCGCGTAAACCGTGCAATCGCTGGCCTCCGAAACTGAACGCAGCTTCATATTTGTTCACGTTAACGATTATTGATTGGACACGGATTCAGACTAAGACGCGTGGTCAGAATGAGTTTGCGAACGAGTCTGTTTGTATTCTCTGCAACTAGATGTCCAGTGACCGAGCCATAATAATCCCATGGTGGTAGGGCAGAGCATCAACGGAACATATCGCGCAGGAACGTTTTACGCCCTGGAGCTGCAAAGCAGGAGACGAAATAGTTTGACGCCGTGGATGTGTTGTGTTCGGATGCACATTTAGTGTGACTTAGTACTTTACCATTGGTTCATCTGCAAATGACAAAACACAAAAACAAAAACAAGTGATGACTTTTAAAGTGCCTGACTATAACAGTGTCACCTGCTCATGTCGGGTTCAGCTGAATATTGGTGGTGTATCAAAGCGATAGATTTACACGGAAAATATTCTCCGCAATAGTCATACGCTCCATATAATTATCTACTTGGTCAAGATGTTTCGCTTTGACATAAGAGACATTGCACGTGTGGAAGTCGTATCATCTTCAAAGGCTGTAGTCAGGCTGAACTTTGACCTTTTTTTTTTTACACGAGGGTATTCCTCCTCGCAGAAGACTCCAACGTCGCCATCCGTATATTTACACTTACTACGGGCTTATGAAACGAGGTTATGTTTTAATACGCAGATGAACCATCTCCAAACTGCATTACAAACGTTATTGGACTATCAGTCAATTAAACTTGATCTCTTTTCTTTTTGAAAACACAAATGCATGACTTGCCGTGACTTCAACACGTTTGCCAGTAAGGTTTAAGCTGCTCTGAAATTTTTATTCTATCTTTCTTTCTTTTTTCTTGATTATTCTGTTCTCAATTTATTCATCTTTTCATTCATGTTGGCCGGAAGTATTGTCCTGTAATGTATTTCGTTGTGGAAGGCTGACTGTGGAACGAAGTCATTTTCCTCCAAAGACAGTGTGTGCTTAATTTTATCTTATTTGTATTGATGATATTTATACGTTTTGATATCACATATCTGCAGTGGCGCTTTCATAATAACGACTGGACGACACTGACACATTGCGCGTGAAATGCACGATATCCTACATGTGTGATGTATACATTGCCGTCTCAATAAGTGATAATTAAAGTTGTATGAAAACTTGAATTACAGCAATGTTCTTTTTATAAACAGTCTGTCACGTATTTCATTTAGGAATGGTCAAAAAACATTCATATTCCATATTGCACGTCATAGAATGTGAGAGACAGAAGGGTAAATGGTCTCACTCATCACATTGTGAGCACTTCTATGTAGCACTTTGGTGAAAATCATTAATACGGGCATGCAAACGTTCAACCTACGAATCATCCACCTCATCGACATGCACGGGCTCAGATATTGTAAGCAAAATCAAAGACAGAAACACACACACTCACACACACGCACACAAACACACACACACAGTTCAACGTGCAATCATAAGCAGACGTACCTCATGCATGTTTGTAGCGGATCTTCGTGCGTAATTGTGGCTCTGAAGAAAAATAATACATTATTACACTGATGGCAGAGGAAATGAAACGTAATCAAACAGAAGAGAATTAGAAAATAGTTTACAATGATGAGCCATTATTTAAAATTGGGCGCACTCGGTTTCAGAGCGCATTTTTTTTTTCAATGTAATGGTGATATGGATCCTTGGCTGACCACGTGATCAGTTTTTCATTTTTGACTGTATAAAGCTGTTAGCTTCTTATGACCAATAATAACCACCGCTCGTCCGCACTAAGCCGCATTGCCTGTGTAGTCCAAATGCATCGCAGTTGTTACTTCGCGTCACAAAATCAACAAAAAGTCGCCAGACATGAATTTTTGATTAAGGACAGATTCTGAAAGAGCAGACTTTAAGCTTTGAAATGATGTATAATTCAATTCATATGCACTCTCCTAACCCATCTAAATATTGGAAAGAAAGCTCACACTCTTGAAAAGTGTGAATTAAGAAAAAGCTCTGAAGCCAAGCCGTGCTAGCTGTGCAATGAATAAGAAAAAAAGGAACGTAAACCACATAGGAAAACAATGAAGGAATTATCAAATTAAACTGAATTTAAGCATGTACTATTAGCACATTCTGTCCATGATTAATACCAACTTTCAAAGTAGTAGCAATATCCTTTCAAAAGTTAGAGCTGAAAATGAAGAGCGTGTAAAGGGTTTCCATTGAAATAAAACGGAGCCTCTGAGACACAACTACAGTTCGACCTCGATTATCCGACCATGTCGGGACCGGCGCTCATCCGGATGAGCAAATTGGCCGGATATGGGAGACACAATGCTAAAGTATATAGCTGCCGTCCCAGTGCACTGGCAGCTAGGCAGGTAGCGTACACCGCAACGGTGGTGAAATCTATGCTAGCCTGTGCAAAATTGTAGTCCCTTCTTCACAAAAATAAAGTATATCTTTATGTGAAAATCATACATGTTTTACTTCATTAGATATTGAGAAACCTATCATGCACATCTTATGAAATTAGTGAAATAGATCCATGAAAAGATGTTAAAGTCACTGCTTTTTCCCAATTTTTGGATGGAAAAAAAGTCCTTCACTGCGTGAACGCGCCCGGATAATAGTGATTTCCGGATAAAAGGAGGCCGGATAATCGAGGTCGAAATGTACTCACACTTCTGCAAAAAAGAAAAAGTGTTCTAGAAAAACTACAAAAACATAGAGCTTCCCGTTCGTTTTATGATCCCACGCTTAAGAATTATGTAGAAGAAGGATGGTTCTTTCAAAAATACCAAAAACTAAACATTGACTAGGTTCACTCCTTTCACCTATTTTGAGTCCTCATTGCAAGCAAACTCTTGGCGTGTGACTTTTTGTTGGTTTTGTGATGCACAGTCACAACACCGATTAATGTGTGTGCGCGGTTCAGTTAGCTTGGAGCTGATGCTGGCCTGGAAATCCTACGAAAATGGCTGCCGCGCAGTAGAAATAATAATTATCATGTGATCATCTTGAAAAGCGAATAAGGCACATTGCTTGGTCGGGCTTTTGTAAAGTTATCCATACCTCCGTAACTTTAGAACAGTCTGTTCTTAAGTTACTATCAGGTAAATAATCATTATTATATCCCTCACAAATTATTTCTTGTCCTCTGACTGGTCGAGGGAATTGAAAGTGACAAAACATAGCTCAACTATGAAATCCTTATCTGTTCAGAGTCCAACTGTTTCCTTAGGATAAGAGTGAAAAACTATCACGCTGCTGATTTGCTAAACGTACCACTAATGCGTCAGAGGGTCGTATTTCAGTGTATCGCACCCCTCTCAGCCAGTTCGTAATTAGCTCATGTACACATTGGTACAAATGACCTTTCTTTTTCCTCAGTTGGTTAGGCACTTCACTCGTTATCAGGGTAGCATAATACATAAGCTTGCCCACCGTAACAATCTATGGAATTCGTGTTCAAACAAAGAATGAACTTGCGTTTATACCAGGTGACAAAAATGGTCTGTCAGCTGACATTATAGCAGGCATTCATTTCATTGTTTTGTATTGAATGCAGCAACAACTTTTTCTTCTTCTTTTTTTTTTTTTTTTGATATTGCCAAATACCGGGCTTCCTGTCGATGGATGCGCTGCCAAGAACCATGTAGATAAGGATCACATGAATAATCATCACATCACAGATACTTATCTTAGTGAATTAACAAACTAATGTGCCTGTTGGTACAAATGACCTTTTTCTGCTCATGCGCAGAGTGGAATTATGAACTGGTCTGTGTAGTTTTCTACGCAACACAAGAATTCCTAGGTATTCACGTACAAATAAATGGGTATCGCCCACCGCACCCAAATGCATTATTATAATGCACTCGTACGTGAAATTTTGTGCGTAGAAGAATTATTGAATTGGGGTATTCGGTCAACCGCGAACTGTTCACCATTGTTCACAGTGAGAGGTCCACTTACTCTGTTGTTACTTTTGAAACAATTTTGAGAGAGATAAAACGAATATAACAGGCCATTGTTTGAGGCACCGGTTAAACTATGTGCTTCCGGCGATTTCAGCAGTACTACTGTATTTTATTCGAGGCTGCGCTCCTCAGAAAATAGGAGGCTGCGCTCCTCAGACAATTGAAGTCACCTCATGCATATAATTTTAACCAGAACCTCTCAGCTAGGCCCGTTATATTTGTATACTAATGCCCTGAGGTAATGTCTATTACATCCCTTACAAATAATTTCTTGTCCCTTGACTGGCCGAGGGTATCGAAAGTGACAAAATATATTTCTACCATGAAAATCCAAGTCCAACTATTTCCCTAGGGAAATACTGAAAAAAAAAAAGTATCACGCAGCCATGGCGTTTACTACCAAAGGTATTATACGGTGTCTTCTATATAGAGAGATGAAGGACACCGCGCGGTCGTTGCAGCCACTTTCACATTGTAACTTTGTGGGTGAAAAACAACAACAACATAACTTTAGATCAGTAAACCACCCACTTCACTTCACTGTTACTCTCAAAAATTCATAGGGAGGGATACAAAACAAATATACCAGGCCATTGTTCGAGCTTCTGGTTCAACTATCGTGCCTTCGGGGACTAAACTAGCAATAGTTTCTCCGGGGATACGCCCCTCAGAAAATAATGCTATTGAAGTCACCTCATGCACATAGTTTCAACCAGAACCTCTCAGGCCCGGCACGTTTATATATTGTTATCTTGTATAATCGTGCACTGCGGATTGATGAGTTGAGGCAAAATACGCTGTAAAGCTTGCACGCAATTCATGCACTGTCTATATTCAGGCTGTATATACATACGTGAATTGTGTTAAAGGATTATTATTCGGGTTTATAACTCCCCCGAGAAGAGGCAATGTGCAATACGATGAAATAATGTGTTTGCAGTATAGCTGTAGTAATGGATGCCAGAACACTTATTGGGGATAGATTCAATTTCAATTCAATTCAGTTTAAATTTATTGTCCGTTTCCGGAAATTTGTTGTGTTTGCATGCATATCCGGTTACAGCGATACATTATACATTTACAAAGCACACGTATACATTGTAACATAGATACATAGATAGACATACAAAAGATATACATCGATACAATATCACTATCATTGTCATAAATATATAACATCAAAGAAGTGCTAATCTGTATGAGTCAACATTGTATTGGATGCAGTGTGCATATAATATATAAGGGTAGATAAGATAGATGTCAAATAGAAAACGAAGCAAAAACAAACAAACATGTATACAAACAAACTAACAAACAAACAAACAAACAAGCAAACAAACGTGTTTTTTGGAGTACCTTGCCCCATGGTGCTTTTGCCATTCCTTTCCATTGCCTCTTCCGTGGGTCATAATGATAAGCAGCTGGGGGAGGGGGGGGGGGGGGCATTTCATGAAGCATTTTGTCCGACAAAGTTGTCGGACAAATTTGCTCTAAGCCAATCAGATGCAAGGATTTCAGTAGCTTGTAACAGCTTGTCAGAAAAACATCCGACCAAAACGCTTCGTGAAATGCCCCAACTGGACTTTATGGGCTAACATGAGTCCAGTTTCATTGTTTCTTTTTTTTTTCTTTTAACGTAATGCATCCAAGACTCCAAATCGCACGTGATTGCGTTGCTTCGATTCAACCGTTCACATGTTACCTTTATATTAGATTTACCTTAGTAGAAAAAAGACATTTTGTGCCTGCCTCCAGTTTAAACAATGTAATCAAAGTTATTAGATGAACCGTTTTTTTTTTTCTAAGAGTGCTATGAAAGTGTGCATGCACACTTTTACCCTTCACCCGAACTCATAGGTTAAAAAAGGAGGGGGAGGGAGAGGGGCGGGTTCCTGGAGAAGTAAACGTGCTTTGGCAAAATATGAAACTGTTCCCATCTATAGCCCTCGTCTAAAGTAAGCATTGCTGAGGCTGTTCTAGTCAATTGAAAGTGAACGGTCTTCAATGAACATGTGCAATTTTATCACAACTTTATACACACGTTAGCTTGCTGTGATTCAAAAGGTTGTTAATAATATGATTATTATTCCCTCTTAGTATGAATGAACTGTGTGAAAAAAATATATATATGAAGAAATCGTAATGGATTTAAGTAGGGACATTTCTGCCAAGCACATAATAGCAATCGATATTGAAATAACGATGATACATGACATCTTGCTATGCTTTGAAGACATCATGTTTTGTTTTGTTTTTTTTTTTTTTTACCTATTGGGGATATGTTCGCAAACGTGCTAGTGAAATTATAACTGATTGGCAAATAAAGGCGTAGAAGCTTTTTGCACTCGCATTTGAATACATCAGGGCCAGTAGCCATCATCGTACACACAGTATTCCTCACCTGATAGCTGTTTACCGGTTCAGAGGGCATTGTAGGCCTATAACACAAATAATTGCCATCATACTCTACAATATCTTTAGCAGATTTTCGTCGGGATTTGTAACTGTTTGGCCATGTGTGGTTCCACAGTATACCCAAACAGGTAAGACTATAACGGTAGCACCCGATTGTACGCGGGGTGCACTCTATTTGTTTTATATAACAATATTCATCATTTTTCGCTCTTTCGTAGTTGATGACGCAATATTATGTGAAAAATTTCTGCTGGAGCGGAATGTAACAAAATAACGCGACACTCACTTAAGGGCTTACCGAACATTTCTGTTTCATACATCTCTACCATCAACTCTTTGTACTGATTGGTCATGAATAATCTCTCCTTTTTTATACAATCTCTCCTTCATTAAGGCAAATGAACATTATTTTATGGCCACGTGTATACTGTTTGTCAGTAACAGCCTTATTAAAGATACTTATGCGACATTTAGGGATTAGGTCTCGAGCAATCTTTATACCCCCTTTTAGCACAAAATTACGCAATATTTAGGCCCATCATTAATTGGACCTCATTATGCCCTGCGTTCATCGGTGATAGCACAAACCGTTCGATGTTTAGATGTACATTGTACAACAGAACAACGATTTTCGCATGTTTTCCCCCTTCACGCTGATACCAGAAAGAAATATAGAACATTACTCCACACATCTTTTTGAAAACACCTTAGCTTGAACTTTTCCAGTGCCATCGCTTGTATTTTTTTAATTTTTTTTTAAGCATGTCAGTATTTTTCCGTCTTCTCTCTCTCTTTCTGTTTCACCCTCGATATAGAGAAGCGAAGAAAAAAAGGGGAAGTTCAGAATCATCATCAACTTTTTGATCTGCAAAAAATAACCAACTCATTGCACTGTGGTCCGAATGCTCTGCATCAGCAAAATGCCTATTAACGTTAGGTTATAAAGTGTTGTTAAAACAAATGAATATTTAACGTGTTGACATAAGCGAAATCTTCCATAAAAACTCACATCAAGATCACTGGTGTTGGTTTGAATAATGTTGTCAATCCTTATTGTCACCAAAACTTGCGACGATTCAGAAACATCAGCACTGTGCTTACCATAATCTGAATAAAGTGTCGAAAATGATAACCGACTTCAAAGTTGTTACTACTATGGCATGTCTTATGATCATAGTTCACATGAGTACAGAGAGACTGTGTGCTTGTAATGACAGTAGGATGATTAGGTATATAGATGTCTGGAAAGTTTCACTTCAAAGAAATGTTTATAACTATTTTCCAGTAATAGTACAGTTGCTCTCAGTTTTCCACACTAGCCGTCCTTCTTTTTTTTTTCTTTTTTTTTCTTTGTTCAGGAAAAGGTGATGTACTGTCGATCAGGGTGAGGTGCTCCTTGCCCTTAGATAACTCAATCAACAATCCATCCACATTTTAACGTGACGTTAATTCTTTGAAGACGAGTCCCGACTATACTCGGGTCGGTGTCTATGGGAAATAATATGTGTGTTGTAGCAAGTTCGTCACCAGTGGATTCAAAGTGTTGGTGAAGGAAGTGTTTATAAACAGGAGCCATATTGATTGGTGTTATTTTTTTTTTTTTGATTGATTTTTTTTTTTTAAGAGCACTTATGTCCCATGTCTGTACTGGTATAAGTGTCGATTCTAAACTCCGAAAAAAGAAAAAAAAAAGAAAGTTATGAACATCAGAAAACCGACAACGCTAAATTTGCGAAATTGATCAAAACTGCATAATATTGAGGTCTATTAAAATTTCAACACATCTCGTTGAATTAATGTGGACTTGACGGTTCAAGTCCACATTTATTGCTTACATGAGTCCAATATGTAGCAAGACAGATAATGTGTTTTAGTAAAAATGTGATTGAAAGCGATTGATTTTGTGTTATGATTCTGGTGGAAGTCTGCTGGTCAATTGCTTATACTTGCTCATTTATACCCAACACTTGTAGGAAAGTGCATGTAAGTAGATACGTGAACTGTTTCGTCTCATTGACAAACAATAAAGCGGATGCCTTTCAGTGCATGTGTCCTTGTGTGTAGTTCTGTTGTGTGTGCCCCCGTATTCATAATCAAAGTTTGGATCATGTGTAGTATGATCTCTGTTTCGCAATAGAGGAATTGTAATACGTTGAATTTCACTTCTTTGATCATATACAACATAAAACGTGACAGTATAAGCAGGGGCGGATCCAGGAATTCCATAAAGGGGAGGCACCTTTACAAAATTAAATGTGACGCACGCACCTTTATTTTTCTTTTTATTTCTTTTGTTTTTAATAACAAAAAAAAGAGGGATGCGCCCCCCCCCCCCCTCCCCCCGATCCGCCACTGATAAGTGTGCATACACTACGATGTATTCGACCGGGGGTTAGTAGTGCAGGGCGTTATCTTTCACCTGAGTAACTTCTTCTTCTTCTTCTTCTTCTTCTTCTTCTTCTTCTTCTTCTTCTTCTTCTTCTCCTCCTCCTCCTCCTCCTTCTTCGTGTTAGTCGTCGTCTTCTTCTTCTACTACTACTACTACTACTGCTTCATGTTTCTCTTACACTCGTCCGATAAAGGATTTTTTCAATACAATATAAAGTATATTATACACGAATGATGTCGTAAAAAAGAAACAATGCACTTTGTCATGGCAACAAAAATAGTAAATAATCACAATGATAGAAAACAGTGTTCCACTAAAAAAGCCACGCTTGTAAAATGTGGAACACTGGAACAAAACAACAACAGCACCAATTTGTTATACCAATAAGACATATTCATTTAAATTCTTCTATATACTATTGTACATTTTACTAATTGATATAATGATATAATGTTAGATATAATGTTAGATATAATGTTATCAATATAATTGATATAATGTTAGAGGGAAAACCGTGACAGCACACTAGCGACGGTTTTCTTAATCTAGATTTTTTTTTAACTCTTTATATGACTTTTTATAAGACTGATAAACCTCACTGTACCCGCAAATCGAGTGAGCGCGATCCTGAAAACCTGTCGGTATCTCCGGCAGTCCGGGCTGATAGGTTCTCGGGATCACACCAAAATATCTCCTGACTTTGCCTCCGTCGTCACTGTCGTCGCCGAATGAATCCACGACATTAAACTCAAAGTCGAAATGTACATCAACGTCAGAATTGGACAGTTTGATGGTTCACCAGAGAAAGCCATGGATAAGAAACGCAGCGCAGAGATTCCAACTTTGGCAAAGATAGGCATAATGACCTCCTGCATTGCACTTGTGCAGAGATTTTGGTCTCAAGAGTGACGTAACAATAGTCTCGGCTCGCTAAAGGCAGCGTGCTCCTGAGCGAAAATCAGTGAAAAAAATCGGCCAGTTTTGACTCACGATTTCTTCATAGCGTGAATATTTTAATTATTCAACATTCCCGTTAACCTGTTTAAAAGAACTTTCCCCTTTGGTACGACAACCAATATTCATGATGATTTTGATCAGTTTTACCCCCTTTTTAAAATTCCTTTAAGCATGTTAAGAGGCGCATATACTTTGCGTTACGATTGTTAGCAAGATTAGTTTTATTATTTTGATGAGATGCGTCAGATAATACAGATATGTATCCAATTTAACATGTTCAATTCAATCCTATTTTCTTTACATGGGGAAGAACACTCCCGTCAGCCAAGTGCTGGTTTTCAGAGGGGTCTACACAGACTAAAAATACAAACATAGATACAGTACACATACAGTTACAAAGACAAATACAAGACGAAAAATACCATAACGTGGTAAACTAATTTTTAGACACAAAAAAAACAAAAACAGTTTCAACATGGTATTAAAATACACCCATAAACAAAAACAAAAACAAAAAAGAGCATGTGAAAAGGAAATGAAATGTGGGTGTAGCGGAGTGTTATCAACGTTGCTGTGGCATGTGTCCACTCGCCGAACAGTGTAAAAGCAATGGGTATAGTATTGGGTAAGTATACATGAACCGAAGTACCATCGCACATCACACACATATTTAGTTCTTTTTTTCACGTGTATGATTTGACTAATTTCAAACTTATTTATTTTTTCATTCATTTTTCTATTCATTCAATTTTTTATTTATCTATTTATTTATTCATTTATTCATTTAGACCTCTTTAAAAATGCATGAGGTAATCTTTTTCAAAGCCGAGGGGCATGCTTTAAAATAACACATTACGCAATTATTTATGTTTCAGCAACATCGACAATGAATGACACATAAAACAATAAAACAAATGGAAACATTGAAACATGTACAGTAATGCAGCAGCTATAAATATGACATGATAAAACTTAGAAGTGTTGTGCGCATAAAACCATTGAAGAAAATAAAGCAAACAATTACGAGTGAAAATATTTCAAATGTAAACCAGTTTTTAAGATAAAAATGAGTGTGATGAATTAAGTAGGCATAAAGCAAACATGCCAAGGTGCACGTTTAAACAAACATACCGTGTACAAACTATAAATACCAAACGTTAAAGGGATCATACAGTTTTGGTTGAGACCTAATTTCAGGTTTCTAACATTTTTTTGGTGAGATGATGAGAAACCCCTTATGAAATACGAAAGAGCATGTAATTCTATGAATTCAACGTTTATTTGATGAAAATTGGTTTTGAAAAGGCTGAAATATAAAAAAAGAGCGATTCTAATAAAGTGTGAGACCCACACTTTGTTACGATAGCTTTTTTTTTACTTTGTTTTTGGATGTTTCAGTCATTCCAAACCCGATTTCCATCAAATAAACTTTCAATTCCTCTTCAAATAGTATGCTCTGTATTACATCGTAAGTGTTTTCTTGGTATTTCGCAAAAAGTTTAGAGCCCAATTCTCATCTCCACCAATACTGTACCATCCCTTTAAACAGTAGCAGCACTGCACGCTACTACTGTAATTCACTTTCTATGGCAAACCGACGTACAGAATATGATAAAAAGACAGAGATAGACATTTTCATCATCTTTAAAGAGAAAAACACGATTGCGAATTCCCGTTTGAAAGTGTTCATCAGCGCCGCCGGGTTTCATGAGCTAACAACTATTAAAAAAAGAAAAAAAAAAGAAAAAGGCCTTCAGCGCAACTTCTGGTGCCACCACCTTATGTATTCCTTTTTATGGTAAAAAAAAAAAGTTGGGCCGAGCCCCCCGGCCCCCCGGTTCCGCTGGCCATGTTCATAGTCGGTGAACAATATCATTCAACATTGAATGGCATTTTATTAAAAAGCAAGAAAAAGATTTGAGAAGGATCGTTTACCTAATAATAATCGAGTTTGGGTTTCGAAATGGTGTTGCACCTTAGATGCAGCGAATAAACGTAATGTACTTCAGCTATATTGGTTCAGGTCCATTCCTGATTTTATAAATCAGGACATAGTGTTGATAATAGAGTCTTTGTTCAATCGTTTGCCATCGAATGAGCGTCCAAAGATCTGTTGATGTGTCCAAATTAGCATTTACTAATCGAGCGAACATATTTGGACTTTTCTCAAGTTTTAACATTAGAGAAAATAAAAGGGGACCAAGAATTGACTCATAAGATACACCCGATTTCACTGAAAGGTAGCCTGGTATTAAAGTAACACATTGTTTTCTTTCATGTAAAGTAAGAAGTATGCCAAGATAAAACAGAAAAGTCTCATATCCAGTTTTTGTTCGAATTAATGGCCATATTTCGAAAACATGCATATTCTATCCAAAGATCTTTAGCTTGCAAATCAGCGCGCTATTTGCAGTTCGAAAAATGCTCACTAGTGAGTATTTCAACCTGATCGAATTTGTTGTTGCCGAAACTGCGTTCTCTATAGCACGAGCTTAGCATTCCTCACCGAGGCCATTTAGGAGCGCCTTCTGGTTGTTTTCGTCACGGTTACACATATTTTGTTACTTTAAGCTTCAGCATATGTAAGGAAAACGTCACCGTCGTTAGTAAACAACGAGTGCCTATCCACATCATATAGGCCTAAGTCATCCAAGAATTCATTTTTGAAAAAAAAAATCCCGAACAGCTTAAAAGAACGAAAATGAGAGATTTGGGGCTTAGTCGGTAACTTTGTGACAACGTATTAAGGACTGGTCGCGTAACCCCACCGATGCCTATATAGTACTCCAGAATAAACCAGAAACACAAATAAGATCAATTAGTGTGTGACTTGAGGGAGTTATATGCGTTAAATGCTGAATAATTTGGAAGAGACCTTCGGTATAACACAAATCATTGACCCTGTGTGGTTGAAAGGGTATTACTGTTGAGCATCTTAAAATTTGCGTCACCGAAGTATAAACAGAAGAACTTTGTCTGATAAAGGGGATATCTCATTGAGCGGCGAATGTTTGCGAACGTAGTGAATTTTACGCAAATGAGTTTCATTAGGGTTGCAATCAAATTCGTAAATAGTTGCAATTCAAGTTCGCAAACACTTTTCATTGTCGCCGCAAACAGTTTTCCTTGTCGCCGCCCCCCCCCCCCCCCCAGCAAAAAAAAAAAAGAAATAATAATAACAAGTTTAACATTTCTAGTCGCAAAGAAATGTTAAACAGGTGAATCGTCAGTAAAATTTATCCAAAACATGACTAAAGCTCAGGGTAGTTTTTCAGTTGATCCTTTTGATATCGGAGTCCCTTGAATAATCGTGAATCTGTCTGTAGTCGCATCTTCACACAAAGTTTGTATCTTCTGTCAGGGTTTCGTGCGAAATGTACATCGTTTTCCTGCCTGCCAGAACAGTAGATTGAGCGCGAGATTTCGTGAGGTTTTCGTTGATGTAGATATGTGCATCGTCTGGATCTTTCTGTCAAAGGTTGAGCCTGGCACCGTGTAGACTTGTTTTCTCGTGCTGTAGTCGCGAAATTCACGACACAGGACGGTCATGTACATATGTCCGCGTAACCAAAAAGAGGATGTTTTAGTGCTATGGGGGCGTTCTTCTCTAGGGGGTAGTTTGGGTACTATGTGGCTGCGGTAAAAAGTTTTAACCAACTATTTCAACTAATCAAAATCGAAGATTCATGAAATGGAAGTCTCTATACTAGTACACATTATGATCCACAATTATGCTGGCTTTCAGGTCCATGGTCTTAAAACGCGGTGATCCCATCTCCCCGCGCAATCATTCACTATGCGAAGAACGCCCTCGTCTTGAAGTTGGAGCAGTCTTTTGTATTCTTCGGGCATTGCGTGCCTGTTTTTCGCGTAATCCATTACAACTGGGTCGTAATAGTGGTGTTGCAACGTTCTGTTTGTCGGATCGACGTTAAAAGGGTAGAATCCGAACAGTGTGATTCGTGAACAGAACTGAGTCGCTGCTGCGTACATAGCCAGACCAGAAGATGGATGTCGAACGCTAAATGCCCTGAATGAGGAATGAGGAAGGGAGGACATGTTGATTTGTTTGTATTTAGTAACGGGCATTATGACTGCTTTTGTTCTTCAAATTCACCCCGATCTAAAGAAAATCACATTTCATTTAGTGTATATTAGCAGTAGCGATCTTACAAATACTTTTACAAGTGCAGAGGGAGAAAACTGATTACAATCTTTCATAGTGCATTTTTCTTGTCCTTAACTGGATAAACGGAGAGTTAAATTTACTGACAAAATTTATCAAAATACTTTTGTTTACTTAAAGGACAATCTCACCGTCATAATAGACACGTGGATTGAGAGAATGCAGCAATATTAGTACAACAGTTTAGTGAAAGTTTGAGGAAAATCAGACAATTCGTTCAAAAGTTATGAATTCTTGAAGCTTCAGTTCCACGATCGCTGGATAAGAAGATTACGACAGCTTGTGATATCATTTATGTGTAGAATGATATAAAGAAAATACAAAGAAAACTCAACATATTTTCACTTTTCTTTCATAATCAATGAACACATGACTTGCCTCTTTCAGAACAAGGCAGGGGAGTAATACTACCTTTAACGTATCATGTCAGTTACAAGTTGAGGAAATATGTACTTTTTTAAGAAAGTGAAATTTTATGGAATTCTCTTTATATTTTCCTTATGATATTGTTCTACGTATGTGACATCGTCAACTGTAGTATAGTCTTCCTATCCAGCAGTGACTGCAAATTCATAACTTTTGAACGGATTGTCCGATTTTCCTCAAACTTTCACCTATGTGTGCTACTTATATTGCTGCATTATCTCAATCCACATAAAATGCTGAACTTGTCCTTTAACAAAAGGAGAGAATCAATCTATCGATATTATATATAATTATATATATATATATATATATATATATATATATATATATATATATATATATATAGTTGTCTCCCCCTCAAAAAAGAAAAGAAAAGAGAAAACCAACTTTAAATCATTATTGTAGGAAACCAAAACCAAAAGAGAAATGCGGATTGAGGCAAAGCAGCAAAATTAATAGAACATTAATAGTGAAAGTTTGAAGAAAATGGGACAATCGACGCAAAAGTTTTGAATTATTTATGTTTTGGTGTTGGAGCCACTGGATAAGGAGACAACTAGAGTTAATGACATCCTCTATGTGGACAACTTTTATAAAGAAAATATACAGAAAATTCAACATGCTTTCACTTTTCTTGCGTAATGAAAGAGCACATGACTAACCGCTTTCAAAAAGCAGAGGGAATAATTACCCTTGACATGATATTTTATGTCAGTATCAAAGTGATGGCATGTGTAACTTTCATGAAAAAAATAATCTTTGTGGAATTCTCTTCTCCCACGTAGGTACTTCGCAGTCCCCGTATGCGGTCAGCGCGGCCAAGATAATGACATTTTGCCATTCTTGCAGATGAATTTCTGAGTTGTCAGCCCCCACGCGCCTGGCACGCAGGTCACACAGAATACCCGCAAGAAGAACATTAGTAGCACGCATCCAGCAAGTAAGACACATATGCACAACTCGCGCAAATCCTTGTCCGCCCTCAGAAATTGTCCGGTATGCTGGAAAATCCTCACACGCAACAAGCCCGCGTAGCTTGCCCGGAAAGGTGTGACAAGGCCTTAACATGGTTACGGGTAAAAAGGATTTGCGTGCACACCTCCTAGCGACTACGGGTGAGATACATGCTAGGTACTGTTACGTGCAGGTTATCTGCGGGGACCTCTGGGTAGTAAAAATTGTTCTTCGCAAGTCGCACGCAAGGCCTGCCCGGAAAGATGTGACACGGCCTGTTGTGAGTTTGTTGCGAGTATGGATTTTTTTTTTTAGCACGCAGGAAAATTTTCTGCGGGCGGACAAGAATGTTTACGAGTTTCGCACTTATGTCTTATTTGCTAGACGCGCGTTACTTACCTTCTACTTGCGTGTATTCCGTTTGACCTGCGTGAGAACTTTTAAACTGATCCTTTTTCTGTTACGAGCGACTTACGGGTACTGCGAAGTACCTGCGTTGGAGTTGTCTGCAAGGTGCTGCCGGTAAGGGTCTTCTGTACTGGTGTTCTGCATGCGTGTACCCCCGCAACTCACTCGGAACATATTTTGAACATGCTCAAGGCCTTGTCATACCGTTTCTGGGGAAGTTTGACTTACGGGGAAGCAAATTTGCTGCCCGGAGCTCTCCGCAGTTGGTCCGCACCTGACAGTACCTAGCGCGTATCTCGCCTGTATTTGCCCGGAGGTGCGCACGCAAGTCCGATTTACCCGCAGCTAAGTTTATAGCATGACCAAAACTTTTTCCGGGTGAGTCGTGGGAATTGCCCGCTGAGGTACACGCAGAACTCCAGTAGGAGGCCCTTAGCGGCAGCACCTCGAAGGCAACTTCCACGCATGTATTTCGCAGTCCCCGTATGCGGCCAAATTAATGACATTCTGTGGTACTTCAGCTGCTATTCCTTCAGAGGAATTCCTTCACTGAGTTGTCAGCCCCACGCACCTGGCACGCAGGTCACACAGCATACCCGCACGAAAAACAATCGTAATAGCTTACTCGAGCCTTCAACTCGGGTGAGCTAAATAAGTGTCTTGCCTGCCTTTACTGCTGCAGCAGGACCATATCACCATAACTCCTTGACCGTATTATAAATCTCAAGCCCATCCATTGGTTTTTAGTTCAGTTACCAAAATGTGCAGGCAAATCCACTTTTAACTGCACATTTTGGTAACAGTTGATCCCGTCAGGTATAGGTGCACTATCGGCACATTTTGATAAATTACCAAAATGTGCAGTTGCCAAAATGTGCCGTAACATGGCCTACTAGCGGACGTGCCGAGTGGACTGCAGCCATTTCGAGCCGCTTTCGTACGAGACTGGCGGCCACGTCCACGCAATCGAAAAGTCCTTGTACGACTGTACGTACGCCGTGACTGCGCAGTAATGCAAATTAGTCATATCTATCGTGCACTATAAGAAAATTTATGCACGTCACGTGGTATCAATCTGGCCAATCAAAAATCTTGCTGTTGAGGCACTATTTACTCTGCACTAATATATCATAATTATAATGTATACACAAAAGAGTTGGTCAAACACCTATTCCGCTTTGTGATATCCTAAGAAAAACAACACATGAACCAGTCCGTTCCTGTCTACGGTTCAGCATATCGTCACTGAACAAACCCTCTTATATAACCAAATATCAGATATATACGTACCTTTTCGCGGGAAACACGGCTATTCTGGGGCTATAAGCAAATGACAGTTGAATGTTGAGGAATTCTCGAAGAAATGACAGTGACTCTCGGATGTTCATGATTTTTGACTTGGTTAACAGTTTAATGTACCACAGGACGCTTCCATTTATTTGGGCAATTCTATGGAACAATCTCTCACAATCAGGAGTAAAGTTTTGGGCAGTTACGTTATGATTCATTTTAACACATGCAGCAAGTTCGCGAGATTGTTCGGAGTTAAAGGTCATCAAGTTAACCTTTGAACCCACATCACGTGCGTAGACACCATCGAAGTAGGCAAGATTCATGCGTACAATCATATCCGCTCTGTCAATGACGTCACCACACGCGCTTCCCAGAAGCACCCCAGCATTCCCGACGACGGAGCAGGACTGTACTTCCGGCACACTTACTGTTTGGTTATATTTCCGGATTCGCGATTGAGTTCCTGACGGTCGCATCTCTGCGAACGGGATGTCGTGTCGGAAAATTTGAACGACGGACTGCCTGGACAATCGTGCTCGGGAAACTTGTTGTCTGTATTCCAGGAGAACAGAAAAATCCAGGTGACGATTTAATAAGTATGTTTCGTTCTTTTTTTTTATCAAAGTCAAATCAATGATTACTTTCCAATACGGCATTTTCATTTATTTTTCATTTATTTATTTTCAAATCCAAATAATACAAAATTATTGCTACATAGGAATAGCATTTTGTACAAGAAGGTGGGAGTGTTATAAAGTAAATACAAACAATAGTATAACAAAAGTATAATACATACCTGCAACTTCAAGCACATAATATGAACCCACATAATTTACAAATAATTTGATCTTCATGAAATCACTTTGAGTTGAAATAGCACTAGTTTAGAAACGAATATTGAGGGAACTTGCATAAGAAGCAAAGCTTGTACAATATTAGCAAGTTCCCCGAGTAAAAACAAAAACAAAAACAAAAACAAAAAAAAAAAACCAGTCTATGCATACGTGGGTAATCCAAATAAACGAATATATCCAAATAAATGCATTCATCTCTCTTACATCGTCTTTGGCATTTGAAATGAAGGAAGTAAAACTTACTGAAAATGTAAGAAAGTATTAAAGAAAACAGGTAAAAACAAATCAATTCCTACTCTGCAAACACCTGGTAATTAGAATATTGCTGTTGGACCTACAATACCTAGAACTCAAGGCAGGAAAGGTTTTACCCTTCCCTCCTCCCCTTCCAAGTTTAAACATGGTGCATGACATTTTATGAAATCAAACGTCCACACAACATGAATACAGATATCAACCCTTTGCTGTAGTGATGATAATTTATCAATTAGGTAATATTCGGTTGATTTGATGATATTCTCACGTGTTTTTGATCATATCGTTTTCTTGAGACCAAACATGCCAAAGCCACACATGAAATGAAAATAGCACGCCGTAATTGTTGCAATCATTGTCACTGACTATCGCTTTATAGTCAGGTCGCTTAATGTCAAAATTTGGGCTTACCGTTACAGGGCGGATAAAAGCACCAAATTTTTGAGAGGTGATCCCCTAGGACCTTCTCATTAATATTAGAGTAGAAGCTCTTTTGAATTTTTTTTTAAATTTTGGGGTGAAAATGCTGAATTTCAATGTTTCTTAATATTCATGATAGATATATACCGCATTTGCGTAACTAAGGGAATATGACAACATATAAGTTAAGATCTGTTGTGAATTGATTTAATTTTCATGGAACTGAAAACAAACCTAAAGTTGAGACCATGATCAACATCAAAGTATTTGAAACATGGAGTTGGTGGAATTAATTACTGATCAAAATGTAATATACACATATTATATACCGATCAAATATATGTATACAGTTTAAATAGACAGAAAATAGTTTTTGAAATAACCAGTTTTCCTACTCAGTGGCGGATCCATGCAGGTGGGGGCGCAATGGGCGCGCCCCTTTCTATTTTTTTTTAACAAAAGTAATAAAAAAAGAAAAAATGGAGGGGGAGGGCATACGCCCCCTTTAATTTTGTAAAGTCGCCCCTTCCCCCTTACGGAATTCCTGGATCCGCCCCTGCTACTCCCATGCTCTGAGACTCTGAGACTCACTTTACACTGAAATTATTTTGCAGTGCAGTAAAATTTATTTGTGGATACAGTGCACTCCTGTTATAACGAACGCGATAATATTTTTCGTTCCCTTACAACGAAGTAAGAAATCAGGTCCCAAAACTATCATCTATCTTTCTACACTTTACTGTTCGGTTATAACGAAATTTCGATATAACGGAAAAAAAAAACTGCCGGTCCCGACGACGTTTCTTATAACGGGGGTGCATTGTACTGTCTTCTTATGGAAACATTGGACTCCCGTCATAAATCTAGCAAGCTCTAAATTCCATGAAATTGGATGGTCATCGAATAATCAGCTACACATGTATTACTTGAACCAGAAACAGCCACATTGTAAAGACAGACATTTTAGAAACCACTGTTGAGGATGTTAGACTACATTTCTTGAAGATCAGAAAAGGCCCACTAAGCGCAGAGCATTAGCTGTTCAAAAATGTTTCTTCTGTGAGAAAGGCGCAGAGAGTGAAGGATGTCCTCCATGAAATGTCAACATTCGACGCTGATAAAAATATCCCTGACATGATCACAGAGCTCAATGACACCTTACTCATGGCCAGAATAGGAGGAGATCTCATTGCAATGGAAGCAGAACATCATTGACATGTCTCGTCAAGCTCAGAAATAGATATCGCAGTCACACTCGCAAGGCAGGCCAGACGCCAGAAAACATAAATGAGAGGGCTCCTATTCTAATGTTGTTTCATGATCCTCAAGGAATCCGTGCGCCAAATTTGATGCTTTTATCCGCCGTGTATAGAGCAAAACGGAAAAAAGCACGCAAAAGAACAACAACAATCTTTTTAAGGGGGAGGGGGGGGGGGGGGGGTCCAGCCACTTTTGCCCTATTATACCCCCAGCAGTTTAGAGACATTACGCAAGATGCTCCTACCGTAATGTACAAATTCAGGTTTTAAACCAAACCACAAATAAAAATATATGTTGTCAGCGTATCACCCATGTAATAACATGAAAAGTGAGGGTTTGCCATAAGTGTCGGCTATTTTGGAATTTGATCTTTTTATGTGTGTGTGTGTTTTCCTTAAAAATTCCAGGAGGGCTCCTATACACTACTATTATTTACTAGTCCTCAAGGAATCCGTGTGCCAAATTTGATGTTTTTACCCGCCGTGTGTAGAGCAAAACGAGAGAGAAAAAAAAAAAAAAAACACGCGAAAGAACAAGCGAACGACCACTTTTTAAGGGGGGGGGGGGGGGGGGGGGTACCGCCACTTTTGCCCTATTAACCCCCCCCCCCCCCCCCCCGCAGCAGTTTAGACACATTACGCAAGAATATAAACAATGCTCCTTTATACCGTAATGTACAAATTCAGGTTCTAAACCAAACCATATATATATATATATATATATATATATATATATATATATATATATAGACAGCGTATCACCCATACAATGACATGAAAAGTGAGGGGTTTGCCATAAGTGTCAGCCATTTTGGAATTTGATCTTTTTATGTGTGTGTATTCCAGGAGGGCTCCTACTCTACTATTGTTTACTAGTCCTCAAGGGATCCGTGTGCCAAATTGGATGTTTTTATCCGCCGTGTATATTTAGAGCAAAACGGAAAAAACACGCAAAAAAAAAAAAAATCGAACAACCAATTTTTTAAGGAGGGGGGGGGGGGGGGGGGGTTCCCGCCACTTTTGCCCTAACCCCCACCCCCAAGCAGAACACAGAACACAGAACACCTGTGGACATACAGAAGGCAGTGCTCGTATTTGTATAGCGGTTAGTTTCGATTCAGAAGTATAGGGATATAAAAACGAGACCAAATTGGTTGAAAATTCATTTATTATGACTAAGCTACTCATTTGGAAATGCTATCATAGCTTGATAAGCGTATCTATGTCCGACAAACAAAATGACACCAACAAGGTTTTGCCACCTCGGGTGGTACCAACAACTAGTCCATGGGCCAAGACCCGAAAAATGGGTTGTTCCATAGAGCTGTAAAATGCAGCTCTATGGTATGCTCACAGGTGTTCTGTTGTAAACGCGGTGCGCTTAGTCTTTATTCAAGGCAGCGAAGGGAATATCCAAATGGCTATGATGTCCACAGCTGTCACGCGGTGCACTTAGTCTTTTTTTAAACCAATGTACCGTTATCATATCTAAAGTTCCTCATAAAAGGGATTATCTATACTGTTTTTATACTACCCTATCAACAAATACATCAGTTTTAAACAAAAATCACTCTGTTCATTTACAATATTATTTATTATAATGTATCGTAGTGTACCGGTACATTGTTTTTGCATTATCTTACATTGTTGGATGGAAATAAAGCGACATTGGCGTGGTATTAGCGTTTTCACCGTAGCGTTTTCGCCGGAAAATGATAAATAATTGAAAAATGCGGTAAAATTCACGAGGAATTGCTTTTGTTTAATTTTGTTGTTTTTAGATTTAGGATATACAATGTATCATATGCTTTGGATATTCCCTTCGCCGTCTAGAATAAAGATTAAGCGCTGTGGACATCATAACCTTTGGATATTCCCTTCGCTGCCTTGAATAAAGACTAAGCGCACCGCGTTTACAACAGAACACCTGTGAGCATACCATAGAGCTGCATTTTACAGCTCTATGGAACATACAGAAGACAGTGCTCTTCTTTGTATAGTGGTTAGTTTCGATTCAGAAGTATAGGGATATAACAACGAGACCAAATTGGTTAAAAATTCATTTATTATGACTAAGCTACTCATTTGGAAATGCTATCATAGCTTGATAAGCATATCTATGCCCGACAAACAAAATGACACCAAAAGGTTTTGCCACCTCAGATGGTACCAATATCTGGCCTGGCCCATGGACTAAACCCATTTTTCGGCTCTTGGCCCATGGACTATAGTTGGAGTCGAGAAATTTTCTCGATCAGAGCGATACAATTAGCGCGGTAATTTTTGTGTTCACATTGTCAAATAGCGCGCTATTTCGCTATCGGGAAAATTTCCCATGTCAGAAAATAGCGCGCTATTTGGAGACATCGGGCTGATGTGAAAACGCCTAAAGTGCATTCTTTGTTGTTGTTGTTGTTGTTGTTGTTGTTGTTGTTGTTGTTGTTACGTGACCAACTTGTGAGTATTTGTATGTATTGTTTTATTGCTGTTTTTCTCACCTCTATGTTTCTGATACCATGGACCTACCACACATAATTATGGACCATCAACGGAGGTCTTTCTTTGATCCAATGTTCATCACCGCCACCTGATTATGTGCATCTTAATGAGTACATTCAGACGTTTGGACAATGACGATTGTGTAATCGTGCATCATCACTGACAAAAGAACCCGGTTTCCCTCATTTCAGTCATATTTGGCTGAGGTGCCTTTTCAGACTCAACTGCCTTTGAATAAACACAATGATGGGGAGCAGCAAACCTGAAACAAGGACAAATTTGCGTCACAAAATTGGTAATTACTGAAGCGGCCACTTGCGGCCATGCATGTAACATCCCTGAATGGCAAGACAAGCATGTCGTCTACTGTCACTGCCCATGTTTACTCTGAAACAATGTGCGACAAATGGGGAAAATAGATTACAGATCACAGTCAATCTGCTTAATTATTTGCTTTTTCTTGTAAAGTACTTGCATTTCGCAAATGAAATTGCTTTAGCGATGATTTCGCAATATACACTACAACTGCACATGCATTTTTCTTAATTTAAGCAAGGAGGTTTTATACATGGAGTTCCAACTGGCTGTAATTATTCAAACAGTTGTCAGATTTCTATTGATGTACAAAGGAATTCCACAGGTGCACTTGTGCCTTTGATGATCGATGTTCCAAGCCGCCGTCTTGCTGAGCAATCTGAAGATTCATTTTGAACGTTATCATAATGTTGACCATATTTTGCTTATTTGTTTATTAAATGAAATGAAATTTCACTTAATAATAAAGCATGTAAAACAAAAGTCATTTCCCTTCAGAAATTTGCGCATAAGTGTAAATCAGAGCTGTATCATGTGAAAATGTTTAAAACTGTACCATCCTGGAAAGCTGGTTTTATCACTTTTCGACTTAATTTCCTCAAATGAAACTAATATGTAATAATCTTCAAGTATAATTCTTTACTGATAGATATATCAGATTAGTGCCCGCATATGCCCAATCGAGTAATTTTCATCTTCATTTCAGCATCTTTTCCTCAATTTCTGTTCGCGCATCCTCGTGTCTGTACCACCTACCTTTTATAAGAAGGGATAGCAAAAAGTAATTACCATCACAAAGACATATTTTTATGTTTTTATGTGTGTGAGGATGAAGTCGGACTCTAAGACTCAGTGAGAGAATGAAGGAGGCATGACTGCTTTGCTCTGGAGTCAAAACGCAAGTGTGCTTTATTCATTGTTCTCCAGTATATCAATCCAACACATGTACATTTGATGTATCACTGTACATTATATTTACAAAACATGACCCGGTGACTTTCCGGTGTTGTTTACAATGTATTGCTGATATGGTGTGATGAGGTGATGATGAATGACGGGGAGAGCGGAAAGGAAGTAGGAACAGAAAGTAGCTGTCGGCGTATCAAAGATCATGATGAGAGAAAGAAACCAGAGAACGATAAGAACTTGACAGTGGAAGGGTGGCGGTGAGATGGCTGACTATGGAATGAATGAAACATGCTGTTTACTGCTACACCATAGATAGTCACAATATGTCTCGTGCAGACACAATATCCCTTCCCTTCTTGGAAAAGAAACACATCGGACAACGGACCGCAGTTTATTTCGCAGGAGTTCGCGGAATACATGAAAGCGATCGCCGTCGAACACCGCCGCGTCACAACCTACCATCCACAAGCAAACGCGTAAGTTGAGAGATTCAACGCTACTCTCATGAAAGCGATCAGAACAGCGAGAAATAGCAACCGTGATTGGCATCGAGCTATGCTAGCTTTTCTGCTAATCCATTGCGCTATGCACGCGTGGGTTCGAATCCCATCCTCGTCGCCATTTTTATGTTATTATGTGTATGAGGATGAAGTCGGACTCTAAGACTCAGTGAGAGAATGAAGGAGGCATGACTGCTTTGCTCTGGAGTCAAAACGCAAGTGTGCTTTATTCATTGTTCTCCTGTATATCAATCCAACACATGTACATTTGATGTATCACTGTACATTATATTTACAAAACATGACCCGGTGACTTTCCGGTGTTGTTTACAATGTATTGCTGATATGGTGTGATGAGGTGATGATGAATGACGGGGAGAGCGGAAAGGAAGTAGGAACAGAAAGTAGCTGTCGGCGTATCAAAGATCATGATGAGAGAAAGAAACCAGAGAACAATAAGAACTTGACAGTGGAAGGGTGGCGGTGAGATGGCTGACTATGGTATGAATGAAACATGCTGTTTACTGCTACACCATAGATAGTCACAATATGTCTCGTGCAGACACAATACATATCTTTCTTTGAAAGTGGCTGGTAATTATGCAATGAGACACGAGTCAATTGTCTTCGTATCGGCACGGCAGATCCTGTTTGGCACATGCTTCAGATATTTTTGAGCGGCGGCTTCGAACATAGATCAAAGGGAATAACTCTGTTGTTACTCCATCTCTTCAACCTCCTTGATTTAACGTGTTTAAGAGAGTAATTATCTTCTGTGCACGTAGTTTTTAGATTTCTCAAAGCGCCGTCTTGTTTTTATCCAGGCTGGCTGTCGGTGGACAACACTGGATCAAAGCAGGAAAGCATTTTCAAAATGTTTTTTTTGTGACGCTTTTGACAGAAACAGGTACACGAATTAATTAACGAGCGATGAATGTCCATGCGTAGTAGTCCATGGGCCAAGAGGCGAAAAATTGGTCATTGGTACCATCTCAGGTGGCAATACCTTTTTGGTGTCATTTTGTTTGTTGGGCATAGATATGCTTATCAAGCTATGATAGCATTTCCAAATGAGTAGCTAAGTCCTAATAAATGAATTTTTAACCAATTTGGTCTCGTTTTTATATCCCTATACTTCTGAATCGAGGCTAACCGCTATAGAAACAAGAGCACGGTCTTCTGTATGTCCATGGAGCTCACGGTATGTCCACAGGTGTTCTGTTGTAAACGCGGTGCGCTTAGTATTTATTTAAGGCGGCGAAGGGAATATCCAAAGGGTGATGCTGTCCAGAGCTAAACGCGGTGCGTTTAGTCTTTATTCAAGACGGCGAAGGGAATATCCAAAGCCTATGATACAGTGTAAATCCCTTTATCTAAAAAACAAACAAAAAAGCAATTCCTCGTGGATTTTGCCGTATTTTTTATTATTCATCATTTTCCGGTGAAAACGCTGAGGTGAAAACATATAATGCCACGCCAATGTAGCTTTATTTCCATCAAACAATGAACCGGTACACTACAATACGTAATAATTATAATTATTATTATTATTATTATTATTATTATTATTATTATTATTATTTATAATGCGCTTTTCCCACAAGGCCCAAAGCGCTTACAATCAATTCAAAACATGTACGACAGTATGTACGACAATAATAAGTACTATTGTAAATGAGCAGAGTGATTTTTGTTTAAAACTGATGTATTTGTTGAGAGGGTAGTAAAAAAAAAACAGTATAGATAATTCCTTTTATTAGTAACTTTAGATATGATAACGGTACATTGTTTTGTTTTGTTGGTTTTTTTGCAGTGTTTACCAGAACTGATATTGTTGTTAATCAGACAAACACACACACACACACACACACACACACACACACAGACACGGAAACAATTGTCACACAATTAGTCCATGGGCCAAGACCCGAAAAATGGGTTACTGGTACCACCTGAGGTGGCAAGTTCTAATTGTGCATTTTGAAATGGCATATATCTAAGGTATATTATTTTGCTATAATAGCATTTCCAGAGTAGTAGCTTAGTCATAGATTTCAGCCATCAACCCGACCAATGCCAAATATCTTTCATTGTTGGATGGAAATAAAGTGGCGTGGCATTAGCGTTTTCACCGTAGCATTAATGATAATATATAATATATATATATATATATATATCATAATTGAAAAATACGGCAAAATCCACTAGGAATTGTTTTGTTTTGTTTTGTTTTGTTTTTGTTTTTTTTTGCTTTTTAGATAAAGGGATATACACTGTATCATTAGCTTTGGATATTCCCTTCGCCGTCTTGAATAAAGACTAAGCGCTGTGGATATCATAAACATTGGATATTCCCTTCGCTGCCTTGAATAAAGACTAAGCGCACCGCGTTTACAACAGAACACCTGTGGACATACAGAAGACAGTGCTCTTCTTTCTATAGCGGTTAGTTTCGATTCAGAAGTAAAGGGATATAACAGCGAAACCAAACGGGTTAAAAATTCATTTATTAGGACTAAGCTACTCATTTGGAAATGCTATCATAGCTTGATAAGCATATCTATGCCCGACAAACAAAATGACACCAAAAACGTTTTGCCACCTCAGTAGTCCATGGGCCAGGCCAGATATTGGTACCTTCTGAGGTGGCAAAACCTGTTTGGTGTCATTTTGTTTGTCGGGCATAGATATGCTTATCAAGCTATGATAGCATTTCCAAATGAGTAGCTTAGTCATAGTAAATGAATTTTTAACCAATTTGGTCACTGTTATATCCCTATACTTCTGAATCGAAACTAACCGCTACAGTAAAGAAGAGCACTGTCTTCTGTATGTTCCATAGGGCTGTAAAATGCAGCTCTATGGTACGTTCACAGGTGTTCTATTGTAAACGCGGTGCGCTTAGTCTTTATTCAAGGCAGCGAAGGGAATATCCAAAGGTTATGATGTCCACAGCGCTCAGTCTTTATTCTAGACGGCGAAGGGAATATCCAAAGCGTATGATACAGTGTATATCCTTTTATCTAAAAACGTCAACAACAACAACAAAAGCAATTCTTCGTGAATTTTACCGTATATTTCAATTATTTATCATTTTCCGGCGAAAACGCTACGGTGAAAACGCTGATACCACGCCAATGTCGCTTTATTTCCATCCAACAATGAAAGATTATGCAAAAACAATGTACCGGTACACTACGATACATTATGATGAATGATAATTATTTTAAATGAACAGAGTGATTTTTGTTTAAAACTGATGTATTTGTTGATAGGGTAGTATAAAAACAGTATAGATAATCCCTTTTATGAGGAACTTTAGATATGATAACGGCACATTGGTCTAGATAAAGACTAAGCGCACCGCGTGACAGCTGTGGACATCATAACCCTTTGGATATTCCCTTCGCTGCCTTGAATAAAGACTAAGCGCACCGCGTTTACAACAGAACACCTGTGGACATACAGAAGGCAGTGCTCTTCTTTGTATAGCGGTTTAGTTTCGATTCAGAAGTATAGGGATGTAAAAAATGTACCAAATTGGTTAAAAATTCATTTATTATGACTAAGCTACTCATTTGGAAATGCTATCATAGCTTGATAAGCATATCTATGCCCGACAAACAAACTGACACCAAAAAGGTTGTGCCACCTCAGATGGTACCAACAACGTTTCGGGTCTTGGCCCATGGACTACAGATGGTACCAATATCTGGCCTGGCCCATGGACTATAGTAGGTCCATGCTGATACACAGTGCTCAATGAAAAGTGTCTGAACCGTAACATCAATAGCTAATATTTTAATTGTGTGTTTCCTCCATACTTTTAACTAGTAATGTTTACACAATGCTTGTATATTCCTTGTATCATATTTTCAGTTTTCAAATGCTCTAATACATCAATTTTTGGATACGTATATATGTTCTTGGTATATTGTATTCGAGTGATCCACGTCTCGCAAGTTCAGCTTTTCAGTAGTGCCTAATTCCCTTTTCCATCTCTGTGTTACTTTTTGTTATTTTATAGCAAAATAGCGTTGCTTATCTCTTTATGACATAATCATGATATTCTGTATTATGTTCTATAACTTGCGCTTTTACAAGTTCTCAAACGTTCTCAAAACAAAAATTCTCAAACGTATGCCTGTACTTTGTATCATGTCTCATCTGTTGTTGAATGGAAATAAAGATATCATTTGATGAAATCCAAATAAAACTGATTATTACCTATACGAGGTAGTTTTGCGAGGCAATTACAGTTGGTATTTTGCAGGGTCAGGAGTTCAGCGGGCGACTTTAGAGCATATCACGAGCATCCGGGGTTTTACATACAGTGGATTCCTGTTATAACGAAATCCTCGGGACCGGCAGTTTTCTTTTGTTATATCGGAATTTTGTTATAACCGAACAAATAAACAACAGAAATACATAGAGTGGAGGATATTGCAGCCCAAATTTTTACTTCGTTATAACCAGAATTTTGTTATAACCGTGTTCGTTATAACGGGAGTGCACTGTAAAACAGGGAGGTGGGAAGAGAAAGAGTGGAATCTCTCTTCCCACCTCCCTGCACTATATGTAAACATTGCGATCGACCACGAACAGAAAACATTCAAGGACGTCGCTGCGTGTCGATTACACGCCTTCAAGAGGTTATACATGTAATGTATACACAAAATTGGCCGTTTCCCTGGGATGTTCGTCTCCCTTTTACACAAACGAGCCAAGGGAATATTCGTTTCAAATGACGGCCGAGTTTAAAGTCTGTTGATAGTACATGTATTATGATCCCCTCACCAGACTGCCAGATACTCTCGGCCTCGCTAGTGCAGCGGCGTGTATCATATGATTATTTATCTTTAAAATTGTAGGCAGGCTGTTCCGCATGCCAAGTGACTTGTTGCCTGATACCATATCTATCTGTCTAATCTATCATATCACTGCAATTAATGTTACTATGGTATAGCGCGAGAATGGAGGCTGGATACAGCTCCGTACAACTGTTTTGGGTACATGAAATGGTACGTGAAGCATATGTGCATTTTTCATTTTTACTTTTCATTTTTACATATTCATTTAGAAAATGGGATTTCAGTATTCAGATCCCGTGTGCATTTCTCATGTCATTCTTGGGCCTTTCACAAACAAATTCTTCACTTTAATCAAGAATGCGAAAGATCAGTCTTAGTGTTTTACTCATTTCAAATTCTACTCAGATGAGAATAGTCCAAGTTCGGAAGTAATAGATAATTCAAAATTAAGAGAATAGGCTAAGGAATCATATCAATCATCAAATCTATGACAAGGAAGATTGAGCTGATTTCTGAAAATAAACATAAATATGCAAAAATGAATAGGCCTAAATGCTTTGAGCCTCCATATTAGACTTCAATCTAAGATAAAGAAGAGATTTCAAAGTCGATAAACACTGCCTCTATATGCTGTCTATACATTTCAATGAAATCGAAATAAGGCAGAATAAGTTAATTATTCAAGAGGAAAATAACATTTTTGAAACACCTACGCATACTTTTCAGGTCATTACTTGCATCTTGCAGAATTTAATCATCCTCTCCGATCCATATTTCATTCTATGTATATATTTATTGTCCATAAGGTGGAAAATATTCATGAATCAAGTGGCATACATACTGTAATTACACATACATAGAGCACGAATTCCAAAATGAAACAGAAACATATAATAGAAAAGACAATAAAAAAACACATTTAATTAATTATATAAATCTTTACACCAAATAAAAAAATGCATTCACAAAATACATGTACAATACTGCACCTGTTTCTTCTAAAACCCACGTGCATAGGCCTAAATAAGTGTAGACAAATGTATTTAACTTGTCTTCCTTAATACCTGTATACTTATGTGTGTGTGTGTTAATGTTTATGTTTATCATATGAATATGATATGAATATTAACGTATATAAAATACCAGTATCTTACACCACCTTAAATGAATTCCAAACACAGTAAAATTAACAAAGAATCACAATAACACCTCCGCCACCCCTCAAACCTAGTTCACAGACACAAGCAGACACAAACATAAATGCCTGTGTGTTTGTGGCTGTGTTGCGAATGAAAACCTTGACTAATTCATTTGTTATTACTTAATGAATGATGTGAATGAATCATGTATGTCTGAATTCATCAGGAACAGTCAGAGTATTGGTTAGCAAACACGTTAGAACGAATTAGTCGCTTTTATTTCATATCATCTATGTATCTCATTGACTTATCTGGTTTGACAGGTATAAGGTAAGATGTAGATAATATTTGTTTGCTCTTCTAAATCCGTGAATTACACTAGGTCCCTCCCCCTCTCTCTCTCATCATTTTCTCTCTCTTTTTATCGTTTGGTTAATCGTCAGCTCCCACCCTCCTTATCCAGCGGCACCATGTAGCATAACAATGCCATAAAAGTAAAACAATTAAGTCTTCTGACAATGCTTACCTCATCGTTAGCGATGCGTTCTCGTTTAATTGAGTCCAGCTGACGTATGTGTTATTTTTCAGTGGTTCTAAGGAATTCAGTTGAAATGAAGAGATTATCATTTCCATTGTGAAGCAGTCAAAGTTTGTTTTCTTTTGTCATCGTTGAATATTTCACGTTACCCTCTCACGTAGAGAACATCAGTATATGCACATTGCAAGATTCGGAAATGTGACTATCAGTATATTTCTTTAATCAAACAGAACTTTGCCTATTGGATTGTAAAAATAAAAAAAAAATGTGAAACGAATGCCACATTTACAGTATTGCATGAAATGTAACTGAAAGTTCTATAAAATATGTGCAACATGTACTTCCTCCTAGACCTATACTGTCAAGGCAAACGAAATATGGTTTTTCGCCCGAATTAACCAAGGTTTGCGTATCCATTCACTCTAAAAACACAAATGTTGAATTAGCATTTAAAAGGGCCGAGGAGTGACAACATTTTCAAAGTGTTGGTTTTCCTGCTAGATTCAACATTTAAAATGTTATCTTAAAAGTTGGATGCAACACTTTAAGAATGCTGTTACTCCTCGGCCCTTTTAAATGTTGATTCAACATTTGCGTTTTTAGAGTGTTGTATCCGTACGGTTTCGGGCTTTCATAATATTTTACTATGAATATTGGAAACAAAGTGAGAATTATGACATACGTATCACTGGAAAGAGTTGAATTTGGCAAACTGCATGACAGAAATATCACAATATCGGAATCGGGTGAACCTACCATGCCGTCGTAATGACGGGTCGCACAATAAAATTGTCATACATATACCTGCAACCTATTAAGTCGATAAACGTGATATACTCAGGTACACACATACACAGTTAAGGTATCATCATGATATTACCACGACTCACGTTTAAATGGCAGCTGAGTAGAATGATCGTCAGTTCCAGTGAAGACAGCCATGAGTACCATCATTAAGAATACAACTAAGGTGAAAACAGATTTCAGATAACTGATATCCAACAATGCAGCCATTTTGACATCGCACACTATTGTCCGTAAGGATTTATCGAAGATACATTTGAATTGTGTGCGCCACGTAGTAATAGTTGATGCCACGTAAACGATGCACGCGAACGATCTGCGAAGGCTATACGAATGCCTAGTGTAAAATTTGGCAACGATGGATCAACTACGCATGGACATTCGTCATCGCTCATTCATTGATTTATGCACCTGTTTCTGTCAGAGCGTCACAATAACATTTTAAACATGCTTTCGAGCTATGATCTCATCGTCACCACCGACAGCCAGCCTGGATATAAACAAGAGGGCGTTTTAAGAAATCTAAAAACTACATGAACAGAAGGTATTAACTCTCTTAAATAAAGAATAAGGCTTGGGCAGTTGTACTGTATCTTTGGAAAGCATTGCTTCTTTCAATTTCATATGCGAAATACACTTAGGGCCTACCCAACAAAAGAAAGCAAATTATTTTGGGCATTTAGGTTGTGATTTACAATCTGTTTGGTTGTTGTTGTTTTTTTCTCATTTTCGCATATTATTTTAGATTGAACATGTACAGTAACGGTAGATGACATGTACATTAGATGTAAGTCTCACCATTAAGCGACAATACATTTGTGTCCACAAGTTTAGTGTCCACTTCAGTATTAACCAAGTTTGTGACACAAAATTTGTAGTGTGTGGAGGTTTGCTGCTGCCTAATGATCATTGGTGTGTATTCAAAGGCAGTTGAGTCTGGAAAAGGCGCCCAAGCCTATATTAAAGGGGCATCCCAGACGATTTTCATAATTTGACATCATGTAGTACATAAATCGGGTGCTGTTCGTTATTCCGAAGGTTCGCTGTTCCGAAGGTTCATTATTCCGAAGGGTCGTTAATCCGAAACACGCAAATTTCCTATACCTAGAGGTTCGTTAATCCGAAAATGAAAAAGGGTTCGTTAATCCGAAAATTTGTGGCGTTATTCCGAAGGTTCGTTACTCCGAAGATTGGGTAATCCGAAAATAAAATTCGGAACAATGAACCTTCGGAATAACGAATCTTAGGAATAAAGAGCCTTCGGAATAACGAACCTTTGGAATAACGAGCTGTAACCCATAAATCGACAGCTCCATCTGTAGATCTGTGGAATTTATTGTGGTTCTTGAGCAGGGAAATGATACGTTGAACAAGGAGATTTTATACATGGAGTTCCAACTGGCTGTAATTATTCAAACAGTTGTCAGATTTCTACTGATGTACAAAAGAATTCCACAGGTGCACTTGTGCCTTTGATAATCGAAGTTCGACGACGCCGTCTTGCTGAGCAATCTGAAGATTTATTTTGAACGTTATCATAATGTTTGCCATATTTTGCCTATTTTTCATTAAATAAAATGAAATTTCACTTGATGATAAAGCATGTAAAACAAAAGTCAATTCCGTCCAGAAATTTGCACAAAAGTGTAAATCAGAGTTGTATCATGTGAAAATGTTTAAAACTGTACCATCCTGGAAAGCTGGTTTTTTCACTTTTCGGCTTAATTTCCCCACTTAAAAGTAATATGGAATAATTTTCAAGTATAATTCTTTATTGTTAGATATATCAAATTAGTGCCCACATAAAAAATATGCCCATTCCAGTAATTTTCAGCTTTATTTCAGCATGTTTTGCTCAATTTCTGTTCGCGCATCCTCGTGTCTGTACCACCTACCTTTTATTCAGAAGGGGTAGCCAAAAGTAATTATCATCACAAAGACATATCTTCCTTTGAAAGTGGCTGGTGATTATGCAATGAGACACTGGTCAATCGTCTTCCTATCTTGTGAGGCAGCTCCAGTTTAGCACATACTTAAAATATTTCTTAGTGGCGGCATCAAACATGAGATCAAAGGGAATAAAAATGTTGTTACTCCGTGTATAAAACCTCCTTGCTTTGAAAAACCTTCAACAAATTACAATGAACAAGGATGATGACATATAGGAGATTCACATATTTCAGAAATGTAGCAGTGTAATTCCATTACAATACCGCTTGCTTGCGAGTTCGCCAGTGTATAATCTATGCATGCCTTCGTCTTTTGTTCTGCTTCCTTGAGCCCCAACTCATGCATTCTTACGGTGACTTCAGTGCCATGTCATCATCCTTGTCCATTGCAATTTGTTCGCAATTTTGAAAATATTCTTATTCTTTATCCCAATTATCATAAATTCTAAAACTCTGTCCTCAGTGTAACTAATTTGTAGTTATTAAAATGTAAAAATCTGAAAATCATCTGGAGGTCTCCTTTAAGACCAAGGCGAGTGAAACGGTTCTTTTGTCAGTGACGATGCATGATTACGCAATCGTTGTTGTCCAAACGTCTGAATGTACTAATTAAGGCGTATGTAATCAGATGGCGGCGATGATGACAGGATCAAAGAAAGACTTGTCTTCACAGTCCACATGTGTAGTAGGTCCGTTGTCTAACCATGGACTTTACAATTGGCCAACTTTTTCCACATTATCGGGACAATTAGGGAAAAAGCTCGATTACCGTTTCGAGTGGTAATTCGAGGCCCGTTATATGAAACTGCAAGGTTATTGATGAAAAGAATATTTTTTGAAACGCTAATAGAACACAGAATAAACACCGAAAAATAAGGTCATATAAGAATCTAGGTGCGAAACTGTGAATAATTTTGTAAGTCATTAAAACACTTAAAATGTTATGCAATGATATTGGAAGCCAATGTTGTGAGCGCAGAATTAGAGTATGGCTCAGAATTTCTCAGAGATAGAGAGGCTAGTAAAAGTAAAATCGCAGTTATCAAGAATAATACTATACAAGGGCATCTTTTCAGTTGAGTAAGAGTCAAAAAGTTTTTTTTTTTTTTTTTTTTTTTTTTTTACTCCTGCCAGTGATAAAATCTCTAGAATCGCAGACTCGCATACATTTCAAATATAAAAGTTTTCAATTGTCAATGTTTTGCTTTTAACATTCAAAATCTTACAATATAAATAAATGATCACACCCAAGTCAAAAAAGCCTACACATTCTAACAGTAATACCATTTCAAGATTTCAAAAGGACATAAAGTACATAAATCATATCCTCCTAGCAGTTGCAACAATCGTTTAGTCAGTAAGACTTGGCCCCAGAGATGAAAATGGTTGTAATTACAGCAAAACAAGAGATAAACTTCACTTTGTCACTTTGTCAGTTTTGCTGCAATTTCAGCGAAATCACAGGTACTGGCGGTCATGGATCCAGTTTCTCATTAAATATGTCTCTCTGATCATGATTTTGACTTTGACAGACCAAGCTTTCCTGTAATTTCATCATTTTTTTTTGAATTTTCAGACCATCAATACTTTATTTTGTATACCAGCTGCAAGTCTTTCTTTTCAGCTAAATTTTGCTGTAAAAATTTAACAAAGTTATGTGGAAATAATAATTATACTTATGCTCTAGAGCAAACTCTAAGACCTTTTGTGCTTATAGTTTTGCAAAACTTTGTTGACAGTGACATATCAAATTATGTCACTGTCTATTGCAAAATGTATGTTTCATATACATAGGCCTACAAATGTATGTGTCATAATATTAATGACACTATACTTTTCATATTATGAAAAGTTGGCATCTGTCTTAATTATGCCCAAAATTGCACAAACTTGACAAGAATAGTATGATTCGTACATGTGTGTGTGTGTGTGTGCGTGTATGTGTTTGTTTGTTTGTTTGTGTGTGTGTGAGTGTGTCTGCGTGCATGCGTGTATGTGCGTGTGTTTGCTGCTCCGTTGGTTAGAACCTCAGCCTTGACTTGAATGAGCAAGTAAAGTTGGTACAATTGTATGTAGCATTCATTCAGTTATTTCATGCTTGCTATACTTGGTTTGATCATTCAATATTCTCTCTGTGCATCTCCTTATTTCCCGCCGTTTTTCTCTTGGTGTAATGTGCATGGTCAGGTATTATCAGTCACACGCAACATGCATTATGCATTGTGGTAACGTGGGAAATAATGAACTCCCTGACACGGGGGCAGCAATTTCTGAATTTCATATTGATCATTACAACCATCATGACTATGCTTGCTTTTTTTGTGGACAACAATTGATATTGTCTGCATAGTCAGGTATTATCAGTCACACGCAACATGCGTTATGTATTTTGGTAAAGTTGGAAATAATGAAATACCTAACCCGAAGCAGACATTTCTGAATTTCACTATGATCATTGAAACTCTGCCTGTCTTTTTTTTTTTTTTTTTTTTTTTTTTGCGGATGGGGTTAACGGGTAATGGGATCGCAAAGAAAAGGACAAAGGGTGTTGTTCGTTCTTCTATAGATTCCTTATTCCGAAACACACATTTCTGTATACCTAGATGATCGTTAAAGGGGAATGAAACCTAATACATAACATTGCATGACCGAAGTGAGCATGACGAAATTGGACAATCCATGTAAAAGTTACGCATAATAAAAGTTTCTAGTCAGCCATCGCTGGATGAGAAGACTACTATATTCCGTGACGTCACGTATGGAAAATGATATGGTATGAAGAAATATAAGGAGAATTGTACAAAATTATAATTTTTATTAAAGGCGCGCATTCCCTTGACATGTTACTTATATAAAGGGTAATATTTTCCTTACTTTCATAGAGAGGTTAATCAAGTGCGCTTTCATTTTGATGCCAAAAAGTGTTGTAGTCTTTTCATCCAGTGATAGCTGCATCAAAACTGTAACAATCCATAACGTTTGAACAGATTGTCGGACTTTCCTCACACTTTCACTGATGTGTTTTACTAACATTGCAGCATTCACTCAATCCACATTCATATTTGGGTTTCATTCTTATGTACATTATGTCTTGTGGCAACGTTAGAAATAATCCAATCAATAACCCAGGGGATAATTTCCTAATTCTACATTGATTTTTCATCATTGTCTGCCTTTTTGCGGAAGGAGTTTAGCGACTCATTCATGTTGAAGGAAAACTGGCAAAAATAGGCAAATGTATATACTGGTACATGGTAGTCCACTGCATACTTGGGGATTTGGGAAAACATCAAATGTGAATGCAAAAGGCTTTTTAAAAATCAAAGTTTGAAAAATAACTTTCAGCATAGTTCAACCATATGATAAAATCATACAAATACTATTCTAAAGCATGATTCTAGTACTTAGACTATCTGATTTGAAAAAAAAAAATGATTTATCAGATGATTACCTCCCCCCCCCCCCAACTGTTCCATCAGGTGTTCTCAACAGTCACTCCAAAATTGCAATAATAATGCCCTACAATTTGAAATTTGAGCTCGCGATATTGAATAAGATTATTCACTATAATTCACATATACGATATTTCATTATTGGTACATTATGACTGTATTTCTATTCATCTTGTGTTGGAAAAAGTATGTTATAGTTTGAAAAAATTTGTTATGTTGTATATACTTTGTGAAAAATGCAGAAATAAATCAAATCAAAGTGTTGCCAACTTATAGGATGCCACGCATGCTACATAATATAGACGATCCGCGTGTGTGTCAGTGAGTCATGTGCTGCGTTAATGGGAACGTCGTCCTTGATCTGAATGAGCAAGATATACTTGGTATAGCATTAATTCAATGGTTTAATGGTTGCTATTTTAGGCCTCCTGTCTAACAACATTTCTGTACATCTCTATATTTTTTTTCTGTGGTTCTTTCTTCTGTTACATATTTGCACAGTCAGGCATTTTCCTGTAGTGCGATAAATGGATTAAATTTTACATTGAACATTGTAACAATCTTTGTCTTTTTTGCGAAGGTGGTTAACAGAACGCATTGGTACTTGCACAGTCAGACATTATCAGGGGCGGATGCAGGAATTCCGTAAAAGGAAGGCGCCTTTACAAAATCAAAGGGGGGGGGCAGTAGCCCCCCCCCCTCCCCCATTTTTTCTTTTTATTTCTTTTGTTTTGACCCAAAAAAAAATAAAAAAAAATAAAGAGGGGCGCGCGCCCGGTGCGCCCCCTCTGGATCTGCCACTGATTATCTTTGACAGAAGGTGGATAAGAGAACATTATTTGCACTGTCTGGCGTTATTTGTCAGACCAAACATTATACCTTACGAGGTGTCATTAAAGTTGGGAATCATGAAATCTCAATCACGAATGCCAGAACATCTGAATTCCACATGATCATCGCAACTTTGTCTCTCTGCGGAGGCTGTGAACGATCCATGTGATTAAAAAAAAAAGGCAGGCCGGCAAAAACTGCAAAATATTTACGTGTACATTAAGTCTACCGGGAATTTTGCAAAATGTGAATGTAATTTAAGTTTGCTTAAATCGTACCAGCCCGGTTCTAAAGTGAATTTCTATAAAAGCTAGACCATCTAATTTGCATAAACAAACTGGCTATCAGATAATCACTTAAGAAGAAATCTACCAAGGTGCTTTCAGCCGACACGTGGAAGTTACAATAAAACTGCCCAATAATTTGAAATAAGGGGAACAGACGAGGGCTTAACAAAATCGGACATTAGCTCACAATTTGACCGATATGCGTGTTGTTGCCGATATTATGGTGTAAAAGCAAAGGTTGTCACGCATGCGCATGCAGCATACACGATCCGTGCATGTGTATGTCTGCTGCTGCGCCGGTTAGAACTTCCTAGCACCGGTCCTGCTCCTTCATGTTGGACTTTTTTGTGTTGACTTGAATGAGCATGATATACTTGGCTGCATTCATTCATGCAGGCGTCACTCCGCCGCGCCGTCCCTATATTGAGCAAAGATGGTACACGACAAAGGAAATGTTCAATTCTGCTCTGATCCTGCAAACATTGAATCACTCGTGAGGGAATCTTAGGCTATCGAATGACCGCCGGTGAAGTTTCCCAGGCAGCGGGTGATGTTCGTTATTCCGAAAGTTCGTTAAACTGAAAATAAAATAAGGTTCCTTATTCCCAAACACATAACTTTCTTGTACCTAGATGTTCGTTAATCCGAAAAAGAAAAAGGGCCCGTTATAAACCGAACATTTGTGCCATTATTTCAAGTGTTCGTTTATCTGAAAATGAAACGAGGATCATTAATTCGAAGATAAGTTAGGTGTTGATAATATTTTTCGATTTGCTTGAACAGGAATGGATAACCATCGCTTTGATCCAGTATTTTGCAATGATCATTACACATCTAAGATAATTCAAATTTATAAATCTGGTAACAAAACTTCTGCCAACAATAATAGGCCCATTTCTATACTACCATCTGTATCTAAGGTTATTGAAAAGCTCGCCCAAATTCAGCTGTCAAATTATTTAAAATGTAACAACATCCCGTCTGAAGCTCAATGAGGCTTCAAAAAAAAAAACACACACTCAACAATTTTGGTCTTACATAAAGTCACTGACGATTGATTATTCAACCAGATCGCGGTCTTTTTGTTTGCACTGTTTTCACGGACCTACGCAAAGCATTATACCGTATAGATGTGTTCTCTTTGACGAGCTTTCTGGTATCGATGTATCAGCTGATTGTTTGTCATGGTTCAGAAGTTACTAAACTGGACGTCGCATATGTATACAACGTTCAATTCAACGACCTCAACCGAATCAAGGATAGATTATGGTGCATTTTAGGTCCTCTTGTATTCATTATCTACATTGATGACACACTTAGTCATTTGGATCTAAATTATGTTCGGTTCATTTATATGCCTACGATATGGTTATCTATGTTTCCCACAGACACAAACATGCTATTGAGTCTGTTTTGAATCTAGAATTGCAAAGTGTTTTTACATAGTGAGTCTCAATAATGTACATTGTGATAAAACTTTCTGTATAGTATTATTTAGTTCTCAAGGGATGTTGAAAAAAAAATGTAATGAATTACGTATTGATGTTAATGGAAAAATATTCGACAAGTATCCTCCTCAAAGTACCTTGGTATAATTTTGGATCCTAGCTTAAAGCAGAATTTACATAATTACAGAAAATGTAATCACTCGAATCAGTAAGTTGGTGTGACTTTTATCCCGTTTAAGGCACTCACACAAATTATCTAATTTGAAAATAGTATAGGCATATCGCAATTATACTCCCAAATCTTGATTATGGAGACAAACAGAACGGCAGCTGCTAAGTATGTAACTCCTTTAACCCAAATTGCAAAAGCGAGCTATTTGCACTTTACTTGGGGTGAGCACTTATGAACTGGGTCATCCCACGAGACCGACACCCACCAGTCATACCGCCTACGAGACCGACATTAAACATATTTCCATGAGTCATTCAGCCCACGAGTTATACAGTCCACGAGTCTTACAGCCCATGAGTTCGACACTACGCAAAAAAGGCTCACGAGACCGACACTACGCAAAAAGAAAAATGCTCACGAGGCCGACACTGCGCAAACAAAGCCAAACATGGACTTGCTTTGCGTAGTGTCGGTCTCGTGGGCTTTGTTTGAGTAGTGTCGGTCTCGTGAACCTTTTTTTTTTGCGTAGTGTCGAACTCATGGGCAGTATAACTCGTGGGCTTACTTCACTTGATGTCGAATTCGGGGGCTTTGTTCACTAAGTGTCGAACTCATGGGCTGTATTACTAATGGGCTGTATGACTTTGTGGACTGTATGACTCGTGGGCTGTTTGACTTGTGGGCTGTATAACTCGTGGGCTGTATAACTTGTGAGCTGTATGACTCGTGGGTGTCGTTCTCGTGATGTGCACCCACTTATGTGGCTTTGATGAGATGCAAAAAGTCTTAAATGTACAGATCTGTATGAATAATGTGGGTGTAGCGGAGTGTTATCAATGCAGTTGTGACATGTGCCCTCTCCCGAAATAGTTAGCAATTTATATAAGTACGCTGTATTAGATAACCACATGTCCCAAAATACCATCGAATATTGCACATGTATTTTAGTTTCTGTTATTTATATTTATTCAGTATTCTTCCGCTTCAAAGGCGAGGGGCCAGCTTTAAAACAGCGCACTGTGACATTAAAGGGTGTGTACAGTTCTGGTCGGGGTGAGGATTCAGCTTTAAACGTTTTGCGAGATATTTAGAAACCACTCTATGAGATGTCAAAGAGCATGCAATTCTAAGGGGTATCAAAAGTTTATTTGATGAAAATCGGTTTTGAAATGTCTGAGATATCCAAAAACAAGGTGAAACAAAGATATCCTAATAAAGTTGGGGCATGTCGCCTTTTATTATTATCACTTTTGGGGATATCTCAGCCATTTGAAAACCAATTTTCATCAAATAAACGTTGAATCCTTCTTAAAATCACATGCTCTTTCATATTTCATAAGATGTTTCTCATTATCTCACTTAGGAATGTTCAAAACATGAATCCCCACCTCAACCACTATTGTACAGTCCCTTTAAAATACATTACATATTACGTTTTAGCATCATTGACAATGAGTAACATTGAAACATGTCAAGTATTGCAGCAACCATAAATAAGACGTAATTAAACTTAGTAAAGGTGTTTTATAGGCACAAAATCATTGAGTCAAAAAGAATTAAAAAAAAAATGCAGTAAAAGTATTGCAAACATAAACTATGTATAGCCTTTGAGATAAAAATTAGAAGGCCTGCAATGAACAGAATAGGGAGCAAAATGAGACAAAGATACAAAGGGCCATGTTTAAACAAAGCTACACACCAAACAATATATGGCATTAATACTGCACACTACTTATTTAATGCTAACAGTATACTTTCTCTGGTAAAGCGAGGTACAAAATAAAATAAAATGCACAATACAAAAATACCGTCTTTAAGAGAAAAACATAAATCAGATACTGCGCTCGCAAATTTCCCGCTTGAAATGTTATAAAGGTACTGTTTACCATTGGGAGCAATGATTTATTAAAAAAAAAAATGTTCAAAATGTCACATTGAATTTTGATGCACGTAGGTCAGTTGTATCACAAAACATCCTACCATTCAAAAGTTTCGTGATAAAGCATAAAATTTAGGTTTTCCCGGCCAATTTCGCACTTTTGTCAGTCCAATTCCTTATTGCTGCATTCAATTTAGCAAAATTTAGCGCAGATGACATGTTCGGTATTTCAATTTTATGATCTGTTCATTCAAAATCATTTTGGAGCACTCAAATTACCTATAACCTCATTCTAATTAAGACTTTTTCAACTGAAATTCGTAAGATAAGCACCATTTCGTTATACGTTCATTCAACCGCTTGAAAATGTTTTAAAGGTATGCTGTTTACGATTGGGAGCAGTGATCAAAAAAAAAGCTGCTCAAGATATCACATTATGCTTGTAGCTCAGTTGTATCACAAAATATCCTACCATACAAAAATTTCGTATTTCAATTTTATGATCTCTTCATTCAAATTCATTTTGGAGCATTCAAATTACCTCTAACCCCATTCTAATTAACACTTTTCAACTGAATTTCGTAAGACAATTCGTTCATTCAATAATTTAGAATGATAATAAATAGTCACGTGATCACATATAATTATGCTGCGCTCTTTCATTCGAATTCATTTTCGGGCATTCAATATAGCACACATGTTTATGCTTTGGTTCTTTCTTTCTTTCTTTTTTTCATCATATTTATTGTTCTGTAAGCATCATTACCAGTTGATTACGTTTCATATTTTCGTATTCATTTTAGAGATTTTGACAACAGTGTTTTTTTTTTCAATGTGCTTATTGAGTCTCCTAGTCCGAAGATGACCACATCTTGAACTTATCTAGCCGTTGAGTGTGTCGGCCAGTTCTAGAAAGTCAAGGTTATGATCATCAAAGTGTTCATATAATCATTTCTCTGTCTTCTTGAGATATATGTCTGTATCTAACTTGTGCTGTTACGACTGTAAGAAGATGAAGTTAATCTGTAGTATTGGTACATGTAGGCCTATAATGACATGTATGAAAGAAAAGGGACGTTACAGAACAACAAACTTGAGTTATATAGGGTCAAAAATATGATACTTTTACTGCTTAACACTGTGTGGATGAAAAAAAAGTCACATACGTACAAATGCACGTTTAAATGTTCTCACCTTTTCAAAAAAGAAATAACATGACGTACATTTGAATGAAAATGTTTGGAATCAAATACCCTTTTCGACGAGTTTAGGCGAATTTGAATGCACATATAGAGTACCAGCCAATTTGAATGTTCTTTTACGAACTCGAAAGCCACTTGGGCAAATTCATTGATCGAGATGCTAAATTGAACACACAAGTTTCAATTTTGAAAGACAGATTGTGCGATAACGAGGGGTTTTGCTATATTGAATGAACCTTCTATCAAATGGACTGACAAAAGTGCGAAATTGGCCGGGAAAACCTTTATAAGGAGATATCAATATTTTTCTCAATAAACTATAACTGTAGACGGTTAAGTCTTGAAACATTTTTATGATAGCTATTTTTCACATTTTGTAAATTCAACAATATTTAAAGGACTTGTAACTGATCAGTGGGAATCAGTGGGAGTGCTTGGGGATGATTGATCCAATCCTTGTGGGATTCATTTAAGAGTACATCATATGTCTTGTTGTGTGAAAATTATTTGCTTCAGAATGGTCTCATATATTCAAGTAATGTGCAATTCAATGTTTCCAGGTTAGCATGCCTGTACAGTGACGGGTCGTTAACGATCGCCCCGAATTCTACCGATAAAGAATCGAGGATTCATCAAATAGAAGGCTATAACAGTATACACTATAGTAAGCCACAATTATGCTGGCTTTCAGGTCCATGGTCTTAAAATGCGTTGATCCCATCTTCCCGCGCAATCATTCACTATGCGGAGAGCACCCTCGTTTTGAAGTTGGAGCAGTCTTTTGTATTCTTCGGGCATTGCGTGCCTGTTTTTCACGTAATCCATTACAACTGGATCGTAATAGTGGTGTTGCAAGGTTCTGTTGGTCGGGATTCGTGAACAGAACTGAGTCGCTGCTGCGTACATAGCCAGACCAGAAGATGGCCGTTTAATACCAAATGCTCTGGTGATGAGAAAAGGAGAACAGTCACGTAGATTTGTTACCAGATCGTCACTTTTAACAAGAGGCAAGAGCCAATCTGTTGATACACAGGTAGGGTTCTACAATTAAAGAAAAAAAAAAAGGAGACGAACCCGACGCAAGAATGATTAGCTTATATAAATATGAAGTACCAGCCGCTAGAAGGGATCAGTATCATCACTTACTATCGGGCATGAGCCCGGTATTCGTGTGGATATGGCTCCTGTCTTACCGATCAGGAAGTCTTGGTTTCGAATCCCACCAGCGACTACGTATGCCCATGATTTTTATCATAGATATTACTCCCAATATTGAAGGAACGGTGAGCATTTTAATACGTCGATGAAGGGTCACTTGTCAATTAGATGCAATGTTTCCCAGTATTGTTTTGCGAAAAAAAAATTCAAACAAACAAACAAACATTGTTTTTTAGTACACGATTCAGAGAGAGTCTTGCACTTATTTCCCAATACACTGTGATTCATTTTTGATATCCATCGTTATTAAAGGTGTCCAAGTATATTGTCATGTTTTGCATTGCTTTCAGCGCAGCTCCGACGATGGTCATGGCCCTGTGCACAAACCGTAGCGTCGTTGATTGCAACTCAACTGCGTGCACGCTCTCAGCTCCCGTGTTTGGTGTCTATTTCACGTTTGTGTGAATATGCATTTTGTTTTCTTTCCCCCTTCAAGGTCGACACGTTCCCACGTTTCTGCTGTCCCCTGTTCGCGCACAGTCCATCCTACTCCCGTGTTTCTTATCATTAACCCGATATTTGCTTTTAACTCTTCGAATAGTGATGCATTTTTTTTTATGATACTGCCAGACACTCTTCTAAATCCCATGAGGCAAGCAAAATGTTTAGTCCCTATGAATAATATACTGTTATATTGAATAAACATAATATATCAGCGAAAGCTTTTGAATACAATCTTGACTCAAAGTGATCATGTGACGAGCCCACCATGCGGCTAGTTGAATGAATAGTATAGAAAAAAACTTTTCTGTTAGCCCACCTGAACGTACGTAGTATCAATGCGTTTGACATGAGAAATCCGTAGAAATATGGTTAAATCCTATATTAGTCACTTATTTGTGTGTGTGTGTGTGTGTGTGTGTGTGTGTGTGTGTGTGTGTGTGTGTGTGTGTGTGTGTGTGTGTACCCGGCTTTGAGTTAATGTACAGAAACAGAAATGTCTTTACGAAGACCTGAATGTCATGACTGGTATAATCGAACTCCTTTTTGTTGAAATGGTAAATCCAAAATGAAATAATCGGAGTTGATTTACAGACACTGACAGACGCCCTTGATCGAATTCAAATTAGTTTTAGAAGTATACATAATTTGAAGATGTATACAATGGATACGTTAAATTTGAAATGTGATTCTTAACATACCTCACAAGAATCCGTAGAAACACTACAATGTCTGTTTATTTTTTCCGCTAATTTTCAAGCCTACCCGTGCTGTCGGCCTATCAGCCACTCTGACGGATAAAATTGTTGGCAATTTTTCTGATCAATAATACATATCCGAACTGTGATTTTTTTTTAAAATTAGCAATTTATTTTCAAACTTCAAATTTGGATTTAGAGAAAATCACAACACAACGCACGCCCTACATTCGGTTGAGAAAGTTACACGTGCATGCGGTTGATAAGTTTTCACATATACTACAGGCATATCCTTGGGCTTCGCCAATTGAAGGCTTTTGAAACGATACGATGTACGTCTCTCCAAATCATCCCATTGCGGCATAGCTGGAAAAGCTTTGCTTTGGTTCGCGAGATACCTATCATCCCTATCTAACAGATCCCGATAATGAACACGTCGACGGCTCTGATTACCAATGAAAACAACTGAATGTGGTGTTTCACGACATGACGTTGCCATGAGGACGGGTGCTGTATAGGCCCATTACTATTTATAATTCATATCGATGATTTTCACAGGTCCTCTGACAAACTCCCATTTATAATAATTTTGCGGATAACTTCAAAATGTTCTATTATGATCCTACTATCTTGATACGAAGAGCAAATGATGATTTTGGATTTGGCCAAAAAAGAGGAAAAAATAAAACCAAATAAAACTAATAATGTCATTAGACATTGTTAGATATTGGAGACCAAAATTAATGCCTCTTATAGCAACGGTTCAGACTTCCAGGCAACGTTGTATTATTCACCTAGAGGTCTAGAGGAAGTTTCTTCCCTTAAAATCTTAGTTGTGTCAATAATAATAAGCTTTCATGGAAGTGTCATATCAATGATATTTGCAAAATTACTACTCTTAAAATAGGTTGAATGAATAGGTTGAATGAATAGGTTGAAAGACTGTTTTCCTGAATCTGCATTATTGGCACTTTATTCAAGTCTATAACGGTATCTGAAATACGGATTCCATTTTGGCAGTAATAATATCAGACCTTTTGAGACAAACTTGCAAAAGGGGCCAGTTAGACTTCATACCCGAACGCATCATGTTGATACTTTTTTTTTTCTGAACTTGAAATAGTGCAAGCATAAAAGATTTTTATTCATTTTTAACTTGGCCAGGTCATGTTACATTTATTTTTATTTCCACAACTTGCACAACTAGTTTAGATATAACTGATATCATACACCCACCAAAAATACTTCATGATTCATTACATCGATATGTTCAAGTAAACAACTTTCCCACGCACCGATACAGTGACAACTAGTGGACGCCTTTGTCATAATTATGTTTGTGAAACTTGTACACAGGTTGACTCTCTTTGTGCTGACAGTGCATGCTCAAAGTTGGTTTCTGACCTGAATGCCATTTATTGGTCGTGATGGAGACCTATCACAGATAGTGTAAATAATTTGTGTTTGTGTGTGTAAACATATAAGATACTATGCATCAGTTTCAATTCTATTCTCGTATTTCTCGATCGAAAATACTAAATTAGGATGATACATAATGTCCCGCTTGGATACATAACAAAATACAAACATATATTATAGTACATAGCGGTCGATGTGTCAATTTCAATCAAAGTAAAAGAATGCTATAGAGAAATACGATGGAACCTACTAAAAAATAGAGAAATACCATGGAACCTACTAAAAAACAAAGCTTGTTGGGAGTGTAGGTCCCAACAAAGGCCTAGTGTGAAGTACAGGAAGAGGAGCACGGGAACAACGAAAAAAAAAAAAAAAACGAAAAATAATACCATTAATACTCGGGGTACAGAAGATTCTTCCTAAATGAAATGAAATGAGAACATGTAATCGCATGCTACACAGAGGAGGGATAATGTGAATAAGACATAGCGTTAACATTAAGCCCCAGCCACAATTATAAACACGGATCCTCGAGGATCTACACGGCGATCCCCGGATCATGCCGGCGATGATCCGGGGAGTTCCGGGCTAATATTACGCCTCGGATGGAGTGTCGACAAGCGTTGATGATTGTACACACGGTATCAACACGGCAGCTACACGGATGAGGTCGGACCAGCAAGGCATCTACACGGCATTCACACTGCACTTACACGGACCTCCACGGACAATGCCGGACCCCACCAACTACACGGTCCGTGCCGGCAGAACACGGCGTCTACACAGACCAACAGGGCAGTTAAACGGACCAACAAGGCAGCGACACGTACCACGCCGGCAGACGAAAATCTGTCGTTAAATGCTTGCTGATTTTGGATTTTCATTAATCTTATTATCGTCCCCGTCTCTAACGGACCGTGTAGATCCGTGTTCATCCCTGTAATATCATGTTTGAATGTAATGGTCCATGTAGCTGCCGAGTGGGTGCCGTGTAGGTCCGTGTAGCTGCCTTGATGATCCGTGACGATCCTTGATGTGAAAAAAAAAAATACGACACGGATTGCCAGGCATACTCACGGCGCCTACAGGATCGTTCCAGGCAGCCACACGGACCATCCCGGACCATCCCGTGTCTCATCCGGGGTGATCCGGGGAGAGATCCGTGTTGACGCCGGGAGGCCAACACGGCAACTTTTGGAGGTCAAAACATCCGGCGTCATCCGGGGACTGCCGTGTTGGCAGAGCAATTCGTGTGGTCCGTGTGGCTGCCGTGTAGCTGCCGTGTTGATCCGTGTAGATGCCGTGTTGGTCCGTGTAGACGCCGCGCTCTTCCGGCCTTATCCGTGTAGCTGCCGTGTTGATGCCTTGTGTGCAGTCATATCAACGCTCGTCGACGCTCCATCGAGGTCGAAACTATAGTAACATATAAACACGGATGCTCAATGATCTACACGGTGATCCGGGGAGATCCAGGAAGATCCGGGATAGTGTCTACCTCGATGAAGTGTCGACGAGCGTTGATATGACTGTACACACGGTATCATTACGGCATCTACACGGATCAACACAGCAGCTACTGACCCAACGGCAGCCACACGGACCATCCCGGATTGCTCTGCCAACACGGCAATCCCCGGATGACGCCGGATGTTTTTGACCTTCTAAAGCTGCCGTGTTGGCCTCCCGGATGTCCCCGGACCTATACGGACCTCCATGAATGTCCATGGCGTCAACACGGATCTCTCCCCGGATCATCCCGGATCAGATCCGGGGTGATCCGGCATGTAGGCTCTATATATGACTTGGGCTTTACGGCTTCCATTGAAAATTACGGGAAGTGTCGGAAAATAAAAGACACTGTATTAACAATTATTCCTATATGATACCAGCAAGCTGCAATGCAGCAGGAAAAAAAAAAGAAAGAAAGAAAAACTATGACAGTCTCTGACGCGACCAAAGGTCTTATATTAGAAGTGGAAAGAAAAACACTGACACGGGTAGGCAGGAATTTTAGAGTGCAAGCAACTACATGTACAGAATGTATGCATAAGTCTTTTCACATGGCAACAACAGAGTAGTAACAGCAGAACATCCATGAGCATAAACAATGATAATGACAAACAGCTTGTGACTTCTGTGCGGACATCATTCCAATATTTTGGATCTTTATACATAATTGTTTTGTTTTGTTTTGTTTTGCGAAAATTGTTCGAGTGCGTGGAAGGTGGTGATAAGCGTCATCTTGGCGAGTTGTATAGTGGTGGAAAGAATTGTCTCTTATGAACATCTTAAACAAAAATCAGGAAGATCTTTTGAGGAAAATTCATACATAAAAAAATACATTAAAAAAGTTATAATCAAACAAAAATACCTAAGTTATAATTGAATATATATGTCAGTTTCAAAATTGTATTTTTCTGGAAAATGGTTTTAATAATTATAAGAAAGAGCGAATCCAGCAAATATTTTGATGCGTTACACCACGCCATAATTCCATAATATTGAGATATGGGGATATAGGGGTTGAATATATCTGCAATATGTTGTTGGGAAAAAAGAATAATATTAAAAAAAAATGTTTATGTTTGTTTAGGATTCCTGTGTTCCAAGACAAAATTTTGCTCAAAGAATTAGAGCGCGTTTTCCAGGAGAGCAACTTATATGGATATAGAGTCCTAAAAACTCAGTACTGTTCACTGAAGTTAAATTGATGTCATTAATCTTAACATAATCAGGAATAACTTACAGAGATTTGCTAAACTGTAACATAAACTCCTCCAAAAAAAAGTTTGGAAATCTGAACTCAGTTGTAAATTTCTCCAGTTTGTAAGCACTAAACAATACATGCTTGATATCAATGGAAAGATTATTAATTCTTTTTTTTATAATATCCTACTCATTATGATTATGCTGTCAAATAAAGGGCTGTACTCAAAAGTGTCTGATAAGATCTGCGTTGAAAAGTTGCAAAATGAACAAGAACGGTCCTTCTGTATGAATGAGAATGGTGGTGAAGGGTAAATAGAGAACATGCTCTTTCGTGTTATGTCTCTTGTTCTCAACTGGTCAGCCATGAATGCAAATTTCAATAGACATTTTAACTTCATATTCAAGTTTTCAGTAGTGCCATGCCAGGCAATTTTGATAGCTCATCAAGTTTTATAGTTGTACATAATGCCATGTATAAGCTATGTTCAAAAAGCCCGCGCCATAGGGCAAATTGAAGCTGAGATGCTTCAAAAAGATGACAACGCAAGACCACATAGAGCGAGACTTGCGCGCAAATTTCTCGAGAGACTGGGCATCACTAGAATGGACTGGCCTGCATGCAGCCCCGACCTCAACCCCACAGAACATGTCTGGGATCAACTTGGCAGAGCTGTGGGGAAGAGGGTCACAAATGCAACGACATTGTCAGGACTCCGTCAGATACCGGTTGACGAGTGGAATGCCATTCCTCAGCAGCCAATCACAAAGTTAATCAACAGCATGAGGACACGAAACAAAATAAATAAAAGGTCACGAAAGTATCACCAAACATGTATTTATCACTTTCACCATTCAGATATTAATTTTTGACTACCAAATCTGGTGTAAGAAAAGGAGAATCAAAGATGTATGTTTTTTCGGGGGGGTACTCAAGGTACATCTGCATAAGTTTCACAACACGCACTTTACCAACCACTGCAACAACCAACACATGCAATCTACAATCAACGTCATTACATTAAGATATGTTTTTCCTTTGGAGGACCGTCAGACTAATGCCAAAACTCCCATTTCCTTATATTTATTCTTCTTCCTCCATTATCAATTTCTGCACATGGTTACAGCAAGTGGGTAAAACAAGCAAACAAACAAGCATGTCAATGTTGAGTTTTCCACGCTTGCTTCCACATAATTATCATTATGGCTGTGTAAGGGAAATAATAACAGAAACGCACATGGACCTTCCTGTTTGAATATTTTTCCACCATATCACTGCAATTGTGACATGCTTTTTGTTTTTGTTTTGTTTTAAAACAGAAAAAAAGAAAAAGGGGTTTAGAGTGAACCGCATGAGATTCATGCATCCTAGCAGGGTATATCCGTGCATTGATTCCTGACCAGATTTGGGGGTCTTATACGATGATTTCTGTCGCAAGGAGGCTCTGCTAGCACAAAAGCGAGCACATGAACCCCCCATGTTTACAATTGTTCTGCATTAAGTAACCCTTCTTCTACAATTTGATAAAGTTTCGTAAAAATGACATGGGTTTTGAATGTATAATACAGCCTGACATTCATGAACCCCACCTAAACAGGGAACCCACGAGAGGTTTATAACCAGATTTTGGGGTCCTAGGATGAGTTCTACCATAATCTTATGAGGGTGCTGCCAGCACAAAAACTAGCACATGAACCCCCATTTTTTTATTGTTTTTCTGGAATAAGTAAGCCTTCTACTATTTGGTCAAGTTTCGTGGAAATGACATAGGTTTTGAATGTACATCATAAGTTTTATGAACCCACCCTGTCAGGGCATCCATGCATAGGTTCCTGACCAGATTTTGGGGACTTACGATGATATGTCGCATGGGGGCACTGCTAGCACAAAAACGAGCACATGAATCCCCACTTTTTATTGTTTTTCTGGAATAAGCAAGCCTTCTTCTACAATTTTAATCAAGTTTCGTGAAAATGACATGGGTTTTGAATGTACATCATAAGTTTTATGAACCTTGTCCTTCAGCTCACCCCTAACAGAAAACGTCGATGAGAAGGATTTGAGCGATTTCGGTGTTTTCTGCCGCGTGAGGGTGCTGTTTGCTCAAAAATGAGAGTGTAAAACCAAACTTTAAAAGCTTTCCCTCGTTTTGGGTACCTTTTTCTGCAAATATTGAAAATTTGGAGAAAATATCGTGGATTTTGAAAGGATTATGGGGATTTAAATTTGTCATTGCAGATTTTGTTGCCAATCATGGTCTTGATCCTGTAACGCTATTTTTGGTACTGGACGGCAGATTAAATATTCTTCAAAGTCCCGTAGAAGAAAAACAAGCACATGAACCTATGGTTTTGTTTACATATTTGGGCTTCGGATGGGTCAAAGTTACGGACTGTCATGGCCATCCTCGTGAAAGCTGTCAAAGAGGCTATCTTGAAGACATAACTCAAAAAGTTTACGAATCCCTATACATGATTCGATATAGAAAGCAAGGACAGAGAAATAAGCCACTTGTCAGTGCGCTCCCTTCCAATCAGATGAGGAAACTTCAACAGAGGCTCGATTAGGTTGATGATAAGCGCGACGACCAAGAGCAGCAGAGTCGACGATTGTGCCCCAAATCCAGAGTCTAATTTGATCTCCCCGCAAGATATGTCCCAATAATAGTCAGATAGTCGTTCGCGAGCGCCGCGGTGCATTATCGTGTTCGTCATATATTATCATGTGCGTGTACAATTCAATTTGGCCTTTCACACAAATTTGTCATTTTCAATGGGCTGTTGTGGGCAACCTGAACGAAGTCCAATCAGGAATAAGAAGTCTTAATGCTCTTCTCGTTACAGCTTCTATCCTGATGAGAATAATGCATGTCTGGAAGGAATAGATCATTCAGTATAAAGAAAAGGTTGAGGACTGCTATTCATTCTCTAAAACATGGCGGAAATTATTATGAGCTGATTTCTAAAAACTAAAAAGAAACAAAGATAGACAAAAAGAATAAGTGCGTTAGCCACCATATCATAGATTTCAGTCTAAGAGGAAGTATGAACGTTTCAAAGAGAATCGACACTTCCTTTTTGTGTTGTCACCATTTCAAAGGAATCTGAATAAAGGCAGAGTTATTTAAGATTTACGCCCGCGCACATCTTTCAGGTTATTACTTGCGTCTTACTGAATTTAATCCACCTCTTCCGTCGATCTGCCTGTGTTTGTGGTTAAATGTGTCACGAATACAAACCTTGATTTATTCTCTAACGTGAATAAAGTTAATGAACCATACAGGATGTCTGAATTCATACAGTAGCGTTCAGAGCACATTACAACGAATGGGTCGCTTTTGTTTCAAATCATTTATTATGACGCACCTAAATGTCTGGTTTGACAGGTATGTAGATAATATATTATATTCACATGCTCTTTTAAATCAGCAAATTGTAAATAACACTAAGTTTTGTTTTGTTTTGTTTTTTCTCTCTCTATCATTTTTTTTTTCTGTGTCGTCTTATCTGTCTAACAAAGCACCAGCCTCAACCTTCCTTGCTTAACGGCTCCATGCAGCATGATAATGCCATAAATAAATGATAATGCCACACAGGGCTCCCCTGGAAAGCAGTTGTGAAACTGAGGGGAATAAATAAATAAAAATAAAAATAAATAAATAAATATATAATAGTTAAGACAATAATATCTTCCGACAATACTTACCTCATTGTAAGCGATGCGTTCTCGTTTAATCGAGTCCAGCTGTCGTATGTGATGTTTTTCAGTGGTTCTAAGAAATTAAGTTGAAATGAAAAGAGTATCATCTGTATTGTACAGAAGCATGTCAAGTGGGGGTTTTGGAGCCTATCATCGTTCAATATTCCAGATGACCCTCTGACGTAGCGAACATCAGTATACGAACATTGGACGTTTCGGAAATGTGACGATCAATTCAGGATATGAAAATAAGTCTGTTACCTTTATTGCAGAAAACCCCGTTTAATTTGGTTCAGTGGTCATGGAGAAATGTGGATCTTCGTAAACGTATGTCACGGGTCCATTTCCTCCAAGTTTAGCACTTGGATGCTCTTGGCATCCACATGAGTAAAAAAAATATTTTGCTCACAGGTGACAGGCTACCAACAAATGAATTCGAATTTTGTGCATAACATTACGTCAATATGTGAGCATACACATTTGTAAATTATATTATGTAGATAATGCTGTCATATCATCTTGATGAAGAAAAAAGAAAGAAAAAGAAAGGAGGAAACAGAAAGCAAAAATAGAAAACTTCAACGCAGTCTTCAATGAGTTAATAATTTCATATCTTCCTTTAATCGTTCGTTTTCACACCTTAATCATGCTTGTAAAACTAAAAAGAATCTGCATTCTTGTTTCTGTTATTTATTTTTTCATTCATTTAGTTGGAAGGGAACAAGCAAAAGAGATTTTTGTGAGAGAACACAATGAACAACTTGGTATACATGTATTTGTAATGCTCGAACACAATGGACAACTCGTCTCCTTATGCACAACTTGGAGGGAAGGGACTTCTGATATGATCTACAAAGATCCCTATGACCGCTGAAACAAATCGACTGAAATTTTTCCACGGGATGTACGTAATGTGTCACATAGTCTCATGCCCTTAAATTGCATTTTGATCAATTCATCACTTTGCAGAAAGTCCAATTGTATTTTTTTTTTAATACGATGTAGTAGATTAAAGAAAAAAATGACATTATTGTTACATTTACTAGAGTACGGCATTAAATGTAACCGAAAATTCCAGAAAGTGTCTTTACAACGTAACACGTTGCAGAAAGTCCAATTATATCTTCTTCTTTTTTTAATACAATGTAGTAGTTTAAAGAAAAAGATGACATTATTGTAACATTTAGAGTACTGCATTAAATGTAACCGAAAATTCCAGAAAGTGTCTTTACAACGTATAACACGACGTACTTTTTTCATATCTTCCAACTTATTTGCTTTCACACTGTAATAATGCTTGCAAAACTTTAAAAAAATACCATTCTTTTTTATGTTATTCATTCTTTCATTTCTTCAATTGAACATAAAGATTGGAAATAAAGAGAGTATTCTTACATATACATATTATTGGATAGCTTTTAGTTTTGCAAACTACATGATAGAAATATCACGATAATGGTTTTTGATGAATTTATCAGGTCTTTGCAATGACGGGCTGCATAATTGTCATAGCAGCTGCACTCCAAGAAAGTAAACGTGTAATACTCGGGTACACGAATACACAGTTCACGTATTATCATAGTACGAGAACTTACGAGAATAAACGTATTATCTTCGGGTACACACATACATGCACATATCACAGCAGCTCATCTCGTCTCTCGCACCAAGAAATCCGACCACTTCACCCCCATCCTTCGCTCCCTTCACTGGGGTCCTTCGTATACAGGTCATTCTATGATGATCTTAATTTCCAAAGAACTCGGAAAGTTATGGCTGAAGGTAATTATCCATAAAAACACCGACAGGTATTAAAGCAACTCCTCCAAGGCTCTTAAAATGGGTAACATTTACTCGTGATATTTTCTTAATCCTTGAGCTGCAGCAGAGTTTTGAGTAATGTGAAGAAACGTGAAGTTTCTGTTGTGGAAGAGCTGCTAAGCTCAACCAGAGAATTTTATTATCATTCATTTAACAAATACAAATTATAATCATACTAATTTTCCAGTCGTTCCTTTTGATAAAGTAACCATTAATAACAGGTGCAATATTGTATGTCGTGGATGTATTTTTTGTTATTGAGTGTTAAGATTTCTGTGATATTTATATATGAATTAATGACACTTTTATTTTCCCCTAAGATTCCTCTAATGGTAAAAAGGCAAAAGTCATGAAAGCACTAAGCCGAATGAGCTCTTAAGAGTTTTCCTCAACATTCTGAATAAACATGATTGTTCAGGGTAAAAGCTATGCAGCAAAATACAAACAATGTCTCTATCATTATCATAAGAACACTGGCTCTTTTTTGTGATACCAATGTCTTTTTATGCCTCCGCCACGAAGTGGTGCCGGAGGCATTATGTTTTCGGGTTGTCCGTCCGTCCGTACGTATACGCCTGTTAGTACATCCTTACGTACGTCCGTCCGCATTCGATTACGCAATAACTTGAGTAATATTGACTGGAATTTTACCAAACTTGGCTCAAGTATAAAGTATGATGGGGCAATTACTTGATTAGATTTTGGGTGAAATCAGCTATAAAGGCCAAGGTCAAAGGTCAAGGTCAAATCATGAATTTGTATCTGTTTACACGATAACTCGAGACTGGATCAAGCAAATTTCACCAAACTTTGTCCGAGGATGATGTATGATGGGACAATTACTTGATTAGTTTTTGAGTTAAATCGGACAGAGGTCAAAGGTCAAAGATCAAGGTCAAATCGTAAAATTTATCTGTTTACGTGATAACTCAAAACTGGATGAAGCAACTTTCACCAAACTTGGTCCAAGGATGAAGTATGATGGGGCAATTAGTTGAGTAGTGTTTTTTTTTTTTTGAAATTGGCAAGAGGACAAATGCTAAAAATGTTCCTATTTCCCCCATATCTATGCAATGCCCAAAGGTATTTTCTTGAAACTTAGTGTAGACATGTACTACTGCGTAGTTATTCTCCAGAGAGAGTTTCATGTCATAAGGTCAAAGGTCAGGTGAAAATGTTACAATTTCACTTTTCTCGCAAATGGTTCGATGTAATATCTTCATGGAACTTGGTACATGCATTGACTGCCAGGGATTAGCAAGGGAGTTTAGGTGTCATGGGTCAGCAGTCAATAGTCAAGGTCAAAGGTCAAGGTGAACTCCTTAAAAATTACACTTTTTCTTCATACCTTGAAAATTATTCAATGCATAAACTTATATAAGGGTTGGTTAAAAGTCAAGTAAAAACCCTCAATTCCCCAAATACTTGGACATGTACCTGCACTCTTAGACAATTAAAGCAAACCTAGTTCAAGGAAAGTGAACATTCAAGACATTTCTGACAAACCTGTCATTTCAATGTTTTGCAAGTTATGTGAAACTGTCATCACACATTGTGAAGACATTTTACTATACACCTATTGGGCGAATCATGCATTATGGCGGAGGCATACCAGTCGCCATAGAGACATTTCTAGTTTTTTTTTTCTAATTGGAACAAACTTGATGATTATCTTGATCAGATACTGACAAAACAGTCCAGTTTCCCAACTTTGCATTTATTATGCCGAACGCAGCTGAGCGGCACGTGTTGTTTATATGCCTCTGTAGATTGAGCTTGTGGTCTACGACAACCCCGAGATCTCGAACTGATGCTGACGGGGAGATAGCATCTCCAATACAGTTGTTGGGAAAGGACGTTAATATTGGCGAAGCTGAGATGTGATGTGCAGGATCTCAGTCTTAGACTCGTTGAGTTTGAATTGGTTCGGTAAATTTTCAGAAATTTAGTGAAAAGAAATGCAAACTTTGCTCTTTGTTTTGTCAGTACTAAGAAGGAACTGTCTCTTCAATATCTGTATAAGAAGACTTCAAGAAAAACATTGGTAAAACCTGATAATTCGTTTCATGGAGAAAATCAACGCTTTCAGCATTTCCGGAAGCATATTTGGCCTCGCTCCGAATGTCATGATATCTAAATGATATATTATGAAAAACTTCACTCCGAATGTCATGATATCTAAATAATTATACTATGGGAAACCAATCAATTGGGTTGGTTCTTGTTTTGGTTTTCGTTTTCCAAGGGTTTTTGTAGATTCCTAAACCCCTCGTATGATCGTGAGTTTTGATCAGATAGGTTGTCAACATTAAATTTCAAAGAAACGCCATGGAACATAAATACACCGGAAGATGTTTTCGTTAAGTCTTTAAATTTAGAAATGCCAAAATCATGTAATTTTCTTACAATTATGAATTATGCAGGTGAGGAACAATAATATTTTCTGAATTATGCAGATTTGACCTAAATCTGACACGAGTTTGTTTTAATAATCGGTGATTTTCCCTATTTTGTGATTCTTTTTATACGCAGTGTATCGGTTACCCACGGATATAACTTGAGATGTAAGGATATTGATTAATGATGTATACATCGTCTTAACCGGGTTTATATTGTAGATAGAGCAGCAAACTTAAATATACAATATCAAAAAGAATTGATTTAAGAAGAACTCAGATCGGCTCTGTTGTGTGCAGATGCTTTGTGAAATGGCGTACGTTGTGTGACGGGTCTTTGTTCTCTTGCAACAGTAGGGCAGTGCTCTCTGTTTGCAACATGACAATGTGTCTGCCTCTTTCTTTCTTTCTTTATTCTCTGCCAAACATTTTTTATGTATATTTTTATTGTTCTCATTTCGGAACCCCACAGAGGCATTCGTTGCATCCTCGTTTACCTACTGTGTATGGTGCATGTTTATCTTCCTCGTCGTTATTGCTCCTCGTATCGTTATAAACCCATCTTGTTATCTTTTATTCTCAGTTCCATTTGTTGGCGCGATCTTCTATTCATCCACATTATTTCGACGCCAGTCATGTTCATCGATTATTTCGCGTTTTTGCCACACTCCGTTCTTTGGTTACTATCTATCACATCATGCACTCACTTATAGGCATACACTTCTATTGCCAACTTATAGATTTCCTTTGCAGATCATGAATCATTTTTTTTTAATGCACCCTTTCAGTCCGTACAAAATGATGCTTTGTTTAGGCATACAGCGTAAGAATCTGGCCCTGATGGAGTGCAAAGTACAAAGTACATGAACAACTCCTCACAGTGGCGCTACGGGGAACGACATTGTTACCAATTAATCTCTTTTATTTTTAATTAGATTGTCCTCTTCATGGGACCCCCCCCCCAAAAAAAAAATGTATAAAAAAATAATAGAGGACAAGAACGATGTATGGTTTGATTTTAGATGCCATCGTGCTATTTTTGATAGGCTTTCTCAATTTCTAGATAGACGGTGGACAGAATATAAGTTTTTTCTTTCGCCTTTTTCTTTCTTGCTTCACTAGTTAAGTATTCCTTATTAAATATCCTATCCTCCTGCTTAGAGTTCAATTGGGGGGGGGGGGGGGTTCTGTAACTATAATGCATGACATTTCAAAGGATGAAAACGTTTTTTATTGCAGCAATTCACCTCGATTTGTGGCTTGTATTTGTAGAATCATTCTCCTCAAAACAGTACATTTTTCATGAAATAGATAGATAGCCGTTTCATTGATGCATCATTGTTTTCCGAATCCTTAACGCTACCTTAATAGACGATTATATCATTTTCTGTGAATTTGTACAAAATCAGCACCTTTGCACATAACTACTCCCCTTCCATATCATGTAAAGCAAGTGTGCACTGCAACATTGACCGTTTTGTGAAATATTTTCTTGTAAACTTCATTTCACACCTGGGTATTAATAATAATAATAATAAAAACAATAATAATGATAATAATAATAATGATAATAATAATAATAATAATAATAATAATAATAATAATAATAATAATAATAATAATAACAATAATAATAATAATAATGATAATAATGATAATAATGATAATAATAATAATAATAATAATAATAATAATAATGATAATAATAATAATAATAATAATAATAATAATAATAATGATAATAATAATAATAATAATAATAATAATTATAATAAAATCATCATCATCATCATAATAATTGATATGATTTATATAACGCCAAATCCACTCTGCAGAGTGCTCTAGGCGCGAAAGGAACAGAAAGTGAAGGAGATAAAGACATACAAATATCAAATACATGTAATGAGTAATCAAATTGAGGCTTTAAACAAGTGAGTTTTTAGACTGCTTTTAAAGGAGTCTGATGAAGAACAATTTTTTTATGGCTGAAGGTAAGTTATTCCATAAGGTGGGAGCAGCATGGCCAAAGGCACGTGTGCCCCATATCGTAGTGAATCGTGGAATAGAACCGGAGTTGGATGAGCGTAGAGATCTATAGCAGGGATGTAATTATGGAGTAAGTCAATGGGGGGCATCCCACGAGACCGACACCCACGAGTCATACGGTCCACGAGACCGACATCAATAATAGGTTCATGAGTCATACAGCCCACGAGTTATACGGCGCAGGAGTCATACAGCCCATGAGTTCGACACATACGCACAAAAGGCTCATGAGACCGACACTAAGCGAACATAGCCCACGAGACCAACACTAAGCAATAAAGGCTCATGAGACCGACACTAAGCTGAAAAGGCTCACGAGACCGACATTAAGCAAAGAAAGCCCACGAGACCGACAGTAGGAAAAGAAGGCCCACGAGACCGACAGGACAAACAGCGCCATCTACATGTCAATCACCTGTACAGGGTGTTCCATGAACGGAAAAATAACATACTGGCGGGTGTAATTTCGTAACGCTATCAATTGAAAGATGGTGACCATCTACATAATTATGAACGTCATCAAATATGTATTTCTACATACTTCTGGGGAGGGGGGAGGGGCAAGTGTGTCAGGGAGCGACATTGTTATCAAGTAGAAAAATTGAATTGTATTCTTCATGCCTCCGCCACCCCCCCCCCAAAAAAAATATAAGAATTAGTATTCTTCATCCCCCCCAAAAAAGAGACAAAAAAACACAAATGAATTTAAAAGAGGACAATAACGATGTATGGATTAATTTTAGAGCTTTGATAATGCCATCGTGCTATTTTTAATAGGCTTTCCCAGTTTTTAGCTAGAAGATGGACAAGATATAAATTTTACCTCTTCTCTTTCCCGATTCACTAGATACTTATTCTATTTTAGATATTCTACCCTCCTGTTGCTGCTTTGACGTTTTGCAGTAAGATCTATTTGTAATTTTCTCTGTAACTATAATGTAATTCTACTGATTAAAACGTTTTATATCGCAGGGATTCACCTCAATTTTGTGGCTTGTGTTATTCTCCTCCAAACAGTACATTTTATCGTGAAATACAATAGCTGTTTTAATGGATGCATCTGGTTTTTGCTGAATCCCTAACGCTACCTTAATAGACGATTACGTTATTTTTTATTTTTAATTAATACTAAATCAACACCCTCGCAGGTTTATTGTGGAAAGATCTGTAACACACTTTTACTGTACTTTGTTTATTTTTTTTTCACAAACACACACCCCATGCAAACACAATTAAAGATCCTGATCATTTCGGGGGGGGGGGGGGGGCAACTGATGGGGTAACACCCTGCCGGAGATGGCAACTCTGCTTTTCCATCTCTCATATCTTCCTATGCTATTATCAGGACACCCTATACAATTTATTGGTCTATAGGTGGTGCTATTCATCCTGTCGGTCTCGTGGGCCTTCTTTGCTTAGTGTCGGTCTGGTGAACCTCTTTTGCGTAATGTCGGTCTCGTGAGCCTTGTATGCGTAGCGTCGGTCTCGTGGACCTTTTAAGTGTTGTGTCGGTCTCGTGGGCTTTGTTTGCTTACTGTCGGTCTCATGAGCCTTTTGTGCGTAGTGTCGGTCTCGTGAGCCGTATAACTCCTGGGCTTATTTTACTTGATGTCGAACTCGTGGGCTGTATTTACTCAGTGTCGAACTCGTGGGCTGTATAACTGGTGGGCTGTATGACTTGTGAGCTGTATGACTCGTGGGCTGTATGACTAACTTGTGAGCTGTATAACATGTGGGCTGTATGACTCGTGGGTGTCGGTCTCGTGACGTGCACCCAGTCAATGTTATACTGAGGAGCAGCGCCCTGAATGCAATGGAAAGTCAGAAGGTAACCAATGAAGTGATCTCAAAATAGGGGTGATGTGAGTGTGCTTCTTGGATAGTGTAATGATGCGTACTGCCGCATTTTGAAGCCTCTGTAGCATGGAGAGCTGAGTTTGTGGTAAGTTAAATAAGACGGAATTTCCAAAATCGAGCTTAGAGGTTATCAAAACATGGACTAATTTTTCGGTAGAAGATCGGTTCAAATATTTTTCTAATGAAGCCGATATTGCGAAGTTGGTATCTTACAGATCTACAAAATAATGCTACAAACTTGAAGAGACATCTAGTCATATTACAATTTAGCATTACACCCAGGTTGCGACAGGTTTGGGACACACAAATTGACATGCCGGAAAAAGAGATGCAATTTATGTCAAGTTTACCTAATTGTGTCTTCGAACCAAACATTAAAAATTCAGATTTAGCCGTATTCAATTTCAAAGAATGTGAGTTCAGCCATGAATAAACATCGTTATTCTAGTTGGTTGATCCGAATGTCCACATCATTTTATTTCGCAGATGTATGCCGGTAAATGTTTTGCGGAAAGGGAAACGAGTGTTTTGGCATTTTCGAAATTAATGTTGAAACATCTCATGCACTTTTACTGAATTTTGTTTATTTTTTTTTTCACAAACACTCAAACGCGCAAACACAATTAATAATCTTGAACAGTTCAGGGGGCGAGGGAGGGCAATTGACGGGGTAATCCCCTAGCAACTCTCCTTTTCCATCTCTCATATCTTCCTTTATGCCATTATCTGGACACCCTATACGATTAATTGATCTATAGGTGGCGCTGTTCATCCTGTCGGTCTCGTGGGCCTTCTTTGCGAAGTGTCGGTCTCGTGAGCCTCTTTTGCCTAGTGTCGGTCTCGTGAGCTTTGTTTGCCTAGTGTCGGTCTCGTGGGCTTTGTTTGCTTACTGTCGGTCTCGTGAGCCTTTTGTGTGTAGTGTCGAACTCATAGGCTGTATAACTCGTGGGCATACTTTACTTGATGTCGAACTCGTGGGCTTTATTTTACTCAGTGTCGAACTCGTGGGCTGTATAACTAGTGGGCTGTATGACTTGTGAGCTGTATGACTCGTGGGATGTCTGACTTGTGAGCTATATTACTTGTATGCTGTATGACTCGTGGGTGTCGGTCTCGTGACGTGCACCCGAATTGCCCTGTGTAATTTTAGTAATGATTTAAATCAGAATATGTCATTTCATCAAATTACAGTTAATCAATACAAAGATATCGTATGTACCACAGTTTCACTACAGATAAGTGTTCTGTGCTGCATTTAAACACGAGGAGTGTGAGTAAACATTTCGATGAGTTAAAGTTTTTACTAGAGTCTGTCAGTCTCTCTTATTAAACTAAGTAGAGCTTGTTTAACTTCCAATTCTGAAAATTCTTTTGCAGCTGATGGTTAGGAATATTTATGTACTTCAATAGTAGAGTTGAAAAGCGGTGTTGCATTTCATGTTTCAGGTACTTTTGAATAAATTCTTCAGGACGATCTGTAGAATGAACGGTTCCATGACATTTGGAGGCAACATCGTCTGGGTGTCAAAGCCACTCATTGGACCTAACCTTGTTTTACCGTCCATCTAATTTTTTATTTTTTTTTTTTAATGGTTTTACCCTGTTTCGGGGGTGCTGGATCCGAATCTGGATGATACAACTTTTGCATCCTCGAGGATTTTGAGATATTCAAGATGGCTTCCATATTGGCCGCCAAAACCGGAAATTCCCGTATATTTCCTTCTAAATGGCGAGAAATTGAAAGCAATTGATGGTTTTACCCTATTTTTAGGGTACTGAATCCGAATCTGCATAATGCAACTCCTGCATCCTTGAGGATTTTGAGATATTTAAAATGGCCGCCAAAAAGGCCATCAAAACCAGAAATTCCCACGTACACAATTGTATTTCTTCTAAATTGTAAGAAATTGAAAACAACTCTTGCATCCTTGAAGGTTTTTGAGTATTTAAACCTCTTGTTAGAAGTAACAACAAACCTGTTGCTTTTCAGACTTGGTGCACGAAATAAACTTATTGTATTACAGCCATGGGCGTAAATCCGGGGGGGGGGGATGGGGGGATATATCCCCCCTGAAATGGAGGAGGGGGGATGGCCTGTACAATCATCCCCCCCCCCCCCCTGAATTTTGAAAAAAAAATGGAGGAAGCAGAAATGTGATTGTATCAATTTTGGCATATTGCGTGACGTTTGTAAGCCGGCCTTCAGACAGGTAACAGAGCTGAACAGTATTCTATCTTCTACGAAGATGTATACATAATTTCTCAAGCGCTCGCTCGCTTCGCTCGCTCGCGAAGAAAGTAACATCGACATAACCGTCGGCCTTATGCCAAAAGGGCAGAGACTTTGTACACTATTAGTGCCCTTTTGGCATGAGGCCGACGATACTGTACAATGTAAGGTATGGCTCAGACGTTGACAACGTCACATAGTATAGGCCTACATGTAAACATGCTATGACGCGAGTAACTTGGGACCATCTGCAAAATATGTACGAAAACAAACAAACAAACAATAAAAAAAAAAACTATATCGCCATAATTGAACCCCCTCCATTTCCTGAATCATTCCTGAGAAACGACAGTGACTGGTGACTCAGTCAGGTTACATCTATGGGCATACCCAGGGAAGATCAGGGGCGTCGAATCTATCTCGGGGGGGGGGGGGGGGGGGGGGGGCAAAGGGGCATCTGCCCGCCCCTACGGAAGTGTTTAGGCAGACAAATCATTTATCCCCCAAGCAATTCCCGAGATGAGGACAAATCTCGAACCTTCTTAATGGAAAATTGTCCAAATATCGCCAGAACTATGCACCAGATAGTTGTATTGCAATCTTAAACATGCAAAAGCTCCGCCATAGGATCCCTTTCGATAGACTTTGTACACTTTTGAGATTGACGTATATTTCCCTAATTTATCAAAGAGTGTGCAGCAGATCTTTCACTTAACAAAAGCACCCTCATATGCAGAGGCGTCGATGGGGGGGGGGGGATGGTTCCCCCATAAAAGTGGGACAAACAAAAGCGAAAACTGTAGCCACAAACTCGCTCGCTTCGCTTGCTCGCATTTAATCGTTATGCCATTCTCCTGATGTTGCATGCTGCCAGTAATTGCCAGCAGTTGTGCCCGGTGCGCCCCCCCCCCCTTAATTTCCAAAGCGAAGAATATAGCTACAAACGACATTTTTGGGACTGTAAAAAGTCAACATTTTCAAGCTCACTCGCTTCACTCGCTCGCATTTAATCGTTATGCCATTCCCCTGATGTTGCTGCCAGTAACTGCCAGCAGTTGCGCCCGGTGCGCCCCCCTTAATTTCCAAAGCGAAAAAATACAGCCAAAAACGGCAGTTTTTGCACTGTAAAATGTCAAGATTTTCAAGCTCGCTTGCTTCACTCGCTCGCATTCAATAATTGTTATGCCATTCTCCTGATGTTGCTGCCAGTAATTGCCAGCAGTTGCACCCGGTGCGCCCCCCTTAATTTCCAAAGCAAAAAAAATACAGCCACAAACGGCAGTTTTTGGACTGTAAAATGCCAAAATTTTCAAGCTCGCTCGCATTTAATCGCTACATCATTCTCCTGATGTTGCTGCCAGTGATTGACAGCAGTTGCGCCCGGTGCGGCGCCCGGTGCGGCACCAAAGCGAAGAAGTATATCTACAAACGGCAGTTTTTAGACTGTATAAATATGTCAAAATTTTCAAGCTCGCTCGCTCCGCTCGCTCGCATTTAATCGCTATGCCATTCTCCTGATGTTGCTGCCAGTGATTGACAGCAGTTGCGCCGGTGTGCCCCCCCCCCCCCTAGTTTCCAAAGCGAAGAATATAGCTACAAACGGCAGTTTTTGGACAGTAAAAGGTCAAAATTTTCGATGTAAAAAGATTTCACCGTGGGAGGGGGAAACCCCCCTACCATACCCTCCCCCCCCCCCCTCCTTGCTTCGCTCCCTCATTATCTCATAACCGCTCCCCCTAAGATCAAATCCTGTCTACGCCGATGATAGATCCCACTATTTTGTAGGCCTTCGTAGTGATGTCGCACAGGCGGAGCAAGAGCTGAAATACCACGATTTAGTCATTGAATAATATATTGTGAATATTTCATTTTCTGTTGGGTTTTTTTTTAAGAAAAAAAAAACACAAATTTCACCAAACGTGTGCACCAGATCGCTGAATTTCAGGTCTTAAAAATGCAAAATCTTCCTCGTGTGGGAAAGGGATACACCCCCCCCCCCCCCATACACACCCTCCCCCCGTTCGGTCGCTCCGCTCCCTCTCACAGATATTTCAAAAACAAACTGATTTTCCGCCGCAAGTCATCTGACAAGCAAAAAAAAAGCAACAACAAGAACAAAAAGTCTTCATATTTTTGCTGCCATTCTCCTCCCACTTTATATTTCTGCAAAAGAGTGGGACATCCGATCCCTGTAAAGTGTGTGTGTGTGGGGGGAGGGACACAAAGCTTCCCCCCCCCCCCCCCCCCAAGGCTGCGCCGGTCCGGTTATGGGCTTGTGATCGTGGTGATGGTGACCATCCCCCCCCCCCCCCCCCCCACACACACACACACTCCTCAGTACGGATTTACGCCGTTGATTACAGCAAAAGTTTTAATTGCCACATAATCAACAGTTGCACCAGCTGCAATATGTCAATCTTTGTCTTTTGCTGCACTTTTTTCCTGCAATTTCAGCGGATTCAGTCATGACAGTCACGGATCCAATTTGCTTATTTTAATTTCTCTCCGATCATGAATTTGCAGCTTTCCTGTAATTTCAACACTTTCTGTTCAGACCATCAAAGATCTATAATGGAGTACAAGCTATATGCCTTGCAGATAAATTTCAGCAAAATATTGTGTGGTCCTCTGGAAATATGCTCTATGGTGCAAATTCTATGATCTAACTGTGCTTATAAGGTTCGCAAAATTTTGTTGACACTGGCACATTGACGATCAACAGTTGATGACATTTTAAAAAATAAGGCATCTACTTTCTGTAGTTCTTGTCATATTGTTTGCATAGTCACACATTCTCAGTCATACGTTACATATTTATCCAATGGAAGTTGGAAATAATTATGAAACTATTATCAAACTCCTAAGACCAGAATCTCTGACTTTCATATTGATCACTGCAACTATGCTTATCTTTTTGCGAATGTGGTTAACAGTTGGTTTGCTTCCATTGTCAGGCATTATCAGTCCCACGCAACATACATTATGCATTGTGGTAAAGTCGGAAATAATGAACTCCCTGACGCGGGGGCAGCAATTTCTGAATTTCATATTGATCATTACAACCATCATGACTATGCTTGCTTTTTTGTGGACAACAATTTATATTGTCTGCATAGTCAGGCATTTAACATCAGTCACATGCATTGTGGTAAAGTTGGAAATAATGTAATCCCTAGTAACCCGGGGCGCTATATTTTTATTTGGAGGATGGGAAAGTCACTAGCGTGTGTAAAGTCTACAGCAGTCTACTGACAAAAAAGGTCTGAAACCTAAGACTATAGGGACTCTACCGAAGACAAATGTGTTCGCATACTTCTTAAGCACAATGACCACCGATCTCAGCATCGCCTTGCTTTGGCACGGTGTGCTAGGGCTTGGACTGAAAATCAGAAGGTCCGTGGTTCGACTCCCATTCGGGGTCTTGCTCAACATCTTGTTTTCATTTTTGCTCTTAATTTCTACAGTATATTACGTTTGTAAGGGTTTATTCCGTCAGGCTTAAGGCTAGAGAGAGTAATAAAGTCAAAGACTTGATAGTTATTCTCTATCCAAGTCACCAAGACAAATAAATGCCTTTCCCATCCTGCGAAAAAAAAAAAAAATATCGCACCCGGGGCAAGAATTTCCGAATTTCACACTTTACACAACCTTGCCTATCTTTCTGTAGTATATGCACGACGGGTGGATCACTTCACCGAGTTATGCACCCTGCTCTTTGTGATGAATGAATGAATGAATGAAGAGAGATCTTTACTTTCAAGCGTGTCTTGTGGCTCTCTCACACTCGGGACCTCCATTTTATGTCCCATCCGAGGGACAGAGTTTTTTTCTTTCTTTTTTTTTTTCTTTTTTTTTCCCCTACTTGATAATTCTCATTAACAGAGATGCTGGAATACAGAACTCTTGAGAATGTTGTCTCATCTCTCAAATAAATGTAATATAAGCCGAGTAAGCCCTTGCTTTTCAAGGAGAACTTCAAGACTGCAAAATTAACATCGTATGAGCTGGCATTTTCATAAAATGCAGGTTGGCTTCACACTGTCCCAAAATTGACAAAAGATGCCCATATGAATATGGAATTTTCACTTTTGCGTGAAATCAGCCCTGAAATTGATAACCGGCAAAAGCCTATCAAAAGCAATTAAAACAAGGAAAAGTAGAAATTACGCGGTGCGTAATATATGTCCCCGCCGGAAGTAGCATTTTGTAGCAAAATGTACAATATAGGTCAAAAATCAAGGTCAAAGGTCTAAGAAGTCAAAGGTCAAAATTCTGTGTAGAAGTTTTGAAGCCCTCACCTAGTGCCATCACATAAAGCAAACGGAATCGAAATCGGGTTAGAAATGGCGAAGTAGTAGCATTTTGTAGCCAATGTACAATATAAGTCAAAGATCAAGGTCAAAGGTCAAAATTCTGTGCAGAAGCTTTGAAGCCCTCATCTAGTGCCATCACATTAAGCAAACGGAATCGAAATCAGGTTAGAAATGGCTAAGGGCAATTCCATGGGAATGTGGACATGGCACTAAAATTTCAAGTTTATTATATTGCAAAAGAATTACTCATTATGTATTACCCATATATTGAAGTTGAAGAAACTCAAAGAATTATATCAATCGGTCATATATTTCCCAAGAAACAGCTACAAATGTTCAAGACAATTTTTCAGTTATCCAAATTGCTAAAATGCATGCTTAAAGGCATAATTTACCATTTGCAGGTGAAAGCATTAGTGCTTTAAAATAGTTCTAAAATGTGAGTTAGGGATAGAAACAACCACTGTCAAAATTTGAATCCGTATAATTGATGTGAAGTGTTGTTAAATACACAAAATGTGAACAATAGTTATAATAAAAATGTTTCCAGACTAAACCGTATACAGTTACGGTTTACTGAGAAAAACCCTGATATCTCCTTATATTTTAGGTTTTATTGCAAATATTTCATATGGTAGGATGTTTTATGATACAACAGACCTACACATATGCATCAAATGTGATATCTTGAACATTTTTTAAATCACTGCTCCCAAAGGTAAACTGGACCTTTAACTTGACATACATTTTTTTAAAGAAAAATTCTGCTAGCACTTCAGTTAATTCATTTTAAAGAAGCAAATTGGTTCTACTTCAGTCTCCCATGAGAAAATTTCTATGCCACCTTCGAAAAATTTTTATCACCACCTGAAAGTCAAGCCCTTGAGCCATGTAACGCGAGTTACCGAAACAAGAAATATTTTTCATTCTGAAGGAAGCAGTGGAGGTAATTTGTTGGGAATCATAATTTTCTAAATTCATCACACCCTGATACTGTACACAGGATGTTGACTTGAACAAACACTGTCATCACATTAAAAAATGTCAATGAAAAGTGTAACGCGAGTTACCATGTAACGCGAGTTACCGGTATGTAACGCGAGTTACCGACTATAAACACAAGTTTCCACCAATGTAAGCAAATTTTAACACTTAATTGAGCTATATTATGGTGAAAACAATCAAATCCAGTGTTATACACACTATGCTGGACTGAAACAAAGGAGAGTAGCCTAATAAACTGTGTATAATACTAGCATCAAGGCCACTGATCACATGCCACATTGAGGAGTCTAGCCAGGCTTTCACTGCATGTGTACATGTACATCCAGCAGTGAACGAGGTTAACCTAAAATTTATCTTCTGAAATTCCTGCATTAGTATTACAGAATTTTTATTACAGAATGCTATAAAGCAGCAAGTGTTGGTTCTAATCCTTATTCGGTGGTCTATTGAAAATGACGCCTGTCCGGAGATCAGGAGGTTGTGGGTTCGCATCCGGCCTGCTCAAGTATGTGTGCCCATGATTTTTTTTTATCATGGCTACTAATAAAGCACTGATCAATTCAGTTTTTATTATGGTGATGTAGGGCAATTTGTCAATTAGTTGCAATAATAACATCTCAACGAAAGAATTTCATGAATTTGAATAATTACGCAGTACCCGCTGCATGATATAAGGATTACAACCAACACTTCCTGTCGGGCGGAAGTTTAGTGGTCTAGTTCCGAGATGATGCCCGTCCGGAGATCAGGAGTTCTTAGTTCGAATACTGCTTGAGTACAATGTATGCACGCCCATGACTTTTTTATCATGGCTACTACTAAAACACTGATCAATTGAGTGCTTAATAAATTTAAGTTGATGTAGGGTAATAAGCCAATTTGTAATTACACTGTAGCTCATGTACACATTGGTACAAATGACCTTTCTTTTCTCTCAGTTGGTTCGGCACTTCACTCTTTTTCAAAGCGGCATAATGCACAAAACTTGCCCGACATAATTTACGGAATTCATGTTCAAAAAAAAGAATGAACTTGCATTTGGATCGGGGGATCAGAATACTCCCATCAGTTTATAATTCAGCAAGCATCCATTTCATTGTTTTGTATTGAATGCAGTAACAGCTTATTTCCTTTTATATTGCAAAATACCATTCTTGCTGTCAGGTGGATGTGCTGGCAAGCATCATTTAGATAAGGATCACATGAATAATCATCGCATCACAGATGCTTATATCAGTGAATTTACAAACCAAAATGCCTGTTGGTACAAATGACCTTTTTCTGCTCATGCGCAAAGTGGAATTACGAACTGGTTTATTTGTCAATCAGTTGCAAAGAAATTAGAGTTTTCAAAAAGACAGGATTTTAATTTTTGAAAGATTGTAGGCTTTTTTGTAAACTTGTCGATAGGGTCTGATACTTTTATGTTTTGTTTTAAAAAAATTCCAACATCTTTCATTTTTACACTCTGAAAATTATGTACTTATACACCTAAATCATCTGGGTATATATTGAAACATATTCAGGGTCTCTATGAGGAGTGAAGCTCTTTTTAGTCTTAAACACATTCTTCTCTATCAATTGGGTTGATTAGTAAAATATTTGTTTAACATTTATTCATTTTACTATGTACTAAGCATCTCTCAAAATATTCAACATAAGATTCAGTGCCATCAGAATAGTTGTATGTCATCAATTTGTGTCACCCTGTGTTTAGTGGACATAATGTAACGCGAGTTACCGTAACGCGAGTTACCGATATAAAGGCTCCCTACATTTTACCAGGTCATTGTTACTCAACTTTGATAGTGTTAATTCATGAGTCCTAACCCACTATCAATTCATGGTAGGAAAACTTTTATCAGGATTGTCTAGTATGAGGAGACTTTCCAAAAAGAGGCCTTTACAGAATTGACCATGTCCTTTTTGTGTAACGCGAGTTACCAAAATTAAATGATTCAAGAATCCCAACATGTTTGTCCTTTATTTTTCTTTTTGGATTCATTTAGTTGGTGTATGTCTACTCAACCAATGATAAAAAAAGTAACTTGTGGATCCTTCCAATTACAAAGATATTGGCACATTATCCCATAAATGTACCCATTATTTGTAACGCGAGTTACCGTGGAATTGCCCCTAAGGAGTAGCATTTTGTAGCAAAATGTACAATACAGGACAGAAATCAAGGTCAAAGGTCAAAGAAGTCAAAGGTCAAAATTCTGTGTAGAAGTTTTGAAGCCCTTACCTAGTGTCATCACATAAAGCAAACGGAATCAAAATCGGGTTCGAAATGGCGAAGGAGTAGCATTTTGTAGCAAAATGTACAATATGGGTCAAAAATCAAGGTCAAAGGTCAAAGAAGTCAAAGGTCAAAATTCTGTGTAGAAGTTTGGAAGCCCTCACCTAGTGCCATCACATAAAGGAAACGGAATCGAAATCGGGTTAGAAATGGCGAAGGAGTAGCATTTTGTAGCAAAATGTACAATATAGGTCAAAGGTCACAACTGAAATTCTGTGTAGAAGTTTCAAAGCTCCCATGTAGTGCTATCATATAAAGCAAACAGAATCAAAATTGGCTCATAAATGACAGAGAAGTAGCAAATTGAACATTTTGATCACACACGGACGCACACACGGATGCACACACGGACGGATAGACAGACGGACGGACGGACGCACAGACACACACACGTACGGAGTCCGTTTCATAGTCCCCTGCTCGAACTCGTTCGGCGGGGACAAACAAGTTTGATCTTTTGTTAGCAGCCTGAGAAATTCCACTGGGGGTTATTGTACAATGGCTCTAAGATACCCTCACAAAACACGATCAGAGTCGAATTTTAACATTTGCTTTATCGTGTGTCCATCTTTGCTCAACTTTGGGAAAGTGTGACGCCTACTGTACATTTCTTTTCCATGGCATGTATTTACAAAATGCGTCAGAAAGAAGGAGGGTTCTACCGTATTAAAATGACACCGAATCAGGAACGGCACATTTGCAAAACATGAATAACAACTTCACCCAAAGTAAGCTTTTCTCACACTTTTTACTGATGCCAAATGAGTTTGAATAAAAATATTTTCACATCACATTTTCATCATGTTCACACTTGTTACGTATTTCAGGATTTATAACAAGAACACAGGTCAAGACTTCCATGATTATGAGGGCAGATTTGCCTGGATGAAAAGTGATACCTGTACATGTAAGTTATTACTGGTCCTCTATCATTCCTTGTAAATTAAATGGACATACATATACTATTTGCAGATGTATTACATTTTGACACAAACAGAAAGGTCTTCTGTGATCTCTCCAAATTCAGGGCCAATAAAATATTGCAACTACTTGTACACCAAACACTTCAAAATTAGAGGGGGGGGGGGTGAAAAAAATACATTTATGGTAAACTGTAATAACATAAGGACATTAAAGTTAAAGCATATTCACACAATACACGTACATGAAAAGATTAAATCTTAAACTCTCTTATCCTCCCCTCCCCCCCCCCCCCACACACACACAAATGATTGAGGAAAGAGGATACTGTACATGTACTAAATTGGCAGCCCTTATCACAGATCATGTTCTCAATAATGATGAAAAGCTATTAAGAATACTGTTTCCATGCAAGACGAGATTACCTCTGTTTCCAGGAATGCATGAATATGTACATGTCCTGTCTTCTTGTAAAAGAAGGGGGGAAAATACAATCCAGGGACAAGTAAAGCATGATATCATAAAAATTAAATACTCAAAACAACGAAAGAAAGAAGGCAAAAATCCATAATATAATTATTGTAAACTGAGGTACAAGTTGTACTTGTTTTGGATTGTAATTATCTTTCCTTTTTGATAAGGGGCAATCAAATCAGAAATTCCTCCATGCTATATACTGGTACAATATACAATGTTACAGAAGATTCTAGGCATGGCACAATATTGCATCCTCACAAACAAACAAAATGTAAACCCAGAGCACTGCATAAAATAAAGAGGGTCGCCTATCCTCAATTTGAAATTGCTGTTACATTGTACCTGAAATTAAAAAAAAGAGAAAAAGAAATTTAAAAAAGAAGTGAATTAATATAAGAGGATGAACATGAAATATGGCTTAGAGTGGTCTCCTGGCAGCCTGAGTAATATTGACCCATTGATGTTGGTCAAGTAAAATATCCCTCTAAGTAATTGATGCCAAGTTCATGGAGTGTTTACCCATTTGTTTTGCACTGCCTATGCTTGCCTTTATGATAAAGGAACCACTGTTAAGTGGCTCCAATGGTTCCTTCATTTAAAGGAATGACTGGAAAATAAGTATGATTATGCATTTGTATTTGTTTGTTAAATAAATGATAATAAGAGTCTCTGGTTGAGCTTAGCAGCTCTTCCACAACAGAAACTTCATGTTTCTTCACATTACTCAAAACTCTGCTGCAGCTCAAGGATTGAAAAATACATGAGTCAATGTTACCCATTTTAAGAGCCTTGGAGGAGTTGCTTTAATCTGTCGGTGTTTTTATGGATAATTAGCTTCAGCCATAACTTTCCGAGTTCTTTGGAAATTAAGATCATCACAGAATGACTTGTATACGAAGGACCCCATTTTCCACTAATTTTCATGGTTGATGCAGTTCTTGGGGCATGCTGCTCCTGCATTATAGATTAGCCTCCAAAACGATACTAAACATGCAGACACAGCAGGAATATTTCACAGATCTGAGACTTACTTTTTTCCACTGTAATTACATGTGCTTCAAGCAAATGTAAATTGAGCTGCATTTCTGGATGTTATTTCTACATTTTTTCCGCCTCTGAAAGCATGTTGAGATCTCGTTAGGGGTATTATACGCTACACAATAACAGTTAGTAGTAACGATAATGATAATAACATGCAATGTTACCCTTACTGCCAGATTGATAAATTCATGCTCTTAAAATTTCTAGTTTCATTGCTCCATAGGTCTCTTATACATGTATATACATTATATGGAGTGCAAAATACAAAACTAAAAGAACAGTGAGAATTTCACCATTATAGGTAGAACGCCCCCCCCCCCCCCCCAATCCTGCACCTCCCCATATTATGGCATATGTTGTACTTATAATTTTATATATTCTCCTAATGCAATGATACTGCTAAATATGATAAATGCAAATAAGATGAAGTGTTACTGTATACGCTATAATTTTCGCGTACATAAATTTTCGCGAATTGCCGATGTCACACATTTTCGCGAGTGGTTAAATTCGCGATTGGGGGACCAGAGAAAATATGAAGTGGCAAAGAAAGTGTGAATTTTCAACTTACTAGCAACGAATGCTACCACAGCGACTGGGCTGTGTATCATGAGATTCTAGTAGTCAGACGTGGACATGCTATATGTACGTAAACAAGCTTTGCCAGTATGGTCTGTTTGGTAAGCCGTAAAATGATCATATCGTCAAGGCAAGGGATTCATTTTGGAAGGTAATATTTTCGCATGTTGTTAATTTCGCGAATAGCTCCCGACTCGCGAAATTCGCGAAAATAAAACCCACGCGAAATATACAGCGTATACAGTAATTTCATGATACACTCTTTTACATAGCCCGATGATAGGAAAGCTGTCCTTTTTATTTGAGTCTACTTTTTTGCTAGACGTTAACTTGAATAAGTACTTGAGTTTCTCTACAGCTCTCCGTGCAAAAAGAGACAGCGTATGACCAAAGCAGTGCTTTAATAGACAACTGCAATGCCATCACAGTCACATTTTTAAGATTGTTCAGTTTTAAAAAGGGATGCGAGACAAACCAGTTTGCAGATGAACATTTTTACACACCCCTCAGTGTACGACTTCTCTAATCATGGAGATTTGGAGAACAACAGATATTGTAATGTGCAGTGTTAATCCAACGAAATAAAGATTTAAGTGGAGATTTCTACTACACTGAAGAATAACATAATTGGATGTAGGCTCTAAATTCTATTCTATTCTCTTCTATTCACATTTCAATCTTCACTATTCAATCTGAAATTTGAAGCAAAACTAAGGATTACAGCTGTAGGTACCTCCAGGCAAAAACAAAATAAAACAAATGAAAAAAGCCCCAAATCAATTAAAAATAAAACACTTATAATGAAAAATTCCAATGAAAATAATCATAACAAAAATACATGAAAAAAACAAACAAACAAACACAACCACTACATTGTTTCAGGAAGAAAATTTACCGTGCAGAGAAGACACATGACCTGACCTATAAACCTTAATCTTTTCTTGGGAGAATAAAAAGGAGGAAAATAAAATAAAATAAAAAGGAAGAAAATTTACCATGCAGAGAAGACACATGATCTGACCTATAAACCTTAATCTTTTCTTGGGAGAATAAAAATCTGCTTTATAATAGTGACCAGTGACTACACTGATTTCATGCTGACATCATGTGACTATGAAGGTCAGAGTTGAGAAAAGCTACGTAACAGTTAATCCTCATCAAAACGTATATGCCTGTTGAAAGTCCTCTGCTCTCTGTTGTTGTAATGGTGCCAGTTGCTCCTGTTATTATAGCCCCTGTGCCAGTTCCAGTTACCATGGGGACTCCTACTCCTGTATCCCCTGTGCTTCCCGGTCCCATTCCTACCACTGTACTGCCCCCGCCGGGCCTTCATGCTCTCCCACGACTCACTACTCCTCCACCTGTGGTCCCACTGGCCGGCATTACCATAGCGATTGAAGTGGTAGCGGTCGTCATGGCAACCCCTCCACTGTGGCCGGTCTGAGTAGGGGTTCCAGTCTGCATCGTAATGCCAAGGATTATGATGTCTCTGTGTGTCCCTTTCAGAGTTGTATCTGTGATCCCTTCTGTATTCTGTAGAATAAGGGCGTTTGTCCTGCTCGGACTGGAGTTCAGGATGGTGGTGAACATGCTTATCCACATCCTCTTCATTAGACTTTATTGTTGGAACTGTTTCTCTGAAAGATTAAAACACCAACATGTGGGTTGTTTGAGAGTGCCAAATCACCGGAATCTCATAGAAGGCAGTTCATATACGTTTAATTTTGCAGTAGCAATTGAAAAGCACAAGTTCAGCTAAATAACCTTCTTTTCTGTGGTAACAACTTTCAAAAATAATTATCTACCCATGTATATAAGCAATACAAAACACCCTACAGTAGACTCCACATAGGTTGACAGTGCATATCGTCGCTGGGGCGACAAGACCTCGTATCTACAAAATGTCAAATGTTCAGGAGAGCCAAAAAATATGGCGGCCAATACACTGTAGCGAATGGGAAAGCCTTTCCTTTGACATGCCATGGTGGCTTTATTTTTGGAGTTACACAGTTGGGATTTGGACAGGACATCACTTTACCCATCATTTGACCATCAATCAAAAAAAGTAATTTTCACCAAAATGTCAGATACAAGGTCTTGTCACCCCAGCGATGATATGTCAAATACTATAAACGACATATGTTTATCAAGTCTAATTTTTCACAGATTGGGACATCTCAATAATTTCTTGAGTGATTAAATTCGCGATCATGGAGTTCAGTAATGAACGGAGAAAAGCACACGCACAAATTGCATTTCACAACAATTCAGCGTTAATAATTTTGTGTGTTGTTAAATTCGTGAATAGCACCTGACTCGCAAAAATTTCAAAAATAAACACCTTGGGAAATATATGGTGTAAAGAGTAATAAGCCAAGTTGCTGAAAACAAGAAGTCACAATTTCCTCTGAATCCACAAAAGTCAAATATTGCCTGTGGTACAGTGTAGTTGATGCAATTTCCTCAGTCCCATATAGATTGACTTTTTAATATGCAGAATTGACTGTACAAGTGTGTATTAAAGCACAAGACAGTACACTTACAAAACATGTCTCTGTTACATGTGACTGCAATCTAAATAACTTAATTGTGCATTTACTTGTTGAATGTGATTTCAACATATCACAAACAGACTTTCATCATATATTCCAAAAAGATGTGTTAACAGAATAATGGTGATTTGTTCAGATTTTGATGGCTCTGTCCCATGCAGCTGAAGTCCAAGATCCTCAAGTAACTCAGCAATGAAGTTTTCCCATTGGAATCAGTTGCCGTACAAATTGCTAATTGGTTTTCTTTATAATCAAAATTTTAGTCTGCCTCAAGTGAGTTTGGGTGTTTGGGCCTTGAGCACTTACAGAATTGTGCATGAAATCTCAATGTCTTATTAGCTCAGTCAGATCTCTTGTGTTGTTCTTCTTCTTCAAGGAGAAGACAAATTTGTAGAGAAGGATGTCTCACCCAAGCCTATACAACTATCTGAATCAAACTGAAGCACAAACTTCGCACACTCACTGACACAAAGTAACATGTACACTTTAAGGTCCCCTACCCGTTTTCTGTTAGACCAAGCAAACTATCCAGGTAGTTCTGTCTCTCGATGGGGTAACCCCTGGCCTTGGCGAAGGCTGCGATGTGGAAGACACCAAATTGACACACTGATTGAAGTACGAGTGTGAAGTAAGCAACTGGCTAAACGTACACACAAGCAACAAGCTGATATACAGTCTGTAGAATGCCTGCCCTACACATTATAAATTATTCAAATCGCAGGAGTCAGATTTTCAAACATTTGCAGAGTATGCAACACGGAGGTTAGAGACAATAAAAGCATTGCAGTAATTACTACATCAATTACATTGTATGACCATAATTATGAGTAATATGCCATTTTATATTATTTTCAACATATTTCACACAATTCATATTAAGGACAATAAACAAGTTCACTATCATATTCAATATTTACTGCATGCCTTTCTAACAATTGTTCTTCTTGACAACCTGAAAGTTTGTTCAAGGTTTGCCTGACATAGCAATAAACATTGTATGCAAACTTAAGAATTCCAAGTATTGAAAAGTGTTTTTGAGGTATACACTATGTAGGTTGATAAAATAGCTTGTTACTAGAATAGAAGAAACATTAATAAATTAAATATGATAGTATTTTTTTTTTTTTTGTCAATTGATAGAGCTGCATGTATAATACCAAAAAAAAAAAAAAAAAATGATTTTCAATGTCATGATACTAACATTAAACAGATAGCAATTGTTCCCTTTCCCAAATCATCAAGCTCCTTTAATGATAATCTCTATTCCACGCATAGGGTATGATCTCAGTCATCTCACCTTCTATCGCTTTGGCAGGTTCAAATTCTTTGTGCTCAATGAGATACCTAGAAGACATGAAAATGGAAGAACTCTTGAGAAAGTATCCATACTCTAACTGAAAACAGCAGATATGTGTAGTATACAATGTGTATTATGTCATCATGTCATCTAGTTAAAAATTACAGTCAACCTTGCCTGAGTTGAATCCCAAAGGACAAGGGAAAAAAAAATATCCTTTGACTTTACGAGAATTTCAACTAACACAATGAAATTAATATATGAGTGTTTGTTTTCCCATTCAAAGCAAATTTTTTTTTTTCCAGCTTGACCAATTTTTCAACTTATGTAAGGTCGATTAAGGCAAGGATGAATGTATTACTGATAACTTCTACTGTATGTTCATTCTGTAGAGAGAAAAAAGGGGGCTGAATGTGATTGTTGAGTGTGTGCAATAACTGCCCACATTCCACAATCCCATTCACACTTCTGTCACATTAGAGTCAACCTATTGTTTTCATGATTTTCCAAGGTTCCATTTAATTAAAAGGGAAATAAGCCTAAATATATGGATCGAGTGAATACAGAAATATTGGTAGAACACAGTGAATCAAGAGGAAAATCTGGCAAACCTTACAAAAGTAATGAATTTCTAGTTTCGGAACCGCCATTGCAAAATAGAAAGACTATAGCAATTTGTGATGTCACAGTAAAACAACAACAGAGCATGTATTAATTTTTCTAGCATAATGAAAACGCACTTGGCTTACCACTTTCAGCAGGCATTAGGAATATTAATCTAAAATGTATGTCAGTAATAAGTGGAAGAAATGTGTGCTATTTAAGAATTACACTTTAGAAATATGCAATGTTGTTTGACAAACTAATTCAAAACTACCCAAAAAAAAAGTTCTTCAGAGCTCAGTGAGTTCAAGAAAGGATTGACTAAAATAGGACAAAATGCATACTACTCACCGACATATAAGATATCCAGTGCGATTTACACCATGCGTGCAGTGGACTCCTATAACGTAATCTGAAGCTGAAAAAAAAAAAAACACATGGAAAACACATTATCACTTCTGTAAGTATCTTATCAAAGCAGTACAGCATCACAGACATTTACCTGAAGCCTACTAGTCTGGTTTGAAGCGCCCAATAACCAGCACTCAACAGCTTCTATCTGACTAGAGAAGCACCGATCTAGATGGTGGCCATGAGTTCTTTTATCCTTTAACCCAAGTAAATGTTGCTTATTCCACAGTGCAAAAACAAAAGACACACATATCATCAATGAGATAATAAGACCTAGAATCTAGATGGACATAAAGCTCCAAACCCAATTTTCAATATCAAAAATATTGATGTCAGTTTTAAAACAGAACAATAAAGTATCAATGTGATTTAAAAAATACTTTATTTGACAGCAACATTCATATTATTGTGTGAAAATGCTGTAAAAATGAAGAAGTATTTTTTCGTTATTTTGAAAATTATTGATTTTGAGATACAAGGTCTTGCCATCCAGATAAACCCCAGGCAATAATACAGGAAGGTGCATTCTACATAGTATATTACACTGTTGAGGAGTTGCACCTGTTCACCTTCTTAAAAGTGGAAGAGCAATTCCTGGCAAACCATTGCAGATGATTTGGATCCAGGCATCTTTAATATCAAACATTAAAACATCCGTCAAAGCTGTTTTTTCTTTTACCTGCATATCTTAGAGACTGTTTATCCATAACACACATTAAATACCAACAAAACTAGATGTTAATATCCATTGAGTTGACTGCTTTTACCATGTTTTAAAAGACAAATGATAAACTAACCAACGAAAAAAAAAAATCAACATAAAATGTAGAGTTTGTATCACATAAGTCAAAGTACTTACTGCCTGCATCATTACTCTGCTCAAAGTCGCTTACTGCAGATGTGAACCTGAAAAGAAGATGACACACTGACAGACTGAGATTGGTACATTGCAGACAGCCTACTAAAATCTGAAACATGTATAAAGATTTTAACAATGGAGAATGGCTGATTGAATACAATAGAGATTACAATAGGTCAAATGAATCAGTGGAACAGCTGGCAAAGGGCAAACGGAGTGTGATGGTACATTTTGTATGGGCATGCGTTGAAGAAGGACGAGGATGATGTCCTGAGGAAAGTGCTCAAAGTTTAAAGTGAACGAGCCATAAAAGGATGACAAAAGAAAACGTGGATGAGACAGATGGAGGAAGAGCTTGAATAGGTTGGCTTGAGAAAGGAGGATGCCCCCAAAACGAGAGAGATGGCAGAAAGGTGCGAGAGCTGTGAGGTAAATCCAGCCACCACACCCATTATCAGAGACAGACCAAGATTAAAACTGGTATGATGATGATGATGATGATGATAACTGAAAAATAACCAAACATCGCATTGACTTTCTGCTTCACTTATGAAATAAAAGATGGAGCAATTTGATTGCATCATGCAGTTGCCTGGGATGTCTCCGCTTTCAAACTCAAATCACTGTGTTGTACACCAAGTATGGTACTCCCTTCACATTTTGATGTAGTAGTCACCTTCACCTTTGATCTTGAGGGTTGGCCTTTCACCATTGTGCAAAATATAAAGATTTCCATATTAATCTCTATCTTTCTGACCAACCTAATTTCTCACAAGATTTTCCTGGCTGAAGTTATGTCTTGAAAATAAGATTCTAGAAGCAAAACTGTAGTAATGTTTGACCCTTACCCTTGAAAATAATGCCCCAAATCAGTTCCGTGTAAACAAACCTCATGTACTTTACAACTTGTGCATGTACATTGTAGTATACCTTGACAATTAATCAGGGACACTAACCAATTTTCTCTGTGTTGCCAAGATTTAGGAGTATATAAATATACAGATAACTCTAAGATATTATGCCTTGGGCACTTATGCTTGAATGAAAGAACAAAATAGAACAAAGGTAGGCACTTGGTGAAACAAAAGGACGTAACAGTATGCTCAATGGCTGTATCTATTCCACAAGCTTCAATCTCCTGGTCTTATATATATATATATATATATATATATATATATATATATATATATATATATACACATCACTGCAAAATGAACCATCGGGTACTGTAAAAAAGGAATATTTGTGTGCATTTTAATTTATTTGCAAATATCGCGAGAGCCAAGATTCGCAAAATTCAAATTATTTTGCATTGAATGCCACAGGCAATTTGCAAAAATTTAATGCAATAAGAAAGGTGGTCGGCTCCAGTTCACAAAAAATTTAATGCAATGAAAATATCTTGCTTTATGGTAGACTTGGGAAGTTTACAGCCATGTGTATCTGCTATTCTCTCCTTCTTCCTGGTGTTATCTATTGTAAAACTAACAATTTCTGTGTGCTTGATATTTTTGCAAATTTCCTGCTCTAGGAGCGAAGAGTCATGAAATTAAAATGCATGCAAATGTCCTTGTCTACACTATGCATTGAATGCTGCCAATGGCAACTTGCGAAAATTTCATGCCGCGAATATTTCTGGTTTTACATGATCAGACTACCAGGGGTAGATACTTACTGTTGGATGACATCATCTGAAGGCACTACGTGGCCTTGGGTAAAGATTTTCACATATTGCACGTCGTTCTCCTGAAAGACCTGTTAAGAAATCACACACAAAAATTTCAGCTTCATGAGTTCTGATGGGGCAGAGTGGAACAGCAAAGGTTATAACATGCTTGGGTCTTTCATGACGTCCACAATGGTCTATCCAGGAGCAACTGACCACCTCAGTTCCAGTATCTCACATTGTCATTGGGATAATACACAAACAGGATCCTAGTCCTGGAAACAAGGAAGCAACCTGGTAGTAACTCGAGTCTCACTGGTTGCCAAGACATCTCCTGGAGACTAGCCGGGTCTCCATCGAGTTGCGGGAGAATCAAACATATTCCTTTTTTTTTTTTTCCCAGAGACTTTTTCCGGTCTTCAGCCCGTCTCAGAGATGTCTACGTAAAGTCTTCATCAGTTACAGACACATTGCGGAGACAAATTTTGTCCACAACGTCTCCAAGACATCCCTGCAACCCTGCAGAAACCCATGGCCACCTACTGGCGACAATGTGGAGCAGTGTCAGTTTTTCTTTAGAATAAACCATACAACATCTAACATAGGTTGTAAGGTACAGCTTGGTAAACTGGCCATCCCCCCCCCCCCCCAAAAAAAAAAAAAAAACAGCATTAAAGGGTGTGTACAGTTCTGTTCGAAGTGAGGATTTAGCTTTTAACATTTTGCGAGATATTCAGAAACCACTTTATGAGATGTCAAAGAGCATGCAGTTCTAAGGGGTATCAAAAGTTTATTCGATGAAAATTAGGGTTGAAATGGCTGAGATATCCAAAAACAAGGTGAAACAAAGAGATCCTAATAAAGTTGTGGCATGTCGCCTTTTATTATTAGCACTTTTTTGGATATCTCAGCTATTTGAAAACCAATTTTCATCAAATAAACGTTGAATCCTTCTTAAAATTACATGCTCTTTCATATTTCATAAGAGGCTTTTCATTATCTCACTTAGGAATGTTCAAAACATGAATCCCCACCTCAACCAGTACTGTACAGTCCTTTAAGTTCATCAGCATAACAATATTTGTCTCTCTCTTTCTGTTGTATATTTAATTCATGCTCTTTATGGGCATCTACTAATCTACAACCTACATACATGTATACACCAAACATACAGTTTGGTGTTGTTTGGTGATGTACAGTTTTCATGTACCGGTACTCACTTGAGGGTCATAGTATCGCGTGGTGGCAGTGAGGTCAATGACCAGCCCCAGCCGAAGGTTCTTCTCTTTCAGGATGTCCAGTAAATTGACCGGGGTGAAGCTGTTTGGAGGTCAAGGGAGTAGAACTTTTGATCACCTGGCAACTCTCAAACACAAGGCTGTTCACATCATGATCTATACAAGCTATGTCATAATGTGTAAATTACAGACTTGTGGCTCTGGCATTTTCCTCTATATTGTCATTCCTACAAATTTGTACAGTAATTGTCAGCCCAGCTCTTACAGTGCAGAGTATGCACTAAACAAGTTTCATATAATGCAGAAAGATGCTTACATAATGTAAGTATCTGATGTATCCTGGCATTTGCTTTTCAAATATTATTTTTTCATAATACAAGTGTACAATCTTCAGGCATGCTACAGACAAGAAAACAAAACCTTGTCATAATCATTGATCATTTGGGGGTTATTTAGTTGTGACCTTATACACTCTTTTTTCACTCTTCACAATCTCTGCACAGTATAGTAAATTGTGAATATTTGCACACTACATCTGTGAGATGCATCCACGACAAAATCCTGTCATATTGAAGAGGTAGAAAGAATCATAACTTCATTGCTCTGTGACACACATGAGTGAAATTCAACACAGAAACATTAAGAACTGTTCATGGACTACAAGTGTAGCTTCATTTTCCTCTTGGAGGCATTTCAAGCAAATTTATATGCATAGATGTGGCATATTGTGAATAAAATAGATGTGTTTCCTTTCCACATCATGCTCATAAATTTTTTGATAAACACCTCGGAAGGTATTACAGTGAGTAAACTTGCTGTCTCGAAGATGTAAAATCTTGCGTGGCACATATTGTACCCGCCGGGCCCTGTATGCAAAGACCCGACTTTGACAAAACTTCGATACATACATTGTAAAGCACATAATATGTAAATGTACATGTATGTTATGTGTTATATATACACTGTACTATCACACACACACGCACACACTGACACATGCATGTGGTGACTGGTATACACCTACATACAAATGTATGTACCTCTCATCTGTAGACATCCGACTGCAGAGAGCCTGAATGTATGAATAAGGAAACATAAATATTGTGAATCAATTACTTGAAAAAGAAAAAAATATCTTCCATTCCACTCGAGAAACAGTATTTTCTCACAGTTAATCCACTGAGGACAGTTTGATTTTGCTACAACACGCATTTCCCATAGACAATGTAATGATATTACATTGAAGTTTGAACTACCAAAATTTATGCAGTACAATAAGGCAGGTTTAGTATTGTTGTTACTAATTCCCTCCAAGATGAATATAATATGTGACCCGCTACAACAAAAGGATCCTAAAGTCGCTGACGGGCGAGCCAAGCATGGCCCAGAAAAATGCTATTTTCAGGCCTTTCCTTTGATCATTTACCTTCGAAATTTTGGCAAATGATAGAAGATACATTAGACTACAAAATTATGTTAAAACTGAAATCCGAACGTTTTGACAGATTTTGGTGATCTGACTTCAAACTTGATTTTCTCAGCTCACCCGTCAGCGACTTTAGGATCCTTTTGTTGTAGCGGGTCACATATCAATAATTACAGAAAAAAAAATATGCACTTGTATTCCTGTAATAAGCACATGTACTCTGTACGATTCATCAAATCCATATTAGTATAAACAGGTGATAAGATATGATATCATGCATTGATCAATACAAGACCATTCACGTGTATGTACTTGTATGACTACAATGTTACCTACATTTTGTAATACCACCAACAATGTAGGTACTTAGAATTTACAATGAAAAGCACAATTTTACTCAATCAAAATTTAAAAAAAAGGCTGTAGTACTTTGTTTGTATCACATGACACATCAAATATTACTTATTGTTTACAACTGAAACTAGTCAATTATTTGATGCATTTGACTCACCCTCTTTAAAGGTACTTTGAAAGGAATAATGCTTGTCCCTTTGATGACATCGCCACATGGTGCATAATCTCGCCATCTATTACAATTGATGGGAGTGTGAAAAGGAAGGAAAGAACAAATCAATAAAATGTCAATAATTTTCCAAGAAGCAATCATCAGCAAATGCATCAAATTTTGATTCAAAATCCATGACATTTTTGTGACTTTTGCAAATAAGGCTCTCGATCACAAATGAACACATGAAAATAACAAAACGGATCCTGCATGCAATATTCAAACTAGGCAGCACCTGCACTGCAATATCACGTGCCTACTAAATGCTCCGATGCCGTAATACGGTATTATTCTAAACTTTTTACAACACTGACTTTTTTTTCTGGACAACTATGAGACTTGATTTCTGGCAATACTTAAAGAAATGTTTGTTTGAGAAGTCACACTTTCTTCTAAACATTTGTGGGCAATTGTGCATTTTATGACCCTAGAGATTGTAGATATTATCGGCATTTGTGTTAATTTACTGTTATTGTAAAACTGTTTATTACAAGAAGAGACGCCATGCAACAGGGCTGTGACCTGTGTATAGTTACTGTAAAACATTACATATATTTGCAGTCAAATCCGTAGCGCTCCTTGTACACAGTTATACTGTGGGAGCGTTGGGGCTTGTCGCAGTTAATTTGCGGTATGAAATTTGCGTGCATTGGAGCCAACAGCTTTTTCATAGCATGAAATTTTCACGAACTGCACCTGGCACTCAACGCAAACAGACTTTTACAGTATGTTTTACTAGACAGAAAGATCTGTGTGTCCAGAGGAGTCTTTTATTTTTTGACGTTATCGCTCTCCTCCGGAGACAGTGGAGCCGTGGAGGGGGATCCGTGAAGCCAGACGTAGTCTCCGCGGAACATATCCTCGACAACCAATAGCAATACAGACCAATCTTTCGGTCAAGGTTTTACCAGCTTAATGGGGCATCATACAGTAGGCAAGAACTTTCACACACATTTTAATTTTGCGAATCTAGGATTTCATGAAATTTGCAAATTAAAAATGCAGGACCCTATGAATTCCAAAGTGTGTTGACAGTGATCGAGTGCATTTTATGCATGCATGTAGATATCTAGATCTAAATTGCCAGGCTGTGCATGTGAGTGTACTGTGTAGTTATAGACACACGTCTAACCCAACCGTTAAGACTCATAACTACATAGATACTATTAAGAGTACCGGGTAGGCCTTAAAAGGACGGATGGAACAGTGAGTTATGAGTTAGTGTGTTAGGCGATCCCTGTGGTGTTAACTACAAAGTATAGTCTATACGCAGCCCAGTTGCTGTAACTGTGATGTATGATTACCGTTCTGCGTACACACTTTCTCTTTCTAGTAACAGTTACTCACCTGTCTGGAATTTTGTGTGATTTAGGCATGATGATGCGGCAGTCCACGCACAGACTATATGACACAGTATTTCACGCCACTAGATTCTGTAGTTTTAGTGACAATTTCCCCCAGAGAGAAGACAGCTGAACACTATGTACTATGATTTATATAAATTTATATGGATGAAGCTGAGTCTGATGCCTGATGCGATGGTGCATGGGGGGAGAGTTCCTGCTTTTAACACTGTGAAGCACTCAATCGTACACACATGTAGACCGTCTAGTTCTATGACGTGGGGAAAACCCGTCGTGCCCTAGGCCGCCGGGTGCCGTCGATCCGTGCCGTGTTGTAACTCCTCGGATTGCTGTGCGGTCCTACTAATTGACGCAAACTAATGCAAACTAATGCAAACTAATACAAACAAATGCAAACTAACGCAAACTAATACAAACTCAATGCAAACTCAATGCAAACTCAATGCAAACTACTAATCAGTGCAAACTAATGCAAAATACTAATTAATGCAAACTAATACAAACCATTAGCGGTGAAAATTAGGGTGAATTACAGTACCTGGACCTGGCTCTTCCGAGGCCACTCTCACGTTTTGTATAGTCCTCTCGAAACAAAAACTAGTATCGATCAAGTAAATCCATTCTATCGAAGAATGACCAACGCAACTGCTCAACAGTCAACACTAACTTGAAAAAAAAACAACAACATTTTATGAAAATATCATTAAATTCATATTTCTTGACCAAATAGATATCGTTTTGAATATATTTCGCTTTCAAAATTCAGAAAATGTAAAGCAGAATGATGCCCAGAAATACGGATATTAATGATCGATCATAAATGCCGAAATACTAATTGATGCAAACTCGACGCAAACTCCAAAACACAACGCTATCCTATGCGAAAACAACCTATATCGATTACAAATATCGGGAAATGACACCCCGAAATACTAATTAATGCAAACTCAACGCAATCTCCAAGACACAACGCTATCCTATGCGAAAACAACCTATTATCGATTACAAATATCGGGAAATGACAGCCCGAAATACTAATTAATGCAAACACAACGCTATCCCATGTGAAAACCACCTATATCGATTACAAATATCGGAAAATGACACCCCGAATGCGCAAACTCCAAGTCACATTATAACGTTTTCCAATGTGAAAACAATGTAAATTGATCATGATTATTATTATTATTATCATTATTATTATTATTATTATTATTATTATTATTATTATTATTATTATTATTATTATTATTATTATTATTATTATTATTATTATTATTATTATTATTATTATTTATAGTGCGCTTTTCCCACAAGGCCTAAAGCGCTTACAATCAATTGAAAACATGTACGACATAATGTGTAATTCGATAAATGTTACAGCTACAAACTACGAATATCGGAAATTGACACATCGAAACACTATAGTAATGCAAACTCCAAAACAAAAAGTTTTCCTACGTGAAAACTACCTAAATTAATTACAAATATCGGGAAATAACACCTCGTCATTAAAAAAAAAAAAAAAAAAAAAATGGTCTCACAGTATTCTATCACAGTCCTGTATCAAATTTCACTCTTGCAGAAGCGCAAATCTATTTAACACCAGATTGAATTGCAGTTTCAAGTTAAGATTGTTTCAAATGCTGTTAGACTGCCGTGGGAATATTTAGAATGCCGTAGGAATATTTATGATGCAATTTTATTTATTTATTTATTATTTATTTATTTATTTATTTATTTATTTATCTATTGCAATTCTTTATCCAGAGTAGCCTTATCAGCATGAAATATATAAACAGTATAAAATATTACATTTCAAAACAGTATAAAGTAATCACACACATCAAGTATTTAAATAAAATGATATCATACAATCACACAGATTTAAAATAGACTAACTGCCGGTCTTCCTCAGGGCTCTGTTTTCGTAAAAATCCATGAAACATGAACAACATCAACAACGGTAACAACACCAACAATAAGAAAACAATTTGTTTAAAAATAGATATTGCAAATTGTGGCTGATCAGCAACGGGACACGTAATACAGTCAAATATAAAAATGAAGTGAACGCACATGTACAAACATCTGGAAATACGATAAAACAAACTGAACATCTAGAAAGAGGAGAGGAGAGGAAATGATATTTCCTATTAAGCGGCTGCAATCAGAGTGCAATCAGAGTCCAATTAGAATACTCTTCGAATGCAGATCAATACTTTCTATTTCGAATGCTCCTCGATGATGTTTTAGGCATGGGTAAAACATTCGAGCTGGCCTCAAGAATGGGCCCGAACACACTGAGAATGTCGTCAAAATTTTTAGAATGCACTTCGAATATGCAGGAATGCAGGAAGAATTTTCATTCCAACGACATTCCGGCTCATTCCGCCTCTGGTTGGACGGGGTATCAGAAAGAATTTTAAAATCCACATTAATTTCATCAAAGAAATGGGCCGATAAACATTTTTTTTTTTCTGCAACACATCATTACCTTCTTTGGCTATCAAAATAATCATCGCTTGTCTTTTAGAAGCGAATAATTCCCATATTGATACGCTTCACTCTAGGCTACTAAATATCCTACAACAGGTCAAAATGTATGTATATACACATAATATATATGGGTCAGAATTTTGAACGATGTACAATTGAGCCAAAACAACGCAAAATTTAAAAAGTAGGAAATCCTCAAAATAATTTATCTTATCTGATAGAGTATAATTCAAACATTAATATGAACCCAATTATACGAGGAATTTCCCAGAGGAACAAGTTTTTTATTCACCGCGGAAGTTTACCATGTCCAGAGAGCAGCGAACGTCCATGAGGAATAGCACTGCACATACATTTTGAGTACCATTTAACATATACTTGCAACAATCTCATTCAGTTCAAAATCGTAACAAAATATCTTATGAGACATGTGTATGTGTTGGCAGAATATTAAGCTTGTACTCTTAACCTGTACGTAATGGTAGACAACTGATTATTTAACCAAATACGTCATTTCTGTTGAAATATTACTCTTCCGCTATTCACAAAATACTTTCTCCAATTTACGCGCATTTAACAGAAACTCAATATTTCGACCTCTTATTTCACTATCCCATACTTTAAACCTTACTAAAAAATGATAAGATACTTTTTAAAGATGTATCTGATCTGGGCAGTCTCTATAACCCAACAAATATAACATAGTTTTCATCACGGAGGTTCGCATATAGCTCACGGACGTTCGGAGCAAACAAGATATTGAACAATGCAGTTCTTTTGAGTTGGAAAAGCATTCTACTCACAACAAACAGCGATTTCATGTCGAGAACAAACTCCTCTGCAAAGTCCTAAATAATTACTACCGATTCTCAATTATAAAAGTTTGTTTATCTTTCCATGCTGAGGAATGAAAGAAAACACTTTTTCCATCTCTCGTAAATGAACGTACAAACGTACGTGTAATCTCAGTGATGTATCTGTGCATCCTTAAGAACGAATATATTTATCAAAATTTTGTAATCATGAAGTAAAGATTTAGCTCCTAAATTTGTTATCTAAAGTCTACAATGCAAAATTTGCTTATAACGAACATGGTCACAGCAAAATATGACAATTAAGAATTGACATAGAAAAACAAAATAAATGTGCTCCGTTATCGAATACGATGTTTAGCTCGGGAGGGCAAACGAATACCTTTCAATGTGTATAGGAAGAAATCCCTCTGCGTTTGCTCCTTGTGTTACACACTGTTACCAAGGAGAATTTGTGTTATTTGTTCAGAAATGATATACGGTCCGATACTCCGAAGTTTCGTCATAACAAGACACTTAAGTCGATATAACTTGGATGGATGTTTGCGACTTCGATATTATACAATATTGTTCGTTATAACAAACATTTTGTATAAGCGCGTCATTTCGGAGAATCGCTATTCATACGGTTTGTCAATCCGAAAATTGGTTAAGGTTCGTATAATTATGAAGCTATATTATTCGGTAAATGATAGGAATCTCCGAAGGTTAATCGAAAGGATTGTTAATTGGAACATGAAAAATCTGGTTCGTTTATCCAAATGTGGAGAATCAAACTACCAACCAAATCCCCCAGATTACAAAACCTCATAATAATCGCTTTCACCTAAACTAAAATAAGGCCCATTCCACTTTTAGAAGAATGCGGACCTAAAGGATAGTGAATCTTAATAATTCATTTTCGGATTAACAAACTTTCGGAATAAGAACGTTTTTGATAAGAAAAATCCTGAAATAACTACGAACCTTTTTTTTTTTTCATTTTCGGAATAACAAACCTTTGGACATTCGGAGTAACGAGTCTTTGGAAGAGCGAACGCATCAAAGTGCGACCTTACACTCTTAAAAAGAAAAGGGTAAATCAGCGTTTTAAAATGGGCGAGGAGTGACAGCGTTTAAAAAATGTTGTATTCACCCCTTTTCTTGCTGTATCTAGCACATCTAATGTTGGATTCAGCTGGATAAAAGGGTGAATACAACATTTTAAAAACGCTGTCACTGCTCGCCCCTTTTAGATGTTGATTAACCCTTTTCCTTTTAAGAGTGTAATCCTGTTATTAAATCATCACTTTTTTAAAGTGTGTTTTCAAAGTAAGCACAAAAGCACAAACAACTTGAAGATATCTCTGTCTCTTTAAGGTAAAATAAAAAAAAAACAATTCGGACAGAACTGCAAAGTAACATCGCTTTTCATTGATGAGTATAAAAAACACCATGTCATGATAAACGGAAGATTTGCGTGTTTTCATCAGACAATAAATCGTATAATGCATTATTTTTGTTCGCTTATGACGACACTTCGATGAATAAAAAATAAACAAACAAACAAACAAAAAAGCTCCTCCAGAGGAATTTGGTATAACGGGACTGCACTGGCGATTCTTTTCTCTGTGTGTTGGAGCTCGATCCCTTCTCTGTTTCTTCTCATTTTCATTCAACTGCTTCCACGTCCTTTTGAAACTTGTACGTTTCTTCTTGACACATGCCCATTACAGACTTCTTCCTTCATTTCATCCCTTTTGTTTCAATATATTCTGAATGTTACTGCGGAGCACTTTTCTGTTTGGTCGCAGCATGTTCAGGCTACTTAGGGAATGAGAGAAAAATCGTTGTGAAGAGAAAAATGAGAATGTATCAAGGCATAAAATATTATGACAATAACAGCGAACGTCCGTGATGGAGACCAAAACTGGATGGCAGCTACGTTACTCAAAAGATATACACGAGGAGCATCTGTCACTAAAAAGTGGCACTGTTCTTCTATCTCCTACTATGTAATCCATGGACTTATTCTACCAACGAACATCCGTGAGCAAAACGTTTTCCTTTTGTTATTACAGGTAAATCGAATGCTGAACGTTATTCACTTTTGGGTATGAGAAACTCAGTGATTTGGTAATATTTTCAAGTAACATTAACTTAATGTATACAGTGATATATTTGTAATTATCAAAAATTTCCTTTCTCCGACCGAACGTCCGTGAGCGAAATTTTCAGAACCTATAACAGTGCGAATTGTCTCCAAAACCTCATCAGAAAGAAATTCAAATGCACAGAAATTACAGATTACGCAAAATTCCATTTTCCTTGTTTTCAGTGTTTAGCTGTTTTTATGTAATTAGAGGAAAAACAAGCATAAATTTGTGAGTAAATTCTGAGCTGCCTGTTCATCACGATCAAATACCGCCTTTAAAATTCTGAAACTACTGCTCTAAGCTCATTGCTTACTTTGTAAAATTCTATTTGTCGCTATTGGAGCTAAAAGATTTAAAGAATATAAGGACACTTTCGAAACAAGTTATCCCTATCGGTCGGATTGCATACGTCACGAAAGTTCGCTGATTATTGTCACGGACGTTCGTTCTGTATACTACTACACAGGGTCATGTTCCAGGACGGGTAACTAATCGATGGAGAGTACGTAGCCTTCCTAACTCTTTCAAAAAATTGAAAAGGTATTGTCAATGCAAATTATAAGAAATTTGGCACTCTTTCAGCATATATATTGCTCAGAGAGGGATTAGAGGGTGAATTTTCAGAGAAAATAGGTTTTCGGTGAATCGTTATGTTCCAAAAACTGCAGACGAGCCCCAGTCCGCTCTAAACATGACATGCAGCTCCTCGGCTAGAGAGCCAAAGGTAAAATGTATACCTTCGCCATCAAAGCAAGATAATGCCCCACTCGATAACGTTTTAACCCTATAAAGCCCAAGGGGGGCACATTGTGCCCCCTACCAGATTTTCGTTTGCCACTCCTTCGCCCTTAATCCGATTTCAACCAAATTTGGTGACTTTTCCTAAAATCTTATTGCAAACATTTTGATACATAATTTAGCTATATTTGATGTTGCTAGTTGCCATGGCATTCATAAGCTGACAACCATGTCAGTCAGATTTTGCATCCTTTTTCTGTTCCCATTTCATTTAACAGCATTACAGTGTATGAAATGAGTGTTTCTTGGCTGAAATTTGTTGAAGGAGCAAAATTTGAAGTTATTATGGTCCTGGAACGTTTTTCTTATTATTTCCTTTGTTTTTATGTGACAAAGGCATAAAATAATAGATATAATAGAGATAATTGAACAATAATATTTTCTGAAGATTGCCCTTATATTTTGAGTCATTTTGATTCCTTCACCCAAGTTATGCCTCTTACTGAGTATATCATTAGTTTATCATATTATCAATTTCCAATCTCAAAATTCCAGTATTATGCAAATATGAAATGTCACAACTATACATGTACCCATCCCAAACATTTCATCTCAGGTCTCATAATGTATCACTATGTTGATATGAATAGCGCCCCCATGTGGTGACCTTGAGAAATTTCAAACATGAAAATAACAAAATTCCACTTGCTTATCATTTGTGGCAAATATGAAAATGATTGGTCTATGATAAGACATATACAATGGGGATAAAGAAATTATTCAGAAAATCATGTTTTTAGCATATTTCCTATGTATTTCTTTATATTTCGGTAAATAGTGCCCTCCATGGGTGACCTTGTGAAAATTCAAATGTACGGTCATGTAGAGTATGAGTTACTCTACCTAGTGCCAAATACCATTATGACGATGATACATCAAATAATAAAAAAAGTTATATAGGGGGGGAGGGGCACAATGTGCCCCCCCCCCCCCCCTTCGGCCTGCGAGGGGTCAAAATAGCTTGGGCTTATAGGTTTAATCATCACGGACGTTCTGTTTTTTCTCGGAGATTAGGCTAAAAATGTCATTTTGGTTCGCATTTGACAAGGGACGGACAGAAACTCAAAACATACATATTATCGTGTGGCTAGATCTTACTTGATTACGACTCAGAACAATATCGCCAATAACGTTTAATGTTCTGATACGATCTCTATTAGTAGGCATAAATAGCGGACGCACGTCCGTGACGAAAACTGAGTATAATCTTGCATAAAAGAATGTTACGTCCCATGTACAGTCAGTAGACGTACAATTTTTGCACTGAAACACCAAATTTTCGTATACAGTTGGGACAACAAAGTGGAATATCCAGCAGCTATAGAAATAAAAGCATCACGGACGTTCGTCAATTTAGGGCTTTGATATTTCAATTGTTCTCTGTAATTTCATACGTGCTCATAAAGTTCTTATAGTTTTGTGGTAAATACCCATGATATGTCAGATCCAGAACACGGTAAGATATTAGATTATTGTGAAAATAGCGTTTTTACCTTATTTTTAAGTTTTAAGTCCCTGTCAAATGCAAAATATCAGTCAAAGGTCACCCAACAGGCACCAAACCATACATTTCCTGAAAGGAAATTTACCAGGCTTTGAGATGACATGAAAGAATCTGGTTTCTTAGATCATCCTGGTGTGTTCTATTCTAAAGGGAAAGAAGGTCATAAGGTGCGAAAATTGGCAATTGTACATCCATATATATATATATATATATATATATATATATATATATATATATATATATAATTTTCGCACCTTATGACATATCTATTGAAACAAGGAAGGGAAAACTGACCAGAAACAAATAGCAAAAAAAAAAAAAAAAAAAAAAAAGCTTCTGACCACACGAGCAAAGAGAATTAAGGGTTTGGGACGAACACCGAACTAAGGCTTTCAATAGCTCAGTCTGTAGAGCACCGGTCTAGTAATCCGGAGGTCTCGGGTTTGAATCCCGATGAAAACCATTTTCTTTGCTCAAAATTTTCATTATATATATATATATATATATATATATATATATATATATATATATATTTATTTATATTTATATTTATATATAGACATTTGCCCTTATTTTACTGCCAGATCGTATATATTTTGTATTCCGCGAGGTGGTAGCCTACATCTTTAGATGATCATTTCCAAATGGTAAATTGTATAATTGTGTATAGGCATTTTATTAGCATTATTCGTAAGGTATAACATCTATTTGTTTATAATTTCATGAAATGAAGTTCTATCATAAATAGATATTTTCATGAGATAATATCAGTATTATCATATTACCATAACACAGACAGACAGACAGACACACACACTCACAATAGTTCACCGTAATAAAATTTGGGATTTTTTTAAACGAAAATAAAAAGGAGCAAAAATAAAATGGCAATGGTATGTCTGCACGTATTGACTAACGTCAGTACAAAAATGAGAATGATTTCCTGAATCGTGGATGAGTGAGCACACATCAAAGGCAAATTTGGTTACTTTTTAAAAGTATATTACGGTCTTATTTTTTTTCAGGGGGGGGGGGGTGTCACGTATGCTGTTTGTTGTGTATTGTATATAATGATTAATCGCTGTTGCTGTTTCATCATCCATCACTTCGACCCCTTCACATCAACTGTGACGCTTTTCATGTTTTGTTTTGTTTTTGTGAGGAAAATAGCTGTGTCAACTCTCATTAAACTGCAAAATCCATTTAGTTTAGGATTGTTGTCAGATAATGCAGCCAAGATCTAGCAACCCATGTCGAGTTAGAATAAGAAAGAGTAGTTGTGTCTTCATTGAGTAAGCATGTACACTTTAAAGATGGAGTAAAAACTGCAAAACTATACTCTTGATATTGAATAAGGGAGTGGTGGTACAATGAATCATGAAATAACATCACTGTGACACTGTGTCCACTACAACATTCACCGGAAGCAGAATGTTGTATACCCCACAAAAGTAACTTTTGTGACTTTTGAAAAGTGACCATTGTCACTCCTACATGACTATAAAGATCACTGTCATCATTTTCCACATAGAAGTTTGTCAATAAGTGTAGCAATATCCCTGCGAATTGATTTTGCTTAAAACTTATTTTTTCGTTAAGTGAGATTATTTTAGGGGAGTGTGTATATCGGTCTTGTTAAATACTGTTAAATAAAACAATAAATCAAGCCAAACCTACCAAACTTTCAATACCCCATGAGATAACGACATTTTAAAATAAAAAGGCATAAGATACATGCTATGCAGTTATGAATTCAAACATATCAGCAGTACTATCAGTTCGGCCAACTTTTTTTTATATTGAGCGTATATCATGTTAGCATTCAAAAAGATTCCATCCTCTTTTTTTAATCTCCCATTTCATCATATTTTCTTCATGTATTTCAAAGGAAGGCGAAAGCATTTGTCTTAATCTTTCTTTCTTTTTTCTGGGGAAGAGGGGGCGATGATCTGGGGCCCGTTCATAAAACGTGTCATTAGTGACAAGTTGTCATAGATGTGACAAGCTGCTGAAATCCTTGCATCTGATTGGCTGAGAGCGAATTTGTCATAGAAATGTAGTAGTTGTTACTGATGACAAGTTTTATGAAACGGGCCCCTGATCATCTGTATGCGTTTTTTTTTTTGGGGGGGGGGGGGGGGTAGGGGAAGGGGAGGGGAAGGCCGAGCATGTCGATTCAATAATCTATTAATTTCTTCAGGTTGAATGAATGGAGGGCCAATCTGAAGTTGTGGCTGACCTAGGTGATACTTTCTCTCTGATGATATTAAACGTAATCGTCATTCGCAATACTGCACAGGTCACGTTGTCATCATCCTATAAACCTGCCAACCCTTAGCTATCATCGATGGTTGTGGATAGTAGGCCTATAATTACTCTGCAGAAGTTAACGAAACAATAAAATCAATTGTCAGCTGAACTATAATATTCCCATTCGGGTCCAATCCCGATCCCGATTGTGAAAGATATTGTATCTTATCTCAACAGCCCGCATTGGTTCGCGGTATTCGTATTGAATTGAATACTTGAATTGAATAACTGAAACGGCACTGGTCTTACACTCGAGACACAGTGAACAGTTCCAGCACGTTTATTTTCATATTTCACTTGACATCAAGATACATCACAAAAAGAATACAAACAAGCGAGATACAAAATATGATATAAGTCGGGTCATGAATAGAAACTGTGTCAGCATGTACATAAGACAATTGTCTATAACGTGTGAAATATGATGGAACCGCAAAAGCAAAGTTTGTAAGCGCAGGTTCCAGGAAAAAATTACCAATGTAAATTTGCTATGCAATCAATGGAGATAGGACACACAGTAATAATGACGAAACTATATGGAATCTAAAATATTTATATCAAGGTACAAAGGGAAGAAGAAATATAAGAGGAGAAAAAGAAAAAGGAAAAACAAGAAACCACAGAATAAGAACTCAGTGAACACATAGCATATAGATACACAAGTATACGAGCACATAGAATCAAGTCCATAACGACTTCAAAATGTAAATACTGATGTAGGGATTATATAATGGGATAATTATCCAGAGGTAAATCGATCATACACTGCAGGTTGATGCGTCATACATTGAATGAGGATACTGCAGATAGCATATTAAAAAATTCTAATCAGGCAAGTTATATTCATTAAGTAACATTGATTTTAATTTTTGTTTAAATGTAAACATATTAGAACATTTGATTAAGTCTGCGGGAAGATCATTCCAGAATTTGGGTCCGGTAAAAACAATACATTGTTTTTGACTAAGGAGTGTGCGAGTACGTGGAAGGTGAAATTAGTCTCTTTGTCTTGTGGGGTAAGCACAAACTGCATAGTTTTTTGGGTTTTTTTTTTCTGAAACACATGGATTTATACCAACGACGTAAATCCGTACTGAGGAGTGGGGAGGATGGTCGGCGATAGTCATCATCACCACGAATACAATTGACAAGGACCGGCGCAGCCTTGTGGGGGATGGGGGGGGGGGGGGGGAGAAGCTTGGTGGGGGCTGCATGCCCCCCCCCACACACACACACACACGCACACTTTAAATGGAACAAATGTTTGCATCCCCCACTCTTTTGCATGACATATAAAGTTGGAGGGAATTAAGTGGCAGCAAAAGTGTGACGACTTTTTGTTCATGCAGTATGTTTGCTTTTTTATTGCTTGTCAGCCGACTTTCGGCGGAAAATCAGACCTTAAAAGTAGTAAGACTATTTTGTTGCTGTTTCTATTTGTCTTTTGATTTTATTTCTTCTTGACTGACAGGCGATTTTGATACCCCCCCCCCCCCCTTTTCAAATACGTAGCTTCGCCCTGAATAATGCCCAAATAAAATCAATAGAATGGTAAGATGGATCTCCATTTCTTTGTATGTAATAATGCAGTAGATATTTTCACGTAGCTATTGTATTTTTCAATTTTCTTGATTTAAGTCAATAAAGCCATCATCTCCAGGGGCATCGTTCCATTTTAATGATGCTGGGTGAGGCAGCAGCTTGGAGTTGGAATATCTGTCCAAGGGAGCCGAGCAACGGAGCGGGGGGAGTGTGTGGGAGGGGGATACCCCCCTCCGACACGAGGAAAATTTTGCATTTTCAGACTTGAAATTCGGCAATCTGGTGCAAACTTTTGGTGAAATTTTGGATTTTTCCTATCAAAAAACAAATACGATAAAGAAATATTCATAGATCATTGAATGACTTAACCGTGGTATCTCAGCTCTTGCTCCGCCTGTGCGACATCACTGTGTAGGCCTACTAAATAGTTGGGCCTATAACTTGTGAAGCCAGGATTTGATTCTGGCGGGAGGGTGGGGGGTTAGATGCGAGGGAGCGAAGCGACCGAACCCGAGCGAGCGGAGCAAGCGAGGGGGCGGGGGAGAGGATGGTGCGGGAGGGGGGATTCCCCCTACCATGGCGCGAACCTTTCATTTTGATGTTGTACAGGGTGCAATTTCATGCATGTTTTTGCACGTTTTGTCGAATTGAAACAGTCCCACTTGTTTAAGGTAGTAATACATTTTGATGTTGATTATTTTAAACAATTTGGCAATAAAATGGTATCATTTAAATGGACATCTTGTATTAATTATTACACCGAATATCATGAACGCGACCGAGCTCGAACGAGCGAAGCGAGCGGGAGGGGGGGGGGGATTCCCCCTGCCATGGTGAGAGCATTGTGCAATAACATGATGCATGTTCTTGTGCGTCCCACGATTAGTGGGGGGCGCAAGGGATTTTTGGTTCAAATTTTTCCAAAAGCACCAAAATTTGGCACACATGTAGCCCAAACCATACTATTTCGATTTTTGATGGGCGCCAAGAAGGGCGCCCTCTGGGGCGGCCATATTGGCAAAATCCAATATGGCCGCCATATAGTTTTAAAGGTCACTTGCATTTAAAAACATAGAAGGATTAAAATCATTTGAAAAGTCAGGTTAAGAGGTTTTCTGGGTCAAGGAATTCGAATCTGAAGTTGTTTTCATGGTCTGAAGTAAATTTTTCCTTATAAGGTCACCTTAAGGTCATATATGGGTCAAGCCATTGTATTCATAACAGTTTATTGAAAAAAATGGCTTGCCCGTGGTCAGTATTCCAGGAATGCCAGCCTTAGTAATAGAATTGCAGTTGTCGACGGCTGAAAAAAAAGAAGGCGTATTTCTTGTGAAAGGCGCCCTCCAGGGCGACATATTTGCAAAATCCAATATGGCTGTCACCTACGTTTAAAGGTCAGTATAACAATTAAAAGCCTTTAAAGTGTTACAATAATTTTAAAAGTCAGCTCTAGAGGTTTTATAGGTCAAGGAATTAGATTCTGAAGTTATTTTTATGGTCTGATGTCAACTTTTCCTTACCACGTCTCCCTAAAGGTCATTTGGGGTCAAACCATTATATTCACAATAGGTAATTTAGAAAATGGCTTGCCTATAGTCAATATAGGAGGAATGCCAGCCCTGCTAATAGAATTGCAGTTGTTGAGGGCTGTGAGAGGGGGAGAGGTGGGCTTTCTCACGAGTAACATCAATATATCTGCTTTCGTGTTAAGATTTCAATCACTAGGTATACACTCATGAATTATAATAAGATCCCTTTCTGAGAGTAATTAGGTTTAAGGGATCTTACTCAGATCCTTATTTCACAATTAAATTTGAAGACTTTCATAGTAACCCTTCAATTTCATTTTTAATGATTACTTACGGTGATTTTTTTTTTTCTGCATCATTTCAATTATGGCCTGTTATAATATGGCTACACAAGCTTTTTAGTGAGGGTCTGTCCAAAGCTATGAAATATCATAGTTCATGTCACAGTCATTCCATTAATCATTTTTGCATTACAGGCGCTAAGAACAAATGTCCTCACCGACTGATCATATTTGCGGAATTCAATATATTTGCGGAATTCAATATATTTGCATTTGCATTAATGACAGCCAAAAGAGCTAGTTTGAATTATGGGTAATGCCCTTTCAAAAAGTTTTCAAGATTTGATTATTGGATTATTATTTTCATCTTCATCTGCAAGGAATGCAATGAAAACATACATATATAAGAAGTAGGATCCTATTGCTACCTAATATATTAATAGTTTAGCAATAAGGGGGGGGGGGCTGCTCTCTATATTACCAGCGTCCTTGACGTTGCCACTAAAAAGAGAAGTGTTTTTATTTCTCTGTTGCAGTTCAGGGATCCTCAATCACAGTAGATATTCATAATTCATATTTAAATTCAATGGAATAATAATTATGAAGATCACTCCTAATCTGGATAAAAAAGAAAAAAAAATCTGTCATGTTTAAGAGAGTTTTTATTCAATTGAATTGTATTGAATTCAATTTTATTTCCATTTCCATTGAATAAACAGAAATATAAAAATACAATACATTTACAGAACATGTTTGTAACAATTTCAAAGAAAACGTACAAGTGGTCACAAGTAACAACAGAATTTCCTTTCTAAGGTATATACATATACCTAATACAAAGATTGGAATGGAAATGGAGGGTCCCACTAAAAAGCAAAGCGTGTCCATGAAGGTGAAAATAACTGGCGGGTGCAATATCGTCATGCTATCGAGCGAGAGATTGTAACTATTAAAGTTAACATCACCACCTACATATCAACGATATCAAATAACTATGCATTCTACACGTGTGGCTTTTAGAGGGCAGTTCTGTCACGCTACAGGGAGAGAAATTGTTACCAATTTATCTTTTTTTAAAAATAAAATTGTCCTCTTCATGGGACCCCCCCCCCCAAAAAAAAAAAAGTATGAAGAAATAATAGAGGACAAGAAAGATGTATGGTTTGATTTTAGATGCCATTGTGCTATTTTTGATAGGCCTTCCCAGTTTCCAGATAGACGGTGGACAGGATGTAAGTTTTTTTTTTTCGCCCTTTTCTTTCTTGCGTCTTTATTTAAGTATTCCTTACTATTAGATAACCTATCCTCCTGCTTATACCCGCCTCCTTGGAGTTCAGTTTGTAATTGTTTTCTGTAACTATAATGTATGACATTTCAAAGGCTGAAAACGTTTTATATCGCAGAGATTCACCTAGATTTGTGGCTTGTATTTGTTAAATCATTCTCCTCCAAACGGTACATTTTTCATGAAATAGAATGGCTGATTTCATGGATTCATGTTCTTTTCTTCCGAATCCTTAACGATTCCTTGATGTTATAGACGATTACATATTATTTCTGCGAATTTATACTAAATCAACAGCTTTGCAGATGACTGTTCCCCTAACATATCATGCAAAGCAAGTGTGCACTGCAACAGTAGCCATTTTGTGAAACATTTTCTTGTAAACTTCAGTGTGGGGGGGGAGGTGTCCCCCTCTCACGGTGAGAACTTTTCACATTTCGATGATGTAAAGGTCTAATTTGATGCATGTTTTTGCGTGTTTTATCTATTCTGCAGTCCCACTATTTTGAAGGTAGCGAATTTTTTTGATGTAGATTATTATTGAACAATTCGCCTTAAATGGTATCCTTTAAATAAACTTCTTATATTAATTGTTACACTGAATGTCATGAATGCGACCGAGCTCAAGTGCGTGGATCGAGCAGGGGGGGGGGGGGGGGGGTGTGGAAGGGGGGGGGGGGGGGAGGTGTTCCCATACCACGATGAGAACTGTTTGCATTTTTGATGCATGTTGTAAATGGTGCAATTTTATGCCTGTTTGCGTGTTTTATTGACTTTAAACAGTCCCACTTGTTTAACAGTATGTTTTGATGTAGATTAAATTGAAAAATTTGCCTATAAAATGTTATCATTTAGATAAACTAATTGTATTAATTCCTGCAATAATTATCATGAACGCTGTATAATAAACAATTCAAACAGAAAAAGCAAGCACACGACAGCGTAGACAAGGAACATTTTCTCCTCCCACACGAAGGTGATTTTGCATTTTCAGACCTGAAATTCAGCAATCTGGTGCAACATTTTGGTGCAACACTTATTTTTCAGCGCCCCCCCTCCAAAAAAAAAAAAAATGGAAATAAATTGGGTTTTTTCAGGGAAGTTTTAAAATCACGGAATTTAGCTCTTATTCCGAGTGTGCATCATGTGTGCGTGTATGTACAAAGTCTATAGTAAGGTGGGTGTGGGAGGGGATTCCCCCTCCCACTCGACGGAGCTTTTGTGTTATCAGAATTTAAATAAAGCGATGTGAAGCACACTTTTTGTGGAAAATTCACAAATTGTCATTCCCTCAAGTGTACTAAGTCTGTAGAGGGGACCAAGCAAAAGGAGGGTGGCAAGATACCTCTCCTATTTCGAGGGAGCTTTTATCAGTTTTCAAACTGAAATTTAACAATATGGTGCACACTTTTGTTGAAATATCTGGAAATTTGTCAATCAGAGCGCTTGAGAAAATAATGTATACATTATCCTACAAGACAGAATACTGTTCAGCTCTGTTACCTCTCTAAAGGCGGACGTAAGAACGGGTGCACGTCACGAGACCGACGTCCACGAGTCATACAGCCCACAAATCATACAGCTCACAAGAGTCATACAGCCCGCGAGTCATGCAGCCCACAAGTCACAGCCCATGAGTCCGACACTAAGCAAACAAGGCCCACGAGACCGACACATTACGCGCCATGTTGTATCTGTCGAACTCGTGGGCTGTTCCGTACGTAGTGTCGAACTCATGGGCTTTATTTGCCTAGTGTCGAACTCATGGGCTGTATGACTCATGGACCTGTTTTCAATGTCGAACTCGTGGGCTGTGTGATTGGGTGCACGTCACGAGACTGACACCCACGAGTCATACAGCCCACAAGTTATACAGCTCACAAGTCATACAGCCCACGAGTCATACAGCTCACAAGTCATACAGCCCATCAGTTATACAGCCCACGAGTTCGACACTGAGTAAATAAAGCCCACGAGTTCGACATCAAGTAAAATAAGCCCAGGAGTTATACGGCTCACGAGACCGACAGTAAGCAAACAAAGCCCACGAGACCGACACTACACTTAAAAGGTCCACGAGACCGACGCTACGCATACAAGGCTCACGAGACCGACTTTACGCAAAAGAGGTTCACGAGACCGACACTAAGCAAAGAAGGCCCACGAGACCGACAGGATGAACAGCGCCACCTCCAGACCAATAAATTGTATAGGGTGTCCTGATAATAGCAGAGGAAGATATGAGAGATGGAAAAGAAGAGTTGCCATCTCCGGCAGGGTGTAACCCCATCAGTTGCCCCCCCCCCCCCCCCCTCCCCCTGAAATGATCAGGATCTTTAATTGTGTTTGCATGGGTGTTTGTTTGTGAAAAAAAAAACGAACAAAGTACAGTAAAAGTGTGTAACAGATCTTTCCACAGTAAACCTGCGAGGGTGTTGAATTAGTATTAATTAAAAATAAAAATAACGTAATCGTCTATCAAGGTAGCGTAGGGGATTCGGAAAAAATTAGATGCATCCATGAAAACAGCTATTGTATTTCACGAAAAAATGTACTGTTTGCAGGAGAATAACACAAGCCACAAATTGAGGTGAATCCCTGCGATATAAAACGTTTTAATCAGTAGCATTACATTATAGTTACAGAGAAAAGTACAAATAGATCTTACTGCAAAACTTCCAAGCAGGAGCGTAGAATATCTAAAATAGAAAAAGGAACTAGTGAATCGGAAAAGAGAAGAGGTAAAAATTAAATCCTGTCCATCTTCTAGCTAAAAACTGGGAAAGCCTATTAAAATAGCACGATGGCATTATCAAAGCTCTAAAATTAATCCATACATCGTTCTTGCCCTCTTTTTAATTCATTTGTGGGTTGTTGTTTTTTTTGTCTCTTTTTTTTGGGGGGATGAAGAGTACTAATTCTTCTATTTTTTTTTTGGGGGGGGGGGGGGGTGGGGGCATGAAGAACACAATTCTATTTTTCTACTTGGAAACAACGTCACTCCCTGACACACTTGCCCACCCCCCCCCCCCCCCAGTATGTAGAAATACATGTTTGATGTTGTTCATAATTATGTAGATGGTCACCATCTTTCAATTGATAGCATGACGAAATTACAACCGCCAGTATGTTTGCCTACTGTCGGTCTCGTGGGCTTTCTTTGCTTAGTTTCGGTCTCGTGAGCCTTTTTAGCTTAGTGTCGGTCTCGTGGGCCGTTTTTGCCTACTGTCGGTCTCGTGGGCTTTCTTTGCTTAGTGTCGGTCTCATGAGCCTTTATTGCTTAGTGTCGGTCTCGTGGGCTATGTTTGCTTAGTGTCGGTCTCATGAGCCTTTTGTGCGTAGTGTCGAACTCATCGGCTGTATGACTCCTGAGCCGTATAACTCGTGGGCTCTATGACTCATGGACCTATTATTGATGTCGGTCTCGTGGACCGTATGACTCGTGGGTGTCGGTCTCGTGGGATGCCCCCGTGTGATTCATGGGTGTCGGTCTAGTGGGATGACCCCGTAAGAACGGCATGCAATATACCAAAATTGATACAATCACATTTCTGCTTCCTCCATTTTATTTTCCAAATTTCGGGGGGGGGGGGGGGGGTGATTGTACAGGCCATCCCCCACCTCCATCGGGGGGGGGGGGGGGGATATATCCCCCATCCCCCTTACGCCCATGGTAAATACGTCAGGCAAGCAAGCAGCAACCATAAGGAGTCTGTTTTCAAAGAAGAAATAATTCGTGTGGCAATAAAAATCGGCTAGATTGATTGAACGAATAGCCCGTTTTTGTATTTTGAAAATGTTATCATTGTGTGATTTTGCACAGTTTCCCCAGGCAAGTATACCGTAACTTAGATAGGGTGAAATAAGCGTTAAATATAAGTTTTTCACAATATACTTGGGAAGAATGTTTTAGCTTATTTAAAATCCCAGTATTTCTTGAGAGCATCTTCGATAAATAATCTATGTGATATTTCCATATTCATTCATGGTCAATACATAGACCTAAAAATTTAAACGATTCAACTTGAATCAAACAATCATTATTAATTTGTATATCCTCAGGCAAGTGGGTAACAGAATTACTAAATAACAGTATATACAAACGGTTTTGTTTACATTGAGAGACAATTAATTTGTTTGCTTGAATCCACATTTGAACCGACGTTATTCTCTGATCACTACATCTGAATGGGCTCTAGGGTTTCGATGTGAAAAAAAAGATATTTGAATCATCGGCAAAAAGAAGAAAAGATAAAACATTAGATGATTTTTTTTTAAATCATTTATACAAAGAGTAAACAAGAGTGGGCTTAAGAGGGATCCTTGAGGGACCCCGCAAGATAGTGTTTTTAAACTTGAACTATAGAGCCGTTGATATTGACAAAATGTTTCCTATTGGTTAGGTAGCTCCTGAACCAGTCCAAGGCCTTTTCACGTATCCCATAATGCGAGAGTTCATATAACAAACTATCGTGATTGATAGTGTCAAAGGCCTTGGACAGGTCCGGGAATATACCAGCTGTATGTGATGAGTCGTCAATAGCGTGGGCTATTTTATCGATAAAAGCAAGCACAGCGTGAGTAGTAGAGTGTGTTTTTTTGTTCCAAATCCAAATTGAGAATCACAAAAAGTATTACATTCGTTTAAGAACTTAATAACAGGATCCCATGCTGAGATATTTCCTTCACTTGTTCTGATTTATCATTAACTCTGCATGAGAACTTCATTAATCACCTTCATAGCACTCTTGGTATTGGAACTTATCAGAACGTAGCTGCACGCACCAGATCGGGGATCCTGATAGTAATGACCATGAAAACCAATCGTAGACTCAATCGGGACAATCAGATCGTGACAGATCGTATTGCTTGAAATAGACCGATCGTGACCATGTCGCATCCAAGCGAACCAACACGTATTGACTGGCATAACCTCGTATGCAAACGTGAATTTCAGACGAGTTCAACAAAACTTCCACGATCAGTTACGAATGTCCAATCGTGTCGTTCGCAATGGATCACACAACAGTGGGAACCCCGATTTAGATGAAATATTTTTGGATGGGTATCCCCCTACCAGGCGAGAGAGATTTTGCATTTTCAGAATTGAAATTCAGCGATCTGGTGCACACTTTGATGAAATATTTGGACAGTTTTCTATCAAAAGCAAGAAATTGTCCCCATTGCGGGAATCATTAGGGGAACAAAATATGCCCCCCCCCCTCTAAGATTGAGGCCCCCGTATACGAGGGAGCTTTTGCATTTTAGCTCATCTGAGCCGAAGGCTCAAGTAAGTGAGCTATTGCGATCGCTCTTCGTCCGGCGTTCGCCGTGCTTAAACTTTCAACATGTTCATGTTGTCCTTGATAATAACATATTGGATATCCACTAAACTTGGCAAGTAGCATTCCCAGGGGATAGAATCTCAATGTGTTCAAATTGGCACCATGCTCCCCTTTGGGTCCCTAGGAGAACAAACCTCCTAAATCAAGAAGGAATATTCAATCATATTCTTCTGCAGAATCAGACGTGATAGAGTTTTAAGTCTTTTTTTTTTTTCAAACTGCCAAAGTGTACTACTTTCTAATATCTTGGTAAAAATTTATAATGCAATAATTTTACCTCATCTTGATTATTGCAATGAATTGGGGGAACACAAACAGGGTACACATTCACAGATTATAATATGCTTTAAAAACGAGCTTTACGTATAATAAGCAATAGTCATTATATTAACAAGTTCACCACTCTTTGTGCAATTTCGGATGCTTCCAATTTTTGATCCGGTCAAACTGAACGTTTTGTTGTTTATGTATGTTTATACATGTTCCCGATGAATTCCTCACTCCATTCATATCCAATTCGGGAACGCTATAATTTTCGTAAACCTTTGACTTATTCAACTCTAAGCGGATTGCAATCTATATATTTTACAGGTGTCAAGAAATGTAATTCTATTGATGGTGACCTTAAATCTACCACTACATTTTCTAGGTGTAAAGTTCTATATATAAACAGAGTGTATTTAGACAGAAGGTATCCATGACTGACTAGACTTCCTTTCTTCCACTACCTTTCTTTTTCTCATCTCTATTTCTCCGTACACTTAAGATGGATGTGTGAGTGTGTGTGTGTGTGAGTGTGTCTGCCCAAAAAAAAAAGCTAAGGTATGTCTTTGTGTTTGACGACAGATGATTTAAGAACATGTATTATTTCAATTTGGACTAATCTTCTGTATGTATCATTCAATGTCACAACAAGTGTTGGTTAATTATTTGACAAAATAATATGTTTGCCCCTCCAATGTTTTATGGGGGGGGGGGGGGAGTAACTACCCCCTGCGCCCCCAGGATCGACGCCCCTATAAGGGAGGGAGTTACCCCCTCCAACATGAGGGAGATTTTGCAATATCAGACCATTTCCTTCAGAGATCTAGGTGCACACATTTTGTGTGTGTGTGTGTGAAATATTGCTTCTGTCACAAAAGTAAGAAACATTAAATTGTATTTCCCGAAAATGTGCTGTGAAGGGGGATAGGTCCTTTCTCACGCAAGGGAGGCCTGGAATTCAGAGATATGGTGCACACTTTTGGTGAGATATTCGAGTTTTGTTTTTGTGGAAAGCGTAAGTATTCTATAGTAAAATATAAACTAGAATTAGAAGAATGGGGGGGGGGGGAGTGACTGTGCCCACTCCCACACGAGGAAGATATGCTTTTTCAGATCTGAAATTCGGAGATCTGGTGCTCACTTTTGGTGAAATTTTTGGATTATTTTCCTGTCAAAAAAACTAAGAAAAATAAATATTCACATATATTATGAATGACTAAATCGCGGTATCTCAGTACCAAATATATGGAAGTTGACGGGGGGAGGTGACTATGTGGGAGAGGATAGTCCCCTTGCACACGACGGACTTTTTGCATTTTTACAATTGAAATAGAACGATCTGATGCACACTTTTGCGCCATGTTCGGAAAATTGTCAATCACCAAAGTATGCCTGATCTAATTCTAAGGATAGGACCCGAGTGAGGAAAGGGTAAATTTAAAGAGGATGAGGGAACATTTGAGTTTATTAGAATTGAAGTGACAGATTTGATGCACACTTTGTGATGAAATATTCTGCATTTGCCCAACTTTCCGAAGTGTATTAAGTATAGGCGACGAAATGGGGAAGTGTGTGGAAATGGTATCACCCTCCGACGCAAGGAAAATTTCGCATTTTGACAATATTGAAATTCGAGGACCAGGTGCATAATATGGGTTAAATATTTTGGACAGGTTTCAATCAAAAAGCAGGAAAATCTTCCTCATTTCGGGAAATATTGGGAACAAAATGACATGTTTGCCCCCTGTATAGCCCTACTAGGATCGACACCCCTGCATACGAGGGAGCTTATGTGTTTATTCAAATCAAAATGAAAGTATCTCGTAAACACGTTCATGATGGAATCTGGGAAAATTCCAATCCCAAAAGTGAGTACTAATTAAATCTGTGGAGGTGGAAGAACCCCATAGTTTATCTCCTCCCACCCACCAGAAGAAACGTTTGAATTTTTTTTTGACCGAATGAAAGACCTGCATGGTGCACACTTTAGATGAAATATTTGGAAATCTAAAAGTGTATGAAGTACAAAGGTCAGAATGAGGAGGGTATGGAAGGGGGTAGGACTGTTCCCCTCTCACGCGAGGGAGGTTTTGTATTTTCAAAATTGAATTTCTGCCATCTTGGGGTAATATATTTAGACAGTTTTCTATTAAAAAAAAAAAGAGAAAAAATTTCCACATCTCCGGAATAACGAGGAGGAGCAAAATAATATGTTTGCCCCCAATACTTTTACGGGAGGGAACCATCCCCTCCCCCCATCGACGCCTCTGCATTATTATGAGGAAAATTTTGTAAGTGAAATATCTGCTGGACACTTTTAATAAAACATCAGGAAATACATCAATCTCAAAAGTGTACAAAGTCTGTCGAAAGGGACCCAGTGGGGAAGCTTTTGTATGTCTATGATTGCAATTCAACGATCTGGTGCATGAGAATTTTTGGCGGTATCTATTTTGGACAATTTCCAATCAAGAAAGTTCGAGATGTATTTTTTTTTTTCCTCATCTCGGGAATTTTTTGGTTGTTTGCCCCCAACATTTCCATGAGGGCACGGCAAATGGCCCTTTGCACACCCTCCACTCCCCCCCCCCCCCCCACCCCCGTAGGATCGACGCCCCTGATCATCGCTGTGTATGCCCATAGATGCATCCTGACTGAGTCATCAGGGTCATCATCGTTTGCTCAATGATTCAGGAAATGGAGGGGGTCAGTTATGGCGGTATCATTTGTTGTTGTTCGTTTTTGTTTTTTGTTTTTTTTTTCCCTACGTAATTTGCAGATGGTCCCACGTAGCGCGCGTCATAGCATGTATACCTTCAGGGCTATGTCACTTGACGTTGTCAACGTTATTTATAGGCTATATTGATTAAAGAGTCGGTGGCCCTGGCTTATTTTCAGTGCCAAATACTGGAGGATAATGGTAGACATAATTCAAATACTTACACAATTTATTTCGAGATTTGACCAGACGTAGTCAAGAATTTAATGCAGTCTGCCAGTTCCGAATCGAACTATTAATCAAATCCAAAGCTTCGTTGACATTACTCACGGTAAGATGATAATGGGATATGCCAAATATTTCATACTGTATATCAAATGAAAGAACTAAGGGAACATAAAAAAAACATGAGACCGATATGAAAGCGAATCGCATGCCTCGTAAACTGTGACGTAGAAAGACTATAGTGATATACAGAATAGTAACATAAGATTATAAAGGGTAGCATGAAGAGTGTATTAAGGAATTTTATTACATACTAAAACATTTATCTTCCTGGAAACTTGAGTTGTTTCTTTAAGACAGATTTTTGTTTCATATCGCTCCATCAAGGAGGTGCTATAGGCGAGCTTCATGTCATTTTCCTATCAGATAACATTGTGTTTTGTGGTTTTCAGTAATTAGTACTTCGGGTTCCCGATTGGTCGTTACCTTTGCCTTAACAAAGTTTTACGAAATTATTTAGGGGTAAAATTTTCCTGGAAAATGTCCATTTTTATATAACATAATTTCAACAAAAGTATCCCTGTGATGAAAAGTGGAAATAAAGTTGCCACAGAGAATAAAAGTAACTTAGAATTTTCATTTCAATTTCATTTCAATTTATTTTCATATTTCTCACATATATCACAATAAAGTATATAAATACGAAAATTATACAAAACATAATTCAGATGAGACTTCATCAGAATGTACAGAAGTTTGATTTGGTATAAACACGAGGTCTGTATGCATGCGAATTACACTGTGGTCATAATGCGAAAAAATATGATGGGGCCTGCGTAAAAGCATTAGCTTGTACAGCCGCAGGTCCCGTGAGTAATCAGATTAGGGGAAGTTTAAAGTACGGATGTTTTTTAAGACCAACTATATCTGGGGAAACCGATTAAAACAAACAAAACAAAAAATCCAATTAAATATATGTCACTAAATAAAAATACAGAAAAACAGAAGCAGAAAGCAGAAAGGTCACATGTTGCAGCAGTGAACAATAACTGCAGAGATTCAAGGGGTATGTTGCAGAGTAAAGAAAATGGCGTAACTGTATGTCATAAATACATGAGTAGAAGGTGGGATAATGAGATTTGTCGTGAATGTAAACAATACCGAAAGCTCAGGAGTAACATTCCAGCATGGGTCCTAAAACCAAGCATTCCGTGTGACCATAGTAACCGACAGCTGTCACGCGCGAGAGTTTCGATAACCGAGTGGAACAATAGGTGCATGAACAGCGCAACAGGCAGACTGTTCAAAAATAGTGTTCATGGTTAGGATCCCGCCGGACTAAGGTGGGATAGACAAGGGGTAACATGTAAAGAGCAACAAGAACTATACACTATGCATGCCGTACAATGTAGCTGCTAAGAAGATATTGCTTCAGTTTTCGTTTAAATGAGGTTACAGTGGTACAACTTACAAGTTCCATAGGGAGTTCGTTCCAATATTTGGGCTCAGCGAACATAATGGTTTTTTTCGCGAAAATTGTTCGGGTACGTGGAAGGTGATATGCGTAACGTTGACGAGTTGGATAATCATGAACTGTATAATTTCTTGTAAACATTTGGGAAAATACGTCTGGTAATTGGCCAGTTGAAAATTGAAACATAAACAGGCCGACGTTGTAATAAAATAACTCGGGAATTTTCAAAATTTTATTACTTACAAAAAGTTCGTTCGTGTGGGATAAATATCCAGTGTGGTTAACAATTCTAACAGCTCGTTTTTGTACAAGAAATAACGAATCGATAAGGTTTTTAGAAGCATTTCCCCACGCCAGAATCCCATAGTTGAGATAGGGAGATATCAAAGTTGAATATATGCTCTGTAGAATATTACTTGGAAAATAATAGCTAAGTTTGTTAAGAACCCCGGTATTTCTAGCAATAATTCTGCTTACATAATTAACATGGGTTCTCCAAGATAAATCACTATCGATATGAAGACCCAAAAATTTTGTATTGTTGACCTGTGACAGATCAATGTTGTTTATCTTGACAGAGAGAGGTAACACAGGTAGCGAATTACTGAATAACATATACTGAGTTTTATCAATGTTTAAGGATAATTTGTTCGCAAAAATCCAAGATTGGACAGAAACAAGTTCTTTATTTATTATGTTTATAAGCGCATCAGGATTTTGATGAGAGAAGAACAAATTTGTATCATCTGCAAAGCAAACGAAGGAGAGAATCTTAGAGGAGTTCTGGATATCATTAATATATACAATAAAGAGAAGTGGGCCTAATAAGGAACCCTGTGGAACACCACAAGAAATCAGTTTTGGTTGGGAATCGTGACCGTGAATACTTACAAATTGTTTTCTATTCGTTAAATAATCAGTGAACCATTCTAGCGCCCTTCCCCGAATTCCGTAATGATTTAACTTATAAAGTAAAATGTCATGGTCTATTGTGTCAAACGCCTTTGAGAAGTCAAGGAAAACACCGACAGTGTGAGAAACATCATCTATAGCATGAGCTATCTTATCAATAAACTTGAGTAATGCGTGAGTTGTACTATGTTTTTTCCGAAATCCAAATTGAGATTCAGTAAATATTTTTGCCTGAAGAAAAAAATTAAGGGTGCGTTTATACACAAGAATAAAGTAATCTGTGTTTTTTTTTTTTTTTTTTTTGTTAAAGAGTCTGGGCAGGAATTTGGAAAAAGAAGGATACTAGCGCAATGATCTTTTTAACAGAGTAACTATTTTCACTTTCTATAGATGTAAAGGAGTCCAGCTGTTTGTATTTTCTCTTTTTTTTGGTTCAAGTCATGTAGACTTTGATACTTTATTCTGTCAATATGATTCCAGTTTTGTTACAGTGTATGACAGAGTGTTAAGAAGACACTTCGAACGTCAAAATAATATATATTCTATGGAGAATAATTCAGTAGGTGAGTATTGAATATATAGACTAAATAGCCGCAAATACTTATTTCACTTCCATGGAAATCCAATATCCCCGTAAGGACATGGGCCCAGCATAATCCTCCAAATATACCTGACTTCTTTTACCTAATTTAGTAATGTTTAGTAAGGAGTTGAGTAAAGTACATGTACCTGTAAAAGGCCTTTAATGTACCATACCTGCCGCTTTTTATTTTCCCGATTACTCTATTTATCAAACATATTCCATTCCTTTTCTAAATATCTTTTTCATACATAGAAGTAATACAAAGTCAATTCAGCGAACTAATTGATGAAGCTGTAAATTAAAGACGAACAGGGAGCTCTATTATCACCTGTACACCAAGTACCATAATATCAAATATTGTGGCAATATGCCTATTGTTGGATTTCGTCGGTTATAAAATTATGGCTACTTCTATAAAAATAATCATGTATAACAATGACTACTGTCGTTGAAATATGTTGATGATATTACGCGATTTGCATTCAACTGAAAGATTCAATATGTTAGGAAACAATACTTAAGACTGATAATTATGTGGAACTTTGTTGGCTTTGACAATGGCGCAGACATGACACACCGCAGCGATAAAATAAACATAAGAAATTGCGCCCCTTCCGACATACTGTCGATGTGACTAAGTTATTCATAAATTGGTTACTATTATGATCTACGGTGCATTTTGTTTTACCTGTTGTTGTGAACAAGCATTTATGAAAGTATTAACATACACATATAACTCAATTATCAATTTAGATACACTCATATGTACTATTCCATGGTTTCGGTACAGTCATCGACAGCAATTTGTAGGTTTGTTTCAAATGTTTCATCGTCATACTTGGCACATAAGTAGAGCATCTCATACTCTACATGACTGCACATTTGATTTTTCTCATGGTCACCCATAGAGGGAGCTATTCACCAAAATATGAAGAAATACATAGGAAATATGCTTAAAAAAATGCTTTTTCTGTATAACTTCTTTATCCCAAGTGTATAAATGTGTTTAATGATGGATCAATCATTTTCATATTTCCCACAAATGATGTGCAAGTCGAAGCTCGTTATTTGTTATGGTTGAAATCTCTCAGGGTCACCACATGGGGCGCTATTAATAACAACATAAAGACATACATTATGAGACCTGTGATGCATTGTTTTGGATAGGTATATGCGTAGTTATCACATTTCATATTCCCATAATATTGGATTTTTAAGTTTGCAGATTGATAATGTGATAAAGAGATGATATTAGAGTTAAAACTTGGGTGAAGAAATCAAAATCACGCAGAATAGAACGGCAATCTTTGGAAAATACTGTTGTTTTCAATTATCTCTATTATTTCTATTGTTTTATGCCATTGTCACATGAAAACAAAGGAAATAATAGGAAAAACATTTCAGGGCCATAATTACTTCACATTTTGCCTCTTCAGCAAATGTCAGCCAAGAAACGCCCATTTCATACACAATATATTGTTAATTGGAATTTGAACAGAAAAATACGCAAAATCTGACTGATATGGTTGTCATTTATGGTTGCCATGGCAACCAGCAATATCAGATATAGCTAAATTATATATCAAAATGTTTGGAATAAGATTTTAGGGAAAGTCACAAAATTTGGTTGAAATTGGATTAAGGGCGAAGGAGTGGCGAATGAAATCTGGTATGGGGCACAATGTGCCCCCCCCCCCCCCACGGGCTTTGTAGGGTTAATCGATCGACACCTTCCTTTCACGACGTGTTTGCAGAACTGTGATATTACTGAGTCTAAAGTTCAAAGTTCATTTTACTCAACAACCCATATTCTGGCTGTCGAGGTCCAATTAAAAGTCATATTTCACATTATTACTTCAATAAATCAAACAGAGTTGCAAGTAACTTTAAGTTTATACAAAACAACTATGATAAGGTAAATATGAGTGAAGTGCGATTGATGAAAATAAAAACAAAGAAGAATGTACAGAAATACACGGTTTGATAATAGTGAACAAAACAGGAAGGAAAATATGAAGAGAGATAAGAGAGAGAGAGAGAGAGAGAGAGAGAGAGAGGATTAATAAAAAGTAATAGGGAACAGTGAGGACACAAAGCTGATGACAAATTCCTTGGACATAGTAACAATAAAAGAAATACGAGTGACATATCATTGATAAAAACAACAAAAAAGATTAAACAACGTTAAAAAAAAGTACAGAAATATATTCAGACAATAGGTGAACAAAGAATGAAGGAAATATATGGGCATGCGAGAGCAAGAAGAGAAAGGAACAGAAAGAGGGGAGAGTGGGAAGACAAGTTCCGCAGATTACTCAGTATACGAAAGCACGGCCTGTAAAAAGACATAAACAAGTAACTAAGAGAAGGTCGAAATATACTCATGTAGGCCTACATATGTCATTATCAATTGTAAAACTTGGTTAAACTAGAAAGAACTGCCCTCTTTTCACAATTAGATAATTGATCCACCTTCATTTTTGGTATTTCCTGTGATATCTTATTAAGTATTTCTTTTGCTGTTCATTGAAGAGGCTGCAATGAAAAGGTAATGAAATTCATCGCCAATATCATTCTTATTGCAGTTGGTACAAAATCTTTAATTTCCAGGAATGTGATTATATTATCTTCCAGAAACAATTGGCAATTTGGGATTAACACGACGGAATTTTCATTAAAAAAATTATCTGAGAATCATTTAAGTGTTGGGAGTATTTATCAAAATAAAGCTCCTGCTTGATAATTCGAGAGTTCTAAAATAGAGAATGAAAATTCTTCTACATCACTACGCCCACTTTTGCTTGAAACTGCAATTCAATCTGGAGTTAAATAAATTTGCGCTTCTGCAAGAGTGAAATTTGATACGGGAATGTGATTGAATACTGTGAGACAATTTTTTTTTCTTTTTATGTCAAGGTGTTATTTTCCGATATTTGTAATTAATTTAGGTAGTTTTCACGTAGGAAAACTTTCTGTTTTGGAGTTTGCATTACTTTACTGTTTCAATGTGTCAATTTCCGATATTCATGATCAATTTACATTGTTTTCACATTCGAAAACATTGTGACTTGGAGTTTGCGTTAAGTATTATTTCGGGATGTCATTTTCCGATATTTGTAATCGATATAGGAGGTTTTCACATAGGATAGCGTTGTGTTTTTGAGTTTGCGTTGAGTTTGCATTAAGTAGTATTTCGGGGTGTCATTTCCCGATATTTGTAATCGATATAGGTTGTTTTCGCATAGAATAGCGTTATGTCTTTGAGTTTGCGTTGATGTTTGCATTAATTAGTATTTCGGGGTGTCATTTCCCGATATTTGTGATCGATATAGGTTGTTTTCGCATAGGATAGCGTTGTGTTTTGGAGTTTGCGTTGAGTTTGTAGTATTTCGGGGTGTCATTTCCCGATATTTGTGATCGATATAGGTTGTTTTCGCATAGGATAGCGTTGTGTTTTGGAGTTTGCGTCGAGTTTGCATCAATTAGTATTTCGGCATTTATGATCGATCATTAATATCCGTATTTCTGGGCATCATTCTGCTTTACATTTTCTGAATTTTGAAAGCGAAATATATTCAAAACGATATCTATTTGGTCAAGAAATATGAATTTAATGATATTTTCATAAAATGTGTTTTTTTTTTCAAGTTAGTGTTGACTGTTGAGCAGTTGCGTTAGTCATTCTTCGATAGAATGGATTTACTTGATCGATACTAGTTTTTGTTTCGAGAGGACTAACGTGAGAGTGGCCTCGGAAGAGCCAGGTCCAGGTACTGTAATTCACCCTAATTTTCACCGCTAATGGTTTGTATTAGTTTGCATTAATTAGTATTTTGCATTAGTTTGCACTGATTAGTAGTTTGCATTGAGTTTGCATTGAGTTTGCATTGAGTTTGTATTAGTTTGCGTTAGTTTGCATTAGTTTGTATTAGTTTGCATTAGTTTGCATTAGTTTGCGTCAATTAGTAGGACCCCCTGGCTCGAAAAAAAAAAAAAAAAATCCTCTCGTATAAATTTACGGATTTAATTACGCCACAGTACTGTAGTACAACCGCAGTCATAGATCTAGGCAATTCTATACTGCTTTGATCTACTTCCGGCCGTGATCCAGGCCTACGTTTGAGAGCAAAATGTGGCGATGATAATCGGCTGGATATGAGTACCGTACCGTGAGCATGAACTATCACTAGCAGCAGTACAGTAGTTTCCTTTGTATACTATACGGGTACTTAATACTGAATAAAGATAGATGATTAGCGTCAGGAGCTCTGCGACCCAGGTCGCGCACCCAGGTCGATGAGAAGTAAGGAAGATTTAAAACGAAAAAAAAAAATAAATATATATATATATATATAATGGTATTATCATCCGCGTGTTGGAATAAGAGCATGAAGACGATGAAGACAAACAAGTTGACATAATGCATTAGAATCCAACTTCATTTATTTGTAAACCAAATTTTCGACCCTTGCACGGATCTTCCTCACTGTTACCCTGAGGAAGATCCGTGCAAGGGTCGAAAATTTGGTTTACAAATAAATGAAGTTGGATTCTAATGCATTATGTCAACTTGTTTGTCTTCATCGTCTTATATATATATATATATATATATATATATATATATATATATATATATATATATATATATATATATATATATATATACGGCCGTTGGGCTTCAGACGAGCGATGTAAAACTGTATGCAACGTATTATAATAAGCCTTTATTGCAGAGTCCCACACAATTTTCAATTAAAGAAGAAAGGTAAATCGCATAGTGCCAACTTGACCGAAAGATCGGTCTGTATCTGTCCGTCGGGGAATGTTCCGCGGAGACTGCGTCTGGCTTCACGGATCCCCTCCGGATAGACGGATCTTTCTGTCTAAGTGCCAACATGACAGGGTGGTTGCTTTTCTTGTCCCATCTAGAACACTTCTAAAACGTGCAGGTTAAATTTGCCAAAGCGCCAAATCCAAACAGAGGTCTTCTTAAAAATTAAAAATAAAAAAAAATTCACAGCTCGACAGAATATGGCAGAATCGCTGCTCTCCATGAATATGTTGCCTAATATCCGCATCGTGAATAGAATGCTGTACTGTATCTTCAAGGCATTTTCGGTCCAGTAGCAGTGACAGTGTTCCAACTTGACAAAGTAGGCTTAGTAGAAAAATCTTTGAGGAATGACTCGATCTTCTCGATGCATATGAGCCACTTAAAGGAATCAGAAGATAATTATTTTGAACAACAGAACAATATCAATAGATGGAAAATAAAAAAGGCCTGATCAATAAGTCCTTAATTAGTAGTGCAAATCGACTCACTCATGATGATTGAATGACAATACCACTCCCACTTATGACCAATAACAGCATGCGTATTACGAACTCGGTGAAGTATATCGGCCTACACCTTTGATTGATATTCACTGGAAACCAAACTCTAAAGATTAAAAAAAAAAAAAAAATAGGACAACGTATAAATTTGTAAAGTCCGACAAGATGTTGCAAAACAAATTAAAGCTAGGATCCATGACCGACCGGATTGAGTGCTGATAGTGGATCGCAACATCAGCACTTTACCGTATAATGCCATAAGAAGTGGCGGATCCAAAAGAAATAAAAAAGAAGAAAGGGGTGCGCTTCCTTTAATTTCGTAAAGACGCCCCTCTTTAGGGAATTCCTGAATCAACCACTCCTGATGAGTAAAGTGACCGTTATGACAGGCCCGTGTCTATAAAGGGGGTGGGGTGTTCAGGTGGTTCTAACACCGCCCCCTGCACTTAACACCCCCCCCCCCCAAAAAAAAAAGAATCACATCAGTCTGTACACGTATACACACACCTATAGAAATACAGGGGCAATCCCACGAGACCGACACTCAAGAGTCCATGCATGGCCCACGAGTTCGACTCATTGTAAATAGATAATTATAATATGAGTCATACACCCAACATACAGCCGTCTACTATAATAGGCAAATAAGCCCCATGAGTCCGACACCTCAGAGGCAATCAAGGCCCACAAGTTAACACTAAGGGCTAATTATAGACATCACGGGACTTTGTGGGCCTTGTTTGCTATAGTGTCGAATTTAAATTCTAAAAATGCAAAACCTCCCTCGTGTAAAAAATAGGGTATCCCCTCAGAGTCCCCTCTGCATCCTCCCCTGCTCCGTCGCTTCGCATTTATATCATATTTTCAAATAATTTGATCAGTAAAGGAGAATATCACGCAACAATACACAATAGGTATAGTTTGTTTATAGCTTCTCTTGCAACATTAACCAACACATCATCTTAATAGTCAGTTTTGGAGTGAACGGTTCTGAATTCCCTCAGGTGAAGTGTGCACCAGATATTCGAATTCTATTTCCAAAATGATAATGAAATCATACAAAAGCTCCCTCGATATCTCATTCGGGAGGCTGCATCATCCCAAAATATAGAAAAATTATATTCTTGCCCCTGGCGCACCTGGCGTGAAAACATTATTATCATGCGTACAGCCATAAACTCATACTAATGAATTGTTTGTTTCGAGTAAATTGCTGAAGATTTCTGATTTGTATTTATATCATGTTGGAATTTTTATGTATTATTGACTTGTGGCAATCTTCTTAGTATATTTTCTTCTATGTTTGTTAAAAACAGTGATATCCATACTTACCCTTTAATACACAGTGAATCCTATCAATGTTTTCCCCTTTCGTACAGATTTAGCCCATAATAATAAGATAACTACTTCTACCGGCCCTTCTTTCTGGAATGAGTTAGATTCTGTTCGGTTGCAATCAAGATCTCTAAGTTCCTTTGAGCAAAATCTTCAAGCCAATTTTCTAAAATCCTGCGTTTAACTATTTTGCCGTGATCACTTTAAATATTTCTGCATACTCAAAATGATGCTTCGTTCGGATGACTTCATCAATTTTGTTTGATCAATTTGAGCACTGATACCTGAAGGTTAATTATGAACATCATAATACTTTGTACATTCCGTAAACTATGATATTCTCGACATTTTGTACTTTGCATGTTACGTCATTTTTGACATTGACATACTGTACTAAAAGACTATATCTTTGGAACCTACATCCTACAAGCTTTGCTTTTTAGTAGGTTCCTCATTACATGTCACTTATATGCCCTCCTTTGTGCAATTATGTTTCAAATCAACTGTTTTGTGTTAAAATATTTCTTTTGGTAAAATCAAGTGGAATATAACACTTGTATGAAAAGGGGAATACGGAACAAGAATTAAAAAAGAATAACTCGACTAACTTCTCAAAAGTCGGCAACATTCCTTATCTAACAGTTCCTGTCTTTTCTGTTGACAAGGAAGGGGTAAGGAAGCTTCTCAGCAAACTCAAGCCCCACTCTGCCAGTGGTCCAGATGGTCTACCAGCCTATCTCCTCAAAGAAGTGGCAGATGAATTATCCCCTGCTCTGACACTCCTCTTCAATGCCACATTCCACCAAGGAAAGATCCCGCATGAATGGAAATCAGCCTATGTCACACCAATCTATAAAAGGGGGACAAACACAGACCGGAAAATTATAGGCCCATATCTCTGACATCTATCATTTGTAAAGTTGTTGAACATCATACACAGCCAGATTATCTACCACCTTGACAACCACAAGCTCCTTTCTGATTGCCAGTTTGGCTTTAGGAAGAAACGTTCGTACGAGTCACAGCTCTTGGTAACTGTTCACGATCTTGCCACTGGACTTAAAGATAAAAAACAGATGGATGCCATCCTGCTCGACTTCTCCAAAGCTTTTGATTGAGTACCACACGAGCGCCTTCTTCAGAAGCTTCATTTCTACGGAATCAGGGGACAGATCATGCATTGGATCAGGGACTTCCTCACAGGGCGTACACATCAGGTCATACTAGAAGGGACTAAGAGCAACATCACACATGTAACATCTGGTGTGCCTCAAGGCACTGTTCCTGGACCCTTGCTCTTTCTGGTGTTCATCAATGACCTCCCAGAGTGTGTCTCTTCAAATATCCGACTGTATGCTGATGACGCCCTATTATACCGTATAATTGACTCACCTACAGACATTGACATTCTTCACAGAGATCTTGCTAACATACAGGAATGGGAGAGGAACTGACTAATGGCCTTCAACGCGGAGAAGTGCGAAGTGTTCAGGATATCAAACAAAAGGAAGAACATCGTAGGAGATATCCAGTACTCAATCCATGGAAAAACACTCCGCACCGTTGATGAAGCGAAATATCTCGGAGTCACATTTCATCGCAATCTTAGCTGGAAACCACATATACAAAATATCTGTACGAAGAGTACTGTATTACACCTGGTTTTCCTAGCGCAATCTGAGGAGGTGTCCGTCCAGCATCAAGGAACAAGCTTATCAGACATATGTCCGTCCAACGCTTGAATACTCCTCCTCAGTTTGGGACCCCCACACCAAAGAACTCATATCTGATATAGAAATGGTTCAACGACGTGCAGCAAGATTTGTGATGGCTGACTACAACCAACAAAGTAGCGTGGCTCTAGATGGTACACAATCTTCACTGGCAGTCTCTACAGGAGCGTCGTGCACACAACAAGGCCATCATATCATCAACGGCCTTATTGCTATCCCTGCTGCCCCACCATACCTGTATCATTCATCAGACCTGACCAGAGGCCACCACATGCATCCAACTCCGGCAACATCACTGCAGAATCCTCTCTTATCAACACAGTTTCTTCCCAAGTGTTGTTTGCATCTGGAACGGCCTCCCCACAGCAATGGTTTCAGCTCCGTCTCTCGAGACCTTTCTGAGCAGTTTGAAACCACTTACACTCCGATAACCCTCATACTATGGAGGTTTTTTTGTTTGTTTGTTTGTTTTTTTTTTTACTTGCACCATTAAGTTTATCTTCTTGCACCAGATGTGATGTTTGTTCCTGCAGTCACACCTATAACACCCAGTACGACAATACTCTTTGAGAGTGATGTACTTATCGGAAGAAGAAGAAGAGAAGAAGAACGGTCAAAGGCCTAAAAGATGTACAAGTTGTATTCAGCAACACACATCCTGGGTGATGGTGCTGAACTTGGCTGATGATGAGACACGACGGACGTCCCCTAGATAGATAGATTATAGATTGATAAAATAGATAGATAGATAGATAGATAGATAGATAGATAGATAGATAGATAGATAGATAGATAGATGGATAGATAGATGGATAGATAGATAGATAGATAGATAGATAGATAGATAGATAGATAGAGATAGGTAGGTAGGTAGGTAGTAGATCTGTCTACTAGATGTATAGATAGATATAGATAAGAGATGGAGAGAAGTGGAAGATAGGGGAGGGAGAGTAGAACAATTAAAAGATAGGCACCTGGAAGATCAGAGGAGCAAAGACGCCAAAACAAACAGTAAATAGCGTATTGATATCGGATACCCCTCGGCCCTCGCAGCCCTACTCCCCTGGGTGCCCCCTCCCCATGATAATGATTCTACCTCTATACGGGCGGGGGCTTGCATGAAGACGTCAACATTGGCCAATGGGTGTCACGCTCAAGATGATAATGTCATAAAGATTTATGACAGCCTCTACTGTTGAATTTTCTAGTCGTAAGAGTCGAAACTATGCGTGAAATTGTACTTGATCACCAGCTGCGACGAGTAAACCCTGAGCTGAGCGAAGGCCACTCATGAGAAAAAGTCTCATTTTATTTGCGTACTAAAGGTACCTTAGTTCCGTCATGCTGTTATTGTAGTGTAGTTCGATAACTTCATTGTCATACTCCGAAGTTTTGCCATCTGGAACTGTGGTGAACGTTCCTTTGCTATTCTGTGGCATACTGAAGCGCAATATGTCTTTAGTAGACACAAATCTTCTGATAGCATGTATATGTTCTGCTGTCGCGGTTGTAGCTGCCGTCTTGCTGTTTTTCATTAGACAGAAAAAGGGTAAATATGCAGAGAAATGAAGGTCTACATGCTTGACCAGTCCCATATGTTCAAAAGCATGCTGGGTGATCATGTGTGAAGAGATGCCTGTGGTTCTATTTAAATCGAACACGGCGCCGGGCGCTGTAACTAGTAGTACCGTACTAGGCGAGTATTAGTAACATACTAACACGGTAAGTGTTTGCACTGTTGGGGTCGCTTGTGCGGTTAATGTGGTTCTAACGTTAGGCCCACTGGACCTGACCTAGAGGCTAGACTACCACTGCACTTTTTGATTAAATAAATTTACCTTGTTGTGTTGTATCTTAGAAAATATCCCTCAGTTTCATCTTAATTTCATTCCATTCGAGGCAGAAAATACCGCAGATTCATATATCCCAGGCTCAGGAGTCAGATTGCTGACTTGTCGTACCGTACACGCGGTATTCTCAACAACAGACCCAAGTGACATTTTTTACTCTGCACTGGTACTACTACTGGTGCAAGCAGGTCATTTTAATTGACTGTCTGTTTTCCATTTGAAAAGCAAAAACAGAGCAAAACGAAACACTTGCCATTAAGAACACTGACACTGGAGTGACAGTGACACTAGTGACAGTCGACACAGGGATCTCCAACCATGAAAAACCATACCATGATCTCTTTTCCTAAGTCAGAGTCTATTTCTTCTTCTTCTTTAAGGGTAATCTGCCCCCTTAGATTTTGAAGATTATTGCAGATGTCAGCCAGTTTTGTGAGTGTTGACCGCTTCACCAGGATTTCATTATATAGAATTCTATGCAATTTACATGAGAGGTAAAGTTGGTTCTTTTTTTGTGCATAGCAAAGTCTAGCCACAGCCTATGAAAAGCAATTCCGATAGCATTAACCACTTGAACAATGCTCATCCAAAATGTAGATACTCGTGCATATGACACAACTGTGAAGAAACTGAAAGCAATATTATGCATGCTTTTGAAAACCATAATTATGATTAGTGTTTAGTGAACTGGTTCATGGATGGATTCATTGTATTTACAGATGCAGCAGATAAGCCAAGGAGACCACGCCCGGTGGCTGCTCGGGCTAGAGATGATGGACCTCCTGTCCGGGGGAGGCAGAGGAGAGGAGTGAGAGAGAGGATGCAGCAGGCTAGACAGGAGGAAGAGAGTGAGGAAGAAATAGGTGAGTACATCAGAAGATATAGGTGAGAACATCGGAAGATATAGTAGGTAAGTACATCAGAAGATATAAGTGAATACATCGGAAGATATACAGTAGGTGAGTACATCAGAAGATATGGGTGAGTACACCGGAAGATATAGGTGAGTACATCGGAAGCTATGCCTCAAAGAAATGTGTCCCCTGATTGTCCATCTACCCTTTCACTTCAAGATTCTTAAAGGGGAATTCCGGATCAGATGAAAGATTAGTCTGAAAAGAAAGAGTAAAAGCGGACATGTGCAATACAGTGTAGTTCAAATTTTATCAAAATTGGACACAGATTAAGGAAGTTATAAATTCAAAAAAAAAAAAAGAAGAAGTAGAAAACAAGATTGTAAACTCTGTAGTTGAAATGTTTTACGGGTTGCCTGCAGAAGGGGAAATAGAATATTTCTTTTGAAAGGTATTTGAACCTTCTGTAAAAACTCAAGCAACTGCATTTCTCTTGCATAATGTACCCATTGCCTTTTCAACTTCAGTACTTAATTATGATGGTGATAATTGTCTTATGCTATTGAATGTCTTGATCTAGAGAGGGATTAATAAGTGGTATGAGAGATGCTAAATGGTTTTCGTCTTACTGATATTTCTCACTTTATAATTTTTCTTTCAGAGGAATGGATGCAGGATGATGATGAATCGGAAGACAACAGGGATTCGGGAAAGAAGATCGGTGCAAAGAAAGCAAGAAAGTTAGAAATGAAAGCAGAGAGGCAGAGAGAGCGTGAGGTAGCATTCTTGAAAATATTCTTTTTTGTCTATCTGGTTGAGTTTTGTGGTTGTGCAATAAGAGTGGTGTCATGAAATTAACAATATCTTTCTTAGTGAAATCAGTTCTTTGACTTGAGGAAATTAGTGGCAGCAAATAGGGTTGTAAGGATAATAGTTGATAGGAAAATTTTGTTGTGATTTTTGTTATACCCCCGCCAAACGAAGTTTGAAGGGGGTATATAGGAATCAGCGGACGGTCGGGCGGTCTGGCGATCGGTCCGTTGCAAATCTTGCGTCGCGAACTACTTCCTCAGTTCTCAACCGATTCCCATAAAACTTGGCACAGATGTGTGCCTTGGGTTGTAGATGTGCAAGACGTATTTTTTGACAGTACCCAAAAGTACGTTGCCATGGTAACGGCATATTATGGGCAAAAATGGGTACAAATCTTGCGTCGCGAACTCCTCTCACAGTTTTTGATCAATTTTTATGAAATTAGGTACAGATGTTCATCTGAATATGTTAATGTGCAAGACACATATTTCCGCAGTGGCAAAAAGTGCGTTGCCATGATAACGGCATGTTATTGGTAAAATATAGGGCAAAATGCTTCATGGCAAAACTGCTTCATCAGTGTTCTTCCAATTCTCATGGAATTCATATTGAATGTTTGTCTTAGGATATAGGTCAGCATGACATTTCTTGACAGTGACAAAAAGTATGTTGCCATGGTAACAGCTCACATATTATGAGCCAAAATGATGGAAAATTTTGTGTTGCAAACTACTTCCTCAGTTTTTGCCCAATTTCCATGAAACTTGGTACAGATGTGTGCCTTTGGTTGTAGATGTGCAAGACGCATTTTTTGACAGTACCCGAAAGTACGTTGCCATGGTAACGGCATATTAATGGCAGAAGATCAAGGAAAGATCTTGAGGATTTAATTACTTCCTCAGTTTTTTGACCAAAGCTTATGAAATGTTGTTTTGACCAAAGCTTATGAAATGTTGTTTGGCGGGGGTATAACCAGTCGCTGTAGCGACATTTCTAGTTCTTGTTTTGTTTTGTTGAGGATTAATGAAGTAAACACCACACATTGAAAATTTTACCTACAGTGTTTCTACTCTGGCATGCTGAATTTATTCTCATTATCCTGTAGAATTACTTTCCTTGTCACAATGGCCAACAGACTATTTCAGTGTTGTACCACAATAGGGTATACCTATACTTCTTTTAATAGACAGTTTGTAAGAAAGTCTGTATGACTAATCAGTTAATGGTGTTACTGTCACAAGTGAACTGATCACCTTCACCGTTTTGTTACAGATAATCATCACATGAAAAGTGTGAAGATGTGTAGGAATGATCGCAGAATTTCTATCCAACCCTTCCCCTGTACTCTTACAAGTGCTAAAGATCGTGTTTGATTCAAGGTCAAAAGCCAAAACTACTGTAGGGGGCGAAACCTGCAAAAGTCATGGGTTTGTGTGTTTTGTTATGTTTTTGGTAAGAGCCAAAAGTGTGGCTCGGCAGGTAGCTCCACCTCCCCCCCCCCCCCCCCCCACCCCAAGCCATGGTTAAGATGAATTGTCCATTGCAAATATGAAACTAATCTAGTCTGAGCTGACTGTTGTGCTATGTCGAGACCTGTCTCTTATGAAATTAAAGGACAAGTTCACCTTCATTATCATAAGGATTAAGAGAATGCAGCAATAATAGTACAACACATCAGTGAAAGTTTGAGGAAAATTGGACAATCAATGCAAAAGTTATGAATTTTTAAAACTTTTGTGTTGGAACCGCTGGATGAGGAGACTACTAAGGCTTGTGATGTCATATGAGTACAACAGTATAAAGCAAATGTAAAGAAAATTCAACATATTTTCACTTTTTTCGCATAATAAAAGAGCACTTGACTTGCCTCTTTCTGAAGGCAATGGGAATAATATTACCCATAACATATGTCAGTAACGAGTCAAAGGAATGTGTACTTTTTTCAAAAGATGAAATTTTATGAAATTCTCTTTATATTTTCCTTATATTATTGTACGCATGTGGCATCATACACTGCAGTAGTCTTCTCATCCAGCGGTGACTGCACAAAAACGTCAAAAATTCATAACTTTTGAACGGATTGTCCGATTTTCCTCAACCTTTCAATGATATTCAATAATATTGCTACATTCTCTCAATCCTTATGTTAATGAAGGTGAACTTGCCCTTTAACTACATGTATTATGGATGATTCGCCATTAACTTGTCTTTGCCATTCCTTGACATGTGTAGCTGATGCTGCAAGAGAGAGAAGAAAGCAGAGCAAGGCGGGAGATGATGGAAGAACAGAGGAAGAAAGAGGCTGAGAAGGAAAAGGAAGAGGAAGCAAAGAGGGTAAGTGTTTGCAGGTGGCAAGATACAGTGAGATACACACTATTCCATGCTCTGCTCAAGAAGATTACCTTATGTAGATATAAGAGCGCCCTCTGGTGTGCTCAAAAGAACATTCTAGCAGTTAGCCCTTTCATTTGCTGAAATGCCAAGAGGCCTCATGTCTATAGATTGAGGCAATGTAAATAATCACTGTGGATTATGCATCACTCTGTTTTGTTGCCACAGACTTTAGGTTAAGCTATATCTGCCAGCATGTTAGTTGCTATTCTTTCTCACAGAGTTTCTGTGTGGTGAATATGAGCCAATAGGCAACCAATTTTGCAACTGAGAGCTATCAAGAAACTGGAAATGAAAGGATTTTTTCATAATTCTCATGTCATTGATGAATATCATTTCTCAACTTTGTTCATGTTTTGGTTGTACAAAAAACAACAAAAAACACCCAGCATGTTTTAATGTCTGCTGCAGGTAATTTGTGATACACTGTACTGATAATGTGTACAGGAGACTTGTGTTTCAATGTCTGCTATAGATGATGAGATAGATTGATTGTCTTCCAACCAGTCTTGTATTGCTTTACAAATATACATGGTGTAATGTGTAGTGGTTATTTGTATTACCATTGCTGCCATAATTACTGCATTCATTCTTTCCACTGTTCTTGTATTTTTTTCCTTTGCTCTCCCATTCTTGTGAGTATTATCCTATAATCATGATTATCTTGTTGTTGTTTTTTTGTACCATTTTTTATCAGTAATACTACTTTACTGCTACTGTAACTACACGCAGCTGCTGTCGCGAAGCGACGCGGCTGCACCTGTATTCCTTCGCAGACGTTGTCATTTTTCAGTGTGGTTGTGCGACTCCTTCATGAATATCTTTATTAATCATGGAAAACTAAAATACAAGGAATTATCGTAATCTATGATAATCATTCAATAATCGGTATGCGATATTTTGTTTAATTACGTCAAAAACTCACCGAAATCTGTGGCTGAATTCAGGTCTGTAAACGTCCTTATTGCTTCACTCCTCATCTGCGTGTTATTTGAATGGCATTCACTCTCGTATACTACAACGTACAACGTAGGTAGTCGGAGAGCTAGAGGGCGCCTCTCCGACTACCTACGTTGTACGTTGTAGTATACGAGAGTGAATGCCATTCATAATAACATGCAGATGAGGAGTGAAATCAGGTCTGTAAACGTCCGTATTGCTTCACTCCTCATCTGCGTGTTATTTGAATGGCATTCACTCTCGTGTAGTTACGTGTTGTTACTGTTACCACTACTGCTACGTTGTACTACTACAACTACTGCCATTATGACTACTACTTTGCTATTTTTCTGCTTCTCTAACTTAAATCAAGGTTATTGTTATCTCATCTTCATCAATGTGTATCCTTTGTCTTCCCGTGCTCTGTATCCTGCAGGAAGAAGAAGAGCGGTTGAAGAAAGAAGAGCAAGAGAAGAGAGAGCATGAGGAATACCTCAAGCTGAAAGAAAGTTTTGTGGTTGAGGAGGAAGGCCATACTCAGGTGCTGTCTGAACATGAGGTGAGTGCAGCTTGCATCATTTCCATCATTTCAGTGTGATAGGATTTTCTGCACAACAAAAGATTATTTCTGAACAGCATGCAAGGGGGAAATGCACAGGTCTTTCTATGACTTTTTTGTTTCAACTGATTGACAAATTGCCCTACATCGACGTAAATGAGCACAGAATTGATCAGTGTTTTAGTAGTATCCGTGATAAGAAATCATGGGCGTACACACTCGAGCAGGATTCAAACCTACGACCTCCTGATCACCGGACAGGCGTCATCTCCACTAGACCACCGAGCTTTCACCCGACAGCAAGTGTTGGTTCTAATCCTTATAGCATGCAGAGGGTACTGCGTAATTATTCAAATTCATGAAATTCTTCCATCAAGGTTTTTTCATTACAACTGACTGACAAATTGCCCTACTACATCGACGAAAGCTCGATGGTCTAGTGGAGATGACGCCTGTCCGGTGATCAGGAGGTCGTAGGTTCGAATCCTGCTCGAGTACATACGCCTAAGATGATTTTTTTATCATGGCTACTACTAAAACACTGATCAATTCAGTGCTTATTTATGTTGATGTAGGGCAATTTGTCAATCAGTTGCAATGAAAACACCTCGACGGAAGAATTTAATGAATTTGACTTTTTTGTTGTTGTTGTTGTTGTTGTTGTAAAAACAAATATACCATAACTGATGATATGTTGCAAAGTGCTTAGAGTGGCATGACAAGTTGCAAAGTGCTTAGAGTGGCATGACAAGTTGCAAAGTGCTTAGAGCGGCATGACAAGTTGCAAAGTTCTGAGAGCAGCATGACATAGTAGGAAAGTACTGAGAAAGAAACATCCATGAGGATTTTTAAGGTTTTGCTTAAAAAATGATCCTCTATCTTGTCAAAAGTAATTTGAAAAAGTATGTGGTGACACACATTTTAAGGAAATGTTGGAAATGAGAAACAATGGATTAATGATCAACCTATGCACAGGAGGTTGAAATGGTACACAGAGGATTAAAGTCTTGTGTACATTCCCCCTCCATCCCAAGATTCTTTTTTAACAGAAAGACCATACAATGTCTCTATTCATTACCATTGTTTGAATTTCTGCCACTGATGATCAATCCAACTAAGAGACATAGGGCGGGGACTGAGAGGGGTGTATGCAAGAAATGCAATAAAATGAAATAAAACAAGACAAAATAAAATATATGATATAATAGAATATAATATGATGATTATAATATAATATAACGTAATGTAATGTAATATGATATTATATGATATAATGCAGTAAAATATTGGTACTTATACAATGCCCTTACAAGCAATAAAGATGTATCACAGCGCTTTACAAAATAATATCACACAAGTAAGAATCACACTTACCATGATTACCAGACTTATCTGTGCATGTATTGTAATATGTCCAGTTCAAAAAGTACTAAAATGCTTTCTGATTATTTCCAGATTTTTTATGAACACAGATTAACAAGAACTTGGATATGGCACTGTGGATATGCATGAATTTGGTGAAGTTAAATGAAAGTTCTAAACCAGTTAAAAGTGGGCCTGGAAAAAAAAATAATAATTTTACAAGAACAACTGTGAAATTTGATCAAAACTGAATTAAAAGGAAGTTATTTAAAGGAACATGTTAAAAAACTTCACAATTTCATAAATGCCAATTTTTCCCAACTTTTGATCATATTTTCACTACTCTGCTTGTGCATTTATACTCCCTTTTTTCACAATAACTCATAACTGGTCTTGAATCCCCTGTAAGGATACACTCTGAATGCTTCTGACTCATGTGATGCTATTACAAATGTATTTTTAGCCAGGAATTATTGAACAAAGCCCCCCAAAGGTGATAACAATACAGTCACTTTATTTACCTTAATGGGCATTGATAAAACCTGGCATATTGCTGAGTGAGAACTTGAAGGAAGTAAAAAGTTTATGGACTTAACAACCATCCTTAGGGGATTCAACTGACAGATTACAGTGAATATTAGATGTGACAGTTTAAATCTGTATCACACTGTATCTGAATATCCTTCCATCCATGATCGTATCAATTAGCATAGCACATGAGTGTTGGACAGGACAGTTTAAATCTCTTGTCACTTTTGTTCTTTATGCTGTAGTCCCAATCACTACTAGAAGAGTTTATCAACTACATCAAGAACATGAAGGTTGTGCTGTTAGAGGACTTAGGAGCTCAGTTCAACATTAGGACACAGGTAAGACAAGTTTTGTTGTCGACAGCACATTCTTATTGAGGGGTGAATGTGGTGAGATGTGATAGGAAGACTCTTGTTTCTGGGTCCCTCAAGACCCCCAGTCCAAGTGCACTTTTGACTATTATACAAATGATGCACAGGATAGAGTGCGTTAGTGGAGATGTAGCGCACTCGAGGGTATTTACAATTGTGAAACATGTTGCACTACATTGTAAATACCCGAGAGTGAGCTGCATCTCCACTAACGCCACGAAATAATCCTGTGCATCATTTGTTTTATAAAATGGGTGGAAAACTAACAGCATTTTTCACGTACCTTTGTGGGTCAATACCAGTCAGCTACATGTAGCACTCGCTCAAGAGTCGAGATGTCCGAAGATGTTCGTCCTAAACATTTATGCACGTCGCACTCGGAAATCCCACACATATAAGTACTGTACGTATAAGAGTATACGTACGCCACACATGTTATGCACACAAGAAAGGCTGGCCGGCAGCCCGAACTAGAAGTTGTTTACAGGATTGACAGCGCGTTTAGTAGCGCGCGACGCACTTGTAACAACTGATTGAGTGCGCACTGCTAGTGTAAACATTGTGACGTCAGGCCGTGCATGTTAGTGAGAAATTGATACACGCACACGTGACTCATTTCAGCGCTTCCAATTGGCTACATTCTTGAACCCATTTTATAAAAATTATTAAAGATGGGCTATATAGTTCAGGATGGATTATGCAATGCAACATTCATTTGTAAATCATTGAGCAGGGTTTTTGGTGGTTAGTTTTTCTGGTCAATCTTTGTGGTTAATATCTTTTTTTTTAATAATTTTTTTTAATCTATTAGATAGTTAGTTTTGATTGATTTCATGGTAATGATTCAGAATGTCAAGACGTATCATTACATCCATTTGAATGGATCCCTCTATTATGCAGTCACTTAACCCGTTGAGGACAGGCTGATTTTGCTACAACACACATTTCCCATGGACCCCTGCCTGAGTATACTGTATACGCTATAATTTTCGCGTACATAAATTTTCGCGAATTGCCGCTGTCACACATTTTCGCGAGTGGTTAAATTCGCGATTGGGGGACCAGAGAAAATATGAAGTGGCAAAGAAAGTGTGAATTTTCAACTTACTAGCAAATAAGAATGATACTACTAGTTATAGATCTACACTGCATGAAAAAAACTTACCAAACTCTGCGAACTAGTAAGTTAGAATTCAACATTTTTGAAGTGGTTAAGTCCATCGCGCTAGATTTCTGACGAGTGGTCCCCTTGCGATAATGGATTGGCTCTCTAACGTTACAGTATTCGTAAGTAGACGTGAACGTGCGTAAACAAGCTTAGCCAGTATGGTCTGTTCGGTAAGCCGTGACATGGTATACTAGTACTGAAATACAAGTTCTGTATCATCAAGGCAAGGGATTCATTTTGGAAGGTAATATTTTCGCGTGTTGTTAATTTCGCGAATAGCTCCCGACTCGCGAAATTCGCGAAAATAAAACCCCCGCGAAATATATAGCGTATACAGTACTCGGGACTCGTCCTCAACAGGTTAATGGAGACAGAATGCGTGTGTAAATGTGTGTGTGCCTAGAAGTATGAATGCTGTACGTGTCTGATGTGGTTTATGTGTGCAATGTATGTGTGTGCCAGTGATGTCATTGAAAAGTCTATGTCAGAGATGTGTGACATCAGCAAAGACATCATTTAAGTTGTTGATATGGATATCACATCATCCCATGTAAGGCCGAAACCGAACACCAGAGGCAATGCCTCTGAGTGAAATTTTGAGTCACATAAAAAAAAAGTATTTAAAGGCAAAACGTATGTGATGTGTAGAATCCCCCCCCCCCCCCATGCATCACCTATTCTGCCATCCTAATGCTAACCCTGTTGTTACAGCAGTTTCAAATGAATTATGTGTGATGAAAGGCTACCTTTGGGAGCAGTGATTTTAAAAAAAATGTTCAAGATATCTCATTTCATGCATATGTGCATTTTTGTTGTACCACAAAATATCCTAACATATAATTTTTTTTGCAATAAAGCCTAAAATATAAGGAGATAAACAGTATTTTTCTCAGTAAACCAGAACTGTAGACGGTTTAGTCGGGAAACACTTTTATTATAACTATTGTTCACATTTTGTATTTTTTAGCAATACCTAACATCGATTTTACTGATTCAGATTTTTACAGTGGTTGTGTCTATCCCTAACTCACATTTCAGAACTAGTGTAAAGCACTAAAACTGGGTTTTGTTTCATCTGCAAAATATGGTAAATCATACCTTAAATGGATTGTATAGTATTGGTTGAGGTGAGAATTTAGCGTTTAACTTTTTGTTAAATACTTAGAAACCACTTCATGAAATGTTAAGAAGTCTACAATTCAAAGTTTATTTCATGAAAATTGGTTCTGAAACGGCTGAGATGTCCAAAAACAGTAAAACAAAGAGATCCTAACAAAAGATGGATCCTACCATTTATTAGTATTGCTTGTTTTGGATATCTCAGCCATTTCAAAACCAATTTTTCGTCAGATAATCTTTGTATTCCTCTTGGAATTATATGCTCTTTCATATCTTATAAGAGGTTTCTCATTATTAAAAAAAAAAGAAATCATCAACAAACGTTGGAAACCTCAAACCCCATCTCAACCAAAACTGTACCATCCCTTTAATCAGAACCAGTCCCACTCTTCTCAGCCATGGTCTGTACACATCCTGAACTAGAGAGGGCGCTGTTGTTTATCTTCACACTATTCTGAGATGGAAGGAGCACAAATCTGATACTGCAGTTCTGACTTCATGTGTGCAGTAAGGGGAACAAACTGCTTCTTGAAAAGAGAGTACATGTAGTACTAAGAGGCATTTCAGGGTAGTCTTCCTCAGGAGGATACTTACTACCAAAGCTCACCTGAAAAAAAGTATTTGGGATAAATCTGCATAGCACAAATAATTCTGACTTGTAGATGTTTGCTCAAAGAAGAGACAGTGCATGGAAACAATGAAACAAAAAAGACTTAAGCCATGTGAAAATTATGTTTGCTTGTCTATGTAAGCATTGATCGGTGTGATTCTGAAAAAGAAAAAGATGAATCTTTAAAGAAGAATGCAAAGGTTTGAATGATAATGATAAAAGATCTCTTATTAAAGAGAACAACGAGTAATGAAGTCTGCTATGACGATGTGAAAATCATGGCATGGTAGTGCTGAATGTGGAACACCTGTGCACATCACTTTGATATGCTGAGCTGTCTGTGTATGTGTGTGTTTCTTTTTTTAATGATGATTATAATGAATAACACTTATATAGCGCTTAATACCAATGTTTCTAAGCGCATTAATCCCCCCCCCCCCAAAAAAAAAAAAAAAATTGAAGTAAGATACAGCATTATGTACATATTGTCGGTCTTATGCCAAAAGGACCTTAAACCACTCCCACTGTTATGCCAAAAGGCCCTTAATGCTGTAGACTTTGTACACTATTAGTGCCCTTTTGGCATAACAGGGGAAGTCCTTTAAGGCCCTTTAGGCATGAGGCCAATGATATGATATAACAACAACAACAATAACAAAAATTTGGATTGAGTATAAGTTTTCAGCAATGATTTGAACTTATCTGCAACACTTTCAGCATTATGAATACAGAGAGGGAGTTTGTTCCAAAGAGATGGGGGAAATAACAGAAAAAGCCCTATCACCATAACGGGTACGGGTGCGGGGACCATTGTGTGTGTGTGTGTGTGTGTGTGTGTGTGCATTTATGTTCAAATATCTGTACAGTTGAAGGGTGTTGCTTTGTTTGCTGTTAGACGTGACAACTCTTTATAGCCAACTTGAAAGGAAGGATCTCTTTTTTAATACCAGAACATAGTAGCACATCTTACTTTCACAAAGCTGATCATAGTACAATAACATCTCAAGAAGCAATTTCAAAGCATTGTAATATCATATGATAAGAAATTCCATCTTTCATCTGAAAGAAGTCATGAGCATTTGAAAAGAAAGAAAGTTGAATGAACTTCAAGAAAATGCTGTTTCTGGCTGCTAATCCGCCGCCCACTCTAGGCTTTGACTTTAGCACATGCTAATCCAACACCAGTTGTTATGTCGAGAGGAGCTTTGGTTCAAACGTATACTGTTAACCTTTAAATTCTCTTCTTTTTTTTTCTTTTCTTTTTTTTTGAAAAAGTGTTCCGATTCCATGACTACGTCTACGTCTACGAAGATACTCAGCAGGATCCATAAGTCAGGATGTAGTGCTAAGAAATTGAACTTAGGTGCTCATTTGCAGTGCATGCTTGTTGGTGCATTAAAAATATATGGTGCGAGTAAAAATCCAGTTCCTCAGTCTAGATGCCGAGTGGAAGAGCTCCCTTGAAGACCTCCAATGAAGTGGCTTCAAGGGCGTTTTTAGGAAGCTCATTCCAAGCAGTTACTGTGCGCGGAAAAAATGAGTTCGGATAGAGTTGGGTCCGGGTAGGACCCATACACTATACATACGTATGTGTGGTCTTTAGACTTAATTTAGTGTTAATCAAAAAGAAAGAGAGAAGAAAATGTATTGTACTTCATATATTATGTTTTAAAGGGATCGTATAGTTCTGATTGAGACCTGACTTCAAGTAGTGGTGGGCTATACAGGGGGTAAAAAAGGGTCATGTTTCGAAATCCTTAGGGTCCCTGCTTATTTGAAGCAGCTTTTCGTACTGACCATTTTGACACCTTTAATTAAAAAATCGGTTGAAAAATGAGATGGAGTCGGCCAAAAAACTGATTTGGGGGGGGGGGCGCAAAATTACTGTGTCGCGCGTCGGTCAAAATATAGTGAAAAAATAATAAATTCACTATCCAAAGGAGTATGAAGATGATTTAAGTGTCCAGATATATGTTTTTGAGGTGAAGAAATTGATTGCAAATGTCAGAAATCCTTGATATACTATAGAAAGCTTTCAAATTCTCAAATTTTGCTTCGGGGGGGGGGGCATAGGGCTAGGTTTCGGCCCATTTCTGGTATTTGAGTCACCCAACGTTTGCACTTTGCCATATCTTCCAAAATTTTGTAGTCACAGGCTTATGTGATGATAATTAAGATATAAACAACAGTAGATATAAGAAGGGTATGTTATGCTCTTTCAAGCAATTCAAATTTTGAAAATGAAAAATCTGCTAAAAACACTGCTTTCACAACTGCAACAGTTACACTAGGACACCACATACCGGCGTAAAAAATTACTACATTTAAGTTCCATTTGTTATCAAACTTGCATTTGCTTGCCATAATGATGTGATTATTCTCCTCTCTACTCAATAGAATGAGTGGAACAGGGCATCAACAAAGTTATTGTGTGGTAATTGTCAAGCACAAATATCATGGTACACTTTTGAGGTCCAATGGTCCCATGCTGTTGCGTGGTATAATAGACCAGTTCGTAATTCCACTTTGCGCATGAGCAGAAAAAGGTCATTTGTACCAACAGGCATTTTGGTTTATTAATTCACTGAGATAAGCATCTGTGATGTGATGATTATTCATGTGATCCTTATCTAAATAGTGCTTGCCAGCACACCCACCTGACAGCAAGCTTGGTATGTGGCAATATCAAAAGGAAAGGGTTGTTATTGCATTCAGTACGAAACAATGAATTAGATGCCTGCTAAAGTGTCCACTGACGGACTATTCTGGTCACCTGGTCTAAACACAACTTCATACTTTGTTTGAACACGAATTCCATAAATTGTTATGTCGGGCAAGCTTATGCATCATACCGCTTTGAAAACGAGTGAAGTGCCTAACCAAGTGAGAAAAAAGAAAGGTCATTTGTACCAAGGTGTACATGAGCTAATTACGAACTGGCTTATTTGCAGGACACTTACAGTCTGTATGTCATGTCGCTTTGGGTATCTCCAACGTAACCCATTATCAGGATCACAACACTTTATAAGATGTTCTACTACATGTGTACAAGCATGTATGTGCCCTTTCCATTGTCATTTTGGCATATGCTGAGGTACCACTGTCTGACATTATTAACATCCCAAATAAGGGCACAAGATTCATTGACCGCAATATCTGGTTCAGCAGCGCCATTTGCAACTTTCAACTTTGAAGGTGCTGGTTGAACCTCAGTGATGTTTAGAATCAGTTGCATACATGTACAACTGTAATATCCTTTTCCACGGGCATGTCCGGCAATGCACTGATTGTGGCGGACTCTGAAGTATTGTACGAATGAGGGTCAGACGATTTTCAGGTCTGTTGCTGAAATCTGGTTAAGGTTGTAGAAGTGAGATCGTGCTTGGAAATGAGAAGTGTGCCTTCTGTATGACACTCCAATTTGAATACATGAGCAGGATGTGGATCTTGCTGCCAGCTTGTCAAACTTTGCAAGATCTCTCTCCCAATCGAAATTGTTAGTTTGTAGACCTTCAAGCTCCTCATCATTTAGGGTATCGACAGATGTTGCATGTGGTGTAAGATCAAACTGTGCCCCAAATCTACAGTACATTCGCCACCTTGTTGCAATGCAACACAGACACAGCATTTGTACGGCACAGTACTGTACATACATGTAGGAGATGTTTCTCAACAGCTAATGTTGGTTCTTCTGGTTGAAATAACTAGAAAGTCATGTGAAACCCTGAGAGAGTATTCACTTTCTGAGCTGCTAGATCTCTGTGAAGTTGTGGAAGAATTTGAACAGGTTCTGCTTGAGTTGCCTTCTCCATGTTGAGAAACAGCACTTGGCATACATTGTAGGAAAACCAAGTCCACAGAATTTGGTTACTGCAACAGATTCTTCAGTGTTGAGATTCTTTGAAACAGAATCTGTCACCAGCTTCTGAAAGCCTGTGTAGTTGTTCAACCTACAACCTTGTGATGTTCTGCCTATTTTCTATGGCATGTGATAGAGGATGAAGACGGAAAGATAGTCCACTGCTGAAACTCTGCTGAAGTTAACAACAAGGAATGTCCACTCTCCCTTTGAGATTATCAGGGAAAGTAATGTTGAATTATTTTCTTTACAACTTGTGATCGTAATCTGCAGTCTACACATTTGAGATGGGTCATTTATGGATAGAAAATACAATGAAACTTAGAGTCTACCCCACCACTAACCCCCCCCCCCCAAAAAAAAAGAAGAGAAAAAATGAATGCTTTCTATAGCAAATTAGGGCTTTAAAACACATTTGCAATCAGTTTCTTGACCTAAATTCTACTGTTTATATCTTCAGTATCATCAAATTTATAAATCTGTGACAACAATTGGAAGATGACAAAGTGCACGTTGGGTGACTGGAATACCGGAAATGGGCCGAAACTAAGCCCTATCCCCCCCCCCCCAAAAAAAAAGGCACAATTTGGGAATTTGAATGCTTTCTATAGTATATTAAGGGTTTCTGACATTTGCAATCAATTTCTTGACCTCAAAAACATATATCTGGACACTTAAATCATCTTCATACTCCTTTGGATAGTGAATTTATTATTTTTTCCCTATATTTTGATGACGCTCGACAGTAATTTTGCACCCCCCCCCCTCAAATCAGTTTTTTGGCCGACTCCATCTCATTTTTCAACCGATTGTTTAACGAAAGGTGTCAAAATGCTCAGTACGATAAGCTGCTTCAAATAAGCAGGGACCCTAAGGATTTTGAAACATCACCCATTTATAGCCCACCACTACTTCAAGTTTCTAAATTTCTTGATGCGATGTGAAACCTTTTATGAAATAAGAAAGGGCATGTACTTCCAAGAGGAATTCAATGTTTATTTGATTAAAATTGGTTTTGAAATGGCTTAGATTTCCAAAACAAGCAACATACTAATACATGATGAGACCCATCTTTTATTAGGATCATTTTATTTTACTTTGTTTTTGGATATATCTGAGCCATTTCAAAACCGATTTTCATCAAATAAACTTTGAATTCCTCTTGGAATGGTACGCTCTGTAACGTTCATAAGTGGTTTCTAAACATCTTGCAAAATGTTAAAAGCTCAATCCTCATCCCCACCAATACTGTGCCATCCCTTTACAACATTTGAAAAGGATTTTGACAAGGATTTTACTTAATTTTGAAAATGCTGCCATTGTTTCAAAATCAGTTTTAAGAGCAGTACCAGCAAATATCTCTTTGTACAACCTGTACATTCTGGCTTCAGGTCTCTACTTATTGTGTTCATCTTAGAGGTAAAATGTACATTGTACTACATGTAATTTAATACATATACATATATGTATTGTATATAACTATAATGCATATCTTTAATTTATAAATTGTATATAGGCAGGGTGAGAATGGGACAGTGAGCCAGTGAAAGGAAGAAGGAATTGCGAGAAAATGAAAGAAAGAAGGAATTGCGAGAAAATGCGAGAAAATTGCGGTAGATGTCAATGGTGAGAGAGAGAGAGATCTTCGATCTAGACAGAGATAGTAGAGAACTGATGGAAAATTAAGGCCAAGTCAGGTGATGGAGATATATATATATATATATATATATTTATATATATATATATACTATTTATTATCATTATTATCATTATATAATTGTTATTATTATGTGAGATATGAGAAAGGAAGGAGAAAACGGTGCGTAGCTTTGACATCATTATTCCTCTCACTGTTCCTCCTTTTCGGAAAAGTGCGAGAGTTGAAAAGTTGGTCTCCGCCGGGAATCGAACCCGGGTCTTTGGCATGGAATGCCGACGCCTTAAACCGCTCGACCACGGAGACGTCATAGCGGTTCAGGCAGACCCAAGCTCAATTATCCGACGACCCAACCCTTCAGCCCTTTATGCGCATGTTCCTTTTTGGGGCAAGGAGTGTGTGTGTGTGTGTGTGTGTGTATTATATATATATATATATTGTGACGAACTCGCCTTCTCGTCGTGAAGTAATAGAGTGTATTCGACTGTTTGTACAAATGCCCCCGCGAGCCGTGTCAGGATGGCCGAGTAGGCGGGGTTCGTTTTGTTGCAGTTTACAACGATCCCTTTAAATTATTAAAACTACTAGTCTGTACGCTACCATGTATTATGTTGTGTCAGAAGCAGCTCGACAACACAAGCGGCACACATACCAAGTTCAGCATCACTTAAGTATATGTCACTCCCAAGCGTCACTTGTAGAGGATGTTAAATTGGTACACTTAGTTTGTTACCAACTTTTACTACCAACTCTTGCTACCAAGTTTTGTTACCAACTTTTGCTACCAACTCTTGCTACCAAGTTTTGTTACCAACACAATCACGCTAACGTGGTACACCTTTCACAACCATATGGTGACACAGGTATCGTTGGCACGGGGTAAAGTGCTGTATCGCACCGTTACCAACTGTCTCAGGCGACGACTGGAACCTGGATTGGACACGGACTATGCGACAAGTCACATTACCATTATACCCGAAATCCAATGACGACGACTGGAACTTGGATTGGGCACGGACTATGCGACAAGTCACATTACCAATATACCCGAAATCCAACAGGAACGTTGCTCCAGCTCAGGAACATGTACCACCAACTCTGCAAACCGCTGCTTGGTGATAGAACTCTCAAGAAGACACAGTGAAGGCAGCAATTCAGGAACACATGTACAATTTATTACATATAGAAGTGAACATTAACAACACATTTGAAATGTATCATACACGGGCTACTTGTTGCGGACTATGTCACACAACGGCCAGTTTATATGCCTCCCCTCCTATCGCGGCTTAAGGAGGCAATCCCGCACGGCCGTAAGAGACGCGGAAAATACTCGCAGTAGTCGTTCAAATTATTTACAATGTTGGCGTGGTTATTAAATTCGTACAACGATTATGCATTTTAGCAGTATCTCTTGTACATGGTTACTTTAATTCGGCATGTATCATCGGTCTAAACCGGAGTTGGTATTAAAATAATCCAAACTTGCCCACGACAAACAAGTAACCGCATATCTAATAATAAATGTTAAAACTCATAATAATGCACTACCACATTACAGCATTTGCCCAACGTTCCAATAGTGCCCCCTTTCTATGTTATAGGCACAATCGATCATAACAAATTATAATCGAAACGTTTAAATCGAATCGGTTCCACCGAATTTCGTTACATGGCTTCCCTCCCCATGCAGGCTTCGTCCCTGGAGCCGAACACATGAAGAAGCAAAAATGACAACAAAAATGTACTACTATAAAAATTATTGAACGTTTTGCTCCTTTACAAAACTCTACGTACAGTCCATAACAACGTTATGAGACAACTACAGTCTTTTATAGCTCAAAGCTGTCCAACTGTCATATAGACTAATTGTTCGTCACAAACTCAAGTTCAACAGTCTCTTCATTTGATTTCCTGTCCTGGCTGCTCCCTTGCAGCAGACAGGTCGACACGAGAGATGTCACATTTCACCCTGGCATGGTTTGCCCGGATGAATCAGATGTACGACGAGAGGAACGGGCGTGCCTCAAAGGTGAGCGGCTCCTCGATCGGGGTAGATAATCAGGTGGCCTTCCCGGTGACCGAGAATAGCGTGCAGGTGAGGAAGAGTCGTCACACCGGCGATGTCCACTAGGTAGCTTTCCCGCAACCACTGGTGCTGTCGCGCTGACGCTGATACGTGTCCCTGCTCGGCCTGTAGAGAACACCTCTAAGTCGTCTCTCAGAAGCTGGTATGCCGATGAATTGCTTTCTGGGGGAGTTTCTGTCAAACCGCATTGACAGAAGTCTACCAGATGTGGCGGCACACGATTCTGAGATATGCCTTCGTCGAGAGGCAAGGTCTCCGTGTCGTCCTCAGCAAGGCTGGCAAGGTTGGCTGGCGCAGTCCCTTTTACCAACATCGGTGCTGTCGTTGCTGCACATATCTGTTTCTCATTGTTTATACATGGGAGAGATACCCATGGAGTATGCAGCTGCATGTTCTGGAAGTCGAGCGTGGTTTCCAGACCAATCAGGAGATCCAGACCAAGGATGCCCTCAGCTCTTATGTCAGCTACTACCAAGTCAACACGGCACAAGCAGGAGCCAAGCTGAAGTTCCATGGTAGCATGACCCTTTGTTTTCAACAGAGATCCATCTGCTTGACGAACGATGCTTGTCACTGGTTCAAGTGGTGGCTTTCGCTCAGGTCTCATTCGCAGGTACATTCCTTCTGAGACATATGACTGCGATGCACCACTGTCTACCAGAAATATCACCTCTTGCCCATTCACGTTCAAATTCACGTACAGTCCTTTCTGGAACGTGGATGACAGAAGTGAAGCTGCGGAACTAGGTAGTGGCGGTTGAGATGTCTCTGGTTCGGTTGCCTCTCTGACTGGTGTGCACCCGTCGTCTGGAGGATTCGTACCCTCCTTGGATGTGTCCTCCTTGTCAGAAGGCTGACTGTCCTCCTTCTGTTCGCTTGTAGGGAGTGTCTCAGACTTTAATGCCAAGTCGTTTCTCGGCATTGGCGCTGGTTGCTCCTTCTCCCTCTTCTTTATTAGATTGCTCACTGCTTCGATCATGAGAGTGGTGTTATTTTCAGACACCCCCATGGATTTGTCAGCAATGTCTTCATCCTTCACAGCCACATCTTGTTCTTCCTTCTGTGACAGCAAGACACGGTTATACTGCCGACGGTCGCTCTCCATCCGCAGGAAGGCTTCTGTGTTGAGAGCAGCTTGGATTGCCTCGTCGAGCGTACGAGGCTGAGCCCGGAAGAGGCCGATTCTGATATCCCGGTCAACTATTGCATCGAGAAAGTGACCTCGAGCCAATTTATCTTGGCACGCTTCCTCGAATTCAGGATATGCCATGGCTGTAAGCTCGCGAATACTCTGTCCTAGCTCCTGCAAACTTTCCTTCGGTCTGCGTCGTTTGTTACGCAGTTCTGCCAGGAATACTTCTGAATGCGAAACAGGTCCAAAGCGGTGCTTCAGGCGGTTCACAAGTTCTTGGTACGTCAACTGACGTCCCGTCTGCTGTGCTAGTACTTTGACAGCAGCTCCTTTCAAGCTGGCAGCCAAATATTGAAGAGCTTCCACTTCCGTCTAGCGGTTAACTCCAGCGCAAGCTTCGAAATGGCAAAGATAGTCCAGCACAGGTCCTTTGCCATCATATCTATCTGGTATGACAGCCGGCTGGTTGGTTCTGTTGCCCTGAACATCATAATGACGTATCTGGTCCCAGAGCGCTGTTCGACGTCGCTGGTTCGGGCCAAACTGGTGTGGCATTACATCTGGTTGTCCTCCAAATGTAACAGGCTGTTCACTTGTACGAGATGAATGCGACTGCTGCATTGGAGTTTGATGCTGCTGAGGTAGTAGCGTTGCCGATGGCGGAGCTGACAACTCCACCTCTCTATTCGCATCTCCAAACAGCTGAGGTGACGCCACAGGCGAGCGTGAAGGTGACGACTGGTTAGGACGCCCTCCAAGTGTTATCGGTGAACAGTGCGAGTTAGGTACCGAAGTTGGTGCTACTCCAGTTTGTCTGCGAACCAACTCTGACACCTGAACAATCAAGTCGTCGATTTCGCTAATCTTGCTCTCCAGCAAAAGTGACAACTCCAACAATGGCGTTTCGCGTGCCATAGTGAAAACACAGTTAACTACATTAATTCATACAAAAGTTATAAATAGGGATCCCACTCCTGACACCATGTGTGACGAACTCGCCTTCTCGTCGTGAAGTAATAGAGTGTATTCGACTGTTTGTACAAATGCCTCCGCGAGCCGTGTCAGGATGGCCGAGTAGGCGGGGTTCGTTTTGTTGCAGTTTACAACGATCCCTTTAAATTATTAAAACTACTAGTCTGTACGCTACCATGTATTATGTTGTGCTCACCAGCTCACCAACACAAGCGGCACACATACCAAGTTCAGCATCACTTAAGTATATGTCACTCCCAAGCGTCACTTGTAGAGGATGTTAAATTGGTACACTTATTTTGTTACCAACTTTTACTACCAACTCTTGCTACCAAGTTCTGCTACCAAGTTTTGTTACCAACTTTTGCTACCAACTCTTGCTACCAAGTTTTGTTATCAACACAATCACGCTAACGTGGAACACCTTTCACAACCATATGGTGGCACAGGTATCGTTGGCACGGGGTAAAGTGCTGTATCGCACCGTTACCAACTGTCTCAGGCGACGACTGGAACTTGGATTGGGCACGGACTATGCGACAAGTCACATTACCATTATACCCGAAATCCAATGACGACGACTGGAACTTGGATTGGGCACGGACTATGCGACAAGTCACATTACCAATATACCCGAAATCCAACAGGAACGTTGCTCCAGCTCAGGAACATGTACCACCAACTCTGCAAACCGCTGCTTGGTGATAGAACTCTCAAGAAGACACAGTGAAGGCAGCAATTCAGGAACATTGAAGTGAACATTAACAACACATTTGAAATCGGTGTTCGTCCCAAACCCTTAATTCTCTTTGCACGAGCAAAGAGAATTAAGGGTTTGGGACGAACACCGATCTAGGGCTTTCAGTAGCTCAGTCGGTAGAGCACCGGTCTAGTAATCCGGAGGTCTCGGGTTCGAATCCTGATGAAAACCCATTTTCTTTGCTCAAAGTTTTCTCTATTTATTATTACAATTGTTTCTGGTCAGTTTTTCCTTCCTTGTTTCAATATATATATATATATATATATATATATATATATATATATATATATATATAAACAGAGAGAGGGAAAGTACAAAAATGAGCTACAAGAAGAGAAGTGATTGAAAATGAAGGGCCAAACATACAATTTAGAAAGAAATCGATTAGGGAAAGAGAGAAATAGTGAGGAGGAGGATATGTTCATTGACCTCTTGTTTGCTTAGGTTCCTGGTAGAAGGCGCAGAATGAAAAAAAAAAAAAACATGAAATGGCCCGGGGCAATGCGGAGGAGGGCAATATTGCACAGAAAGTTGGGTAAACTGATTTTAACGGGAGGAGACGTTGCCGCAACATCGAGAAGAGCAGTGAGAACAAGGGCCACTTGTGTGTAAGGAACAGAAACCTCTTCTTGATCACGACACCCACTCAAATAATTACCATTGGCTGCATAACAAGCCACGTGTATCATTTCCCTACTTTCAGAGTCTGTGTCTCTTGTAACCAGGGGAATGGATGGGTTTGTGGTGGGGGATATGGGGGGGGGGGAGGGGGTCCGGGGTTGACCTCCAATATTTTCTCATTTTTCTGTATATATGAGTTAAAAAAAAAAAAAAAGTTGATGTGGGTCAAGCAATCAAAATGATATCAAGCCCTGTCTGTGCTTACCAGCCACCCCGATCGTACACCCAAGACAGACTGTCGCCCCAAGCGGTGGTGCGGGGAGAGTTGGGGCGTTGCCATGGTTACCTCCCACTTGATGTTGGGTACTGTCGAGATGCATTTTGCATGCTTGTCTGATGAGGCAAGCACTTTGAGATGAGCACCCAGTAATCCATAAGTGCATGTAAAGGTAGAGTAATACACATTTTATGTGCCCCCTTGTGTACCATGTCATGGTATTCAATAAGATCTGACAAATAAGGGGAAAGGGATATCATTACTTTCGTAGTAGCTGCTGCAATGATTTTGTAATTTTCTTTCCCCTTTACGTGGAATTTGATGGGGGTCAACATGAAATACTTTAGTAGTACTTGTGACGAACCTTTCCTTTCACACCTTTTTTTTTTCTTTTATTGTTAAGCAATTATCTTAGCTGACTAGATTTTAAGCTGTTTTTTTTTTATTTACTAGTAATCCCCAAATTTCTTCTTAGATCACATTTGAAATAGTTATAGAAGGATTCAGTATACCTCATTTTTTGATAATCTGGTTTTGTTTTAGATGATATGCAGTTGATACCCTTACGTCATGTATATAGGCCTAATATCGAGAAGTACAAGCTATACAATGTATATGTATATATACTCGAGAAACACATCCCGTAGTATATTTCTTTTCTGTAAATAATATTGGACTACATGTATAAGTGTGTAAGTGCATTGACGGTATTATAACAGGATAGTGATTTCTGGGATATGATATAAGGAGGGGATAACATTTTCAGGCGCCACTAGCGTTCGTTCGTATACGCTTGGCTTCCAGAGCGCGAGAGGTGACCGATGCGATCACAATTCTAACGTTTGTGGCAGCACCTGATAGGTGAACTGGCTAGCGCGGTCATTATCAAACAAGGAAAATTTCATTTAATTCTATTCGGTATCTAAAACGGACATAGATTGCTTTTATTCCGGGCATTCTAGATATTATTGCCCCTCAGGATCTCATCTCTGTGCTATTACCCTCAGAGCACCTCCTCGGGTCATAGCATGGAATTGAGATCCCTCGGGCGGGGCAATTTGTTATCGGCAATGCCCTGAAAAGCAGTCCTTGATATGTATTTTCAAGCGTACGCTCGCGGTTGTTGTAACTGGGTACATGAGGGGCCAGCGATATATCGCTCTACGTTACATCGATTGCGTCGAGTGATATATCGTTACAGAGCGTCACACAGAGCGTCATCCCAGCAGAAGATTGCTTAAGGCTGTCCTTTTGTGAAGTCGATAGGAACTTTTGAGATGAAAATAGTTGTAGTAAATGTCTATGACTGGTGTATCCGTCATGATTATAGCAGAGACAAAGTTCTTATCCGACGGCACCCTTTAAAAGTAGTAAACAAGCCTATTTCTCCAAGGAAAATTGAACTCCTTGTGGTGGAAAATAATCATAGAATATCAATGTATCGACTTTATGCTAAAACTTTTTTTTTCAGTTACGTCAGCAAATAGTTATATTACAGATTCTATATGCTGGAAGAGAGACCAGTCAAGCCACTAGCGAGAGCCAAGACCCATACAACCGCGAAAGCACATTTTTAGATCCGTCTGAATTTCTTAACTTTCATACACCTTCAGATAACCAAACTTTGGTCCCACCATTTGGTAGCAAAATCACAACGAATCCGCAGAGCGCCGTCCAAAGAAATTTATGCATCAACACATTTCGCACAGTTAAAAAAGAAATGATAAAAATAATAATGAGAGATGTAACATTTTATTTTCGTTGTACATGTATTGATAAAGTGGATCGATTCGTCCTGAGGCAACATAAGATGTCATGTATAGATGTGTACTGCTCGTAGATACTAATGATAATAATGAAAAAATAATCCGACATGATGGTACAGTATTGGTGGAGATGAGAATTAGGCTTTTAACCTTTTGCGAGATACCAAGAAAACACTTATGATATAGTACAGAGCATACATGTACCACTTTTGAATTCAAAGTTTATTTGATGAAAATCGGGTTTGGAATGACTGAAACATCCTAAAACAAAGTAAAACAAAGCGATCGTAATAAAGTGTGGGCCCCACAGTTAATTAGAATCGCTCTTTTTTGGATATCTCAGCAATTTCAAAACCAATTTTCATCAAATAACAGTTGAATTCATCATAGAATTACATGCTCTTTCATATTTCATAAGAGGTTTCTCATTATCTCACAAAAAAAAAAAAAATGTTAGAAACCTAAAATTAGGTCTCAATCAAAACTATACGATTCCTTTAAGGGAAAGGTCGTCCTCGATAGGATTTGACACTAGGCCGTTTCAAACCTGAATGAGATGGTATAGTATTGGTAGAGATAAGAATTGGGATTTTAAGTTTTTGCGAGATACCAAGGAACCACTTATGACATAGTGTAGACCATACCCATTCTAATTAGGAATTCAACGCTTATTTGATAAAAATCTGTTTTGGAATGACTGGGACATCCATAAACAAAGTAAAATAAAGCAATCGTAATAAAAGGTGGGACGCTCTGCTTTGATATCTCAGCCATTTCAAAACCAATTTCATCAAATAAACGTTGAATTCCTCTGGAATTACATGTTCTTTCATATTTCATTAAATGTTTCTCATTATCTCACCAAAAATGTTAGAAACATGAAGTTAGGTCGCAACCAAAACTATATTTACGATCCCTTTAACTTCCTCTCTAAGAAGAGCTTAATGAGAACTGGATATGTTTGCATGAGGAAGAAACATATTGCCTTAAGGCTTGAAAAGGCAAGAGAAACGAGCAAAAAAAAATATTTTTGACTCTTGATAGTCAAATCATGTGGCAGTTTGATCAACAATGTGGCACATCAGATGGCGTTTATGGAAATTGAGAGGAATTTCGAGGGGTTGAAAAAAAAAAGAGGGAGTGGAGGCGAAAATACATTATGTAGACAGATATCCTTTCTGAGATGACTTATAGCAGTGATCGCTTATACAGAAATAATATTGGTTCCGTGAGTATGATACCATATCATTAACATACACAGCTTTGGTGAATGCAGGCATGGGACCTTTGGCATAATACTGTTCAATTTGTTCATCTTCTATCTTATTAGCTCTCTTTTTATGCCTCCGCAACGAAGTGGCCGGAGGCATTATGTTTTCGGGTCGTCCGTCCGTCCGTCCGTCCGTACGTCCGTCCGTACGTCCGTCCGTACGTCCGTCCGTCCGTCCGTCCGTCCGTCCGTACGTCCGTCCGTCCCGTTTTGTTTTTGTCGATATCTCAAGAACCGTGTGGTGGTTTTACATCAAACTTGGTATGAGGGTATATCCTTGGGGGATAATACTTTGTGTGGATTTTAGGGTCACAGGGTCAAAGGTCAAAGGTCACAGGTTATTTTGTGAAAAAAAATTTGAAATTTCATGTTTTTCTCCATATCTCGCAAATGGTTCAAGGTATCTTCATGGAACTTAGTATATATGCTTGTACCGATGGGCAGTGATTATCTAGGGAAGTTGGGGGTCATGGGTCAAAGGTCAGGGGGTCAAAGGTCAAGGTCAACTCCTCAAAATATCACTACTTTCCTTAAAATACAATATGCCTGAAGGTTTGTTTTTTTTTTAACTTGATGTATGGCATGTATTACCCAATATGTATTTTTGGGGAAGTTTCTTGCCAAAAGGTCAAAGGTCAAAAGGTAAAAGGTCAAGTGAAAGTGCTAAATTGCACTTTTTCCTCCATATCTCGAAAGTAACTCAAGGTATCATCATGAAACTTACATATTTATGCATGTTCTACCTAACAGTGATTTTCTGTGGAACTGTGAGGTCAAAGGTCAAAGACCAGGTTTAGATAATGCTATTTTCCCATTTGATACTGAAATTATACTTTTTCTCAATACCTTGAAAATTACTCAATGCATAAACTTATAAAAGGGTCAAAAGTCAAGTAAAAATCATCAGTTCCCCAAATACCTGCACTCTGACATTTTAATCATTCATCCAATTGAACCTACATGTAGTTCTAGGAAAGTGAACATTCAGCACATTTGTGGCAAAACTGTCATTTTAATATTTTGCCAATTGTGTGAAACTGTCATCACACATTGTCAAGACATTGTACTATAGACCTATTAGGAGAACCATGCATTATGGCGGAGGCATATCAGTCGCCGTAGCGATATATCTAGTTTTCCTTATAAAACATGTTTTCTCCCTCTGATATTAATAATTCTATGTACAATGTATACGTAATTTTAATACTTCTTTTATAATAATTATAGTAAGCTGTGTGTGTGTGTGTGTGTGTGTGTGTGTGTTGTATCTGGCACGATTGTGTTCCTTTATTATTGATACAAGATAAGTTACTGAATGCATCACTTTTATCTACTTGAATCCCTGAAGTAAAAAAACAAAAACACACAAAAAAACCACCACATCTTTTTCTGACTTCAGGGATTCAAGTAGATAAAAGTAATGCATTCAGTAACTTATCCTGTATCAATAATAAAGGAGCACAATCGTGCCATACAATACACACACACACCTTACAAGATGAAAGGACTAACAATCTCGCCATTTTGAATAACTGTACTGACTAAACAAACAAGCGTAACGTAGGTTTGATGGGCTCATGAGATTAGCGTTGTCCTCTTTCACCAAACATTGCCAGAAAACGAAACTGAGGGAAAGAAATAGAATATGCCATGTAAGCCAGTACCGTCCATTTCTTCTATATTCATACGCAAGAATCATGACGTCAAATGCCTTATAATGATGTGTGGTGTATAGGGCTTCCCATTATCCATCACGAACTCCTTTTTTTCTCAGTAATAATTTTGGACTGTGATGTAAATGATACAGCCTATCTCTGTGGATATGCTTTTAATCTTCGTGGGAGGCGCACTGATGCGGGGGGGGGGGGGGGGGGAGGGAGAGAGAAAATCACCCGTGGCATTCATGTGCGTGACATTCACAGCTAACGTGTTGCGTAGGCCGGACACAGACAGCTGCCCTGCTGAGGGATGAGTGTTCCTTTCTCAGGAGGCCGAGCACAGTTTGAAATTAATGCATAATGTAAGTGTGTCCAGGATAAGCGGCATTACTGTGGGGAAAGGTGGGCGATTATCGTTTCTTCTTACATTAACTGACAAAAGATGGGAGGTGTCCTTTTCTTTTTTGTGCCTCTGCCACGAAGTCTCGCCTGAGGCATTATGTTTTCGGGTTGTCCGTCCGTCCATCGTATAAAGTTCCGTCCGTAATCAATTTAGTGGACAGCGTTTGAGGTATCCTAATGAAACTTGGCATACGTATGTATGAGTGGACGCGGTTGTGCCTATCAATTTTTGGGTGCACATGCTCAAGACCAAAGGTCGAGGTCAAATTCTTAAGTTTTTATTTCTTATCCATTTCTATGCAGTGCCGGAAGGTATTCCCTTAAAACTTAGTGTGTACAAGTATTACCAGGTAAAGATTTTCAAAAGTCAAGGGTCAAAGGTCAGATTAAAATGTTAACTTTCTGTTGAAATTGCACTTTTTATCCATACCTTGGGAGATTACTCATTGCATACACACGATTAAACTAGGTATACATGTATTACTGCACCGTGATTTTGGCCATGGGGTCAAAGGTCAAGTGAAAAAGGTTATATTCAAATGTTACGCTTTTTCCCCATTTTTCGAAAATAGCTCGAAATATTGTCAAGAAAATGGATGTTATCAGTTAGTGATTGTTTGAAGAATTGCGGGCCATGAAGTCGAAGGGCAAAGGTCAAGTAGAAATACTAAAATTTCCGAATACCTGCTCTCTTAAACAATTTCACCATGCATCCATTAATGAACCGAGTTCAATTAAAGTAAACATTTAACACATTTGTGACAAATGTCCCATTTCATTTTTTTTTTTTTTTTTGCCAATTGTGTGAAACTGTTTTCTCATATTGTCAAGATACTCTAGACCTATTTGGAGAACCATGCATTATGACGGATGTACCAGTCGCCTCAGCAACATTTCTAGTTTTTACTGTTGTATGACATTTATTGGTCTTTTGACATATATTTCCAAGAACACACATCACATTAGTATACATCAATAATAAGCTTGATTATGTTGGTGTAAAAACCCAGAGATGCTTGATACCAATCGGCGTATAGAGCGGGAACGGAGTTTGAGTGCCTAGAACAAACTTTTTCGGAACAACATAGTCATAATTACATCCATGTAATATTATTGGCTCTCTATACTTTTCACTATATTTCTTTAATGTAAGAATAGTTTGAGAGACTAACATGCAAAAAGAATTGGTACCAAGGAGTGAGAATGGAGACGTAACTTGATAGTTGCACGTAGCCACGAAAAGTCATACGAAGATGCGATGTTCATGTATTGCCGTTAGATTTCTGGAGTTGATGATTACCAGAGAATTCAGGTTGCCTGCTCCGTTGTCCCTTGCGTTTCTGAATCAGATGTATAATATTATGAAAGCATAATGCAATTTTGATTCACGTCCAAGCTGAAGGCCAAGATCAAACCGAGCCCTAGCTCAACCATAAGCACGAAAAGAGAATGAAAGAGAGAGAGGGAGGGAGAGTGAAAGAATAAGACACTGCCTAGGGAGGAAGATTGGAGCGAAAGTTGACTAGATTAAAGGGATGGTACAGTATTGGTGGAGATGAGAATTGGGCTTTTAACCTTTTAACCAAGAAAAAACTTATATGATATAGTACAGAGCATACATGTACCACTTTGAGATGAATTCAAAGTTTATTTGATGAAAAATCGGGTTTGCAATGACTGAAACAGCCAAAAAAAACAAAGTAAAACAAAGCGATCGTAATAAAATGTGGGTCCCACGCTTAATAGAATCGCTCTGTTATGGATATCTCAGCCATTTCAAAACCAATTTTCATCAAATAAGCGTTGAATTCTTCATGGAATTACATGCTCTTTCATGTTTCACAAGAGGTTTCTCATTATCTCACACACACACAAAAAAAAAAAACAAATGTTAGAAACCTAAAATTAGGTCTCAACCAAAACTATACGATCCCTTTAACATTCGCTTTCTGCGATCTTTGTATCCCAGCTGTGAAATGCTAGCTAATAAAGCGTGGAAGATTCAAGGTTGCGGGCAGAATATTATCGCAACATACTGATACAATATTATAGTCTGCAGCTTGGAGAAGGAGTTATTATTTCCTTAAGACACACACATGTTTCTCTCTCCCTCTTTCTCTCTCTCTCTCTCTCTCTCTCTCACTCTCTCTGTCTGTCTCTGTCTTTCCGTCTGTCTGTCCGTCTCTCTCTTTTCTCGAATATTATATGCCTATGTGCATCAAAAAGAATTGTAAGGACAGAATTTAAAAAAAAAGACATCTGAATGTTAGATAGTACACTTTAATCATGACTAGTGGAAAACGTCATTAGACGAAGCATTTGCAATACCTTTCCACATAATTTATTCATCAAACATGCATAAATCAGTCCTATAATAGCAAGTTGTTCGTTTGTGATTGTGAAGGCTCGAAGGTTTACATGTACACTGTATTAATATGGTGTGTAGGATAGGTAAGAAGATGATGAAACACGAAAGCACACGACGTACATTGTACATTGATAGCTCTTTTGAACTTGTCTTCCCTTGGCGCAGTTACGATTGGCAGGACTCGCTGTGATAGCACAACAAAATGTTATAGTACAAAAAGTGTAGCAAAGACTAGAATTCCAATGAATTACTCTCGACTTGACCGAAAGATCGGTCTGTATCTGGTCGTCGGGGAAATGTTCCGCGCAGACTGCGTCTGGCTTCACGGATCCCCTCCTGAGGAGAGCGATAACGTCAAAGAAAATAAAAGACTCCTCCGGACAGACGTATCTTTCTGTCTAACTCCCGACGTGTAAGCGCGGGTATTGTCATTGATTGCGAACACTGTGATACTGTTAATATTATACAGTGTAGTTAATCTCCACAATCAACCCATTCATGTGACGTAATGACAATGGTTTCAATGTGAGGATGGTCTTCAGTGCGTTTGTGATTCTGTGTGAGTGTACACGTCTGTGTGGGTGTGTGTGAGTGTGTATACGTATGTATGTATACGTATGGGATGTATGTATGTATGTATGTATTCATCTGTGTGTTTCCCTCTATGCAAAATGATGCTACAAGAAGAATGTCAAAGCGATTCTGTATCCTCTTTAGTTTTTCTACCCCACCCAATGATTGTCAAACATTTGGAGGAAAAGCTATGATTTACGATTATAAAAGTAGTGTACCATGCTATTTATGTCATCATATTGTTGTTATTTTTTCTGTTTTCCTATATATAGAACAAATATTGAAATGGATAGGGAAGTGTCATTGTGGAAAAGTAGAGCTCAGTTCAGCTTCTGTTGTTTTAGTTCATGTTCTGGGAATCAGCGGATAATAGGGGGATTTTTCACATAAAGGCAGACCGCACCAAACTAATATGTGGTTTATTTGTTTTTCCATGCGTTAAAAATAAACATCGAAGGGAAAACATTGGAAAAAGAATATGACAAATGGATTACAATCTGTCGTATATATTTCTCTCTCTGTCTCCCCACGTATAGGAGGCCATTAACCGCGTGCAGGAATTACAAGAACAGGGCCGCCTTACGGGGGTCATTGACGACCGAGGCAAGTTTATCTATATCTCGCAGGAGGAGCTGGATGCGGTGGCCAAGTTCATCCGGCAGCGGGGTAGGGTTTCCATTGCCGAGCTGGCTGAAGCAAGCAATCAACTCATTTCGCTCAGCCCGGAGAACGAGGACGTGTACCAGAGCAAGCTTATGAGCCAAGCCGTGTAGATTCGCGACGACGCCTGAACACTTATACAGAGACATAATTTGAGAATCTGTGATAAAAAAAAAGACATAATTTCATTAACCATATCTTCTGGATGCTTTTATCAAATTAGTATTTGCATTGGAGATCGCTGTCTTGTACTTTCTCCCTCGGTCTTCCTTTTCTTGCGATTTCGGGAGGGTATGGTTCATAATGTATTTCTGTATTAATAACGTTTCCATTTGTCATAACTTGATATAACTTGTCCTTCAATCATTATTTTCTCTTCTTTCCCCCTCCGTGTAAGAGTCTTTATTCATCGTTTTAAGTTTCTGTTGGGTTTGCTAATAGCGAGCTTTAGATCTGCGACGCTGAAGCTTTCATGACGCGCCTTCTTCCTTCCTTCCTCCTTTTTAATTCCTCATCCTCCTTCCCGTCTCGCGCATGTGCAGAACAGCATTTTGGGGTCAAATGATGTGTTTTTGTTTTTGTTTTTGTTTTATGGTACCCAGGGATACTAGATAGAAATCCGCTTTATTTAACCCTAACCAGGCCTTGATTTTTGGCCTGTTCTGTGGCCGGGAGAGGGTTGTGTCGACCCCCCCCCCCCCCCCCCCCGATCTCGGCCATCGATCGCGCAATCGCCCTGAAAATTGGCGCATACATTACCTGTTGCGTAATCACCCAGACTATCAAAGAAAAATTATATATTTCATTTCTTTATATTTCATATCAATTAATTTGCGTGAAATCATAAATTATGCTCTAATTCAAAGCTAATCGCATCCTAACTTTGGTGACATTATTCCTTGTAGCATTCCTAACAATGTACTTGAAAAAAATCTGGTATCAACATTAATTTCTTATGTATTCTATTGTTTTATTAATTTCTCATGTATTTCTTTGTTTTTCGACCTTTTTTCGTTTTTTTTTTCACAAAATTTATAACAGAACCTATCTTAACAAAGTTATGCTAAAATTAATTGATTTCAGCCATTGAAAGTGAAAATAATCATATCTTTTTAATAAGGTGAGAAAACTCTATTTGCATAGACTTTGTACATAAAATCAAATTTTTGAGCAATTGTCGGTCTGACAAGCATGTATACAAGGTCGTGCAGCGTCGTAACGGTACGTCCAATTTTCGCGAAAATGGTGTCATAAGATGTTCGAGACTTGAAAGTGAAAAGTCAGCGAGCGGCGCGGTCCCAAAAAAAAAAAAAAAAATCACGCGGCAGAATGATCGCGGAAAATGTCGGGGGGGGGGGGTTGATTCAACTCCAACTTCCCCTCCCCCCCCCCCCCGGCCCTTTTAGGGTTAAAGCATTGTCTGTGTTGGAAAAAAAAAAAGAAGAAAGAAAAAAGTGGGTGGAAGTACATTCTAATATCTTTTGAAAATTTTGTTGCTCAGCAATTCAGCAGCATCATAATATCAGCGCTTATCTCATACACTGCACCAGTCATCTCAGTGTCACACACAGACAACTGCACTGCACTGAATGCATTCCATTGTAGGGCAAGTTAGTGTTCAAAATGATCGCATGAATTACTGTTAAAATTGTAATGACACGTTTTGAAAAAGTTGTTAAAAAGTTTCATAATTATTATTGTACGTAACAACAGTCAAAAACTTCATAACAGGGCTTGAATTGGCACTGGGATCATTATCCGACAGCTAAATTTTGACCTCCATGATGACATGTGTAAATATACATGCTCCGAACACGATATGGCGCCGTTAAACATGGTACCCCGGGCGGGGTACCTCGTGGTACATCAAATAGCTGCGTCTTAGCATTAGCGCCGCAGATCTTAAGCTCGCTATAATGAGTCATGGGAAGATGACCCATTGCAAGGTAGTCAATATTATCTCCATGCCAAGCAATAAAAACAGAAAGAAAAGAGGCCGGCAGTCAAATAAAGTGTCTCGTGCAATGCCGAGTTTTTAACTGTTACTACAATGTACGTGTCTCTTTCAGTCATTTTAGTTGTCAGTGCTTTTTAATAGGGATCGTACAGATTTGGTTGACTCCTAATTTCGGGTTTCTAACATTTTTTTGTTAAGTAATAAGAAACCTCTTATGAAATATGAAAGAGCATGTAATTCTATGAGGAATTTATTAATTTTGATGAAAATTGGTTTTGAAATGGCTGAGATATCCAAAAAAGAGCGATTCTAATAAAGTGTGGGACCCACACTTTATCACGACCACTTTTGTTGTCCCCGCCGAACGAGTTCGAGCAGGGGACTATGAAACGGGCTCCGTACGTGTGTGTGTCCGTGTGTTCGTCCGTGTGTCCGTCCGTCCGTCCGTCCGTGTGTCCGTGTGTGCGTCCGTGTGTGATCAAAATCTTCAATTTGCTACTTCTCTGTCATTTATGAGCCAATTTTGATTCTGTTTGCTTTATATGATAGCACTACATGGGAGCTTTGAAACTTCTACACAGAATTTCAGTCGTGACCTTTGACCTTGACCTTTGACCTATATTGTACATTTTGCTACAAAATGCTACTCCTTCGCCATTTCTAACCCGATTTCGATTCCGTTTGCTTTATGTGATGGCACTAGGTGAGGGCTTCAAAACTTCTACACAGAATTTTGACCTTTGACTTCTTTGACCTTTGACCTTGATTTTTTGACCTATATTGTACATTTTGCTACAAAATGCTACTCCTTCGCCATTTCTAACCCGATTTCGATTCCGTTTGCTTTATGTGATGGCACTAGGTGAGGGCTTCAAAACTTCTACACAGAATTTTGACCTTTGACTTCTTTGCCCTTTGACCTTGATTTTTGACCTATATTGTACATTTTGCTACGAAATGCTACTCCTTCGCCATTTTTAACCCGATTTCAATTCCGTTTGCTTTATATGATGGCACTAGTTGAGGGCTTCAAAACTTCTACACAGAATTTTGACCTTTGACTTCTTTGACCTTTGACCTTGATTTTTGACCTATATTGTGCATTTTGCTACAGAATGCTACTCCTTCGCCATTTCTAACCCGATTTCGATTCCGTTTGCTTTATGTGGTAGCACTAGGTGAGGGCTTCAAAATTTCTACACAGAATTTTGACCTTTGTCTTCTTTGACCTTTGACCTTGATTTTTGACCTATATTGTACATTGGCTACAAAATGCTACTCCTTCGCCATTTCTAACCCAATTTCGATTCCATTTGCTTTATGTGATGGCACTAGGTGAGGGCTTCAAAACTTCTACACAGAATTTTGACCTTTGACTTCTTTGACCTTTGACCTTGATTTTTTACCTATATTGCACATTTTGTTACAAAATGCTACTTCCGGCGGGGACATATGTTACGCACCGCGTAATTTCTACTTTTCCTTGTTTTACTTTGTTTTTGGATATTTCAGTCATTCCAAACCCGATTTTCATCAAATAAACGTTGAATTCCTCTTAAAATGGTATGCTCTGTACTATATCATAAGTGTTTTCTTGGTATCTCGCAAAAAGTTAAAAGCCCAATACTCATCTCCACCAATACTGTACCATCCCTTTAAGTTGTTCCGAGTACATTGTATAACAATAATGCGTTATACACCACCTATCTTACAAGCCCAGAGGTAAATGAGTTTAACGAGCGGCTACTCATCTAAGCACTGGCAGAGCGCAAACGTTTACCAAGGCAAAGGGGACACTAAAGAACTCTGTACTCGTTATCCGGGAGATGTTTCACATCCAATACTTCATTTTCATTTTCTTTTCATTTTATTTCCTTTCCGGCCAAGGTATATTGCATATAAAGAAAGTAAAGTGCAATGTAACGTTTGCATATCCAAATGAGATTTAAATGCACGTCATTTGTTTACAATGAAACAATAAACATACATGTACTTTAGATGAAGAAATACATACTTTCAATCCTAAGTTCGATTCCACTGATCTTAGGGACAATTTTGGGATCGATTTATCAGTCCTCAGGAGTTAGGAACACTTTCACTACGTATTAGCCATTTAGGAACAACATCACGCCCCCATCTTGCCAAGTTCTAGTTCGAGTCAGTTCTAATACACCTTCAATGTCTATGTATCCTTCCCGACTATATAAATGTAGGAATCTTATTTTGTTTCCAACTTTGGGTTCCTTGTTTGGCTTTATATTTCCCATATAGTAAAACGGGGTTCTGTGATCTTCTGTTCCTTATGCCACTAGGGACCTATTCTGCAATAATGTTATCGAATTGCGTCCATAACTTTTAAAGTAATATTGCTGAAAGACAGACAGACAAGCACAAACAAACAGATAACCTCCTTGACAAAATGCCTGTAATGGCAGAAGATGCCTGATCAGTTATTGAATACATCCAATTCTCACACTGCTTAATGCACATACACAGACATTCCTACACAACGCACAACATCAGCGCCCATACGACATGCACACACGATAAGCACACACGCAAACATACGAACAGACAACGTAAACTAGGGATAACAAGAGTCTTTGGACCAGAATAGACAGATAGATATCTAAAAGAAAAATACATAAAGGACTTACTAGTTTACCAAGCAATAATAAAAACCAGCAATTTGTTACATTGAGACCAGAGCGTATAGAGTTTACTAAATCAAGAACACCGTCGCTTTTTATCAGATCTCTTTACACGAAGTTTTCACTGTACTGCGATTGTGTTCACCTGCACACAGAACTGCGGGGGCCTCTTTTAGTGAGTTCTCCATATTAAGGTTGTTTAAGTGATGCGAAGCAAGCCAGGACGCCACTCTCCATCTTGTCACGGGAGCTGAATGCAAAAAGCATTACTCCATAATTCATTTCATACACCGACTATATGCATTTGCCATATTTCCGACCGTAACATCCATTTGTGATATTCCGACCTTGTCCCCGACTTTGCCTTGTTAGATCGCACGAGAAATAAATCATTGGTATACACGTACTGTCTTGATGTACCTCCCCCTCCCCACCTCCACCCCCGCACCCACGCACATGTCTAGAGACATACACTCCATCATAGTGAGGACTGCTTGTCACCTAATGACATCTGTCACGTGTAATGATGTTTTTATGATGTGAAGGGGGAAAGGATGCGAAGAAACAAAATCCAAGTGCAAGTGGATGATAATGACGATTAATGTTTGTGTGTTTAACGCATTCGTTACAATAATAATAATAGCAAGGTCGTCTTCATCCAGGGTGGCCTCTTCAGTGTTGCCACTGCTCTACCAGAGGGCCCTGCCATTATAATCAACCCTAACGTTGTCAGGTACCCTTTTATACACGTGGATCGAGAGGGACATGGTGGGTAAAAACGTCTTGTCCAAGGACGTAAGCACTGGGCGGGAATCGAACTCGGGGTCCTGCGATAGGGAGCCGGGCGGCGAGACGTATCCACTATGCCACAGCGCCCCAATAACAATAAGGCCCATATGCCTCTGTCTCTTCGTACGTCATGAGTTAATCAGAGTCTCTTTATCTACAAGTATGTATGTTATATCCTCTTCAACCCAACTTTTCGACAGATTAGTTGGTAGGAACCTCTCCGCATTTTATTAAGTTTTCTTTGTCTGAAGCTGGGTTTTTGATCGTCAGAATTTCTAATTCAAATCACCCGCGTATACACTAGCCGTGCTTCTTTGATAGTTCATCATCAAAAGAGTGTAAATTGTGACGAAAAGCGTGTTGCTCCTTTAAAACTTTTAGCACTAGTGGAACAATTAACAATATTTTGAAACATGAATCTGTCATGAAGTTGTTGAGATGACATCCCCCGTCCCGCCTCCATCCCCAAGAATTTCAGAATAGGTCATCTGCCTTTAAAACCTCATTACAACTCATCATAAAGACAGTGTATATCACACGTAATAATCGGTCAGTGAACTTGTCAATGAGGGCTTAGTCATCTGAATAACGAATCGAGTCAGACACTCCTGGTAATCTCAAGGAAAAAGTTTGCGCATACGGAAAAAACCAGATTGAGTGAAGAGGTCCAAGATGTCGTCCGTTTCTTCGATTTGCCGAAGGCCGTAAATTCATCGTATCCATTTAATCATTAAAACGATCAAAACTATTCTGGATTTCTGGGAGTCTTTAGATGTCCGAGTCAATTACGGTTTCTCTATTTTTCTTTTACCGTAGAGGGCACTGCTGTACAGTGGGCCCCTTGTAATCACATCCATGTATATAATCTGCCACTTCTTATTATTCTACATGGGGGCTCGCTCACTTTCATCAATTTTCTGTAAAGTTTTTTTTGTACTGCTGCAGTGTATTAATGCGTCACTCCTACTCAGAACTACTAATGTCCATTTGCCGTTTCTATTCGAACATGAGAATACAGATGCACATTCGTAGAGTCGGGACAACTCACCGAATCTGGCAAACATAGTCTAGCGAGTTTATTCTACGACTTGACGCTTGACGCGGAGGGGATCTGTGAGAATCAGATAGCTTAGATGAAAAATCATGCGTTGTTTCAACTGTCTTCATTCATCATGTGACTAAGTTCATAAATTCAAAAACCTAACCAGGAAAGCTTTCTCTCTAGCAGATAACAAATATACTGTTGAAGCCAAATTCAGTCTATTTTTATTTCGCGTGTCAGTATTGTGCATAGGTCAAAAAAAAGAAGACGAATTTGATTTTTGGAAATGACTAGGTATACCTTTTATTGAAAGCAACGTCCAGTCCTTCAAAACGTCATTGTCGATGAAAGGAAAAACATTTCAAAGTCATTCTGTCGTACGGGTATGCTAGACTTTCTAGAGCAGATAGCTTAAAGTGCGCGGATAAATGGATAGCAGAGTACAGATACATTAGCTTCATGTCTATAATGGCTTATACTGAATATTTCTCATTTCTTCTTCTGTGGAGACTTTCCCCGTCTATTCGTAAACAAAGTGAAATACTGACAATATTATGCACGTGGTCAAAATGCATGACCTTACACTGTACATGTATTTGTCTGTGTGAGTGTGTGTATGGAAGCATGTGCTTTCATTTACCATGTGTATGTCTGCCTCTGTGTACGTTGTATGTATGTGTGTACATTAAAGGACAAGTTCACCTTCTTAGACATGTGTGGGTTGAGTGAATGCAACAATATTAGGAGAACACATCATTGAGATTTTGAGCAAAATCGGACAATCCGTTCAAAAGTTATGAATTTTTGAAGTTTCTGCTCAGTCACGGCTGGATGAAAAGACTACTATAGCTTGTGATGTCACATGAGTACAACGATATAGAGAAAGAATAAAGAAAATTCAACATATTTCTCTCTTTCAGAAGGCAGGATGAATAATATTACCCTTAACATACGTCAGTAGCAAGTCGAAGAAATGTGCACTTTATTTAAAAAGTAAAGTTTTGTGAAATTCTCTTTTTAGTTTCCTTGTATAGTTGTACGCTTGTGACATCATACACTGTAGTAGTCTTCTCTTCCAGCAGTGACTGCACAGATACTTAAAATTTTCCTAACTTTTGAACGGATTGTCCAATTTTCCTCAAACTTTCACTGATGTGTTCTACTAATATTGCTGCATTTTCTCAATCCTTATGAATGTGTAGGTGGACTTGTCCTTTAATTTGGCCTTATTTATACATTGTATAAATCAATACATATTTATATGTACTCAGTAATTACATTATAAGTATCATTATGAATCAATGTGTCTGTGTGCGCATGCGTAAGCCAAAATCACAATGGTGTCCAAGTCAATGTGTAAGCCCTAGGACTATCTTGGTTATTATTTTTTTGTGTTGCTGTTTTGGTTCTTTTTAAGGAACACTGCGTGAATGTAAAATCAATACGTCTTTGGCTTTGTTTCAATCGAGACCACATGGTGCTTTCAGACCCATTATGGCGAAATACCAAGAACCGTTTAACTGTTTTACTCATACAGTTGGATGGTTCTGGTCCAAATGGGTAACAATGAAGCTTATCCGAGCCCAGCCCAACATAAAAAGTATGATTAAGGGAATAATTCAATGCTCGCTATGTGGAAATGAAATACAACACGTATCCCCATTTTTACATTAATATATGCATATACACAATAGCGACTCGGACTTACAGGAACGAAACAACTGATAATGAAACGCGTCCACTTGTTGGATTCATGATATAGAGCTCTATCGAAGAGCTTTCTGAGTCTGGTATCTTAACTTCAAGTAAAGCTAACTTCGATGATAAGCTCGTAGTCAACTTAGTATCGTGTATAAACGCACTATACAGTTAGCTAACTCAAAGATTACTCTATGATAAGAACCACGAGATTTTTTACAGCTTCCACGAGTCCCGTCGGTTCCCCAATCGTAGATCTAAATCATCATGTGGACACGATAATCAACGAACTTGAAAGTAAGCGTGACCTCTCGTGAACCCCCATTCTGCTTTATAGCTTCCAGGTCAACCTGCCGAATGCAGTGACCCTTGTACCAGGGTCACGGTGAAACTTCCGGTTCTGTGCATGGTTTAATCATTGAGTGGGACTCGTTCGCAGTTGAGGGGGCAAGAGTTTATAATCGATCATTTAGTTATCATTGATGGTTAGCTCCGTCGTGCGGGCGCGCGTTGAAGTTATGGGGGCAAGAGCTTATCGAAGTTAGCTTAACTTGAACTTGAAGTAAAGGAACATGTTTTCTGACTATCGGTCCGTCCTTTTGTCCGTCCATAGACAATTAATCTTTGTGGACAGCAGCATAACTTAAAAACTAATGAAACTTGGAATATGTATATATGAGTGGACAAAGTTGTGCATATATCAGCTGTTGAGTGCACATGCTTAAAGTCAAAGGTCAAAGTCAATTTCTCATATACATTAATTTGTAACAAATAGGCTTAACACCGATTTTGCCTATTATGTGAAGCTGTCTTCTCATCATTGTCGACATTATCATTGACGTACACTAGGCATATTGGGAGAACCATACGATGGCGGAGGCATATCAGTCGCCATAGCGACATTTCTAGTTTTATTTAGACACACTGGCAAATCTTGACTGAGACTATTCGCAAGTCACAACCTGAAGAAAGTTTTTCATTGTAAGTGAAATATTGCCCGATAACAGTAAAGTGGCAAGGAAGGAAACATTGCCCACAATGCGCCGCTGTTAATGTAGGCCCTGTTTCCTGAACTCTCTCGTACATAATCATGGATAAAAAACATGAAAGACAAAGATGGAGGTGGGGGTGTTATGGAAGGAATACTAGTAGATTGGTATGTAAAAGAGAAAGCCAAAGTGACTGCCTAGAGTAACAGTTCAGTCTTAAAAAGTTTCCGGAAAGTCTTGGATGTTTTCGCCATTCTAGTGACGTTACGGTACCTTTTATTTTTTCTTGTTTTTCTTTGTGTGAGGTGCATTTCAGACAGTTTATTCATGCAATACTGACGGGCAACTGCATAAAACTTGTAAAATTTCGCAAAGACTCGGAATATTTTTCAGTTTAACAATATCATTTTGATGTGGACGTGCGGCTTGCGACGGGATTAATGAAAATAGCAGCATAGGCATTGTTATAGAGGAAGTTTGTCATAGGCATGATAGGGGAAGTCTCAATTTTGTGTTTCCGTGGGTTGGAAAGGGAGACGCTCATCTTGATACAAGTCCCGGTATGAAAATAACATCAACAGATAAATGGGCCCTTAGTACATGTATTGTGTAATATAGAAACAAACTGCTATCAACTACGGTTACAATGCAGTGACGAGCCCGATGGAAAGAGATCTCAACATCTGTATCAGACTAAGGATTACTTGCAGGCTTGCATAAGAAACGGATAACCTTATAGGTTACCAAAAGCGTTTTGCTTTGCTCAAAATATGATTCTTTCAGTCGAGTTAGACCAAGATTTAACATGGATACGCCTCGCTTACACTTGACCACGCATCCACCGTGGATAAAACCAAACCCCTCAAAACTGTATGACGCTGTCATAGCATCTTTCTGTCTCTCACTCTGTCGATAGGCCCGACGTATTGAAAACTTAGTGGCTAATTCCCTTGCGCATATTTATGGTGGTAATTCGGCGCCGGTTGAATCACGTTCCAAATTAAAAACTGTCTCACCTGTCATCCGCAACCCCAAAGTGAGACTGTCACGTCACTAGTGGCAGATCAAACCTATATAAGATGAGAATAAGATATTTTTTAGCAATTAAATATCGGTTTTGGGCCTTGACCGACATTTTTTTTTTCTTTGAGGGAAATCAATGACTTTGGAGTGCGGATTGGGTTTGGGTTAAAAAAAAAGTATCTGCGTCTGATAACCAACAGCTGTAAAGCCGGTCGGACGTTCGTCATTCATCACTCTCGAGTTTCACTGCTTCGTCCGAATAATATGAGGAATATAGGGCATCTTCAAGACGTTTTGCCATTTGCAATGTTTTTCCTCATGTTGACGAGGAGAGTGACATTTGTGGAATAAGTTGAGGAAGGCGGGGATGCCGGGTTGGATACTCTGCAGTCGTTGTTTTTTCTTTACCCTCTCTCTCGGCGCATTCAAAATCTAGTCCCATTAAAAAAAAATAACACCAAATCACAGAGAAAAATAATGTTCCCTTCGTTTCCCGGCAACTGCTTATTTTTCGTACCGCTAGCCAGGTCCATCACAGTAGTCGGAAGGAGCGTCTTAGTTTACTGCGTCAGCGTCACTGAGATGCATGTTCGATGCAAATACGATTCTTATTTTGTTTTGCTGTCTATCCTTATACGTTTGTCTGTCACGATGACCATTACTATAGAGCCGACTGATGGAGAAGAAGCTCCTGACGACATCGTGTAAACCAGCGGACTGTGTTTCATGTTCAATGCGAAATAGTCGCGTTATAGCGTGCTATGCCCGCATCTGCCATGTGCCTGAAAACTCGCTCAATGTGTCATTGCGGCTATTAACATAAAGGCAGCATTTCTTTTCGCAACTATACTGCTCCAGCATTTAGGATGGAGTGAGGGGTGGTTTGTTTTAGAGCAAAAAGTACAAGATATCGTGAAGAGAACTAATCACAACAATAGCCTTTTTCACGAAAGTCCCTCATACCCTCGAGGAAAAATAAAAACTTCGCCCGTAAGGCAGCTAGGACACAAGTCATCGCGACATTGAAAGAAAAATACTAAAGAAGGTGAAGAATGTCGGAGGTTAGAGGAGGAAGAGAAGGAGGAGGAGAATGAGGGAAAAGTGGTAAAATATCATCACTAGTCATTAATGGAGACGTGAAGATGTTACTTGCCAGCTATTCTCGTGGAGGTATGAGCCGATCGCCACCTGTTGAGCGCATTACATGGAAGCGCGTGGGTCACATTAATGTAAAAGCCAAAATGTCACGCGGCGGAGCGGCTTTTACTGCATGTGAGGGACAGCCGGTTTTCACCGTTTACGAAAACAGTTCTCCCTGCTTGTCTACTTGTCATGTTAGCGTCATCTGCATGGTTCTTAATAAGGATGCCCCACCTACCGAGGCAGCAGACCTTCTTTTTTTTTTCATCCTTCTAATACTTAACGTAGTTCACAAAGGTTAATCATGCTAGCCACTAAAGGCTGCTTGAGTTTTTTGTTTTTTGTTTTATTGCCACTGCAGATGACTATATAGCTTATTTACGAAATCAAATGCAGCTAAATAAATAATTCTTTAGCAAAACTACTGACAAATGGTTACCAATATTCCTCAGGACGGGACGTCTGAAATCCTTAATGCATTAAAGATGTACATATTATTCACCCAAACTTGTACTTGAAAAAAAAATCCATGATTATGGGGTTTTTTCAGTGCTTAAATTATTTAGCATAAGGAGAAAAAGGGACTGTACATATCATAAAATTGTTAAATGCACACACGTAATTTCTATAATAATGTATAGAAAAACATTACTAGATCAGCGTTTTAAATGGTAGACAGTCATGAACAAGTTGTGTTCCAGACTTTTCCAGGTTTTGATCAAAGTAATTTACCGAGCTGTACGATGCGATGAAAAGAGCAACAATATCCACGGTCACACTGGCAAAAAAAAGCGAGAAATTTAAGATCGCGATCTTTAAAAACTCAAAGTCTTGCGAGCGTGACCGCAAACATCCTGCGAAATTTCCCACTCAAAATATAGGACCATCTCCCCACCCCCGCCAAACTTCTCGATCTTTTGTCCGTCTGACCCCGTCTATTGCTGATTTTTCGGGGTCCAGTATTCATGTCGATAACCGCAGGAACTTTCCAGTTGGGATGATTATATTATTACCCACTTTCAAATTTTCATGGTTAGCGGATTTACTCCGGTATGAGAATTTCGTACCTTGCATATTACAGGTGACGTAGCATTCAAAAGCCGAGTTTATTGACACTATGTCGTTCTTTATGCGTAGAGTCTACATCTATTTCAGGTCATATTCACCAGAGAAACACGAAAAACATTATCTCATTTTATTTTGTATTCAAAGTAACATGTGTAATAAATGGGAATCCACTTGTTGGATCCCTGCAATAAATTTCAATTTCATATCCAATCTCGTCATGATCCATGTAACATATCTCCCTCGATGAAAATGTCAGACAGGATTTTCTTTGTTAGAATGTTGATAAGAACCCTTCTCAAATGTTCTCTATAGAGCAAACATAAAACATTAACTAGAGAAAAGTAAAAATGGAAATGCATAGATTTGGGTTAATTTATGAGAGGTGTTCTATGACACGTCGAGGTCTTGTTTTACCTCAAAAGCTTAAAAGATTCTTTAGTGTTGCGTGCTCTCCGCGCTACAATGCAGATTCCCCTATGTACAATCACCACTTACCTTCGTCAAGTAAGAAATAGCAAAAATAGTATCATGACACGTCTTTCCCTGTTTCCTTTTTTATTAGACTTTCAAACTGTTTGAGGTTACCTGCTGTCAGCTGCCAAGTTAAATTGAGGTACACACTCTTTAAATCCCAGGAAAAAAGGTCGAAATGCATGAAGGCTCACATTGTCGTGCCAAATAATAGCGAGCTTTAGATTTGCGATGCGAACGTTAATACGACGCTAATTAGGCAAAAAATGGTGTTCTGCACATGACCGAGGCAGCTGTTTCCATTATTATTCAACCCAAGAGGCTGCTTCGCCCTAGCGTTCGCGTCGCAGATCTAAAGTTCGTTATTGATGACAATGACGACGACGATGATGATGATTACAATAATGAGAGTAATGACAACAAATACATTCATATCTACCAAAGATAGCCTTTTTCAGTGTATGCACAAAATATTTCCTTTTTTTGGGGGGGGGGAGGGGGGGGGGGGGGGCTTCACTACGGTGCTAACCAAGCATCGCCGGGTATCCCGTATGTGCACTTGCATCAATGTTATCCGAGGATGTATCCGCTGCCCAAGATTCGAACCCGGTATCTCCTGATTTACGAGTCCAGAATCCTGTCCACTGCACCACGGGGCTCCCGGTGGTGATGCCAAGATAATGATGAAAGAAGGGGATGCGTGGTATAGTCTGGGTGCCAGAGACTGAACCTGGTTTTATCGTTCGCCCAATGTTTTTTGATGGTATTACCCTATATTTTGAGGATGCTGAACCCGAATCTGGATGACGCAACTTTTGAATCCTTGAGGATATTGAGATATTCAAAATGGCTGCCAAAAATAGACATTCCCATATATTATTTCCTTAAAATGGTGAAAAAAAAAACAATGTTGATGATTTCACCCTATTTCGTGGGTGCTGAATCCGAACCCGGATGATGCAGCTCTTTCATCCTTACAAGTTTTGAGATGATGATGATGATGATGATGATGATGATGATTATTATTATTAGACAAATTTGTATAGCGCAGCTACTATATAAATATACTCTACTGCGCTATGATGTAACAGAGCTCCTAACATTGTTACTGATATTTAAGATGGTCAACGAAAATGACGACAGTGTCTGAAATTCCTTCTTATTTCTTTATAAACGTTGAAAATTGAAACAGAACAATATTTTCACCCATTTTGGATGATATGTAAATCCAAATTTGGATAATGCAACTCTTACATCCTTGGTTGATATCTGAAATACTAGTATCCAAAATGGCTGCCAAAATCTGAATTTCCTTTACAACATTTTCTTATAAATGATGACAAAATATCATTATTCTCTAAAGGGAATCGAGTTCATGAACCCATGGTGACAACTAGTAGTTCGTATTCGATTTACCTTTCAGTTTAGTGAATATGTCGCGATTTTCATCTCTTAGAAAAGCTGTTAATTTCAACCTTTCCTGTACAAGTGGAAACATCCTATACATGAGACATGCATTATCTGATTATTGAGATATGTTACTGCAGATTACCATTGTGATGGGCATGTAAAGAAAGATATGAAGTATTGATTTTTACCCTGGATTCAACTTCCAGTGAATTCCCGAATCACTTAGAAGCAGTTTTTTAGTCATCCAGGTTTGGATGCAACAACCTTGGAAATGTGATAAAACCGGCACTTTTAGGTTTTTTTTTTATTCCAACATGGAAAATGTAAAGTTGTTTTTTTTTTTATTTTGTTGGCCTTTTTGGCAATCATCTTGAATGTATATATATATATATATACAATCTTTTACCATTTGCAGGGTAGCATATAGCAATTTTCACGTATAATATACATGTATTTCTACAGAATTTCAGGTTTTGGTGGTCATTTGGGTGGCATCTTAAATATCTTTAACACTAAGAATGTAAGAGTTACATCATCAAGAATCGGATTTAACATCCTCGAAATAAGGCAAAACCATTAAAAGATCATTGGGCGGACGGTTAAGTAAGATTAAGCCCAAACTTTCACTTTGGCACTCAGACTATGTGTTCTGCTGATATCCACGCTCTAAATGTATGTTGATTTTGTTGTATTGATGGAAAAATGCATGACTATTATTTGGGTCGTGGTCGTGGTCGTGATAGACAAGATATACAATGAGATTTATTACCGAGTTAGAGAAGAATGTACAATGAATTTTACTATTGGAGATGTAGAATATACAGTCAATGTAAATGAAAAGTTGCTGCTGTACTTGTTGGGGCTACAGAGACTCTGCGTGTTATGCATTTATAATGAATTTTGTTATTGGAGAAGAATGCACCGTGAATGTATAGGCCCTATATGAAAAGTGGCAAGTGTCTGATGCACTTTTTGGGGCTACAGATTACTTTACCTGTCACGCTTCTGCAGTTCCGCTGTCATCCTATTCGTTTCGTTGGGGGTCATGGAGGTGGTGGTAGGGGTGATGTGTGGTTGCTGGGCGTGAGTTTGGATAGTGGTGATGGTGGTGGTGGTGGTGGTGTGTGTGTGTGCATTGTCCATGTGGTGGGTGTATCCAGAATCGTCTGTACTCCACGTCAATTCACGCCGACCAGTGCGTGGGTGTGGAAGGTGTTGATGATGATGGTGGTGGTGGTGGTGATGGTGTGTGTGTTGTCCCTGTGGTGGGTGTATCCACAATGGTATGTGGTGCATGTCAACTCACGGAGACAAGTGCGTGTATGGGTGTGGAAGGTGGTAATGGTGGTGGTGGTGGTGTGTGTATTGTTCATGTGTGATGGGTCTATCCACAATTGCGAGGGGCACGTGTCTTTTCTATGTTTATATCTCCAGATCTCATTAGCCAGCTGTGTATCTATTCTTTTTTAATTCTTTGGCCGACGCATCTTTTACTGCTATATGATGTCTTCCCCTCTCTCTCTCTCTCTCAGTCTTTCCCTCTCTCTCTCTCCCTCTCTCTCCCTCTCCTTCTTTTTCTCTGTCTGTCTCTCTCCTTCACTCTCCCTCTCATTTTACTCTCCATCAGTCTTCCATGTTATTTCTCCTCCTATTTCCGTGGCTGATTATGCTAGACGAGGTACGCCCTGCCCCTTCTGATTTGCCCGTAACATTCATATTAGCGTGTCAATATACCGCGCACGCTCACCAGCATTATGTCATAAACGAATACAGTATTTTTCGGAGGTCACGGGCGCGGGTCTATTCCTATCACGGCGAAATTTCTTCCTACATCATGCCACGTTCATATATGACCGGGTATCCATTGCGTAAGTACATGGAAAGGTTGACATAGCCATCCTGTATAATGTGACTTTGGGTTAAAAGAACAGAAAGATAAGTGATGAATTCAAATGGACGGGTTTTTTGTTGTTGAAGAAGAATTTGCACTAAATACCCCTTGCTCTTTTTTTATTTTACTACTTTAGGAAGCTGCTGAGGAAACATCAGGAACAATAGGAATGATGGTGGCGATGCTGATGAACATTGAAAAAGAAAATATCAAAACTTCATGATGATGGATAAATTATTGCTCACATAAATTATGATTATGACAACCGTTATCAGACGTAGAAGAAGAAGACATAAAAGAAGAAGATAATGATGATGAAAGCAGAATTAGCTTAATAAACGGTAAATATTTAAGAAACTGAAATGTGTTTTTTTCTCAATAATTTTGATTGCAAAGGTAGAACAACCATACTCGGCAGATAGGAAAATGTCGATGACATTGATCAGAAGTTTTGCTCCTTTAATATTTAGTTCGTCTCTTGATATTCATTTGGAGACCTATTCTTACAAACTCTGCCCATAGATAATGTTCTTCAGCACTGATCAGATTCTTGCGTAATTGCGAAGAATGACAGCTGCAAAATGATAAACTCATTACAACATGCTGCGTTGTGATGCAAGTTTCTTTTTTATTCGTATTGTAATCATTGTAATCATTACGATTGTATTGCACGTACTTGGGGGTGTTTCATAAAGCTATTCTTAAAGTTGCGAACGACTGGTGATCAGTTTTAGTGCTGAGTTATTGAAATATTGAAAGTATTATTGAAATTCTGATATAAATTCTGAAGTATAGCACACCAGAACTTATGAACAGCTTTATGAAACACCCCAGGTACCTTATGATTTCCATAGTACCTTGCTTTGTTTTAAAAATCCAGAATCGAAGATGAATAAAACTTGGCCTTAAACTCTCCAGAACCGAGAGAGATACTACCGATCTGGCACCATCCATTACGTCGCCAAATGGCGTAACTTGGCTCATTTCAGGCCATAGCTTGAATCCCAGTGTGACCTTAATCGACAAGACATAAAAGCACCCATTTTCTGGAATATTTCCTCTTCCTCTGTCACTCCCTCTCTACCTCTTCCTCTCTCTCTCTATCTCCCTCTCTCTCTCTCTCTCTCTCTCTCTCTCTCTCTCTCTCTCTTTATGCATTATATATGTGTGTGTCTCTCCTCTCCTCTCCTTGCAACTTTTTTTTTTCAAATGCTCCTGTTTGCAAACAACCACTCTCCCGTTGCCTCCCCGCTCACAGCCACCCTTGACAAAAATAATGTCGCTGAATTCGATACAACCGATCACGACCAGTTTCATTTGTCCGTATAGATGTCAAAAGTGATACCCCTGAAACAGTACATCTTCTTACCGGGTGCTGTTCGTTATTCCGAAGGTTCGTTAATCCGAAACACACGAATTCCCTATACCTAGAGGTTCGTTAATCCGAAAATGAAAAAGGGTTCGTCAATCCGAACATTTGTGGCGTTATTCCGAAGGTTCGTTATTCCGAAGGTTCGTTAATCCGAAAATGAAATAGGGTTCGCTATTCCGAAGGCTCGTTTATCCGAAAATGAAATAGGATTCGTTATTCCGAACCTTCGGAATAACAAACCTCATCACATTTTCGGATTAACGAACCTTCGGAATCATGAATCTTCGGAATAACGAACCTTCGGACTAAAGAACCTTCGGAATAACGAACCTTCGGAATAATGAGCTGTAACCCTTCTTACCACCACCCTATGCGTGCAAAACACCCGTGCAAGCCGAAGATTTTTCCCTTTTTTAGGTCTTTGCATGCAAATTACGTCACTGTTTTGATTGTGTTGCTTAGAATGAAAAGTTGCATCATCACCAAAGTGAGTAAGACCTTTAAGGGGGTACATTCCACAGACAGACAAACAAACAGAAAGAGAAAACAGACAAAATCAGAGACACTTTGAGAAAATACTGTCATAGACTGTATTACATCCAACTCTTGTAACTCCATCATGCTCTAACTCAAAATATTTGCAGGGTTCATACATGAGGAGTCGCTGTTTCTGAAGTATAGATACATACATTGGCCAAGAGCTAATGGTTCTACGCATGGAGTACAACGTATGCGTCTACACAGTAACATTAGATTCAAATCATACCTGTCCAACTTCTTCACGACACCAATTCTTGTTTTAATAACCTTCTTTTCATGAAGGTTCGAAACGCTTTAGATGATTCATGGATTTAACTTTCTTCTATTAAAACAACCCCTGACAAGCTTGACAAAACCAGCATAAATTATATAAGATGAACGACTGCCGACGCTTTCATATACACTACTCAAAAAAAGTTAAGGACCACTTTTTAATGTGTGTATACAATTTTCAAACCGGGTGTTGTATTTCTAGAAATACCCGAATATGGCTGTCTTGAATCTCCTCAAACACCCTGTAACAATTTCACACATGGGTGGTTTCAGTTGTTGCATGATGTCTCTCTTTGGTAATTTCCATTTCATTCTTTAAGCTTCATCATTATCTATAGGACGGAACTTACAGAAGAAATCACCATTTAATAGAATTTGAACATTACATCCATGATTAAAAAAAAAAAATGTCTTTGATTCACCGTCAGCAGAAATTTCTTCTTTGTTTGCGTCACGTTCCGAAAGGATATATGTCAATAAAGTCCTAAAACCACAACCAACCTTCATCTGTTTTGCGAGATATGATTGCAGCATGCACAATATTATTAGAAAAAGCGCGTTGTTTGTGTAAATGTAATTTTCTGACTGTCTTACTTGATTGTCTGACTCTCTGATTGATACTCAAAAAGTTTCTTTCTTTCCTCTGTTCGTAATGATTTAGATCTCCATGCGGGGACCGATCGCAATAAAAACAGAAATTAAAGACACGTTCAAAGGGTTAAAAAAAATCATACGTCCTTCTCTGTACGATAGTCCAGGCGTTTAAATAATGATAATCGGGCGTTTTGTTACATGCCCAACTTCACTTCCACTCAGTTTGCCGCAATTTGCCGCAATCCTTGAGTTGTTTCTCCTTCGGCAAAGCAACCTTCCTTGATCTCCAGCCAAGCTTGGTGCCTGGGGATTAGCGGGCAAAGGAGGTCGCGCCACGAAGTGTGCAACGAGGTGTCATCAGCGAGGCTGTGATTCGCCTATCGTCTTTCCGGTTTTTATTTTTTTTTTCCACTCAGTAATAAAATTGTATACTTTATTTTTGATGAAAGATCAGTTGCCCTTGAAGTGGTGGACAGCATTGTCTGTTTGTTTATGTATTGATTAGGTTTGTATGTTTGTTGCTTTCGTTTGTTTGTAAATTCATTTGTTTACAGTGAGTACAAAAAAACAAAAAAACAAACAAACGTCTATAGCCAGTATCCATGAGTGGGGATGGGGAAGGTAACTTGTCACTCTCATCGAAAGCTGTGGACAATATCCGTCAAACTTTATCAGTGTTTATTTGACGTGATGTCCTCAAGTTTGCAAGATACACTATTTGTCGGGCAGAATTCGAGTACCATGTGCTAACCAATTGTTTTTGTCAGCTCAATTTACGTAACATCATGACAATTTTGTCGTTGTTATTCCTCCTCTACCCATCCCCCTCTCCCTCTCTCTCTCTTTCTAACTCACACACACGCACACACACGCACACACACACTTTCGTCTGAGTGTTTTGTACAGCCCTAGATTCCAGTGAGTTTGTGCTGATCTACTTTAGGGAGCGAAGGAAGCCTTTGTTTACATCCATTCAACAACACTTGAAGGGGCTGGATAAAGTGTTTTTTGGCCCTTCTGTGATAAAAATAGCCTAAAGATCTATAACACTGAGACACGGACTTAAGCAGAAGAAACACACCACTCATCTCTGACCCATACTAACTGGCGAGTTAGCTAACGAGTAAATATACTGTTCAAGAGAGTCAAGTAAACCAAAATAGAGTGCTGATGAGGCAAAAATGTGCTTAACATGGATTCATGTTTAGAAGGGAAATAAAGGTGTAAAGTGCATAGTGCATCAATAATGGTAAAAATTCTGTGGTTAGTTTTATCGTGTGTGTTTCCAAGCATGCAACGGAATTGTCCTCAACTCAAGTATTGTGGAGATGTTGTTTAAAAAAAAATGATCTTCATCTAAAGTTTTCACATCTCATATTTTACAAATCATGAATGGATCACGTGCAAGTCTGGCACATGAGAGTGATTAGTAAAATTGAGCATGCAGTGTCCAACAAAGGGAAATTTTGAATGAAGAAATAACCAGTGTTGAAGTACCGAATTCTAAAGATTTATACACAAAGGTGAATTAAGTTTGGAATCTATGTGACCCTGCACCACAAAACAAACAAAAAGTCGCCAGAAATAGATTTTTAGTTTAGGGCAGATTCTGAAAGAGCAGACTCTAAGCTTTAAAATTATGTTATAACTCAGTTCAAATGGATTCTCTTAACCTATATAAATACTATAAAGAAAACACACACTCTGGAAAATATGAACTGAGAAAAGAGGCTCTGAAGTACAGGGTCTATTCAAGTGCTTAATCTTTGCTAAGCCATGCTACCTGTGCCATGAATGGGACAAAAAACATGATGTTAATTTAAGAGATATCAGATTAAGCTCAAATTTAGCATGGTCTATTACCACATTCTGACCATGATAAATTTCAACTTTACACAGAGCAGTAGCATTATCCTTTCTTAAGTTATTAGAGTTGAAAGTGAAGAGGGTGCAAAGGATTTTCAAGAAATGAAAGAGTCCTCTAAAGAAAAACCTGATCACAATACTCTACCAAAAAAGGGGTTGTAGAAAAACTGCTAAAAACCCACTTTCCCATTCGATTTATGATCCCAAACTCAAGAATAATGTAGAAGAAGAACAGCTCTTTCAGAAAATATGGAAAACTAAAAAATTGACTTAAGTTATTGTTCACCCATTTCACCTTCTTGAGTCCTCACGTAAAATCAAGGGGTGCGACTTTTTGTTTGTTTTGTGATGCACGGTCACCTATGAAGCGTTTATAGTGACATGAACTTGGGAGGAAAAGCATAATGTATGCCCCATCCCCCTCCCCACCCCCACAAAAAAAATACAAGCGAAATTTCTCCAACGATAACTTTAAAAACAGTAAATCAATCAAAATGCAATCTTAGAATATAGGAAGCTGTAGCTTATTGCTTACATCTTGCAGAAAACCCCATTCGATATTCTCTAGTGGTCACAGAGAAACAAGGATCTTTGTAACGCATGTCAGAAATCCCGTCCCCAAGATTTTATAAGGAGACGCGTTGTCAAATGTGTTCAAATACCAAGCCGAATACTGATGCACGCACTCACAAACACACAACACACATCCCCTCATTTGCATACATGAAAACAGCACACACAAAAGTAAAGACACATTCTCGCAATATTCGGGCATTGTTTGACAAACCATTTTAAGATAGGCAAACCCCAATCTGCATTTGAGGTATTCGTCCACTCTCTTTTACAGCCTCATTCGTTTCATTCATAGGTACATCCTAACTCATTCTTTCATGAGCTTTAATACTTGAAAGGGGGAACGTAAAAGAAAAAAAAAAGGTGTGGTTTTCACGTGGGTGTAATTTTGCATGTTGTTTCGTAATACCACAAGTATAGCTGTCTTTATAGCAGTATAGAAGTCTTATTCTGTGTATCTTAAAGCCCCCAGTGTTTATAGCAAAATGGCGTAAACTCTAATGCTCATTATGCTTTGTTAAGTAAGTTTGGAGAGTACGGTGACCCCCGTAACATCAATCTGAAACATTCCGTTTTGATGTACATTCCAATGCACTCTAGATCTTGTTACACACACCAGACTGACTCACGTTCCTAACACGATTTTCTCCTTGTGGGACCAAAGCAATGAGCTTCACACTTGGGGTAGTACGATGCCCTGGGCATTTCCGGCTGATGCAAGGCTGATTGGAGCTTTACAGTGCGATTCCCTAGACCGGACCAGAGACAGTCAGATGTTACCATCAGTTTCATTTCGACAGAACGAAGCTCACTTTGAATATATATATAGCAGTTGTTCTCGGTCATCTTCTGTCTTAAGATAATGAAGGTACTTTTTAAGTTTCGACTACTAGTCCAAACATGATCTGATCCATGGATCGGATCATGTTTTCATTCCCCATCATAATCACATCAAACTTTGTTGGCCATAGAGGTGCATTTGCGTCACGCTTCGTGCAAGTATGCACATGAATTCTATAGAGATTTCTCATTCACGAGTAGATCATAAGACCATTGACTGCTCAAACGGCTTGCACAAAATGCACGAGGAAAAGCACCATTTGCAGCTAAATCACACAAATACAATACATTCAGCAATATGAAGGAGCCGTAGAGCGTTACACTGGATTTTATGCATGGCCTTTGTCCACAAGTATTTATTTTGTTTTCCATCAAAGCAAGTGGTCATGTTTTGACCACTTGCTAGTTGTGAAAAGTGAATGAATTCATGTACACTGAATGACATTCTTGTTCACGTAAGCAGTTGGTATTAAAGTAAGGATTCGTTTTCTTTTTGTCTTAAAGCATACGTGGCTGTCTTACATTTAATCTTATAGTTGTGCATGATCAAACTACCACATTAATATATTTGCCAATCTCTCGTCATAATTTTACTAATAGTCTCCATGAGATCCAAGCTAGAGGGGCAAACACATATCTCGACTCACATTCTTCTTCTTCGTCATCATCTTCTTCTACTTCTTCTTATTTGTCTTTGTTGGTATCGTCATATTCGTTGCAGTTAAATGTTTTATGTTTTACAGTAAACTTCGTGGTAGTGTTCCCCAAAATGCGCACGCTATATTCAGCAGTAGAATTCTCATACAATGTTCTTCATATCAGTTTCTGAAAAAAAAAACACGATCATTTTGGTTTGTAAGAAACGCTAACTTAACCCAAATAATAGAATATCGATTTGTTGCGGCCCACTTTTGAGTCTGTGGCTTTCTTCATCCCCGCTTCCTCCCGCAGTGTGGTGAATTACATAATTCCACAGAGATGTAACATGACCGTGCATAGGACAGACTACAACATGTCTTGTAATTCAATGATCTTTGTGCCCCCGTCTATGTCATATCCTAGAACACCGGACGCCATTGTTTGAGATAGCCGATCGACTGCTGTAACTCATGGAAGAAGATTTTGTGCACAAAAGACATGAGAATGGAATCAGAGTGAACAAGCCATTCCGAGTTCCACTTTGCGCATGAGCAGGAAAGGGTTATTTATACTATAAATACTGAGATGAGCATCTGTGATGTAATGATAATATTCAGGTATCCTTAAAATACTTGCCAGCACATCCACCTGATAGCAAAGGTGTATTTGACAACATCAATAAAAAAAAAATGTTAAAGCATCCAATACTATGTATTGAAACGGATGCTTTCCCCAAGTTGCAAGTGTTAATTGATGGACTGTCACCATTCTGGTCAGTCTGATGATCTACGCAAGTTCATCCTTTCTTTGAACATGACAGATGAGTGCCGTCAATTTTTGCGTCGGGCAAGCTGCATGCATAACACAAATTGTCGCTTTAAAAACGGGTGAAATGCCTATTCAACTGAGAAAAAAAAAGAGAAAGTTCATGTGTACCCATGTGCGCATAAGCCAACTCCGAACTGGCTTGCTCTCACGAATCATTAAAAATTGCCGATTTCATGACTTTCATCTATAGTATAATCATTAAAAAAGGGAATCTTTTATACTAGAAGTTGTTTCCTTTCTGCCTTTCTTGTTGTCTTTTCACAATTTACGATGTATTTAGCTTACTTTTATTTGTAGTAGTTCGCTTTTCTTTTAGATGGGGATTAAGGACATCAACTATACTTTTTTTTTGGAACATTTTTAGAGAAAGGTTTATTCAACACCTGTTCAAGGTTATGTATTCTTGTATTTGTTTTTGTTATGTTGGAATGATCCGCATTCGTGTGCATTTGTAAAACAATTAAAAATACATTCACTTGAAAAAAAGACCGCAGAAAGAGAGAGAAAGAAAGTGTGTGTGTGTGTGTGTGTGTGTGTGAGAGAGAGAGAGAGAGAGAGAGAGAGAGAGAGAGCTGGGGAAATCAATTCGAATTTAATGTCAACCCAACCTTGCGATGCCTTTCTTTTCTTTTCTATTTTGGGTTTTTGTTTCAGACCTTAATTCAGGTGTTTCTGCTGTGACCGTTTTTTCTTTTCTCATCCTAATACTTACAACATGCAACACCTCTGTCGCCTTTTTAATACAAATTACGCCGAGTCTTTCTTTACATGATCGAATTTTAGAATAATTCTTCACAAGGGAAAACACAGATGGCAAATTCTCTCCTCGGTATCTTAAGATCCAAGCCACGTCGTGCGCCTACACAGGTGCAAAAAAAAAAAGTCAGGGAAAGTCGCCGAGTTCACCAAAGTGTGATTAAAACTCCCCATCGATACGATCACTCGATCACATTAGATAGACTCATCCGCGATAATAACTCGCAAGTCGACATTCTTCATTTCGTCTCGGAAGGCGTCTGCTAATACACAGTGGCGTTGTATTTCCCCTCTTTGCTCACGCCTAAAGTCCCGAGGTTAGGCCCGTGGCGTCGGATTGCTCACCTCTTTTGGACTCTGGTGGCCGTGTGTGATCTCGTCGACACTAAAATTAAGCTCGTCTGTCATAGTTCAGGAACACAGATGTGTTTCTTTGATCTTTTAGTGCTCACCCCGCTTTTTTTCTTTTATCGACACCCACGTTACCTCTCAGAAGTTTATGTTAAAGTGCTTGCCATTATTCCTGTTATTTCCTTGCTCCGTTCTGTTGTGAAACATACCTCATTCTTATATTTGTTGAGCTGTGTATTTTATTTCCTGGTAATAAAGCCAGTTTGAAGAATCTTCAATTATGTTTGTTACCACTGCATATTATGCTCCCAAGTCCCAACAGCATTGGTATGGTGTCACTATGTTGTATTGGTATTAATATTAACCTTGAAATAAACCTGCGTAAGCTTGAGCGTGTATGAGCATTTATGTGTGTACGTCTGTAAAAGTGTTGCAATAGTGTGTGTGTGTGTGTGTGTGTGTGTGTGTGTGTGTATGTGTATGTTTGTATGTTTGTGTGTGTTGCAAAAAAATCATTGATGGGTCTGTATTTGCGAGTAAATGCCTTTTTTTCTCTCCGCATGTTTGTCGGGGTGTGTGTGTGTGTGTGAGTGAGTGCATTCTGCATGTGCGGATTTCGCTCTCCCTATTAAAAACTCTCCCTATACTAGCTCCCCTTCTTTTTTCTTTCTCTGTGGAGCTATATGTGTGTATGTATCTATAGATTGTCTTACGTGTATGCGCAGTGGTGATTTTGTTGTAGCTGTAGCTAGTATATCATAAAACCCAATCGGACGTGCACGGATACAGCTGATCGGTGTCTCCGACAAGGTTACCGACCGTAATTCTCAAAGCTCTACGTGACGACACACGTGTCTTGGGATCAGCGTGTCTAGAAACCCACACCTGCCGAGGTACTATATTCGCATAACACTGAGATTCAGCCTTGACGGCTCGCATCATGGCTCTTACAGATATCTCAAATCTCTCTCTCCCCCCCCCCCCCCCTCTCCATCTTCCTTCGCTTTCTCTTCCTTCCTTTCTTCTCCACAATCTTACACCCCCGCTCAACCTCCCGAAATTGCACATCGGGGCTGCGACAAAATTACACTCATGCCATTTCTTCTCTTTTTCTTTCATTTCTTTCTTTCTTTCTTGTACTTTAATCTCCTTCCTTTTCATCTTTTCTATCCGCCACTTGTTTTGTTGATCAAAATCAAAAGCAAATCTAGACATGATATTTGCTCTTTCCAGGAGGGTAAACATGTGATTAAAACATGCAGACTGAAGGTGTTTCATTTGCTGTTACAATCTAACCAGCGATTTAAAAACGGCTGTGATTGGAATTCGGGTATGCTAAGTATCTACAGCAACATTAGCCTCTACACGTAGATATGGCAGATTTAGAATTATTGCACCAAATGCTTCACCATTATAACCTACTGTAGAATTCGCTATTCCAACATGTAGGAATCCTCGATAATGCGTTGTAGCATTACGATGTGAGGCAATCACAAATGTGAAATAACGATTATCAAGCATACTAGTAACTGTGCTGTTAATTTTCCTTTAAAGTCACACTTCTAGGCCTACATGTAGATAATTTTCTACACAAACACACACGCATACACGCATGTTTGTGTAGTGATACCCTTACAATGTACTCCGTGAAACACGACTACACACTTTTCAGCACGCAAACAATCTTTTAGCGTCATTTTTTAATTTCTTTTCTTCTTTTTTTGCTGAAACTTGTGTCTATCATTTTCATTCTTGTTGTGTCCACCGTCCAAGTCACGGTGTGACTATAGGTTATCCCGACTAGTATTTCTTGTATGATTTTCCCACATAACTATAGAATCAGTATGATGCAATAATTCGTGTTTACTTGCTGCAGTGCACGGTCCACTAACTCAATGATGCTTACACAATAATCACTTCAATTCAATTCAATTTGAGTTAATCTCATTTATTTTGATTTAATTTAATTTGATTCAATTCAATCTAATTCAATGTAATCTAATTCAATTCATTTCAATTCTTTTCTATTCTACTAAGTATTTTATTCCGTTCAATTTATGGACTTTCAAAACTATCATTTTCACTGTAATGTTATCACTTTTTAATATTGCACTTCCTTAAAAGGTGCAAGAATTAATGTTAAATCTTAAAGTCTTAACATCATTCAATGATTATAGGATTTACAGTGTATTATTATATACGTATCCTGTAAAGGTACTCCTTCCGCGTAACCCTACGTTTATCCATCCAATTATTGTTAGAAGCTGATAGTTGTTATGATATAATTTGAAAAGATATGAGACCCTCACATAATGTTAAGTCAAATTTAAGATTTGCCCCTCTGGCGTGTCTGGGATTTTCCCATCCCTACTCCATCAATTCTCCCACTATATCATGATTTGTCCCTCTCGGTATTGTACAATCAATCACTGGGAAGGAGTAGGGACCTAAATAGAGTGCCTGTCAAAAGACAATTTTGTTCCACAAAGTATTCTTGGCTTCATCAGTATCTATTGCGTAGTTGTAAGGGGTTAGTGCCTACCGTCAATCCTTCACCGAAATTTCATTTGGGCAGAGTGATAAACAAGAGAGCTAAATGTTATCACAACCCGCCTACCCATCCTGTCCACAACGCCCCCACCCACTTCCATCTAACATGTCTAATCCTTCCCTTCCTCCGCCCGATGCTCTTCTCTCGCTCACCGATGAAAACCCCGTCATGTTTTCTTTTCCTGCAAAGTCCGATCCTCTCACATCATGGTTCGCCTCTTGTGCGATGATCGAGCTATAAGCCATCTTTCTATTCTTAACGCGCTACACATCTACTTCTGAAAAACTACGGGAATAGAAAGAATACAGAACACTCTAAGAATTTAGCCTCCTAAAAAAAAACTATAGTCAATACGTGCCATAAGTCCATCAATATTTTTGACGGACAGAAAATGAAAGGATTTAGGGGGGGAGAAGTGTTCGTTAATGTTTTGTGGGCGTGTGTGTGGAGGGGGGGGGGGGATGGGGAGGGGGAGGGGAGGGGGAGGGGGTATCTGCATACATGACATGTCTCAAGGGGGAGGGTGGCTTGCTTGATGCCCACATAGATTTTACCACCTCAGGATTTCTTCCCCACTGCGATTCGATTAAATCGCGCTGACGTACATAAGCCAGTTAATCTAACATTCGGCGAGGAGGGAGATCTAATCATTTTAACTTAACGCGCTCTGCCCCCAACGTGTCAAAGTACGCGACAAGGCTGCTGCTTCGAAAAACAAGGTCTAAGACAGACAGTCACGCACAAACCCCTGCACCAATGAGACGGGTTTGTAGGTCACTTTCATGCATTCGTTCCCGTAATGCTTTCTGTAATCAGTTTCAAAGCTAGTACCTGTGCTTTGCATCTATTCAAATTTCCGTTGAGTTTGCATCTGTTTGCATTTCCCTTCGGATTTGCATATGTTAGTGAATTTCCCCTCGAGTTTGCAAACGGTACAGAGTTTAATTGAAGCAGAGTTTTTCATTAAAGCGTGCACAGCGGGGGTTTTGCGATGATAAAGCTGAAAACGCTAAATCAGCTCACGCCATTCTGAAACAATGAGGTTCTTACTTATTTTTCCTTTAATGTTGTGAGTGCATTTCTGTCTCATTAAATATCAACTTGACTATAAAATGTGAGTTTTCAGGGAAACGGTCGGTCATGTTAAACTTTTCGCAGCCCTAAATCGTTTAATCTAGTGCCTTGTCCACTTTGTACACGTTGTTGTTGATATGCGTGCGCCAAATATTCGAGCACATTCTGTGGGTGTATAATTATATGCGCTGGTTTGAATCTATTTGAATATTCTTTTTCCTCATTCCATATAACAAATAAATTGCTTTTCCTTTTTTAGACAGTAAACTCTGTTGTCAAATGAACATTGATACCTCGCAATAATTCATGTAGTAATCATTGACCCACTTCATTGTCAAGAAATGTGAAGAATAATAATAAGATATTAAAGGCAAAATCGTTATTTCAGAATAATGTGGATGCAGATGGAAAGAAGTTACACAATCGTTGTTTGTCGTGCGTATTCTAAAGGGGAAAAAAGGTGAAGGGGGCAGGTAGCGTGTAAGTGCTGTGTTTTAATGGAATTCTCCCAGCAGGAGGAATAAGCATGCAAACAGGAAGCGGCACGTAGAAGTGCGGCGGGCGAGGTGTGCACTGGTCGAGGCATGAGAGAAGTGAAGGACACCGGAGACAGTTGCGGGTCAAGATCGGAAGTTTGAAGAGGGGGGAATGAGTGGCGACATGGTCAGTGAGTTCCGAGAGGCAGCCAAGCACTGGTCTTGGGACGGGGATGGACGACATGGACAACCAAAGATGGTTAGACGAGGCCCGGGAAGGCAGAAATCACATCCTATGATTGACGTTTTACTGCCTTTGAAGTCGCTAAATTTCGTTTGTCATAAAATCTTTAAGGTTGACGAACTGTTCGCCTAAACAGTATTTCATTTCATTTCATTTCATTTATGTATCAAAGGCACTCTGTGATAATGCAATACACTGCGAGACAAAATGTAACCAGTTTGGTAACTTCAGGTTGGGAAATGGTGTATGAAAACCAAGATTTCGTCACCCGACAAAACGAAAAAAAAAATCCAAACAGTATAACTTCATTACAAAACCATCGTTTGATTCACTATTCCAGCCATAAGACAAAGAGCCTTTCAAGTAGTATCCTTTTACAAATAACCCTGATAATCAGTGGTTTGCAACATTGTGTCATATTGTTCTGCATGATATACACTCCCAACTGATCACAGATTACGCCACGGATTAGATAATTTGCATGCGGAGGGGTATATTTAGAAAAAAAAAATGTTCTTTGAAATTCGAATAATGAAGTAGGCAGTCCACGAATGAACAGGGAGCATTGTTTCTTTTTTTTTTCTTTTTTTTTTCTTGTTTTGTTTTTGATGTAGATACCCTCATGGTGGCTTCATTACGGATATGTGTGAGGAAAGTGGAAAGAACCAGAAGTATGTCAGGGATGCGGCGTAGCATAGCAACGGAAGAGAAGGAGGAGAACACACCGGGATGAGGAGGAGGAACCGGGACGAAAGTAATTATACGTCTTCTCTGCACTGTATCACGTTCATTGGCTCAAAGCGACCGCGTAATGTCATGTCATCTATTCTTTGTCCGCTTCAATATCAATATCAATTTTCCCTGACCTCCGTGGCCATACCCCTCTTCAAAATTGATCTAATATTATTTTTCTCATCTTGTGATCTAATCAATTGCTACATCTGGCTTAATGAGGCAGGATATGTGATACACGCGGGCTGGAGCCGGCAGTGGTGGATGAAAAAAAAAACATGCAAAAAACAAAAACAACAAAAACTGAAAGGTGAAATTTTCTCAAAGATGTGGCAGGCCAGTATTCCTTCAGTGTGATTTGCCGCGCGCAGACTGGGTGCTGCCCAGTCGGCGTGGCGTCCTCCTGCTATCATTCACCGCATGATTGTATTCACCCGAGCAGAAAGCTTTAGAAATGGCGCTCTCAGTGATGTGAGAAAAGAAAGAGAGAGGGGAAAAATAGAGTGAGGGAGAGGGAGAGAGGAACTTGCTATTTTCGGCTGCCGAAAGCAATCATGATCGTGCTTACATTCATGTCCTGTCAACACACGTCAGGGCCTGTTTCTTTGCTACTTAGAAGATACAATATCGTGAAAGCAAAAAGCTAATTATGCATTGCATTGCTTAAAACGGAGGACACATCACTGAATTTCATTTAGTGCTTTACCCTGTTTCATAATCTATAAATGTTCTACAGTTTTGATTGTTTAAATTGTCATCGAATTGATTGAAACTGCTTTGCTTTGGCATGATGATGACGACGGAGGAAGAAAAAAAAAAAACAGGAGATTGTTATGTTACTTTGTGTGTATGATGTATCAACGTGATTAATGTCTTAAACACTGCTAGTCATTAAAGATTTGCTTACTTTTCAACAGTCGCATAAGCACTGGGAGCGCAAACGAAAAAAAAAATATTGTACTATAGAACTGCTTACATATAAACTTGAAAGTCAGTAAGTAAAGTTTTATTGTTGTTGTTCCGGTAGTTTGGATAGACGTCCAGCATCTGAACTCCAAATCTAAATATAGATTATTTCTTTCTTATCTACCAAAGACTCTTCGATTGTCGACGTCATGAAACAGCTGCCCCATTCCTCGCCCTGAAAGGGAGTTGAAAATAAAATTAGGATGTAGGAAAGGGAGTGAGAAGTTAGACCATTTTTTTTTTTAAGAAGGAAAAATAGACTCTAAGAGGGGGGAACTAAAGTAGGTTTGCTTGTTGTTTTTTAAGCGCACTGGTTTGATGAATCTTAATGAATATTTCCAATTCGTCACAAACTCCTTGTTTGTATTCATTATTTTAGTATGATCTCAATTGTTTTCCAGTGTTAAAGGGATGCTACAGTATTGGTGGAGATGAGAATTGGGCTTTTAACTTTTTGCGAGATACTAGGAAAACACTTATGATATAGTACAGAGCATACCATTTTAAGAGGAATTTAAAGTTTATTTGATGAAAATTGGGTTTGGAATGACTGAAACATCCAAAAACAAAGCAAAACAAAGCGATCGTAATAAAGTGTGGGTCCCAAACTTTATTAGAATCGCTATTTTTTGGATATCTCAGCCATTTCAAAAGCAATTTTCATCAAATAAACATTGAATTCCTCATAGAATTACACATTGTACGTGCTCTTTCGTATTTCATAAGAGGTTTCTCATTATCTCACCAAAAAATGTTAGAAACCTGAAATTAGGTCTCAACCAAAACTATACGATCCCTTTCACCCTATACTATAGCACAGGGCCTATTCATTACTGTTTGTTATTGGTAGTTACCTATTTCCTTAATTCCTGGGTAGAAAGTGACATCGTGGGTAAAAACATCTTGTCAACGGACGCAGCAGCGTGGCAGGATTCAAACTCGAGATTTCCCCCACATTTTTCGGGTGCACGTCACGAGACCGAGCACCCACGAGTCATACAGCTCACGAGACATAGAGCTCACAAGTCATACAGCCCATGAGTTATACAGCTCACGAGTCATATACAGCCCGTTAGTTCGACACTAAGCTAACAAGGCCTACGAGATCAACACATTACGCCCCGTGTTGTATCTGTCGCACTCGTGGGCTGTTTTTACCTAGTGTTGAACTCATATGGGCTTTATTTGCCAAGTGTCGAACTCGTGGGCTCTATGACTCGTGAGCTGTTTTCAGTGTCGAACTCGTGGGCTGTATGATTTGTGGGCGTCGGTCTAGTGGGATGACCCCCATTTTTTGACTTAATTATACATAACGGTATTTTTAAACTGTCATTAATAAGATGTCCAACTGTTAAACTGTATTTATTGTATACAATCATCACTCTCTCAAGGTGTTCATTGTTTTGTTGTTGTTGCTTTTTTCTTCGATTATTATTGGTTAGATATTTCTTTGTCTCATGTCACGTTCTTTTTTCTTTTATATGCTGACATTTCCAAGAAAGAAAAGTGTCTTGAAAAAGTGTCAATATATTTCATTCACAATGTGTACAATGAAGAAAATGATATTTGAGCTTGGATTAAATGACGAAGACATGATTCAAAATCAACCTGATAAAGATCGTTGACTGACTCTAAAAACTAATCCGTTTTCATGTAAGTAGGCTGCTATGGAATAAGGATTCAAGTCCTCTTTCTTCACGGCTTTGTCATCTCATCTCAGGGAACAGTCGTAATATTCAAAGTATTGGCATGATTGGGTCACGATGAAATGAGTATAAGAATATTAATTTGTTAGCCAATCGAACATTGGTAATGCAGAGAGTACAATTAATTGAGTTTTGAGCGAAATCATACAATTTAATAGCTTTCAAAATACCAGGGCATGTATATTTTTTCTTAAACTGACTTTATTCTTGTTATTTTTTTGTGACGAGTTACTGTAAAAGTAAAAAAAAAAAAACATCGATTCATTATCATATCAGTAGTCTGTACTTTTCATCTTTTAACAGATTTCATATTGCGTCTGGGAATGTCGATTCTTATGCATCTTCTTTTTTTTAATCTAGTACCTTGAAGTTTTTCTTTTCTTTTCAAGGAATCCCGTATGATAGAACAAATATACACACCTCTTTCATGTCCCTATTTCTAAGCACTATCATAGCCCTTGAAATTGTTTATTTTCAACAGTTTGTATCAAATAATAAAACCCCGCATTTGTATTGAAGGCGGTCGGATATTCAAATCGATTAACTCATTCACGCGAACGAAAGGCGGGAAAAGTGAAATTTACCTTTAGGAGGCCATTATACTATATTGTGAAATTGTCAGTAGATGGTGAAATGGAGCACCAAAGAATTTCACGTTACATTAGAATGTTCTCTTCATATAGAGCCGTCATTCTCGTTTTATCTGGGTCCCGGAAACCTGGTTCGTGAGCAAACAGACGGGCATTATCGCATCCCATTTAGGTAATGGGATGAAGAGAGAGGTTTAGCAAAAACAGGTTGGTGGTGCTAAGCGAATTGCCGCGGAGAATTCGTTCCAGAAATGTTGACCTAGTCAGTGATTCTCCGGAGCCTGATTTAACCTAGTTTATTCTGAAAAATGAAAACAAAGCCAAAATAGTTTTTGGAAAGGTCACAGGCCTGCACTGTGTTGAATCTAAAAAGGCAGGCTTGCCAGCATCAAATCAAACTAATCCACCCACTTTCCGGATGCTTAAACACATTAATCACATAAAACTCGATATATATATATGTATATATATATATATATATATATATATATATATATATATATATTGTTTGACTATATAGTATGAGAAATCGAATAATGGATATCGTAACTACCCGCTTTCAAAAAATGAGCTTTTTACATAAATATACACGGATTATTTCAATAGCATTTTGGGTGGGTGTTAATTTGGGTGCTGTTCGTTATTCCGAAGGTTCGCTATTCCGAAGGTTCGTTATTCCGAAGGTTCGTTAATCCGAAACACGCAAATTCCCTATACCTAGAGGTTCGTTAATCCGAAAATGAAAAAGGGTTCGTTAATCCGAACATTTGTGGCGTTATTCCGAAGGTTCGTTGTTCCGGAGATTCGTTAATCCGAAAATGAAATTCGGAATAACGAACCTTCGGAATAACGAATCTTCGGACTAAAGAGCCTTCGGAATAACGAACCTTCGGAATAACGAGCTGTAAGCGTTAATTTAAACCCTAGTGCTCAATATTGACTAATCTCCTGCCTAATACTGCTTACAGGTAGTATGGACGATTTTACCAGACTTTTTTTTTCTAAATCTAATCGCTGGCTGTGGGAACATGCCTGCAAGACTGTCGATTTCTTTTTTCTGCTCTAAAATGTAAAAATAATCATGAATAACGCTTTACTAACCCGATTTCAAATGTCTGATCATAATATTATAGTTGCTGCGTAATTTTTCATAATCGATTATCGATAATCAGCAAATCGGACCGCAGCATTAACCAGCGATCCTTTCAAATCGCGTATGATGTATTACAAGCAAATTCCACATGATGGAAAATGAATTTTATGCCCTTCTGAGAACCATGGCTTTAACCTTTCTGTGGTAAGTTTATTTGTGTGTGTACAGTATGTCCCAAAAAAAATACAATCAGATTTTCGCATTGATAACACCTAATAATATGATCAAACTGTCTAAATGCTACTTCAAGGTCTTAGAATATAACATCTTACCTCTATTTTGCAGAAAACCCCATCCGATTTGGTTAAGCGGTCACAGAGAAATGTGGATTGTTGTAAAGCATGTCATGAGTCTGATTCTTCCAAGTTTAGCACTTCGGTGATCTTGTGTGTGAACACAGTAGACAGAACTTGGAGGGAAGAGATTCCTGACATCCTCTACAAAATTCCTCATTTCTCTTTGACCACTAAAGCAAATCGAATGGGATTTTCTGTAAGATGTTGGCAATGAGTTATAGTTTCATACCCTGAAATTGTATTTGGATTGATTCACTATTCTTACAGCTATCATTGTGGAGGGTACCGTTGTAATTTTTTGGGACATATACGGTATGTGTGTGTACGTATGTGTCTTTTTTTTTTGTTGTTGTTGTTGTTAACACAAAGGAAAAAAAAATAATATATCACTGGAGAGATTAAAGTCAAGAAAAAAAAATCAGTCTAGAAATCCTAATGAGTGGCAATGTAACTGTGTGCGTAGAAACCAAAAACCAAGAACCAAAAATGAAAATAAATGATATTGTACCGTAATATGTATTGTACTCTATATGTTTAAAAACAAAATGATTTAGCAGCGCAAGAGAGAAGAATACAGCTGCTTGTCTTTTTTTCGTATTATATTCATTGTGAACATGGGCCTGATATCAAATGAAATTCAAATAAAGAATATCATTAAAAATGTGTGTGTATGTGTGTGTGTGTGTGTGTGTGTGTGTTTGTATGTGTGTGTATGTGGCAAGATGAACTGAAGAGAAAACAGATGAGTAGTATGTACGTTCTGTGACCAACTCCATGCCATTACTAGTCATCAGTGCTAGTTTCATATCTTCAGTAGATTGTTTTAAGAACACTCGCATACATTCTTACTGTGTGCGGCACAATCATGACAGAATCTCTATACACTGAAATTTGTTTGTATGATATCATTCCCACGCAAAGAGGTCACTGTAAAATCAAAAACATTTCTCGTCTGCTTGCAGAACTGTCGATTTTTGCTCTGATCTGTACATTTATGTATAAGAAAACGTGTGAAAGCACCCCAAGATAGCACGGCTACCGTTGGGTATTAATACTGACGAAAATGCGAAATAGCAACCAAAAAGGCTCACTGGAAGTTTTACAGTTTCAGAGCATATGCGATAGTGGTTGCTACGGAATGTTTTACATTCGATTACATGGATTACAATATATTGGGCCATAGCGGTACCCATCGCTCGCGAGAGTGAATTGCATGCAGTTTGTTCTGCGTGCGTTTCAACACTACTGCCTGGACACGATTAGATCATCACGTAGGCCCTACTAGCAGCGTTCTACGCAACCAATTCTGAACGGGGGAGGGCTCTTCCAAAATAAAAGTCGGTATATCGACTTTTATTATTTCACACTTTTAAAGTCAAAATACTGCCCAAAAAACAACAACAACAACAACAACTCATTATCCCGGTAAATCGCGTCAACCATGCAGACGAATTTCTCGGTAAAGCTTTCCGATATTTTGCAAGTGAATTCGAATAGGTGAAAGATGGATTTTGAGCCCTTACGAAAACCATGTTTTAGCTTTAACATCCGGCTGTAAAAGTGTCACTTGCTTTCCTCTATAGTGTATACAGATAACTTTTGGTATGCAAAATGTGATTCGGCAAAAATCAATGTCCTTTTGGCTATTCATGTAAATTCGCGTCACATGAAAGAGCAGCTGAGTATTACTCTTATCTAAATGTAAAAGAATATGAAATCTTTTTTTTTTTTCCTGTTTGCATTCCTTTCCATTAGCCGTAGCATTTCGTTTTTGAGCAATAGTCTTGTATATATATAAATTAAAATAACAACCGGAGAAGACGTTATGGCTCGAAAGTGACGGCCAATGCATGGTTGCCCACCCTTGAGCTCCCCGGTCCCTGGTAGCAGTGGTGGTACCCTCAGGCAGAGGCACTTTATTTCTCATTGTTTAGTCCTTCGGAAGCGATTGATTGCAGCAGTTGGTTTCTTAAAAGCTTTTAAATTTCTTCTTCAGTGGCTGTTTGAAATGCGTCCAAATCTTTGTAATACGTCAATGACGCGAATTTACTGAGGGCATGAGAAAAAGTTTGGAATTACACTTTGCATACCTCATACTGAATTTGTTTCTAAGCTAGGAAGTAGCATAAGAATCATTAAAAAAACGCGACCAATATATATATATATATATATATATATATATATATATATATATATATCTTTATATATATATATATATATATATATATATAAATATGTATGTATATATATATATATATATATATATATATATATATATACTCACACACACAAACACATATGTATATCTATATATATATATATATACATATACATATACATATACATATACATATACATATACTTATACATATATACAACAAAGCTAAAATTATTTTATTAGATTTCGGGCTGACATGTTAAATTGATTTCAATGATTTTTTTTTCTTTGTTTCTAATTTTGACTTGCAACCTGCTCTTCTCAAAAATTCTAATGAATAAAGTTCGCGTTTTACTGTGAAAGTGTGTGTAGAAACACACGTCAATACCCTTTTGACAATGACATTTCGAATGTATCGATAGACTGTATTCCACACAGACATGGAAACATCTGCTAATCCAAACACATTTTTCACACGTACATACATACATACACACACAGGAACACATGCACATAGACCCACACCCCGAGATATACACTCAACTATAGATGAGGGAAATGCTGAGACAACGTTGTGTGATAAGCACGCATTGGTCACTGGTTCTTTATACAGGGTTAAACCTGTGTGTAGTCGCTAGCTAGAACTACAACTGGATACCGTCATTAATTTCTGTCAAGGTTGTAGCTATCGATCACACCAGATTCAACACCCGCGCGATCTGCCATAACGGAACTGTGCATGGATCGTCTGCGCACGACTTTCCTGTTTATTTTCTATCGGCTTTGTGCGAGTCCCGGGCACTAGTTTACTGACTCAGACCCGACTCAACTTTTGCTCAATACAGAGTCTTGAATGAGAACAAATCGATACATTTCTCAGAAGTTTGGGTTTAGTCATTGCTTCAGACAAAGACATGCGGATATCCTACGAAGTGAACATAATGAACACTTCAGAAGCAATTGTTTTTTAAGAACTTATCGCGAACTCGCCAATCAGCCCTCAATGAAAGTTTGTAAGCATTGTAGACTGTTTCCTTTCTTGTTTTGGGGGCGTGTGACCGCGAAAGTCGAATTTCCGGACTTCTCTGTCATCGACGATCAAGGTAGCATCTGCGTGATGTTTTTCATAATTAGATGATAATTGCACTCCAGGATATAAAAAAAAAAAAATCACAGAAGTTGCAAGGGAGAGGGGTAGCTTCGACGAATAGACATCTCCAAGAGGGGCTATGCCACTGTGTTTGATAAAACATTACGTTCAAGCTATTGATGGCGATATCAAAAGCTTTCTCGACAACCATATAGAATGTATAAACACAGGTTTTCTTTATTTTGTTGAAGCGATAAACGATAATTATATACAAGAATAATCTCAGTAATGGATGGTCCACTTTACTTTCTAATTGTGTTGATAATTCACTAGAACTCAACTTTAATACTTTGTTTCTCGGAAACTTACAATGGATTGATAATCGCATCAGACGTTTTCACCTCACCCCTAATACCAATTTTAGTTCTTTGTTTTTTTGCGTTGCACACTGCAGGCCGCCCATTTAACTGGAATAACATTAACTCATTTCTAAAGGTTCTGAACGCTGCTTAAACTTTGCAAAGTATCTATCAAAACCCCTTAGGCGGACGGCAGACTACATCCATCAACGAGGAAGAGGAAATTCAAATCGGTCCTTTAAAATCATGCACATGTAAAACGTAAGTTCACTTCCTCACTCCTCATTCATCCTTATCAGCGTCATGTTAGTGAATGAATAAAGTCCACGACAGCCTTTATGCAACATTTTCGTTATCCGAACTTTCATTACAATTTCTATAGCTTTCTCCTTTTCTTCTACCCTTCTTATTCAAATGTTACTATCCCTGTTCTCTCTGCCTTGTCCTGCACTTCAACTCTGTTCAGTACTATCAAACTGCGTGTCATTTCGGTATTGTCACCTTCCGTAAGGCCTCCTGTACAGCACTTGTAACATTTGTTCTGTATTTCCCCTCTCACCTAGAATTACGCAAAGAACTATGTATTTGTTTGATTGCCTGCTTGCTTTCAAGGTGGGCCCACAAATTACCAGTGTTGCCTCTTTGGTTTATCTCCCATATTTCACAGTTTGCATTTGCACTGCATTAAAAAAAAAGTCTGTCATGTAATTCATTTAAAATGTATGTTTCACATTCAAAAGTTTAAATCTGCTCATTTATTTTGTAACTAGCAGCACCCTTGGAAATCCACGGGTCTGAGGGCCTCATATTTTTTTGAATTTATTCATAATATTCGCCGCGTTTTTAGTAGTCAGAAAGAAAGAACTTTATTATTTTCTCCTTCCTTCTTTTGCACCCTCTTCTACCCATGGCCATCCCCTCCTAACACATGAGCTGAGGAGCCGGTCCATGGAATGGGACTTTAAAATAACCCCGCTTGCTGTTATCACAGATCAACTTAGCAGCACCCGTGGAAATTCGAGGATTGTCTTCTTTGCCCAAAGATTCTTCCCGTCGAAGCACGGGGGAAGGGGGTGCCATTGACATTTTGCCCTGTATATCTCCCCCTTCCCCATGCCATTCGCCCTCAGTCTCGACGCCCGTTGAAAAAAAAAAAAACAATACATGAGCCCTATCTGTCCCCAACGCACACACATCTTTTCTCTTCATGAAAAAGCTGAAAAGTGGCGTATGTCATGAATAATATTCATTTTACCACGTACGTCATTCAAAAAAAAAATACAACCCACACAACAATATGTTTACATATCCTCGCCCGTTTATCTGCTTCAGACTGTACATTATCATTATTTCCATTATTTTATGAATACTATTATTGTATCATCATTTAATAAATATTATTTTGGGAGGGGAGATGATATAGTCATTATAGGTTTAATAAGCAGGCATCCGTGGGTATTTATTCATATTATTTTTCGCCACGTTTTTAGTAGTCAGAAAGAAAGAACTTTATTATTTTCTCTTCCTTCTTTTGCACCCTCTTCTACCCATGGCCATCCCCTCCTAACACATGAGCTGAGGAGCCGGTCCATGGAATGGGACTTTAAAATAACCCCGCTTGCTGTTATCACAGATCAACTTAGCAGCACCCGTGGAAATTCGAGGGTTGTCTTCTTTGCCCAAAGATTCTTCCCGTCGAAGCACGGGGGAAGGGGGTGCCATTGACATTTTGCCCTGCATATCTCCCCTCCCCCATGCCATTTACCCTCAGTCTCGACGCCCGTTGGAAAAAAAAAAACAACAATACATGAGCAAAAAACATGAGCCCTTTCTGGCCCCAACGCACGTACACATCTTTTCTCTTCATGAAAAAGCTAAAAAATGGCGTATGTCATGAATAATATTTATTTTTTAACACATCATTTAAAAAAAAAAATCCCACACAACGACAATATGTTTACATAATCCTCACCCGTTTATCTGTTTCAGACTGTACATTATCATTATTGTTATTATTATGAATACTATTATTACATTTAATTTCATTTAATAAAATTATTTTGGGAGGGGAGATGATAGTCATTATAGCTTTAATAAGTAGGCACCCGTGGGAATCCATGGGTCTCAGGGCCTCGTATTTTTTCTTTAATATTTCTTTTCCAACGTAATGGGAGAGAGAGGAATATTTTTGTCGTCATTTGCTCCCTCTTTTTTATTTTTATCACCAAAACTTGGTTTGATGCACCATAGAACCACACATTTGATGTCCACTTGTAACTTCAAAAATTGGCGGTCAGCAAAGCGAGGGTTTCCCCCGCGTCCGCTCGTCTTATGAATATTCATGTTTACAGCAGCCATAGTAAACGAATGAACAGCGGCGCGTGTACTCTGATATGGAAGGGTAAGTTTTGTACGATCGGCAAGGACAAAATTTAAGTGGATATTTAGCCGTCCTGAACAGTCTGAGTACAATGATACCCGACTTGAGAGTAAATTAAATGACATACCTGAGCTGCAGTATCCTGCAGTTGTGCAAAATACAATAAAATAACAGCATTCGTTGTTTTCATTTGGGCACGCCAATGGCGAACGTCGCTGTACGTAAATTCCCTTATACTAACAATGACCGCGCCGTGTATTGATATACCCAAGGAGGTATACCTCCTTGATATACCATAATGAGTGTCCATATCACGCGCACGCAGATAGTGTTTCGTGTAACCATCGTCAATACATACACAGGCTCAGGCCACACACTGGCATACCGTACCCGAAAGTACATTGTGTGTGTGCGTGCGTGTCCACCGGAATATGACAGAGATTTCGCTGCACGCCATCATCTTTTTGACTTTAGTATCCCCATTGTCTCTGCAAGCTAAAAGATGGACGATCGAGAAAGCAGGAGTCCAGCGCAGGATCGGTGAATATTTAAACGCTCGGCTCTGACGTCACGCACAAAAATGCATTATGCATCTATCTAATTAATTTTTCTTTTTCGTCCTCGACGTCGACACGGAGGCGGAGCGGGGACGAAACCCGCGCCATTCGATGCAGGATACTCTCCCGCGGCCGACGGCACCGGTCGCAGCTCCCCGGAGCCGACGGCTCGGGAGGAGATAGACAATCCAGCAACGCCGGAATAAAACAGGAAATACATAAGGCCGCGACAACAACAACAACTTCGCGTATTATATATATAGACTAGCAGCACCCGTGGAAATCCATGGGTCTGAGGGGTTTTTATTTTTTCGCATTATACAGATTGTATAGGACTACAATTTTGCAAATTTTATTGATGAAATAAAAAGAAAAGTTTTCTCATTCTTTCGCTACTTGTGCTCTCTTCTACCCATGACCACCACCTAATCACCAAAATTTGGTTTGATAGATCATAGAACCATCCGTTTATCTGCTTCAGACTATACTTCATCATTATTATCATCATATTATTATTCTTATTAGTCCCCTATTGTTATATTGTTATTATAATTATTATTATTTGGCGAGGGGGATCATAGTCTTTAGGTTTTATAAGTATTAGGCACCCATGGGAATCCACGGGTCTCAGGGCTTCGTATTTTTTCTTAGATATTTCTTCAACCACGTTATGAGGGAAAAGAGAGAATATTTTCGTCTTCATTTGCTCCCTCAAGTCTGTTTTCATAATCAACACTTGGTTTGATGGATCTAGAACCACCCGTTTATCTCATTGATACTGTTCATTTTTTTTATAATCATTATCATTATCATTATCGTTATGACGATGATGATGATGATGATGATGATTATATTGTCATTTTGTGGGAGGGGAGATCATATAGTCATTCGGTTTTATCATTATTTTATATAAATAATTGACATAGGGATGATCAAGGAAATTAAGGAAAAAAGTTTATCGCTCAAGGATAGTGAATATCTTACATTTTTCCCGTCATGTCAAGGTTACTCTACGACTGATAGATGTTTCAAGTAGCTTCATTATCATTGATATTTCATTTTAAACATTAAAACAATCCAGTATCTGTTTGTGTCTCTATTGCCCACTCTTAGTTTTGGATCATAGCACCCTCCCCATTAATTTGCATTGGCCTATTGTATTGTTACCATTATTTCAGTGTATTATTGTTATTGCTATTGTCATTATTATTATCATTATTAACATTATTATTATTTAGGGGAGAGGAGAGAGTAGAATTATAATATGGGGATGATCAACCAAGGGAGGTGGAAATGTTAATTTGTTAAGAATTGTAAAAATCTGTTTCCCCCATTTTTCTACTCTTGATAAAAACCTTTTCTGAAGACAGTCCTACGCAAACTGTCCATAGCAAAACTGATTCACTGCACTGACATACGTAATCTTGTGCTGAGCAGGACTACTTTATAATTAGACCCCTGGTGTTTTTGTTGCCATTGTGCTGAGAGAAATAAAATATTTTGTCTTCATTCGCTCTCTTCTTTTTGTTTTAATCACCAAACCTTGGTTTGATAGATCACAAAACCACCCGTTTATCTGCTTCAGACTGTACATTGTTGTTATTATTATTATTATTATTATTATTATTATTAATATTATTATTACTATATTGTCATTATAAACATCTTCATTATTGGGGGATCTCGAGGGGAGATCATAGTCATTAGACACCCGTGCGAATCCATTGGTCTCAGGGCCTCGTGTTTTTTCTTTAATATTTCTTCTCCCACGTTATGGGAGAAAGAAGAGTATTTTTATCGTCATTTGCTCCCTCTTTTTTATTTTACTACCAAAACTTGGTTTCATGCACCATAGAACCGCACATTTGATGTCCACTTGTAACTTCAAAAATTGGCGGTCAGCAAAGCGAGGGTTTCCCCCGCGTCCGCTCGTCTCATGAATATTCATGTTTACAGCAACCATGCAGTAAACGAATGAACAGCGGTGCGTGTACTCTGATATGGAAGGGTACGATCGGCAAGGACAAAATTTAAGTGGATATTTAGCCGTCCTGAACAGTCTGAGTACAATGATACCCGACTTGAGAGTAAACTAAATGACGTACCTGAGCTGCATAGTATCCCGCAGTTGTGCAAAATACAATAAAATAACAGCATTCGTTGTTTTCATTTGGGCACGCCAATGGCGAACGTCGCTGTACGTAAATACCCTTGTACTTGTATTATGACCGCGCCGTGTATTATACCATAATGAGTGTCCATATCACGCGCACGCAAATAGTGTTTCGTGTAACCATCGTCAATACATACACAGGCGCAGGCCACACACTGGCATACCGTATACCCGTACCCGAGAGTACATTGTGTGCGTGCGTGCGTGTCCGCCGGAATATGACAGAGATTTCGCTGCACGCCATCATCTTTTTGACTTTAGTATCCCCACTGTCTCTGCAAGCTAAAAGATGGATGATCGAGAAAGCCGGAGTCCAGCGCAGGATCGGTGAATATTTAAACGCTCGGCTCTGACGTCACGCACAAAAATGCATTATGCATCTATCTAATTAATTTCTCTTTGTCGTCCTCGACGTCGACACGGAGGCGGAGCGCGGACGAAACCCGGTCCAAGGCACGTAGGAGACCCTCCCGCTGCCGACGGCACCGGTCTCGGGGGCCCGGAGCCGACGGCTCGGGAGGAGATAGACAAACCAGCAACGTCGGAATAAAACAGGAAATACATAAGGCCCCGACAACAACAACAACTTCGCCTTTTACTGTATAAGACTAGCAGCACCCGTGGAAATCCACGGGTCTGCGGGCCCCATATTTTTAGATTTCTATATATTTCTTTCGCCCCGTTTTATTAGTTGAAGCGAAAGAACTTCCTGTTTGTTTATGGGTTTTTTTTTGTTTTGTTTTTTTGTACATGAGTCCTCTCTGGCCCCCACAGACACACATCTTTTCTCTTCATTCGTAAGCTTGAAAGAAGCTTACATTGTATGTCATGATTCATACTTCTTTTACCACATTTTCCCTCCTAACGAAATCCCATCTACTGTAATAAGTTGTCGTCCGTTCTTAATGTTGATACACCTGTTTGATCGATCATTACACACACATAATAACACACACACACACCCCTTTTCGGTTCAATAAAAAGATGCAAATGGGTTATATCATCATTTATATTTTTTTTCCGACGTTTTTATTTGAAAAACCCGTCTGTGCTCCTTTCACCCGATGACAATCTCATCTGAGGGCCGGTTATGACTTGTTCCTGAAATGCACTTGATTGATCATTCATTGATTCCCCCCCCCCCCTCTCTCTCTCTCTCTCTCTCTCTCTCATCTGATGTTCTTTAATTTCCTCTCGAGAACATGTGTGTGTCTATATAGACAAAGTCAGACATTTCATTAAACCAACCCTTCATGTGACTCGGACTTTTGTGGTATTTTCTTACTTCTTGTTTTATATATTTCATATTAATTTGTTTTCATTAAAAAAAAAATTGTGGTGTTTTGTGTTTATAGAATAAATTGTCACTGGAAGTACGCTAAAAATTCCACTGCTCAGTTGTACAGGATATAAATAAGAGTGTGAGAGAGGGTGATAGAGGGAGAGGAAGAGAGAGCTCGACAAATTTCAAGAGAATATTTTCTGTCCTCTTTCTCTGTCTTTGTCTTTTTTTTTCTCTTCATGAAAAAGCTGAAAAGTGGCGTATGTCATGAATAATATTCAATTTACCACGTCATTTAAAAGAAAAAAAAAACACACAACGACAATATGTTTACATATCCTCGCCCGTTTATCTGCTTCAGACTGTACATTATCATTACCATCATTATTATATGAATACTATTATTGTATCATCATTTAATAAATATTATTTTGGGAAGGGGGATAGTCATTATAGGTTTAATAAGTAGGCATCCGTGGGTATCCATGGGTCTCAGGGCCTCGTATTTTTTCTGTATTTCTTTTCCCACGTTATGGGAGAAAGAAAAAATGTTTTTGTCGTCATTTGCTCCCTCTTTTTTATTTTTATCACCAAAACTTGGTTTGATGCAATATAGAACCACACATTTGATGTCCACTTGTAACTTCAAATATTGGCGGTCAGCAAAGCGAGGGTTTCCCCCGCGTCCGCTCGTCTAATGAATATTCATATTTACAGCAGCCATGCAGTAAACGAATAAACAGCGGCGCGTGTACTCTGAATTGGAAGGGTACGATCGGCGAGGACAAAATTTAAGTGGATATTTAGCCGTCCTGAACAGTCTGAGTACAATGATACCCGACTTGAGAGTAAACTAAATGACGTACCTGAGCTGCATAGTATCCTGCAGTTGTGCAAAATACAATAAAATAACAGCATTCGTTGTTTTCATTTGGGCACGCCAATGGCGAACGTCGCTGTACGTAAATGTCCTTGTACTAACAATGACCGCGCCGTGTATTGTACCATAATGAGTGTCCATATCACGCGCACGCAGATAGTGTTTCGTGTAACCATCGTCAATACATACACAGGCGCAGGCCACACACTGGCATACCGTACCCGAGAGTACATTGTGTGCGTGCGTGCGTGTCCGCCGGACGTGGAAATCCACGGGTCTGAGGGGTTTTATTTTTTCTCATTATACAGATTGTATGAAGGACTACGATTTTGCACATTTTATTAGCAAATTGATGAAATAAAAAGAAAAGTTTTCTCATTCTTTCGCTACTTGTGCTCTCTTCTACCCATGACCACCACCTAATCACCAAAATTTGGTTTGATAGATCATAGAACCATCCGTTTATCTGCTTCAGACTATACTTCATCATTATTATCATCATATTATTATTCTTATTAGTCCCCTATTGTTATATTGTTATTATAATTATTATCATTTGGCGAGGGGGATCTTATAGTCTTTAGGTTTTATAAGTATTAGGCACCCATGGGAATCCACGGGTCTCAGGGCTTCGTATTTTTTCTTAGATATTTCTTCAACCACGTTATGAGGGAAAAGAGAGAATATTTTCGTCTTCATTTGCTCCCTCATGTCTGTTTTCATAATCAACACTTGGTTTGATGGATCTAGAACCACCCGTTTATCTCATTGACACTGTTTATTTTTTTATGATCATTATCATTATCATTATCATTATCATTATCATTATGATGATGATTATTATATTGTCATTTTGTGGGAGGGGAGATCATAGTCATTCGGTTTTATCATTATTTTTATCTAAATAATTGACATAGGGATGATCAAGGGAATTAAGGAAAAAAGTTTATCGCTCAAGGATAGTGAATATCTTACATTTTTTCCCGTCATGTCTAGGTTACTCTACGACTGATAGATGTTTCATGTAGCTTCATTATCATTGATATTTCATTTTAAACATTAAAACAATCCAGTATCTGTTTGTGTCTCTATTGCCCATTCTTAGTTTTGGATCATAGCACCCTCCCCATTAATTTGCATTGGCCTATTGTAATGTTACCATTATTTCAGTGTATAATTGTTATTGTTTTGTCACTATTATTATCATTATTAACATTATTATTATTTAGGGGAGAGGAGAGAGTAGAATTATAATATGGGGATGATCAACCAAGGGAGGTGGAAATGTTAATTTGTTAAGAATTGTAAAAATCTGTTTCCCCCATTTTTCTACTCTTGATAAAAACCTTTTCTGAAGACAGTCCTGCGCAAACTGTCCATAGCAAAACTGATTCACTGCACTGACATACGTAATCTTGTGCTGAGCAGGACTACTTTATAATTAGACCCCTGGTCTTTTTGTTGCCATTGTGCTGAGAGAAATAAAATATCTTGTCTTCATTCGCTCTCTTCTTTTTGTTTTTATCACCAAACCTTGGTTTGATAGATCACAAAACCACCCGTTTATCTGCTTCAGACTGTACATTATTGTTATTATTATTATTATTATTATTATTATTATTATTATTATTAATATTATTATTATTATTATTATTATTAATATTATTATTACTATATTGTCATTATAAACATCTTCATTATTGGGGGATCTCGAGGGGAGATCATAGTCATTAGACACCCGTGCGAATCCATTGGTCTCAGGGCCTCGTGTTTTTTCTTTAATATTTCTTTTCCCACGTTATGGGAGAAAGAAGAGTATTTTTATCGTCATTTGCTCCCTCTTTTTTATTTTTACTACCAAAACTTGGTTTCATGCACCATAGAACCGCACATTTGATGTCCACTTGTAACTTCAAAAATTGGCGGTCAGCAAAGCGAGGGTTTCCCCCGCGTCCGCTCGTCTCATGAATATTCATGTTTACAGCAACCATGCAGTAAACGAATGAACAGCGGTGCGTGTACTCTGATATGGAAGGGTACGATCGGCAAGGACAAAATTTAAGTGGATATTTAGCCGTCCTGAACAGTCTGACTGCAATGATACCCGACTTGAGAGTAACTAAATGACGTACCTGAGCTGCATAGTATCCTGCAGTTGTGCAAAATACAATAAAATAACAGCATTCGTTGTTTTCATTTGGGCACGCCAATGGCGAACGTCGCTGTACGTAAATGCCCTTGTATACTAACAATGACAAAATGAGTGTCCATATCACGCGCACGCAGTTAGTGTTTCGTGTAACCATCGTCAATACATACACAGGCGCAGGCCGTCCACACACTGGCATACCGTACCGTACCCGAGAGTACATTGTGTGCGTGCTTGCGTGTCCGCCGGAATATGACAGAGATTTCGCTGCACGCCAACATCTTTTTGACTTTAGTATCCCCACTGTCTCTGCAAGCTAAAAGATGGACGATCGAGAAAAGCAGGAGTCCAGCGCAGGATCGGTGAATATTAAAACGCTCGGCTCTGACGTCACGCACAAAAATGCATTATGCATCTATCTAATTAATTTCTCTTTGTCGTCCTCGACGTCGACACGGAGGCGGAGCGCGGACGAAACCCGGTCCAAGGCACGTAGGAGACCCTCCCGCTGCCGACGGCACCGGTCTCGGGGGCCCGGAGCCGACGGCTCGCGAGGAGATAGACAAACCAGCAACGCCGGAATAAAACAGGAAATACATAAGGCCCCGACAACAACAACAACTTCGCCTTTTACTATTATAGATAATTCTTGTCAGCGGATCAGCTTAACAGCAACAAGGTGTTCATTAAAGCCTAGTATTTTGCAATAACAACTGATACAGTTTGTTACTGCATACAATGGATATGAAATGGATGCTTCCCCGATTGTTGATTGAGAGGCTTCTCTGTCACCTGGTCTATGCAAATTCATTTTTTGTTTGAATATGAGTTCTATAAATACTTCTTACGTCGAGCAACCTTATGCATTTTGTCTCCTTGAATATTATAAGTTTCACTTTTAGGTTTCACTCTCTCTTCTCCTACATTTGTTGAAATTAGTAGATATGATGAAACAGAAAAATGGGCCACATAAAACATTCTAACACATCGGTACAAACTATTCCCATATTGTTTCAAACTCCGTGAAAAGCGTCAAGATCACTCAACCCACCAGCAGGTAATATGCCCCGCTCCGAATGCTCGCCCTTTGTATTTTGTGTGTGTGTGTGTGTGTGTGTGTGTGTGTGTGTGTGTGTCAGGTACATATCCAGCAAAAAGGAAGAAATTGTTTTGGGAAAAGTGGTTCATTATCTCAAATGTTATCGTAACACAGTCAAATTTTGAGCACTCAAGATCATTATGATTTTCTTATTTTTTATTTTCTCTAGAAGAAGAGAAATGAGAGTATTAAAAAATTGAAATGAATTTAATTTAATTTAATTTAATTTAATTTAATTTAATTTAATTTAATTTAATTTGATTTAATTTAATTTAATTTAATTCAATTGAGCTGAATTGAATTGAATTGAACTGAACTGAACTATAGTGATACCATTCCTGTGATAGTAGACAACAGCCTTCAGTTATGAAGTCTATTGTATTCAAATGTTTTATCATGTACTCAGGACTCCCCTTGAAAACAGTTGAGAAAGTGAGAGGACTACCCTGTTTAAATATGACAGAATAGATAAATCACTAGATAGATATATAGATAGATAAGTAAATATATCTCATACTGCATAAGTGCATGAGTATTGTCCCGGCCAAATGTAATTCTATAGTTCCTAAACACGGAAAACCAGTATGCACATATCAATTGTAATCGGTCATTTTGATGACGAATAAATGTAAAAAAAAACCCGTTACGATGATATGCATTCATGTACAACAACATAGACGATGACGACAACAACAAAATGCTCCTCTTTAATCAATTGCAAATCGACAGAAGAAAACACACTAATATTTTAAAGCAGTAAGTAGACCTACTTACGGTAATAAATTTAAAGATGTCGCCCTTAACACCCGTAATCTTGATTAAAACGCCCCGAAGCGACACTCATTTTGCGGTTATGATGATTTGACAATAGTTAATGCCTCCCTCAACATTCCGGAAGCAGTTCGGAAATAACCTTTCCTTTATTAGATTCCTTAGCATCCGGAGACGTCTTTGACACACTTTCTGCAGCTCGTGCAGCCAACGCCTGAGGTAGGGCTAACACAATTTCGCCCCAATTATGAGCAGCAATATAATTTTCTATCAGTGTAAAATGGGGCCTGGTTCAACAAAATATTTCCGTGCTCGTATTTACATGATGTGTCTGAGGGAAATAGAAGGTCTATGCTTGCCTATGACCTTATTGTCCATGTAAGAAGAAAAATGTTTTTTAAGTAGCACATGCATGGGTGTAAGAGACTGTATCTTAATATTCGGTTATTCCAGTAATAATCAATGTAATCAAACATATAAATATAACTCTTCAGCGGAAACATGCATGTCGAACCTTTAAAGGGATGGTATAGTTTCTTTTGGGATGGGTTAGTGGACGTAAGGTTTCCAACGGTTTTTTTTAATGATTTTTTGAGATAATGAGAAAACTTTTGTGAAATATAAAAGAGCCTATAATTCAATTCTAAAGAGGTATTGAAAGTTTATTTGATGAAAATTGGCGTTGAAATGGCTAAAAATAGCGAAAACAAAGCTATATCCACTCTTCATAGAGATCACTTTGTCGTAATTTGTTTTTGGATATCTCAGCCAATTTCACCCAAGGCCAGAGATTTGCAAACACAATGTCTAGGGTGCAAATCCTGCCTAGTATAGTGTGCTCATCCTCTTTATACAAAACATGTTGCCTATAAGTTGACCTTCCTGACCAAGGTGTTTAAACGGGTGCATGGCAATATTGTAGTAATTATTTTCCGGTGATTGATTTAATACTGATTAATTTTCCGGTATATACCGTGCGCTTAGAAACATCCGTATTAGGCACCTATTAAAATGTATTGTATTATTATTATCATTACTATTATTATTATTATTATTATCATTATCATGATTATCATTATCACCATCATCATCGTCATCATTATTAAAACGGCGAGACCCTCTGATCGCAAAATAATAATCAAAACAGTGTGAATAGAAGAATAACTAAATCCATTAAATCTCAGATACCGTATTATTTCTGTCATCTGGTGTTATGTCCTTTTCCCATCAATTTCATATTTTGCTTTTAGTGTGTCATGAAGTATAACAAAACAATTTAATTTCATTTGAACTCTATTTCGGTCACGTATACGATTGTTTATGTCGGTTTCAGAATATTAAAAAGACTAACAAGTTCGATCTTCTTTTTCTCCAATATCGGATAAGCACTGAGATATAGGGACAAGATGATGATTTATACATAAGGGATTCTTTCCAGCACCCCCTCCTCCCCCCCCCCCCCGTAAAAAAAAAAAAAAATGCATGGGGTTGATGAAGATCATGGCTTCGGAGGCAACACGGTTTTTATTTTTGCCTTGTCGATTAAAAAGACAGAAGCGACTACTTATAAGAAATCATTCCGCCTTTTACATTTTTAGAGTCTTTGAAGTTGTTGTTCTTAAAGTTTATTTTGCATCTCAATAGGCTGAGCAAAACCGCAAAATAACTCGAAATGATATACTCATTTAATGCAACTCAAACAAAATTGTTAGGTTTGAACAGTATAGCAAACATTAAATATATTATGTCATTAAGACGTAGAAAGTGGAAAGACCTTTTTTGAAAGCATGCACAAAAACTTTTTTTTTTGGTTTTTTTTTTTCCTGGCAAGGGCTTCAGCTTATGTAAGCAGAACTAATAAAAAAGTGGAATGAAAGGGACGTAAAATGAGGAAGCAATATTGTGACGCGTAATTGAGAACAGCTCTTGAAAGCACTGCAGAGTTATTAGGACCTGCTCTTGCGAGTTAAGTGATCGTCTGCGTGTTTACTCTCACATCCGTGAAGAATTTCGAAAGGAAGGCGCGAACAAGATACTAGCAGTCAAAAATCAAACATCCACACGATACCAGAACTCCGGTATACACGGCGAAATTTTATCGCAAGAGCACTTAGAGTGCTCATCGGTTTAATGTAAAAGCACTTCTGAACTTCCTTTTTCTGGACCCCTTCTGATATCGTTGGATTGAAAAGGTTATTCTTTTCAGTTATTTTTTTTATTTGCCTTCGTTGTTGAAAAATGGATGGTGGAGAACAAATCGTGTGTTTTTTTCTTGTTTTTTTTTTTTATTCCTCATCGTAAACCTGATTAGAATTGCAAGACAAACCGTCTCGCGGGCACCTAATAAAACAACATTGAACAAGTTATTTTTTTTTCAGACGAATATGATACAAGAATTGACAGTACTGGTTATTCAACAACAATGTTGATATTCATGCATGGAAAATGTAACAGTGTTGTAACGCTGAGGTTGACTGGAGAGTAGCCACGGACGCAGTTACCAGATAGATTCGACGACGAACTTTCTATGTAGTACCTTCATACCCCAAACCTTTTAGCTTGAAAGTGTAGTTTTAGGCGCACACAGAGGCGCTTTATACGAAGCTGTTAAAACATCGTAGGCTTTTTATGAGAGAAATGAATAGGTGTACCACTACCGAGAAACATCCATGTCTGAGGCAACAGACTAGACTATTTTGGCGAAAGGCCGAGGGGACTTCATGGCAATTCCACTTAGGAATCCGATGCTTCATGTTTAATCCATAGGAAATAAGTCGCCAGAACAGTGACGCAATCCAATATTTGTAGAGAATATCCATTTCATCTGCATGTCTCACTTGGAGCCATGATGTAGTTGATGTGATAAAGGCCTCAAAGCTAAGAAAAAAAAGGATAAAAATGAAAATAGCTGGTTAGTCGTGAATGATTTAGGGCTTTACAAAGAACCCACCCACGATTTGGGGATTTGACGAAAGAAGACAGAAGCACTGAGCCGAGATCATCATAAGCGTCGATTATCTAATAAACTTTTTTTCTTTTGCATTGAAACATATTCGATTACGAAATGCTAGACTACTCTTGATGTATATCACATATATGAATATTCCTAAATAGATCATGCGAGTATACTTACTGCACATGCAGTCACTCAGAAGCTCGCTTATACGCCCCCATCACCCCCAAAACGCACATACACATTATATCTTCATACATGATTTCTCAATCCTCTTCTTTTTTTCTTTTTCTTTTTTTTTTTGGGGGGGGGGGGTATTTTCCATTTACCTTAAGTTTTAGAAGTATTTTGCAAATTATAAATACGTGATTCCCTTGTCAATTTTTTTTTCCAGTTGTCTATAAAGTTGTTTCTGAAGTTAAAGAAATTCGGGTTTTTCCATATGAATCAGTTAATCATTCTTTCATGTCCCAGAACAATTCCAATACTAAGTACTAAGATCTTTGACATCCCTACTAATGAACCTCAAGGCAGCACAGTAATGAAGAGGAAGGAAGAATTAGAAGCAAATGAAAGTCAAAGTTCACTGTTAATTATCATACAACAAGAAAAAAGAAACCAAAATAACAATGGAAACAAAAGGAAAATAAGTTTACCAAAACATGAAACTGGCGGACATAACAACCTTAAGCTATGAATCTCCTTTTTCTAAAAGATGATATAAAGGTGACTTTGAAAATAAAATTCCATGTGTCCCTTTGAAGAGAATATGCATTTTCAGGTCTAAATATATCAGCGTAATAAAAGTAAAAATAACATGCTTTTTTCATGAAGAATGACAGTTGATATTTTGGAATACTATCATTAATCATTATGGTCCAAAACCTTCCATCAAACTTATTCCCAGGGCATACCATTCACAAAATGTGATGTGTGATAGCTAAAATAATTAATTCATTTTATTATAATGAAGTAATGATACATGTAGTGTGCTGGACATCAAATCATGTATCCTTCACCTAAATCCACGTTTATTATCCAGATAATGTTACTATATCATTATTGCGTTTTCCTATTTGAAACGTTGAGGTATGATCAAAAGTAACTTACTTCAAAGAAGACTTGAAGCACGGAGCAGAAGCACTTAAACATTTTAAACTACACATGATAATGACTCTTTAAGTGTATATATCGGCAAAATAAGCAGTAAAGTATAGAAAAAAAAAAACACCGTCCATAACATCGTTTGGATTTTAACATTTCATGTACACCGAAGAAGGAATGACATGCTACTTTTTTTTATCCCAGTCTTTCGTCACTGGTTCAGACAGGAAAGAAAATCGTTAAAATAACGTGATTTGCTCCAAAGCTACTGAGCCAGACAAACTCGATGTGGAAGAGGTGCCTAATGCACTTTAAGCTTTCGTATGTTGGTGAAAATTGCTCGACTAACTCATCACACGTGACGTGGTTTTCACGCATGACTTCGACTAACATTTCCCCGATTTCGTTGGCGAAGACACGCGCCGCATCATTGCGCGCTTTTACCGCTTTGTCTGGCAAGAGGCACGTTCGAGAAAAGTCCCTCCTTCCCGCGTAAAGCACATTGGCTATTAAACACACGCGTTACAAGTGAGTACCCTCACGTATGTGGATTATAAGAAGTAGATAGATGATATCTCCGGTTATTTTTCTTCCCTTGAGAGATAAACTCAGAACTAAGTCACTCATGAAAACATAAGGCATTTCTAAAAACGATTTAAGGTTAGGTAGATAAAGTCTAAGCCTTCAAGAAAACATCAAAGGGATAAATCCTAAAGCCAACAAAAACTAATGATGCAAAATAATGAGGTCTTATCACTAGTCCGTAACTTTCGTACAAGATTCCTGCACTCACACATATTTTTTGGTTTGGTTTGTTTTTTCTTGCTCTTTTTTTTTTTTTTACACACACTCGTTACCATGAGTGCGGAAGGCTACAACATTTCAAGCAACTCAAGCTTGAAAAAAGAATAACAACGAAATGTCCCTTAACTATTAAGGCTGCTTTGAGGTCTTAAAATCTGAGAAAAAAAATGATAAGCGAACAAATATGTTTCATGGAACAGGCCAGTCGAACATGCAACTTTTCAAACCTGACAAACTTCTTTACCCCCCCCCCCCCAAAAAAAAAAAGAGAAGATAAATAATGACATGAATTAGAATGTAGATCACGTCGAGCAATATTCCATTAATTTGCGCTCTGTCTTCCGGACTCACTTTGCAAAATTGTACACTATTTCTTTTTTCTTTTTTTTTTTTGGCATTTGCTTCATCACTATGGAAACAGAAATGCTGTCAAGCAAAATATTGATCATCGATATACCAAGTCACGGAATTTCAAACAAGCCTTAAGAGATAGATCACATGCAAGGTGTTTTGTTGGCTAACATCTCTTCGTTCAGTCTAAATGTTGCTTACCAGTTGATGGTTATGTATTTCCAGCCAATATCTCCACGTAGGTTTTTGTCTTCTTGTCTGTGGTCCTCCTATAGATTTCCCTTTATCACTTCACAATGAGTACAATAAAACGCATATATATATATATATATATATATATATGTAATGATGCACACACTCATGTAGCAGAGGCAGAGTATACTATGCGTCTAGATGTTATTGTTTTTTTCTGAGAAATTCTATGCGGCGGAGGCCAGTATTTTAACTCAGGTTTTCATGAATTTCTATATATTACACCATCGAAGAATTAGTTGGCGTATGAGGTGGGATTGTGTTTTGAAGTTATCAAGTGGATGTTTCATACCATAAGATATATAATAATCCATTTCTCTTTTGAGTATCACGTTTACTTACTTTTCATTCATTTAAATGTATTACTGTGCCTAAAGAAATAGTCCTCAGTAAAACCATTACCGAAAGCGTAGATGCAAAACCTTTCAAAGAAAATGAAATGCATAAGCAAAGAGGAAAATCTAGTATGTATGATCCTTGTACCAATGGATCGTAACCATTAAATTATATTTTACAAACGGTAATGACAAACACGTAATTACAATGAAAACAGACATCGTACATGAATAATCACGAGGTTGCTTGCTCATTGTAGATTTACCGCACGTCTTTCATTTCCGCAAGCGTTATTTCTCGTGCTGGTGAGGCGAAGGCGATAACGCATTAATTGACTGGATGAGAATTGCATTTTTTCCGTGCAGTTGAAGATTATCCACTCTGAAACGCACATTTTTCTGAACTATGTGTCTTCAGTCAAGCACGAAAGATGTCACTAAAGGTCACGCCCTGTCAAAACGTCCCCGTACGTCATTGTACATAATGTCTGGCGTCTCCTTCATGTCTTGTGACTCATAGAAAGTTTTTTTTTTTTCTAACTTTATAATCTAATAATTTTTGCTGGCAGCGCTGGCAGTGCCAACATGAGATTCTGAAAAGAAAAATATCTTCGAAAAAAGAGGCAAATCCATTAAAGGACAGAGTCCAAAAGACGCAAAGAAGACATAATACCCTCATATACGGTTCTACGGATCCAGCTCGAAGGTAGTGGCGGTGTACAACCCCAGGGGGTACTTGGACCACTTACTGCAGGTACAGTGCAGCGCTTATTGGATCTTACACTTAATTACGGAAAATCGCCCAACGTCGGGCATCGCGACGAATTAGCCCAGTTCCACAGTCGGGTGTGGATGCTCTTTTGATATTTACCTTTCCTGTGATACGATAACCCGTCGAGTTTTTTTCTACTGGATAGACTAATCTGCATAAAAGATCTCAGCCAGCGAGAAAGAGAAGGCTTGTATAGATTCAAATAAAAGCAAAATATTAGTGCATACCAGTGACATAGATCTTTAATGTACTTCTTCATCATGCAGGAGATCACCGAAATCGGGGATTTCGGTACCACATCATAATAATAAGTATTTCATATTAAATGCTCCCAATTTTCTTGGATAGATCTCTTACCTTCCAATCTTATCACAAATATTTCGGAAGCTTCGATGTCCAAGAATCTTCTCAAGAGGTTGACTGAAAATAAACAAAATTTCGAATAATAATCCTTTTTTTTTTCATGAGAGCTGTACCAAACTAAATGACAGGACCGCCTAACACATGCATTATCTATAAGGGTATATGGAAGGCCACTAAGGACAATATTAGTTTGCCAAGACTTGCGTCTCGACGTTTTGCGCGCAAACTCATGGGTAGGATCTGGCAGATCAGGACAATGTTGTATGTATGCATCGCTCTTCGTACATAATATTATTCGTGATGACCAGTCTACATATCGCGATTGTCTCTATTCAGTATCGACTATCAAGTCGCATGTATCAAGTCACAGTCAGAAGAGACATGTAATATGCCAGCATTTCGTTTGGCGCTCTAGTTTCATGCTTCTCACTTCCTTTGGACACTCCAGACCGGCCGGGGCTTTGGCGGACCGTTGATTGCAAACAATGGCCGTCTGATCTCCGCCCTAACTGCGCGCCTGGATCTTCCGCCGAAGTTGCCATGTTCTTTGCTTGTTAAATGTCTTTGATTTATGCATCTCCTACTGAATTTGACATTTGTTACGACTGTAAATTTCATAGAAGAATTCATTTCATATTAGGTTCTGGGATTCTACTCCTTACAAGCGATGTTTTTACGAAGAGTCCTAATATTTCACATGTATGCTCATTCTCTATTTCTTTGTATTCGACAATTTGCACAATTATCGATCTGTTTATGATTTACACGAAAAGTGTGGAATGCTTGACAATAAAAACAACAAGCAAACAAACACACTTCTGCTTTTCTAATTTCAAAACAACTTCAGATTATTAGGCACATACTGAAAAGATGATTGTACACGAAGGTCTATTAATGAAGGTGTTCCCAAAAATTCAATATACAATTCCTAAGTGTATCTAGTTATGAATGATATAAAGCGATAAGTGTAATCGAAGTGTAACAAAAAGATTGTTTAAACATACATACCACCATCATAGTACCCAAACTGAGCTGTCCAGATTGCTGGTGGTTTTAACCTGTTTTGATTTTATATGTATATATTTTTAACGTGCACATTGATGACCCAGTTAAGCCCTTTGAACTTTTTGGTCTTCCCTATTTCTTTTCTTCAAACATTGCTTCCACGTTTTCATGTTGAAAGGTGAAATCACGTAATATCTATTTATGTTATTAATTTATTGTATGTACATGATATCTTTTGTTTTTATTCTGTTGGAATCTAAAACATAATCCCGTAATCAGTAATCATATCATAATCATAAAATCATTGTCATGACAATAAAATTGATAATGATCATGACATTGATGATAAACATATCGAAATATTGATAACAATAACATTATAGTCTCAATTACGTATTTGTGTTGCTTTCTCAGTGTTAACACTGCGCCCTAAGGAAAGACGTGGTTATGACCCTATTCTATGAACCTATGAGCCTATTCTATGACCCTATTCTATGACCCTATGAGCCAAGAAAAAAAAATCTTGGGTAAAATATCTTGTCCGAGGGTGTACAGATTCGAACTAAGGACCTTATGTTTGAAAGCCTAGAATATTTGCAAATATCCAACTACATAACGATCACTTGTCCTGAAGTTTTGTTCATCGTGGCTTTCCATATATAAAGCAGTGCCTTCACTGCCGATATTTTCTGCGTGTTGCTAGACTGCGAGAGATTAATTGAATCAGTTCTTCGCTGATACGTGAGTGGCTTAATTCATTAAAACTCATGACTGATTGCTTCAGAGATTGTCTATCTGATCAGTAGAGTACGGGAGCCGCAAAATAACTGATTCATCCAGAGTTGGCTGAGGGGTCGGGAAGAAAGCTTATAGGAACCATGCAAAAAGGACAAACAATAAGAGTGATAAGATAGAATGTAGCGTCTTTCTTCCCGACAGATATTTGACGAAGCGTCAAATACACAGAAATCCAAGATCTTTGTATGTCTGTGTGCTGTGTGTATATGTGTGTATGTTGTATGTGTAACGGTATGTGTAATGGTGTATTATGTTATATCTCAAGTCTTGGCAACTCACAATGAAGTAGGCTACTACATAGTAACAATCCCTCCCCTACTCGCGTTAAAATGTAGATGACTAATAAGCTTGTTTTTAGATCAACAAACAAACAGAAAGTAAATTGAGATATAATTCCAGTTGCATGACTTTCAACGACCAAGAAAGCGGCAGAAGCCTGTAAGCAGGCAAAGTCGATTGAGAACGTGCACTTCATGGAAATGCGATACACACTTTAATTTGGAATCCAAGCAAAGTTATACCCGGGGATTTAGTGTTAATGAAAACAACCCCAGGTCTGTCTGTCTCTTTCTTTCTTTCTTTCTTTCTCTCTCTCTCTCTCTCTCTCTCTCTCTCTCTCTTTATCTCAGTCTCTCAGTGCCTACCCACACATTTCTATAAAAGGGAGGCATACTGGCATTAACCTCATACACAAACGTACGTACCATGCGCGTGTGCGCGTGAGTTTACAGTCATGCACATGGGGATTCCTTGATTTTTCTTAGTCCTTAACTCTTCATCTCTTCGGTAGTTACGTCTCCCATTTCTTCTTTTAATTTCTTCTTCTCGGTGTATTTAATTTTCTCTTTTCTCCTCTCGTTCTTCATCCGTGTCTGTTCAGACTTGTTTGTTTGTTTTGTTTTATCTATATTGTGGGTTTCTTTCTCTCTCTATTTTTTTTTCTTTCTGTCTCACCTGTCCCAGGGCAAGAGTGGCTGATCGTGTGCTTTCACTTTTCACCAGCGCGCAGACGACCGGGCGCTCAAGATGGACTCGGGTGGGAATTGCGCGGAATGTGATTACGGAAAGCATCGGAGCTGAGAGATTTCGTGAGCTATTTATTCGAACGCACATCCCCCTATCTGTCAATACGTATATGCACTGAAAAACAAATACACGGGCAACGAAAACATACACAAATGCACAACTACCGACTACATTCACATACACGAGCGAGCGCGCGCATACCCGAATTGCTTTCAAAACATCTTTTGAATTCTGAATACTTGTTCTTGAGAATTTGCAGCGAATACTGCCAAGTTCAAGCTAAAGACGCAATTTTGTTCGCAGAATTCGAACAATGTAAAAAAAAATGCAATATTTTACTTAAAACAAGGCAAAGAGAATATCATAATTATTCAAACACTGTTCCGGTCATTTCCGGGATCAATAATATACTGACCTAAAAGTACCAAGGCCCTATTGTTCTCATTTCAGGAATTATGTCAGCTCCACGCTCATAAATCTGTCAGAGAACTTTCTCCTTTCGCCCTTCGATTTTCTCAGGTTATGCACGCGGTGATATCATCCCGTGACCATACTTGCACTTTTCTGCTCTCCATATCACACAGCGGGGTCAAATACAATAATCTTTGGCATATGGCGTGGGATGAATATAAAGGACTGCTTTATATTTTTGGGCTCTTGTCTGGCCTCAAATTCCGGAGATCGTGTCCATTCGAGTGTTTTTGGTGGTGACGGGTCACAAGAAAGTAATAACATACCCATCCGCTCAGATCAGTGACTTGGGTGTGTGGCGGGTGGACATGGGTAGTATTACATTGGCACTGCCCTGACTTTGCGCAATGACATTTATAGACAACCGTCACCCCTGTGCATTTGCTATTGTTTACAAAACCATGAAATGCTAGTGGATTTCGCAAATATTGGCATTATTTTAACCCGTCTAGTACTATGGGATTTTTTTTTCCGGAGGAAATAACCATCTTCATGCAAATGATTTAATGACAGTCTTTCATTGACGTAAATAAGCGCCGATTATCAGGGTTTTATCATAGTAACCCTTATGATTAAAAAAAAAAAAAAATCATCAACATGCATGTTCTGGTTGGACTCGTACCAACGATCTCCAATCACTAGACGGACGTCGTATCCACTAGACCTGCTGCCGTGCCAGTGATGATTATGACCCCTTACAATGTATTGTAGCAGCGTGTCCTGCGTATTTATCAAAATACTAAGGAATCTTGCTTCGAGTTGTTTTTATTGCAAACGATTGACAATTTACTTGATTTGCCAATCAGCTGCGATGAAAACAACTCATCGCAAGAATTCAGTAAATTGAATAATCATCATCATCTCCTCATTGAGCATCTCAGGCAACTCTGCATTTTCCTACATTTCCCATATCATCGAAAAGTAGATTGAAGTGGTCAACATTAAATATACACGAAATTCGAAAGAAAATACTTTCATTTGAGACGGAAGCATTCAACCGTAATCTTAAAATGTGTTGCAAATTTGAGGATCATTGAACATTTAGCGATATTATGAAGGGTGTTTAGTAAATCTGCAACTGGAGAAACGATGCTAATGATCCAAAATATGCTCCAAAAGGATAAATGAAAGAGATTTTTTTATTGTTGTTTTTAGCTTAAAAATACAAAAAAAAAGAAAATACTTTAAAAATAACATAAAACAGCAGAAAGATGACTTCCTGGACTTCAATATAGGGAATAGATTGGAATGTATGCATATACACCATTCCTTCGTCTATACATACAAAAATAAAATATGGAGAGAAGAGATTGTAATGCATTGTTAAAGCGTACTACATCTGTAATGGTTGCACCAGATTTCCAACGCGTCACGCGTATTCTCTTCGGGGTTTCGAATAACCCTGAAGAAATTACCAGAAGATATTAACAACCTTCAAAAATTAAAAACCTTCAGGGCTGCTTTGCTGCATGTTTAATATGCAAACACACTCAAACACACACAGTTGCACACACTCGTATGCATATAATGTAAGGAATGAAAGGGCTATGTACACCCTGTCTAAATAAATGGAATAATTAAAAATAAATAAATAATTGTATGTATGATACATAATAGCACACTCTTAAAACATCCGGGTCAGAACTGACCGGGAACTGGGTCCGTTGGGTTCACACACCGTTCCGGGTCAGAAATGACAAGGAATGGGGTCAGATATGACCCATTCAGAGTCATGAATCGGGTCAGGGTGACCCCATTCGGGGTCTTCATGACCAAATTCCAAGTCATTTTTTACCCGGAACGGTGTGTGACTCAGTTCCGGGTCAGTTCTCACTCGGATTTTTTTAGAGTGTAGAGTGATGCCGTAGCTTTAAATCAAGACATTGTGCATACCTCACATCTATAATATGTAGTGAATTTAACGGCACTGACACGTTGAAATAATGCTTCGAGAGGTTACGACACATGCGTATCTTCAACAGCCCCTTTAATGCGAACGCTGAGGATAAAGGGCGCCTTTTACTGGAAACAATGCTGGGAAGATTAAGCATTTTGAATGTCAAGCTTTATTCCCGTGACCTTTACTCCACGCGAATAAAAAAAAAAAGAAAGAAAGAAAGAAGCAGTTGAGTTTTGCATCTTCTCGTTTATGCTTTTTGGTGTTTTTTTTTTCCATTCTTATCAGTTGGCCTAATAATATTATGATATTATCATAGTGTTTCAACATACTTTCTATTCGCCTTGACCTTTTGCCTGATATTTTCTATCATGGTATACCTAGAGTACTGTTTTGAAATGTTCAATTTGGCAGATATTTTCAGTTTGGAAGATTCGTAGCACATGATTTACTATTCCAAAGACAATGGAATTCAAAAGATAACAAAGAGAAAGGTACTCCTGTATTGAGTTAGGCTGTCGCCATCATAATGTCATGTCGGTTTTGAAAATTGAGAATGAGTTGTGAAATAAGGCAAAATGTTCGGAGGTAATTCGACTGTTAGAAATTATGTCGTTACCTCCAAAGTTGTGATAAGCCTGATAGTGTTTGTCTGAGCATGCTATACATACAAATTGTATAATCAAGCAGTTGGTCGGCATTTACACCTGTTCTTGTGTGTTACTCTCTAACAAAAAAGTCGAGTGAAAACCTTCACTCTTAAAAAGTGATTCAATTTAAATATTCGCTCCAAAATCTTCGAGTGATCCCTGAGGTCACTCCAGAATGAATGAAAATGAACATTTTCACTCAAAATTCACTCCAATTTCACTCTAAAATTCACTCTTTTTTGTATTCACTCCTTTAAGAGTGAATATTTTCACTCGATTTTTTAGAGAGTACGGTTTTTATCCATCATGGTTTCTGATTCTTTCTTTAAAATTACCCTGTGAAATTGAAATAGTGGGATTAATATCATAATAAAATTTATACCAAACATCATGAACAAAAATCCAGTGTTGTTGGTATTGTTCTCTAATTTGCGTGTGCAGTATATCACAATATACTCATACCCAGGCGCACGGTATTTGTTGGGTGTTGCGATAAAATAATATCATGGTGACACTCAGAAAAAAGAAATGCGGAAAAAAATAGGGAAAAAGGTCGAAAAAGAATATCTATAATCCACATGGTGATTATATCTTTCAGATTTTCAAACGCAGACAGACAAATCAGCAATCAATAGATGAAGCATACAGCAAGGAAAAAAAAGTGCGCTTTCCAGGGATTAATTGTCAAGCGTTCCTCTATCAACTAAAGTTTGATTGAATTCCTGCTATCGCCATGATCGTTGTGAGGAATTTGGAACTTTTTACTGTTTCTTTTTTTTTTCATGCAACGACTCTTTATTCTTGTCACATTCCGAGGTTTTATGGAGCGCTAGTTTGCATACGTTTCACGGTAGCCGCCATGCTCGTTGCATCCCATCTTTACAGTACACAGTGGTTCCATGATATTTACTCCTGCGACAATATTGCTCGAATGAAATATCTGCACCCTATTAAAAAGCCAGACATGAAATTCACCCACAAATGTCATCATAACCCTAATTCTGATCAAATCAAATTAAACCTAAAGCCCTACCACAACCCTAACCCTAAGCCTAACTCTTTAAGTCCTTGGAGAAAATAAGACCAGAGCAATGATTGTCGCAGGAGCAAATGTCGTGTCACCATACACAGCAGAAGACGAGGTCTTCGCCATACAGACATTATAGAAGATATTCCTACAGCGTTCTATCTGTCGCCCAAGGCCTCAATCACGCCTAGATCGGTTTAGATTGCAAAGAGATTAGTTTGTTCGCAAGCATATGAATTTTTGTAAGCGTTGGGAAAAGAAATTATTTGCTCAGGGCAAAAGAGAGGTGATTTTCTTGGACCTCAGTGCACAATACGAACGCAATCAGAATTTTATGGAGCGAGGAACCCACTTACAATGTACAAATCAAGGGACTTGAACCTGACTTTTGGTTGGCGCTGACCGGATTAAATGTCAAAGGAAATGTTATACTGTAAATGTATTTTATTCCCGAAACATGGACAAGAATCTGTTTTATCTTCCTCATTTTCCTCTCTTGGACAACAGTACCACTCATAAAACTAAATATAAAAGAACATTAACCTTATGGTCAAAGTAACATGTAAACATACGAGTATCTATATTTTGACCGCAAATTATTACCACAATGACAACCAAAATGAAAGCAGGAGCTTGTATCGCAAACAACAGTCACAAATTGATATCATTCACTTTATATCCGGAGGCCTTTGTGTTCCGTCAACATTGAATTGAATTCAATGTTCTGGAATCATGGCGAAAATGAATTATTGTGTTCGATATTATTGATAAGCATCGCGGTATGTGACATCATTTTAACGGAAACAATTAAGCTCAAGATTGTGAGGTATGGAATTAAATCTGACCTTTAAGGAACAATGAGACACTTTGGTTCTTCATGCAACATTTGAAGAAACTCTTACTAAAAAGTGGAGCTCTTGCAGAAGAGTTCTTCTACCCCCGAAAGCAAAAATCGAACGCCTTAATATTCAAATTGTAATGGTTATCACCACGTCATACACAGTGGCACATAGAACACCGTTACAACTTTTCACTCAGTAATACTTTTTTTATTTCAAGAAATTTCATCCAATTTCGAACTAGATTCACATTCCCTTGAAAATCTCGTAACAATGAGGGAAATGAGACAATGATGATCACTAATAATTACTATATGCCATAAAGAATAAGAATTGGTGTCATCATCTAGGACTTATTGTTGTTGGTGACCATTTTCCTGCATAGATTTTTTTTAAGGTATTTCTAAATATAAACTGAGATATCTTTAATAATCAACACTTTATGTTTCACTAACTCTAATCTGATGAAATGATGTTAACAATGAAATTGATTGACTTTTTAAGGGAGTATCTTCTTTTCTTACTCGTAGGAGATTTGTTCCCAAATTGTTGTTAAAAAAAGCACCTTAAAACTGCTAACGCCATATACGTTTGTCTTAAAGTCAATGGGTAATATTCACACTTTTTACTTCATTCCATACCAAAAGGAAGGTGTAACAATTGCGTGATTGCCAAGATGTAGCGTCACAGCGTTGCCTCAGGATGTTTACATTGGTTTAAACATTTGAATGTAGCTACATATTTTTCTCCAATTTTCTTTCTTTGCTGTAGAATTTACCAAATGTCTTCACATTTTCTTTGGCGGCAGGACACAGGAGGTAAGGTGAAACATATAATGATGTCATCTCAGTGTCATCGTATATCTTCGTATCTCATGGATATGTAAGAAAATAGTTGAAAACAGTTGAAATCTATTCACGGAGATATTATCAGGTGAATTTCATTTAATCTGAAACAGAAGAGACGTGACTGACAAGAGGCGTTTTACATTTTTTAAGCATGACAAAAGTTGAAAAAAATTGGATTTTATTTCTAAAACATACCTTGTATTTGGTATATTCGTATAACATTCAATTGCGCTTAAGGGGATTTTGATCTGAGTTCCTCAGACCTTGTTATTTTGTTTCATATTTCCATCTATTTTTCTTCACTTTTCTTCGCACGAGTACCTGTAATTCTGTGCTGATTTGGCCACCAGTATGAGAGCAGTTGTTCAACTCTCCTTATCTCCCGCTAACGCAACTTTTACTTCGTTACCACTAGTAATATTGGCACTAACCGGATATTGACACGTGATGGGGGGGGGGGGGGAGGTAGACGGGGTCGTTCTGGCGTTTGGGCGTTCATTCGAGTGTGAAGAGGCGCAAAAGAAGCCGCCAAGGCAACACATTTGCAAATCTCGTCAGGCCAGGCCGCTTTCAAAAAGACAACCACATTACCCAGATTTATATCACATCCTGTCTGGTCTGTATATCCAGCGGATGTGATCGCCAGATTAACTTCGTGGAAAAGAGAAAGAACACTCTGTCATCACTAACTTGTCTTCGTAAAAGTCTCGGATAGCGACCTCTTATATTTAGAAAGAACTTTGAAATCCATGGATCATACAATCAATCAAAGTGACTGATGCTGATTTCATTCAACATTGTTGTACCTCAGATTTGATGAAATTCGTCAAACTTTTCTGACTATCAAAAGCTTTGTGATGATGTTCAAATGGATGACGAAACACTCAAGCAAATGCTTTATAGATCATGCTTTTTAAATAGGAAATATTTGTGAACAAATATCACCAAGCTAGTAATCCGTTTCTAAATGATTCTATAATATTTAAAAAATAAGATGTATACCGAACAACTAGAGTAAAGACAATCTAGGCACTCGCATTATTTGTCACTTTTTCAGCCATTTACTTTTTCATAATTGCAACTCTTCGTATCTTCCTTTCCACATAGCATCGGAGATGTTGCTGGTAGCAGGGCTGATTATGCACCTGAGAATCCTCAAACCGAAAGCATAATTATTAGGCGACGGACTTTCATTATTTAATGCTTAAGTATATACACAAGTGTACTAGCTAATGCTCCGAGTAAGAGAAACAGAATGCAAGAAACAAAACAAAGGCTGTTTGATTCTTCACAGTGGGTAAATAATATTGTAGCCATACATCTTTTTGACTATGCCCATCTTGGCTAGGTGATTAAATGGAGACATAACCATGCTCGGGCGACGAAAATGGCAGAACATTCTACTGGCCTGCTGAGAATTAAGTTTGCCTTCAATGCCACGCAACTTTTGGGCACCAATGCACTGATCGCAGTTGGATGTTTTTCTCCTTGGACGTACGTCTCTCTTTAACAAGTTTGAGAAAACAGCAGCAGCAGCAGCAGCAGCAGCAACAACAACAACAACAACAACAACAACGACAATAACGACAACAACAACAACTCCACATTCAAGACTCGAGGCCAACGCTAAAATATGAACGTTCCTGTTTTCCCCTTTCCTCACTATACCACTTTCCTCAATTACCCATATACAATCTTCAGCGTGGCTGTAAGCATATAATGTTGTATTTCCCCTCTGTGTATGAACTCATTTGATTAGCTACGTGAGATTGGTATCTAGCTCTCTAAGGTTTAATACACACGATCGAAAACTAGGCGATGATTAAACAAACACACCTATACACAGACACTTACGCACTCACGCACACACACAAATACACACACTTACACATTCTTATTCAAACATTACTCAATTTACTGCAAGTCATCTTCGGTGTATTATTCAGTAAATAATGCACATCCCAGACAGTCTCACAAAAGCAGTCTAGATTGAACACATAAACACACACACATACTGACATCACTTGGCTTAATACAGCACAATAGTTGTACAATGAATTGCATCTTTAAAATGTTATTGCGATCTTCTGCTCAGCAGTTAAAATTAGCTTAATAAGCGGAGGAAGATAAAGAAAATGTGTGATGAGTAATCGATTTACTCAATGATGTAATGAACTTAATGTATCTCCATAAATCAACCATTTGTAAAGTGTGACTTGATGTCATTGAAAATGACAATAGAACAGAAATCTACTGAATATTGAGTTTCCAGATATACGTCAGGATGTGATGTGAACTCATTAGAATACACTCCTTACCTTACACGACGGGGGAAAATGAAGTGTTTCTAAGCAATTACCATCTTAATCTATAGGCCTATCTGTAGTCTCCTCCGAAGAAACTGACTATAACTGGAACAGATGTCTTGCCTTTGAAGCTCACTCCCACTGCAGTAAAAGGGGGTTCGACCCTGAGACCCCAAGATTGTGGAACTGTGATTTGGACTTTTTTTCTTCTTTTTTTTCTCCTTTTCTTTTTCTTTTCTTTTTTTTTGCGTGATCAACAGTACTGTGTGTGTTTGCTCGTACTGTTGTCTTGCCACCATGTTATCCTGGTAAACATATGGCTCAGTGAATATTGTTTGTGCCGTAAAATTTATCTCATTTTAAATTTGTATGTCCTCTTTATAGTATTATGCATTAAAACTTTATTTTAAAAAAAAGTACTCTATCCAATATGTGTGTGTGTGCTTTTTTTACATTTCACCTGCAACATAATATACCAGGTTGAAATGATCTAACTGTAAATAGATAAATTAGGGTATAATGACATTGGTATACTGTTTCACGAGTGATCCATGTTAAACAAGCTCCGCTTTCCACCAGATCATTCTTATCCGTTGCTATGTACTTACATTTTGCAACCATTGAAAAGTATGCATAGTTTCTATTCATTCGATCATGTTTTGTATTAAATCTTAAATTATTTGTATTTCTTACAAACTATTAACGACGTTTTCCCTTTTGGTGGATAGAAATAAAGCACAAGTGAATTGAAATGAATGTGATTGAACTGAGAGTCCGCGGTGTTGGCATCGTAGCTCCGTTCAACTGACAAGCTGTCGGTAGCTTCTTATAATTAACATCGTATTATCGCTTTGGCGCCCTCTCACTCTACTTTAACGAAACTCGTGGGTAATGGCTGTCATTACGCTTATTGCGAAGGCGTGATCAAGGCACCATAGACTCGAATACCAACGACTTGAATTTTCACCTCCAATCGGAAACGCCGAATCGTAGTCAGGAAGTAATGCTTCACGACGAATATGGAAGATTATTGACTGTATTGTCACCTATCGTATGAAATGTTTAATGAATAATCTTGGTGATACGTACCAATAGCTAATGATTGATTTCAATCATGCATCTATCATGTCTAATGTCAATAAATCATTTTTAGACTGCTTTTTACCACTGCAATAATCTTGAAACAGCGTGATCCACTCTGCTCAAAACATGCTTAGTAATATTCACTTTCACAGGCACTCTGTTTTGCACTTTTTCATCTAACAATTTCATTACGTTTACCTTCTTAATTTTCATATTGATAGAGTATAAAGCTCACGATTGTGTGATGAAGAAAATGCAATATACAGAAAAAATTGATATTGTTTTCTTTCGAGACCGACAGCGTAGCCAAGGTCTGCTTTTGAAAACCGTCTCCTACATTTTTTTTTCTTTTGTTTTTCGTTGAACAGATGCAACTAATCTGTCAGTATATTTTACAATGTATCTTAGAATCCGATAGATTAAGTTACAAGTCATGAATTCAGATTATCATTACCTTATCATTTTGTTAATTCACATCACTTTGGTTGTCATTTCATCGCGATATTTGAGTTCATGTTTTTCGAATAACAACGCAAAAACAACATAGCATAGTTTTAACACTGGGGGCACTGTGGTCTAGTGAATAAGACTCCTGACTTTCGAACGGGGGTCATAAGTTTGAGTCCTGCTTAGTGCTTACGTCCTCTGACGAGATGTTATTATCAATGATGTCCCTTTTCAACCTATAGGTGGGTACCTTGCAATACTGGGGGTAATACGAAATGGACCTTCTGCAAGAGCAGTGCTACGAACACTCAGGGCTAACGTGGAGGCAACCCTTGGCAAATAAAACCGTTGCAATGTAATAATAATAATAATAACAATGATAATACATTATTATTATTATTATTATTATTATTATTATTATTATTATTATTATTATTATTATTATTATTATTATTAATAATATTATATTATTATTATTATTATTATTATTATTATTATTATTATTATTATTATTATTATTATTATTATTATTGTTATTGTTATTATTATTATTATTATTATTATTATTATTATTAATATCATTATCATCATCATCATCATTATTATTATTATCATGATGATTATCATCATCATCATTATCATTTTATTGTCATATCATATTCGAGCAATTACTATCTATCTATTTTTTTTGTACTTTACAATATTCTAACCAATGACATAAGGCATGCAACCACAAATACACTCCGTTTTATGATAGTCGTTGGATAGGTTTGGAAAGCCCTGCACTGAAACAAAATTTTCCCGATGATGAACCCGTTTATAAACACATTTTAATGATAAAAAAAGTGAACACATTATTGTGATCTCATCCATCTCATAGATCGAACGGGCGAACGAAAGCTCCGAATTTGATCGTTGTCTGTTTGTTTCGTTATAATTCTTATTATCTGATCAACTGAACGCGCATGCAGCTGATTGATATAATAGAACCAGCAAGGCGGAGGAAGCTCCCAAACACTGAAATTTTGCATGTTTAAAGTGGAGATTTCTATCACTTCCAGACAGGTTGTCGGACATGATTCTTCCAGGTAGCGGGAGCTGCTACCACATTGTCAATATTTTCTTTTCTTTTTTTTTTTTTGCTATATACCCATTTGGCAGAAGGAGGAGTAGGAAGAGAAGAAGGGAGAAAAGGGGGAGTGGGTACGAAGAGGAGGAGGGGGAGTATGAAGAGGAGGAGGGGAAGAGAATAGAGGAGGAGTATCATGACGACGAGGAGGAAGAGATGAAGGAAGAAGAAGCGGAGGAAGAAAGGAAAGAGAAGAAGGGAGAGGAGTAAGCAGACAGGGAGGAGGTAGAAGAGGAGACGGGAGAAAAGGAGGAGGAGGAAGAGGAGAATGGATGAGAGGAGAAGGTGGAGGAACAAGAGGGGAAACGAAGAATATGAGCAAAAGGAGGACGAAAAGGAAGATGAGAATTATTACCAGGAGGAGGAAGAGGAGGAGGAAAAGGAAGAAAGATAACCAGGAGTGGGAAAAAGAGGAGTAGGAGGAATAAGACAAGACCTTTGCAACAGTCTCCGTCATTTCCTCCCCAGCGGAGGCGGGATGGACAGAAAAAAAATACTCCAAAACGTCTGCACGCTGTATCACAGCCGCCCTCGAGCTTGGACGGAGTAATGAATCGGGTCCGTCGAGACGCAGCCCCCCACGCAAAACGTTGCCGGGTCACTGCACAATAAAGTAAACAAAACTTCCACTCGGCCGTCTCAGATCATAATTTCCTAAATTACAATGACCGATACTCTGGCCATATCCCATTCAGTGGCGTTCAAACCTCTCAGGGCTGTCATCTTCTCAAAGTGTCGTTGATACTGTCAGTGATTGCGTGCAGGTCAGTTGCCTGTGTTAAAAATTAGATTTATGTCAACTCTACCAATCTGTCGTTTGCTATAGGTCTTTCATTTCTCCGCGAGATAAATACGACGTCCGCTGAGGAAGAATCATCAATGCATACTCTACGCAAAATTCGAGTAGAGATTCAAAAGAGATGAATGTTTCAAGTGGAAAACAAATAAGATAGATAAAGAGAAAAAGTGAACGTCTTTATTTTCTTTCACTGATGGGTGCTCATATTCAAAGCTCATCCAACTCATATAGAAAAATATTGACAACTCTTGAGATGAATGCAATGACTTGTATTCGATGAAGAGAAGAATGATTTGGCTTAAAGAGATGAGCGCTAAAACAGAATCCTGCAGCACGAGGACGTTGTGTTATTCGCCAAAAATTCGCCAACTTCGTCATTCACCTTCAAGAAATAAAAACACTGGAGATCATTAAATTTTCTCATTTGAAAGAACTCAAATAAATATGACATTTCGTTGACAAGCCGCGTAAGGGTTTTCCGAACAGCTGGTTTCTCTAGGCCAAGATAATCAACTCTCTGTAAGACAACTCTGTGGTTGTCTGCTACGAGGCTCATATGACGAATGTCTCTTTAATACCTCATGTCTCTCATTCTGTCGGACTGTCAGAATGTAGCTTACGGTGCTCGGTATGTCGAAAATGGGGACGTAAGCGCGATTGGGTAGGTGAGGGCAGTGAGCAAATTTTGTGGCTGTTTATAGCTGGGGGAATGTTACAAGCCCGGCAGACGCGGCAGTTGTCAACACTCGAAGAAGATGGCTCCGCAAGCCCCCTCAATACGTGCTTTCGCAAAGAGCATTAACCCTTTAGCTTTCATTGGCAACTAAAGTTGCGTTGCCTGTCAGTGATATTTCAAAACTGCGGCTCACAGATGGTTAAGTTGTAGGATGCATTTAGTCCAGGGCACCTCGTGGCCAGACAAAACTCATTAAAGTTCCCCGACTGGTGTGTTTGCCTTTCGGAGGAAAAACGTGTCACTTGGAAGAGTTAAACATTTGCCGCGATACCGGCCAAACTGATGGAGAATAATGATAACACTTCAGTCTACCCAGGCGCGCCTACAGAGCGATTTTTGAACGCGAAACTGTATCAAATGCCTTCCGGACCTTCATCAAAAGCAACATGAGGTGATAGATTTGGTTCGTAGATTCCAAGCGTGTTTTCAAGAAGTTGAATTCAGCTTTTAACATAACAAGATCTTTGGCATTAATTTTGCATCGTAAAGTATAGTTTTGAATACCGCCTTCAAACCCCAAACCAGATAATTATATTGTATTGTGATTGTATATAGGCCCGTGTGACCCTGTATCATGAAACCTTTAAAAAGTCGCCAAACATCGATTTTCAGCTGAGTGTTGATTTAAAAGAACAGAATCTAAGTTTTAAAATGACATATAATTCAATACAAATGGATTTTCCAAACTCATCTAAATAATGGAAAGACAGTACACACTCTTGGAAAATGTGTACTGAAAAAAGAGTGTGCATAAAAATAGAGTGTGTAATTCACCAAGCTGTGCTCTCTGCAATGAATGAAACAAGAACAGGATATAAAACTCCGTGGCAATAACTATGAAGAGATTATTAAACTAAACTTACAGTTTGCACATCATTAAAAGTATATCTTATTCATGACTGATTCTTATTAACTTCCAACGCAAGAGTATCATCTTTCAAAAGTTTCTAGTGCTCCAAATCCGCAAATCTTAGAAAGTCTACGTCAGACCGAAACAGAGTGTTCTAGAAAAAAAATGCAGACAAGACAATGTCCCATTCGTTTTATGATACCAAACTTGCTCTTTTAGAAAACATACAAAACTAAAATTTGACTAGAATTCAGGTCGTGCGACTTTTTGTGGGTTTTGTTGTGATACACGGTCACATATTGTACGTGTGTGTGTGTGTGTGCGTGTGTGTGTGTGTGTGTGTGTGTGTGTGTGTGTGTGTGTGTGTGTATGTGTGTGTGTGTGTGTGTGTGTGTGTGTGTGTGTGTGTGTGTGTGTGTGTGATGAGTGTCCGCATTCAGACAATGTAACACCGACACATACATGTATCAACAATATCACGTTACCTACGATCCCTTTCCTTCAAATTAATGTCCGATCGAAAATTACGAAATTAACCGTTCAATTTAATTCATTCATTTTCATTCATTTTTTTTTCCATGATGCTAGTCGTTGTATGTTTTGTTAACTTGCTTGCTACGAAAAGTTTAATATCACTGAGATGAGACTACACTATTGATACGGCCTCAGCGCTGCTAGGAGTTCAAATAAGGAACCAATTATCTCGGGGTGTATTGGTTGCTGAAATTGGACATTGCTTGAGCACACCAACGGCGTGACATTAACACCCGTAAAGGTCTACCTCAAGGTCTCCCACACGGTCGAGTGGTCAATTTGGACATACCAAACCGATATCTGATGCTACATCTACGCCCTGCACGTCTTGTTTGACCGCTTGGTGTAAAGACTGCCCAATGGGGGCACGTGTCCTCACCAAACGGTTATCGAGCCGAAGAGCTTTTTAATATTTCAGGGCGACAGTGCCCAGCACGCACTGAGGATTATCATGGCGCCCCGGTCCAACTTTAAATTAGTATATGCGCACAAGCACGCACACGCACACGCATCAATTCTATCAATCCTTTTTAATGGTACAGTTGTATTATTCATATTTGAACAGATGAATGGAATTAAACATCTTGTTATGAATATTGCGATTGTTTTCTAGTATTGGGTATGTGGACGAGTGAATTGTCTTTAAACTGTGACCAAACAGTGGCACTGACAATTACTGTGTGCACTTTAAAGAGACTAAGTTTACTACGAAATATCTATAATTGGTTCATTGATTACATTTGAGGCAGGAATAGGAAGTTAAACCAGTTGCTACTAATTTAATTTCAAAAAAATCCGAAAAAGTATACTGCATTAATACAATATCTCTACTGTGAACTAGCAAAACTGAATTGTTGAAAGTGACGTAAGCATCCATGACTCGCCAGTTCCACTGACAACCCCCCCCCCTGAAAAAAAAAAATAAATAAATAAAATAAAATAAAGGTTTTGGGGAGAGATAGTTCTAGCACTTCCTGCGGACGGTATTGAGACTGAATATTAAGAGACAAAATGTGAGGTGTTACATACAGCAGAATATGTTACTCTCAGGCGATATGCTGGTGAGTGTCTATGTATTATCACAGAACATGTCTATTCTGTAGCGAGCATACAGACGTACAGTTTGTTGGTAGAATCGTCTCTTCTCCGGTACGACGTAACTTCCCTTTAGTAAAAAGACTGGACTAGCCTTCCCCTTTCGATAAATCTGAAATGTTACTCTCAGTCATGGGTCCAACATCAATTGCGACACTATACATGCCTGTTTCGAGGAAATTATAGCGTTCGATCTGGAGAGGAAATAGGTGGGCAGGGCTATTTTTCTTTGCACCGTGGCGGATGCCATTCTTAAACCAATTTCTCTGGTCAGATTCACTCAGTCTTGATGAGGACTTTCAGCGACTCCTATCCCCGTATAAACTTCTCCTCAAGGTGTGACATCTGTATGACCTCCAATTTCTTGCATTTGTAGATACTGGAATAACCGCTATACGTCCCAGGTTCACCGCCCATGCAGTAGTGAGCTGTGCTATAAAGTACATTCAGAAGATACAGTTTCTTTCTATCCCATGCCCCTTTTCAACATTTTCCCTCATATCTCTCCCTTTCTCTCTCCCTCGTTCCTTCTCTCCTTCTCTGTCTGTCTGTCTTTCTTGTTATCTACAATGGTTAATATATCTTTTGTATTCATGCATATAATATATATCAGCATAATTAATATAGTCATGTATACAGTATATTATGTATGTATATGTTTATATGTATATATGTATATACAATCATGTATGTACGTATGTATGTATGTATCTACTCGTTCTATCTTTTCAGCTACTTATATCTATCCTATATCGACTAGTCATTCTCTCTCACCTCCTTCAATCTTTCTCTCTTCTCCCTATCGGTTTCTCTCCTATTTCCAGCATTCACTCTTGAATTTGTTTTTGTCTTACCCTGTTTTTCTCTTTACCTGTATAACCACGCTCATCTATCAGTACAACAGCATAATACCCTGGTGCTGTATTCCGACCCTCGACTTATCCTTGTGGCGATGGGCTCCGTTCGCGGCGAGAGAAAATACACCTTCTCGCTTACAGTCGGAACAATACCCTACCTTTCGCGCGTCGACAATGGGTCTTTAAGAATGGCGGTGTAGTGTTTCGTCCCTTCATCGGGCTGAAAAACGGGAGGGAGATCGAGTACAAGGCTGCTGCAGCTAAACAGGAGTCGTGTAAACATTAGCGCGACCGTGACACTGTGAGGACAGCAGACGTCATCGATAACTGGTCAGCAGCTCAATACCGGATATGTGTTACTTACAAAAGGAAAGAAACCAGTCTAATCTTATCGAGAAAATGTTACATTGAGGGACAAGAAATTGAAAGACAGAGGGGGGGGGGGGAGATAGATTTGGAAAAAGGATCGACAGACTGAGAAGAATAGCAGTGTGTTCATATGTGTTTGCATGATTATACTCCCACACAGTCATCAACCCAAAAGACATAGGCTCATTCAATTCATTTGTAATGCGAACGCTTTTTACACTTGTTTAAGCATTTCTCATGTCATCGATGCCGTCCTTCCTTATGTCAACGTACTCTCCTTTCATATCAAGCTGGAATATATTGGGAAAAAACTCGACATTATGAATATTTTGGCGAATCAAAAATAAAATCAGTTGTCTGTGAAACAAGAAGCTATACGCCATTATTTCTTTGTCACTCCAAATGGCTGTGAATGATTGACTGGCATGTGTACAATGATAGTACTCAGGGAAGTAATTATGACAACAACTAACTCAATCTATATATCATCATTATCTAATATATCACATTTATATACATAATACATCTATAATGAGATGATGATGATGATGATGATGATGATGATGATGATGATGATGATGATGATGATGATGATGATGATGATGATGATTCTAAGCCTTGCTGAATTTGCATTTACGATCCTTTAAATCTAGTTGTCTTCTTAGAATCTATAAAAAAAAATAAAACAGAAAAGAAAATTGTATAGTCGATAACGTTTTCATCAATTTTGGCACGATACTTAGTAGTATTAAACAGTAAACATGTGGAAGGCTTCACGATTTTGAACTTTATCTACCTTTCGATGTTCTTCATAATTCGCACAATTCAGTGCCAATGTGTCATAATACATTGCGTTTATGGCTTCATTTTCTTTTTACACCATATTACCTGGTCGGTGTGCGTTGGATGGAGAGGAATAGCGGAAATGAATGAAAGAGAGTAAGAATGGGCAAAAAGAGACTGGATAGGAGAAAAAGGAGTAAAAAGAGAAGGCAGATACATATATTGAAGTGTTATACAGGAAAACTGAGATGCAGGATGGAAGCGGGTGGGGAGGTCAGATTAGAGAGAGGGAAATATAGGAGAGTTCATGAGAATACCCCATTGAGGCCGGGCAGAGTTTGGTCAAACTTACTTGGCCTAATTGGGAGATGTATGGACGTGACTTAAGGCATCCCCTCCAGGGGAACAAGTGCCCATCTATGGTGTACTCTGGCAACTTGATCATTGTTATTGCAAACACTGTGGGCAATGGAGGGGCTGTGTGTGGACGATGAATTCTACGGCCATTGACAATGTCAAACGGAGTAATCGCAGTGGTACGTTTCGTTGTGTCAACACCACATGCTGTCGCCTGCCTAGCTGTATTAAGCCTCAAGACGTAGGTTTGGTTCCACAATCAAGCAACTGGCCTATCCATATCCATTCAAGACGATTTGCTTTTGTTTTTGTCTCCTCTCGGAGTGATAGCATTTACCGCGTTTATAGTCCAGCCATCCCCTCCAATCTACTCAATCACAGTTATACCAAGCTGTCTGTTGATGGTGAGCTTTAAACGAGAGGGGCGGGAAAATGATTCCTAAGATTTCGTGATTTCACTTGACAACATCGCCCGTTTCCCGCACCAACGCGGAGTGTGCGTGCGGAAGCATTGCTCTGAAAGAAACTGCGCCCGGTCTGCGGACAGTTATCGACGGACGTCACTTCTCTCGCAGACGACACGCGCACTCACAACTATGTTTTTGATCGAAAGAGGTGAAAGTCTCGTGTGAGCAGTTTGGTTTTAATTCGCGCTTTGCCGTCGTGTGTTTCGGACAACGTGGCGGTGCCGAACTTTTTAGCGGCGTTAGATATGAACACCTACAAACCGAATTCGTGTTTCCCTACCTGTGACGTTTTAGCCTCACGAAGAGCGAAGACGAGCAGGCTTGGTGTTTTATGCTGTTTTGCTTTCTCCTGCCAAGACTTTTCATGGAATTTTATTGAACGTGTTTCCGCACACCGACCATCAGAGTGGGCTCGAGTTCCTGCATAGATGCAGAAGTGAATAGGGGTGACATCCCTCCGGTGCACATGGATACCACATATCCCTGGAGCAAGATGGAATACTTGCCGCTATCTCCGCTTTGGAATAATGTGACTGTGATTAACGGCACTGTCGACGACTCCGCCGTCGACAGCGACATTGACCAGCACCTCCTGAATCTCGCCGCGCTTCCGATGTCGGTCCTCATCGTCTTCACCTTCCTTGGCAACGCGCTCGTGCTCATCGCCGTGTATAGGGAGCGGTCGTTGAAGTCGATGTCGAACTACGTAATCGCCAGCCTGGCGCTGGCCGATCTCCTCCTCTCTGTCCTCGTCATGCCTCTATCTCTCATCTCCGTGGTAAGTGAAAATGTCTGCTTCATCCACATCAACTCAAAGTGACAAGATTTACCTTGGAAAACATTAATACCAAGTCAACTAGGAGTGTGTTTTCATCAGGGTGACACGACATTTCCGCCTGCGACAATTGCTCCGGTCTTATTTTCTCCAAAGACTTAGGGTTAGGGTTAGGGCTGTGATAGGTTACCAGGTTCGGTTTGATGTGAGAATTAGGATTAGGGTTAGGGTAATATGCTTGCAGGTAGAATTTATGTTGGCTTAGCATGCAGTATTTCATTGGACTAATTGTCGCAGGAGCAAATATCATGGAACCGTCATCAGAGGAATTTTGCTTTATTCTAAGAATCTCTTGATCGCCCGTACATGACATGGAAGGCGAAAAAAAAAAGAAAGAAAGATAATCATGCGTGTGTCTGTGTGTATGAGTGTAGGTACGTGCGTGTGTGAATGAGTGTATACCTCAGTCGATTTGTCATCGAAATTTGTTGTATGGAAAGCCTTGATGCGTGTGTTTTGGGTTTGTTTGATTGTTTTATTCTTTGTGAAGCTGTGTTTATGTAGTCCCATCAAACTTCGCACGCAGTTCTATCAAACTTGAAAATAACAATTATCATATGGATTGGAGCTGCAGGTGCCATGGTGTCAGTGAATGTTTCCAATGGTTGAAAAGCTCCTAGATGTGATAGAATGGATGCCATAAAAAGTATCATTGTCATCTGAAAGTATAGTGATGCTCGCGTAATGCTTTCCATAGCTAGTTTCATTTTTGTTTCTTTTGCAGTGATCAGTGTTGAGTCTTTCACTATAATAATCTTAAAACTGTCTGTTTTTTTTTATTTCCCCTTCACACTGCGCTTAGAGTTGAGATGTGATTGTTCTAATAAGTTGCGCTATATGTTGCAAGCAGACGATAATCTGTTAAGTTGTCGATGAAATATTAGGGGAATGTGTGACCTTGCACTGTTCAGAGGAAATCCCTTTACGTTTCGTTGTTCGCCTGTGTGAACTCGACTCCACTGTGGCCTGTACCACTGAGTTTTCCTCCATCCGCACAAACTTACAGTAAATATTACTCACTGAAGTAGAGACTTTCGTTTCCATAATTATGGATATACGGCAGCTTGGTGTTGCATCAGGAATGAATCAATATTTCATGGTTTGTTGTTGTCTAAACAATGCATAAGGTCGTATATGACAGATCACACAGGGCCGACGGATTATCTGTACACCTGTTAATTTTAGCACGATACAGCGGCCTTGGTGCACTTTGGCGCTTCCGTCTGTGCATTGACAGACGAACACGTCTGAGGATTTGTTTTGTCAACGGCGATAAGTACTGATTGCCGAGTGCCTCCTAATTGTAAATTTCGTCAACACTAATTAATGCTTTGCGTCCTTTGAGTGGATTAGATAAGTAGCGCGCATCCAAATCGGCGCTCGCTCGGAAATCGGCGCTCGCTCGGAAATTGGAAGTAGAAAAAAAAAGGATAAGCGAACATAAACGGTGTTTGGCGAAGTCAGAGACGTACAAGAAGTTGTACCTGCACCAGACGGCCATGCAGGATGTTTTGACTTCGTTCTAGTGCAACAGAAAGGTCAACAGTGTGATTAGCTGCATCGTGATATATGCTAGTCGAGCCCATACGGTTTGTCTGTTGGGGAAAAAAAACACACAAAACAAAACATAACAAAAAGGTATAGAACACGCATGCCATCAACTGCAGAATATGGAAGTGACGCTAATCTCTTCAAATCTATCACTGCGCAGGTCATGCATGGAAATGTGGGTTCATGTTTCATTCCCATGGGTGTTTCTATGCCAAATTGCTGCTTAAAACACATACACAACTGAAACCCTATATCATGCACGCAGACAAACACTCCCACCCATCCACACACACACACACACACACACACACACACACACACACACACGCACACACACAAACACACACAAACGGCAACACAGTGAAACAGGGCGAAAAGAGAGCTGTATCCCGGAATCTGAGCGCTGGCAGATTTTACACGAACCTACTTTTCTCCGGCCCTATTTAACCATTCATTGATACGGCAACCCAACTTGATTGGTGTGCATTCCACATGCAGCTGGCTGCTCTGCGCGTATTGCCGTCACTATCATAGCGATTTAATCAGGTGACCACGACTCCTAGCTCGCTTTGATCAAATCATTCTAAATTTGATAAGCATTACGCATATGAATTAGTTTCTTGTCCACCGATAGTTCGCGGTGGTTTACACAAATGACAATTCAGAGTTGCTTATATATATATATATATATATATATATATATATATATATATATCGATGATCTTTTGCCAGTTGTAATTGTCTTCCACTTTGAACACTTTGTTTTTGTCGATTTAAAGTTGTTATTGTTAAAGGACAAGTTCACCTTCATTAACGTAAGGATTGATAGAATGTAGCAATATTAGTAGAACACATCATTGGAAGTTTGAGGAAAATCGGACAATCCGTTCAAAAGTTATGAATTTTTGAAGTTTTTGTGCAGTCAACGCTGGATGAGAAGACTACTGCAGTGTATGATGTCACATGCGTACAACAATATAAGGAAAATATAAAGAGAATTTCACAAAATTTCATCTTTTGAAAAAAGTACACATTCCCTTGACTCTTTACGGACATATGTTATGGGTAATATTATTCCCATTGCCTTTAGAAAGAGGCAAGTCAAGTGCTCTTTTATTACGCAAAAAAAGTGAAAATATGTTGAATTTTCTTTACATTTTCTTTATACTGTTGTACTCATATGACATCACAAGCCTTAGTAGTCTCCTCATCCAGCGGTTCCAACACAAACATTTTAAAAATTCATAACTTTTGCATCGATTGTCCAATTTTCCTTAAACTTTCACTGATGTGTTGTACTATTATTGCTGCATTCTCTTAATCCTTATGTTTATGAAGGTGGACTTGTCCTTTAAGTTGATTTTTTTTTTGTCTTCACTCTTCTAGTCAAAATACGGGAAAGAAGAGAGAAAAACAGTGTTATAACAGACTCATTGCATTTCATCATCGACATAGAGATGTAATTTGCTATTTTTCAACCACTTGCAATACTGTGCTACTGCAAAAATTTTCTAAACCTCATTTTAGTGTTTTTTTTTTACTTTTCCAACGTTCCTGACAGTTTAAATTCATCATGCAAGAAAGAACAGAAAATTAGATAATAAAGTACTGGCAATATTTTCAGTCTTCGACATATTATCCAGCAAATCGTTTAATTAATACGAGCAAGAAAACGCGTACGCATAATTGACAATCATGAAAAGGCCGAGACTTTGTCGAAAGACATGGGATTGTACGCGATAAGATGTACAGAGCGCCCTCACATCAAAGAAAAAAAAAACAGATTTGCATGGTAACGATTAGTAGAAATCAGTGATCCACACACACGCATCGCACACACATCTACAATACATACATGTACACACTCATTCACTAGCGTTTCTACTGTATCAGTTTTGCAATATAACTTTTAATACATACTGTGCAGAAATTGCTTAACAACACGATGAGTCAGTACACACAAACACATACACACATACGCACACTCAAACACACACAGGGATGTGCCTAGGTTCCCCTTTCAAACACGCGCCACAGTCGCGGCCTTGATGGTTTGTTCTGACCAGAATTCAGATAAAAAGTCGTGACAATAGCGGGTGTCCACGATAAAAATAAATAAATGAATGAATGAAAAACAAATCGAACACGTGTCGAACGTCAATACTGGAATAGATAACTACACGTAGGCCTACATTTCCGCCGGCCAAATTATGAGTCGAAGACCGAAAGCCAGCGTTTCATTCACACTAACAGGGGACAATAAAAAATTGATCTCTACAAAACCCGCACACGTATTGGCTGGATTAGTGCGTCATATATTTCTTCACTAAACATTTTAATGCTATCCTTGTTTTTTCCCAAGGCTCTTTATCCCAATCAAAGATACCCATCCTAATAGATTTCAATATCACTTTAATCGTATGATTAAAAAGCGCAGGTATTTAGACGTCGCGATGAAATTGCTTGACAGCAGGAGATATTTGCCAAAGAGGGATTTGCATGTTATCTTATGTTGACTGCATGATTAATAGTAATTGTTGATTCGCGATGTATATGTCCAAAGACGAGTATGCAAAGATTCTCTTGGTAGTAAAATAGACACAGTTTGTTTGTTTGTTTGTTTGCTTGCTTGCTTTTGGTTTGCAAGTATAATTATAATGTAAGAGAAATATAGCATCCGAAATCACGAGTATATACTCCAGCGGGTATCGTAATCACGGCTTATATAAAATTGACAGCAGTGTAACTTGCTTGACGCCTACGCTTCTTAATACTGGCTGTTAAGTTTAATAGAGGTCCTTCTTTAAGGTTTGAAAATTACTCAACGTACATCCTCCTTTTGACGAGATGAGCCCGTATTATGGCAACAGCCTGCGGTGGTGGGAAATATTTATAGCTATTGGAAAGAGTGGTATTATATACCACTCCTAGGTATGTATTTCATGTAGGCCTACCTCCGTCTTCCATGCGTCGTAATGCTTGGCTGTCACTATAAGTCTTTGTAACATCCCAACTTTTTTTTACACATTTTCTTCTCATCTTGCGTCTGATTTCATTTCCCCGACTGCATCATATTTGACGTCATTGTGGGTTTGGGGTTTGTTTTCTCCTCATCTCAAGGTTAATGCTTTCTTACAGCGTGTCCTTGACTAGTTCCTTCCACCTTCCCACCCGCATGCTCCATGTCAGTCTCTGTATTTTACCACTACGTTCGCCTCATCCATGTTTACTTCCGCACTGCGCCTCACCATCCAGCTCTCGGGGCGCCGCTGCCGACATGCAATGCGGTTCGTGTCCTCCCGCGTAGAGAGAGAGAGAGAGAGAGAGAGAGTGGGAGAGTTCCTTCGGCGCGTGTCTCTCTATGTGTGCATTTTGTGGCGTGAGGAAGTGCGCTTGTTTGCATAAGTTTGCATTAGTCGAGGTTACCCGCCCGTTATTGAATTCTTATCGAACTTCTGACAATCTCAGCAAACAATCTGGCAGATACACTCTTTTAGGCGTCAAGAAATGATCCTCGATAGTGGTTTTGTCTTCACCATCTTCTTTTCTTTTTCTTCTTCTTCTTCTTCTTCTTCTTCTTCTTCTTCTTTTTCTTAACTTGAGGAAGCGTTGAGGCCTTATGGAAACGAATTATTGATCGGAAAGCAAAGTGGCAAACTAAGCAGAAGTTGAATCTTAAATCTCAGAGACATATGGTTGATCCTTCCTGATATCATCTGCGCCATTATCATTGATTTTCTGCCGAACCTTGCAGTCACCTGCAAATGACCCGAAGACGTGCTCTTTGCACATTGCTAACAGTGTGGCCAGTGCGATGTCTGGAAAACGACCTGACTATATACTGATCAACAAGAATCAAGCACTAATCGAACAATATTATGTCATTGGAAATCAATTGCAGTCATATTTGAATTCACTCGATATTGACTCGTGGAAGATTGATCATAATCTTATACTATTGCACATGACTGAACCCCGGATGAATCAACTATATATATATATATATATATATATATATATATATATATATATATATATTTGCAATGCATAATGCACAGGTCAAATTAATTGTGTGCCCGTATTCTCCATAACGCCGTTATAACTTTAATCAAAGAACGTAAGACTCTGACACAAATAGAGTTGAATGTCAAATTCCGATAATGATACCAAATTTCGGGAGGATGTTGTAAGAATAGCATTTCACTTCTATGTATTGATTCTAATCGCAGTTACTTTGGAAGACTGTCAAAGAGAAAGTAAGTGATGAATGAAACAAGTAAAAAAAAATAACGAAAGCTGATCGTGACTCAGTTTGGAGTTAACAAAAACAAACAAACAAACAAACAAAACAATCCATTATTGAAACAATAATGAAAGTTCTTGGTCGTAATTTCAGGTAGGAGAAGAGAAGGGATCTGATCTCTGATGTTATTACTCCCTATCAAATTTCTCTTATTTTTTTTCCTCTTACTAAAAAAGACATGGAGTCGCAACAATTTATTCTATGAATATATCTGTGCAAATTATTATGAAATTCACCAAGATATCTAAAAAGATTGATATCTTCGTCGAAGAAAAAGTCAATCCCAAATGCTTGATAGGAATGTCAGAAACGTCGTGGATTTTATAGCTGGACAAATTTTAGAAGGCCATTTTAGGCTGCTTATGCAAAAAAAAAAATGAAATAAATAAATAAGTAAATACTGCATGAGTTAAGAAAGGTACTCGTCTGAGTGATTATGATTTCAAGTCGGGCGTTATTTCAAGCGATGTTTACAGCAAATAACGTGTCAGATGTCATCCAGCTAAGCGTAGGTTGACTCTTGCTGTTGATCTACACAAATCCTGAAAGATTACCTTCTGAAAATTGATGCAATGCATTTACCAAAGGTTATTCATATTGTTGAAAAATACATAACGGCGCGAGATCATCTTGACGACATCAGTAAGTTTTAGCAGACGACATAAGGTTGGATGATCGAAAACAACGAAGACAATTTAATGTCACAAAAAGACCTCACATAAAGCTGAGAGCACTTAGTTAATAAACCTCTCGATCCTTTCCAAATGCTTTCCGTGCCAGCGGTAACTGAGTACCTACAGGTGAAATCAAGCCAGTTTCAAAATTCGTATTTCAATATTTTAGTAATTGATAATAAGACTCTGCACCTAATTGATGTTCACCTACAAGATTTCATGTTGTTGTTGTTGTTGTTTTACAATGTGTAAAATAGATTTCAAAATTTCACATGAAACCGCTTAAAAGAAGTTGTTGGGGGTGCAGTCGGTAGTTCAACTTAAAAAAAAAATTAATCGTGAAGTTTATCATGTTTTTGCCTAGTGTGATATTGACCCCTTTCACTAATGTGCAAACACTCCCAATATGAAACTGAATCATCTTTGTTTGGTCTCATTCTATTTATTTCTTTTATCGGTTTTGTGTTTGAAAAATGTATCGAAAATCACCATCAGGTGCATTTTCACCTTAACTGCCATGACTACAGAGTCATAATTATGGCAGTATGCCGATTTTGATAAAAAGCAAGTACGCATTACCAAAGAATCCTTTCTTTACAGGTGCGTAGGAGCAGGTGTCGTCGCGTTACACATTGTAGTTCAAAGACCCCGTTACGTAGCACTTGGGCAGAAATGCAGAGGGAAAGTCTCACCCTGGTTTGGGTGTAAGAAGAATGGAAGAGTTGGAAAAATGCTGGAGAAGAAAAAAAAAGATGATTGTAAGTGTTCACGTGGTGTTCGATCTACGGCTTTGAGCTGCACTGGATAAACCGTCATTGACACTAACGCACTCATTTCTCACGTCAGGGGTAGGGAGGCTGTAACCGAAGAAAGGGAGAGGTGAGTCCGTGAGTCGTAGTGAAACAGAGTGTGTGAGAGAGAGAAGGGGGAAACAGACAGATATTACGAAAGAAAGGGAGGGAAGGAGGAGAAACGGACAGAGAGAGAGAAAAAAAAAGATAGGAGATATAAAGGTATAGAGAAAGACGAGATCGAGAAACGGCAGAGAACGTGAGAGAAAGAGAGTGTTTTATGAATACCGGTAGTTTCCATGATTGTGAGCGAGCGTGTTTGAGTGTCAGCAAATAACGATGAATCATAAATTTGTGGCAGAAGGAACAAATATCACGTCGATATGTGAGAGAGGTACAAAGGAAACAGTACCAACTACAAGAAGAACAACTGCATTGCGCCCATGAACGACGTTAATTCTTTTCCCACCTACATTGGGACAATAACGACTTTTGACGGCTCAGGAAATCGAAGGTGACGCTCATAAATGGCGCAAAACGTTAACGTCATGGCACTGTCGCCTGCAATGCTCTCCAGCGTCACGTGATGCTTCTTCACCGCCTGTGAGCGGTACGCAATGCCCAGGCCAGTTATGGCAAATCATTCAGGCTTGGATGAGTGAAATGAACCATGCTTGTCAATTCAAGTGCATGGCATTAACACAATGCTCTCCCGCAGGTGGAAAGAACGTGTAGTACGTGAATGCGCAGGAAAAAAAAAAAAAAAAAAAAAAACTAGTGCAACAATCATTCTACCAGCACTTCGGTTGGCTTTCTTTATTCTCGTGTTGTACTGGAAAGAAATCATGTCAGTCTCTAGAACCACCTTAACCTTCGCTTTCAGTGTTAAGTCAATTATCACAATTCATTTATGCTTATCGCTGAAAAAGGTACGTGGAATTCTACGCTCTTCCCAACACACTCAAATAAAAAGAGTTGTGTACACGTATTTTGTAGTGCGCCCCTGATGCCTAATCAATCCGTGTGTCTGTTAGGTAGCGTGAGGTATCTGAAATCTAATCGATAGCGGCGCACCTTTTCTAGTCAGACGCCGAAAAATTGGGAGTGACAGCCGCCGAACGAGAGGAAGTACTCTGATCAATTTCCGTGGGTCTGAGCAAAATGGCGTGCCTGGCTTTTAGCACATTAAATGTGGCATGGAAAGAAAGTGTGTGCAGTGTGTGTGTCTGTATGGGTGTGTGTATGTGTGTTTGTATCGGTCGCCGATTTCTTTGAAGAGAGAAGGAAGTGAAGAAGCCTACTGACTTCAAACTGAAGGAGTTCTCAATCACCATGAGCAGCCTAGAGTTGTAAAGGGAAAACATTCCTGGTCAGCCTCTGCAACCGCGTTTGTCCCGTCTCTTGTCGACTTCCATGTATGTTCCCTGCATGAATATGGCGAATTAAATGACATTTATACCTATAGCGAAAAAAGCACACGCTTTTTTAAGCCTTGTCGTATTGTTCTGCACAAACTGGTATTGATCGAGGAAACGGCACATGGACATGTTCTTGTCAAGAAGTTAGCTCTCTATTTTCCCAATTTCCCACTCGTTCTTCTTCATGTCGATCAACTATTAAGGTATTCTCTACGGGCGGTGATCGAACACATTCACGGCAGCGTTAGCTCTCTCTTCCTTTTCTCTTCACATTAAATCCGGTTGACAGAATGTGCAGGAGGCGCTCCTAACAACTGTAATGCCAGTGGCATCCAAACAAACAAGCAGGGAGAAATCTATTGAGGCAAGCAATTTGATTACGATTGGTGGGCCTCATTCTTTCAGCCTTCTGCGAAAGCAACGGACTATACTTGTTTTTTAACAACAATCATTCGTCTCAAATTTTTAAAGCGCCTCTTGCGTTAATGTGTCATTTGGATGGGCATTTTATTGTTGTTGTTCTTCTTTTAATTGGTCTCTCAAATTGAGTTTACAATGCTACAATTTTACCGCACTGTATGGGGCTTATGGAATAGGTAAAATCTTCCGTTGTGATAGAAGTGAAAACAGTACCCCAAATGATAATACATGAAGACATCTGATTCCTATAGATAACATTGTTGGTAAGTGACAGAAAAAGAAGAATATAATTGTGTTTACATGACTAGTTGTACTTGATTATGTCATGTAGGCCTACGTAATGTCTCTGTATAATACTAGAATTTATCAGTAGTTCATAATCATTAAAAGATCTAATTGAACAGTGATACCGCCTGCATGTGGTTTCCCTTCCACAATATCTCAAGCTCATTATTTAGCTACTATTGATCTACCTAGGTAGACCTATCTACTTTAATATCATTCTATATAATTACCTATTTTCTCGTTCTCTTGTACTCTGATTGTTTCCTCCTTTTCTGCATGTATAAAAACATCACCTGCGTTTGACTTTCAGTCTCCGTTCTACTGTAACGTCAGAATTATGCGAAGTCACTCATTTCGATATATAGAATAAAGAAGTTCTTCCTCGCCCCTGCCAGAAGATCATGAAAATACGTGTATGGTGAAGTAACGGAGGAAATCGCGGTGGTAACAGACTCAGACTTCACAGCTATATGGTAACTGTCAACACTTGTTTCATCATCTATTATCGTTTAGTACTGAGGCCAGGATCCAAGGCCGATGGAGCTCTACATACATTGAGACACACACGTTTTTCTGCTAATGCTGCTGCGGCTGTTTGATATAATATAGAGTTCGAAGAGTTCATTCTGTACTGCAAGCACCTTCTCGAAAATCCTTCCATCAAAATTGTCTGTAGAACTCTGAGAGTTCGTAAAAAAGAACGATTTTCAAGGAATGGAGCACTTTGGTTGAGTGGACAAAGCTCTGAACTCACTGGAGGAAATCCCAAAGTAGGATCCGGTCCAGTGCGTAATTTCCGTGGTAAGGATTTTGGTACTAACGATGGTTTTTAAAAATAATTATTTACCTTTCAATCATATGAGTTTATGATTTTCTTTTTTTTTTTCTTAATCTCAGAACGGAGTTCATGTCCTCCGGTTATTTGATACAAGGGATCAAGTTTCCAACCATTAAAGTCAGTGTTGCTATTTTGAGCTAGCTCGTTATGAAGGCATGCATAATATTCATCGTGTTAGTACATCGACCTGTCGAGACTTCATTATCTCCAAAGTTGGTTTTATCCTCTGTAGTTATCGAGCAGTCAGATGGACTGATGAAGTAACACGTTCAAAATTTATGCCAATATTTCAAACAAAAGCTGTTCCTGACAACCAGAGACCCTACCTGTGGACAACTGTAATGCTTTAAAAAGCGTTTTTTACTTTATGTATAGTATATACGTAGGAGCAGCAGCAGAAGAAGATGCAGTTGTAGAAGTAGAAGTAGTAATAGTAATGGTAGTAGTAGTAGTAGTAGTAGTAGTAGTAGTAGTAGTAGTAGTAGTAGTAGTAGTATAAATAGCAGCAGCAGAAGCACAAGTAGCAGGTGAACTGATATACATACATACCTACATACGTACATGTTTATGATATTGATATCTGTATGTAGGTATATATTGGCTGCTACTTCCCGTGTATCACTGCATTCAGCCTATGGCGTATTTTAATGATGTATAGATAACAAATAATGTTAGGCCTACATTATATACGTTTAATGGTATTTTGTGAATGAAATTATTCAGTACTTGATATACACTAGTTGTTGAAACGTTGTGCAAGCTCAGAGAGGCTTTTAACTTTCAGTAAACACTTTTGTAATCAAGATTTGCGTATAGACCTGTTCGGTTTGGGATAGTTTTTTTGTTGTTGTTGTTGTTGTTGTTGTTGTTAATATTATATTTCAGCCATATATGGAAGCTTCAGTATGCCTATACTAATAGTTTATTTATGCAATGACATACCAATGCACCTGAATCATTGCATAAATCTTTGAATCATTTTTCTTCTAATTTTTTGGAAACCTTCCAGTACATAAGTTACAGTGTTCTAAAACCGAAAAAGGCCTATATCATAATCTCACTTTCTAAATAAAACGATTTATTGATCTGCAGCTGAGCGCTGGATATCTGCTAGTACAACATAAATCGCCTGTCAGTTGTTGTTACGTCAGGTAAGCCTTTATAGAAGCAATATAACTCTTCGATGAAATGCACTTGAACATCTTTGATCCGAGCTAGAGAAGTATAAATGAAAACAAATGCTTGATACGAAGTAGAGAAGCATTAATGAAAAAGAACACTTAATACATTTGTGGAGGTAATTATTAAGTATCTGAGTATAGATCCACCCCCCCCCCCCTCTCTCTCTTTCTCTCTCACTCTCGCAACATCTGCTTTTATCATCATGCTCAAACGAATTTTGATCCGCCGTCCTGTGTGTATGCTCGCGGTTTCATTACTTGGGTTTTGAGACCATGTACTACGTATGTATGCCTATCACAATTTAGTATAACTGTCGTTTCGTCCACTCATATAGCTGTAAGCCCACTTCACGCTACGACAAAACCAGCTGCCACACACAAACTCGACGCACACGCCACACTGTAATGAAAAAAAAATGCACTTTCGGCATGGGCATGTTAATTCATGTTATGCGGCGTATGAACTTAAATTATGTGCGAAAGTAAGAATAGCAAATTTGTCAGCCCCACCTGCACACACACGCACACATCTTACAGTATAGATATAATTTGCGTCTCCCTTCTCTCGTTTTTCCCAGTTTTCATCTAGAAAAACCGTCTGTTAAATTATGATTTTCTTTTTAAGCCATGCGAGATGAACGTATCTTAATTTTGTCCCTGAACTAGAGTGGATGTGGAGGATATTTTGATGAACGTGCTAGAAATAACTGTTGTGCAACAAATTAAGAAGTCATCAATTCAGTTTGTTTTGACCACAATGTTCACTGGAAAATCCGACAATTTACGGGTGGCGTTCAACCAACAAATCATTTTCATGCCCATATCGAGATGAATGGAAGTTTCCTCCACTTGTATACCCCTTAACAAGCTTGCTTTTAAGTAGGTTTCATCGAATTTCTCTAATCTTTTTACGTAGACTCAAACTGTGATAGATGTCTTTGTTAGTAATGTTTTATTGTACATCCAAAGTAGATATCATGAATTATCTTCTTTTGTTACATTTCGTGCATTTTTCATTGAGGAATACGAAAATACATTGAAATTGAAATTGGATTTGAATTGAATTGAATAGAATTGAATGGAATCAGAATGAATTGAATTAAATCAAATTGAATTGAACTGATTTGAATTATATTGAATTAAATTGAATTGAATTGAATTAAATTGAATTGAACTAACTTGAAATGACTTGAACTGAGCTGAACTGAACTGAACTTAATTGAACTGAGATGACCTTATCGACTTGCCTCTTTGTTTCTGGTTAATATCTCTTTTGTCCCTTTGGCTTTATTAATATTTCTACAAATGAACTTTGTATGCACTTTGTGTTGCTGTAAGTTGGGTTAGCATTTCGTAAATATTGGAAAAGCGTTGGTGCTGTTTGTTGCTCTTGGAAGGAAGCATCCAGTTTAAGTTTTACGGGTCCTGGAATGATTATGTTTTATTGAGTGTGTGCAATTTCCTTTGACCGTGGGAGGAATGTGGCTAGATAAATCACCGTCGCCATTCATCATCTTCATCCGTGAATGATTTAACGAGTGGAGGGAGCAGAATGATTTAAGAGCAAGAAACCAACTCCTTGTACACATTCCGATATGCGACATTTTGTAGGAAAAACAAAGTGACTTCGAATATTCAACGGTCATTCTAAAGGCATTGTTTTCCGAGTAAACACAACTGATTAACGCTCTGTGCAATGAATGACAAATTAGCATCTGAATATTCCAATAGTCTGCAGTTACACAGCTAGTCTGCAGTCTATGCAGAATTACAGCAACTGACTCGTCTTTGCTTAGTGACATATACTTAATAATGCATTAATCATTTTTTAATGTAATGCCGGGGGAAGATTCGATAGATGATCACTCACATAGCCAGACTTCGTGTCTCCTCAGAATTCATCTAGGATACATTCCATCTGCAAAAAAAAAAAAAGAAAAAAGAAAAATAGAAACACTCAGGGAAAGGAGAAAGTGTAAACATAGAAAGCAAAATTGATTCAGATAAGCCAGTACGCATTTTTCAGTTTAATACTGGAAGACTCAGTTGATAGTCATGCACCATTCTGTTATCTTCAATTGATTCCATTGTTCCTGTTTTTATTTAGGAAACTTTTATTTGTTTGGCTGTTTTGATTCTTTCTTATTTTGTGTGCGCGCAAAAAAAAATGTTACTTTGTAGCGGTCATATCTTACTGAATCGAAACTTAAACTCAAAGTAGAACTTTCCAAATAGACCTCGCGCAGTGGAGCGAATGGATAATCTGATGCTGTGCTCGCTTAAGGACACTTTAGACTTTCGACGTTTCATGTTTTTATGTAGGCCTGTGTACGATGCATGACAAGTGGTTGGATCAGGATGATGATATAAGTTTCTGTACTGAGAGTAAACTGTAAAAGTATAGGAGAAAAAAAAATCTCCCCCCCCCCCCATACTACTCCATCCCCTCTCCTGTCTCCTTAACATGGCTCACATCTTACGATCATCTCCAGATGTTCAAATAACGCCGAGACGACTTCTGCCTTAAAGTCGCAATATGCTTGGGTGCCAAGAAAGAATGAACACAAGACAAAATAAAACGACACTCTTTTTTTTTTCAATTGAAAGCAGCTAGATTTTTGTTATAGAATGTGGAAACAACCATGAAAGACACTCGTGACCAAATGGCCGTGTGAAGAGTCACAAATATAAACACACTTCCCAAAGAACGCGTACGCTAGTAAGTAAGAACGGTATTGCGATGTTACCAGTATTTTTCGGCAACGTTTCAATAATATGACCTCAATGTGACTACATGTTGTATTGGGTTCCAGAAACGCCTTTTCTTCCTTTTGTGTACACTTCACTCATAACAATTGGAGAGTAGTTATATATATATATATATATATATATATATATATATATATATATATATATGTGTGTGTGTGTGTGTGTGTGTGTGTGTGTGTGTGTGTGTGTATGTATATACATACACATATACATACATACATACATACATACGTTTAAAATATGAATTTTGCATAAACGATATGCGTTGATGAAGGGGGCGGAGGGGCAGGCGAGATACTCTTCTACCTCCCTGCTCGAACCTTAAGCTGAATACAACAACACGCATTCATTATCCTGTGCCTCATCCCTGTATCCGCAATCAAAACTTGATGTCGACCCGTGGCAACGCTTTACACGATGTCATCTTTGCTTCGCTTTGGCGGTAACTACCCATCTCGTTAACATAACCATGTCCCCAGGCCTGGAGGGAGGGAGGGAGGGAAGGGAACGACCGAGTCGTGTCTCCGACACCGCTTGCCACTGAGTGTGACCTTTAACCGTGAAAAGGTGTTCGGCGGTAATCGATGGGAAGTTAAATATACATTGCTTAAAAGTGTCAAGAGAGTCGTTCGAAAGAGAGTAAATTTGCGCTCGAATGCGCGGGGGCGCCCTTCGGGAGGGCGGAAAGTGGTGCGCGCAAATATGATTTACACCTTCTAAATAACCCAGAATGGTCCCCCGTGTTGATGTAACTTTTTCCTTTCTTTTCATTGAAAGGGCAGCAGGGGGGCCTCTTGTAGAGGAAGACGATGAAAGTAAACTTAGCTCGCTGGATTTCCTCTTCCTCATGGACATCAAGCTGAGGAGAATTCACGCTCGGCGAGGGCGAAAATAGACCGAACAAGGAATTCTTTGCTCGTCATCCTCAATCAAATCATTTGTCGCTTAAAGGTCATGCAGTTCCGTAGAAAATCGCCCCTCTTCCCTGCCTTCCCACCTGAAGCTGAAGCAGGTTCGAAGCAGGTTCGATCTTGGCTTTATTTGTCATATATTGTATGAAAGAAGACAATCTTTCATGCCTGAGATTGCTAACATATACGTTTAAGATTATTGCTGCTTTGGTACCTGAACTACCGGATATACAAAGAAATCAAAAGATACCGCAATAACAACAACATCTACACAAGTAAAACAAATAGCAATGTATTTAGAACTTAGTTAATCGTGTTCAAGTTACTTTTCATTGCTTACTAGAAGTGTACATGATTTTGATAAGATTACATTTTTATCAGGGAACCCGGCTGAAATATTCCTGTAAAGTGACCTAAATGGACGTGACATCAACTGAACGCTATTTACGTTCAATACTTCTAACTCACATGTTGTCTGTGTTCGTTGAAATATTTTGATGGAATGGGATATACAAATGGCGCCGTTAAATTAATGTCAACATGGAATAATGACCATATGCCAAGAATAGCTCATCACTGTATAATGACTCCCATCTATAAAAGTACTCCTTCAACGAGCGAGTAGCAAGAAGACGGAAACATATCGAGCAAGGAAGACATCAATCAAAACCAGGAACGCATCTTATGAGGGGAAAAAAAAAAACTGCCATTCGCAGGCAGAACATTTCATATCCAAGCATGCGAGAGCGTCTGTACAACGCGGGGCACAGTCAAAGCGCGAGCTACCCAGCAAAAAAGCCTTTATCACAATTATTAAGATCTATTTTCTCCCTCTATCTCACTGTCTCTATCCCTATCTATTTCTCCCTCTCTCTCTCTCTCTCCCTCTCTCTCTCTCTTTCTCTCTTTCCATCTTTCGTTAAGTTAGCAAACATTGTGAAGAGCTCCTCACATGCCGACTCTGTTTCATCTCGCCAGGACTAACTATAAAGTGTAATTGTGCTGATGAATTGATGAAGCCGCCAATACGGTCAGAAGAAAGCGTCGCCATGGCAACGGCTTTTGCAGTGCCTCCTGATATTAAACGTACACCAATAATTAATGATACCACGTGCATGAATCGCTTGCGATAATAACCCGTCTTCACTTTATGATGCTCTTTTATTTCCTGTTGTCTCTATCGAATGCAAAAAGAGGTGCGTGGGCTTCAATTCTTCATTTGTGAATTTTAGGGGTATATCAAATTGCAAAGTAGAGCATGTATTGTCAGTTCAATGTGCAACACATATTCGTAAAATCTGATGCAAGACCTGATAATAAATAGCAATTACAAATCAAGGCTTTTTTTTCTTTCAAAGACATATAAATGTGCTTTGAGATTCGAATTCAACATCTTCACTGATGCAGTGTACGTTTATTTTCTGCAGAAATCATGTTGTTTCCTTTATCGTATCCGTCATAAAAAAGAACACTTTCAACACCGTCACGCTATCGTGGTTACAATACATGCTCTCAACAGAGTCCTGAATTTGATCCAAATCATAACACAGCCCCACCTGCCACCCACGAGGAGGAAAAAAAAACATACATCACGATCTATCTTTATTCGAGGAACCATGTATTACATTCGTGCCTCGTATGTTTACAGAGAGTATTCAAGCAGCGTTCGAGACGAAGACTTGGAAGGAAACGTGGCACACGCTGAGTGTATCCATTAAACATCGCGCGCTTGAAACGGAGCTGTTATCCTCTCTTCACGATTTTTGTTTCTAAATGTTATCTGAAAGCAAGTGGCATTTAAGTCATCGGAGAGAGAGAATCTGAGGCCTTCAGATCCACTGCCTTTCTCTATATTCATGAATTATCGACTCAGTTTTGATGGTGTGATTATGTTTAAGTTTTTATGTTTGGAGGGAAACGAAACACAAGGGCATTAAAGTTAAATCTTATTTCAGGACTAGTTTTTAACAACAAATTGTAAATCCCTCCTACATTCTACAGTATATTTTACATCCCTATTTCTTCTACCTTCTTATTTCCTTCTTTTGATCGAGTGTATCAGAGTCGAAGTCTATATTGTATTTTCTCCCTATAGTGTGTGTGTATATATTGTCTTTCCATAACATGATGTTCTCGTTGCAGTAATTAAGGAACCACATTATACGGGGCATACACCTTTTTCTTTGAGAACAGCGTTGTTTTGTGTAAACCAATAAAGCGATTTCGCCAAAATTTGATGTGTTTATTGTCTTGACAAAATCCTTAATAACTAATTAATGAAAGAAAATGGTCACAGCATCTTCGAACGCAAAAATGTTTGTCTAAACCTGGGTGTAATTGACAGCAATGTCGGATGCACACACTTGAAAGATTCATTAGTAACAGGTTGTATGTGTCAAAACAAATTAATCATTTACAGGGAATCTGGATGGTGTCATCATACGAGCGGTGCATAATGTAGCAATAACTGACATCTCTCAGGGAATGGCTTTCCCCTCAAAATCCATCGGGGCCGCGTTGTCCATTGTTAGGCCATTTTGTTGTGTGACGGCGACGGTTTAGCGTACCACAGCATGGGATGTACATGTATTTCTGTCGCGGACAGCTAGAACATGAAAGGAGAAAAAAAAAAGAAAAGAGTTGGTTTAATGTTTGATATTGCAGTCATATATCATGGTTGAAAGGACAGATAATGAAAGTGAAATAGATGGATGGATAGATAGATAGAAAGATAGATGGATAGATGGATAAGTATATAGACGAACAGAAAAAAGAAGAGAAAGGGAAATATATGAATTTATATGTATATAATTTATAAAGACTGAGAGAGAGAAAAATACAATGTCTAAACACATCCCGAAAAGAAGAAGAAAGAAGGCTGGTTTGAGCATTATCGCAATCATATATCATCGTTGAATGGACAAATAATAAAAGTTAAATAAATATATAGATAAAAAGACAGATTAATAGACGGATATGTATATAGACGGACTGAACAAAAAAGAAGAGAAAGAGAAAGATATGAATATATAATCATAAAGATTGAGGGAGAAAAAAAAAGTCTGAACACAGCACGAAACATCGATCAGCTGAACAAAAGCACAATATTGTAGCGCTGGTGGTAGCTCCGTTATAATCGTGAACACTCAACGGTAGTCAATAATCGTAGTCGCAATCAAAGGTTCCATTCGCCTTTACTAGGTCAGGCATTCACCAGCTATGACGTAAGTCTATTAATTTAGCTCTCTCTCTCTGTCTGTCCCCATCCCCCCTCTCTGCTTTCTAACTTGATGGCGGAAGAACAGAAGGAGGAATAAGGATAAGGGAGAAGCAGAAGCGAGGACCTTGATGTAATGGCGCGTGTGCAAATAATTGTAAATGTCTATTTGCCATTACCGGCAATTCAATGTTGACTTTGCATTATGGATCAACACCGGATGAAACTTTTTATTTTGACATCTTTTTTTTTATATCTTTCTTTCTTACCTTCAGACGAAGAAAACGCACCCGTGAATACACTTTGCGAATCAAAGAATACGTTAAACTTCGATTTGTGAGAACATTTAGAATTTGCATTAGACTGACTGACAAGATTCAACCTTGGCGCGACACCGCTCTGTCTCTGCAAGAAAGATCGATATTTCTTGAAGATTCAGGTTCCCATATAAGTCTCTCTGTATGATCATCCATTGACTCAATCTGTTCGTACATTAATGATCCAATGTTTGATGTTCTCCATTTATGGAACAAAAAAAAAATATTTGAAATGAATCAGTAAGATCATAGAGGTAAAATATGGAGTGTGATTTTGATCGATTTTTTTCAGTGCACTCGACTGTTTTTATGTAAAAAAGGTGATAAACATACATTCATACAATGTGAATAGATATCATATTAGATCATATATGCATCTATATCAGGCAATGCATTTTATATACTTTTTATCATATTATATATTAGATGTACATGATGTATGTATCAATTATATATATGTGTATATATATATATAATTGGGTATTTTATACTATGCTTACGTAAATATATGACATAATTTTATGTGTGAACATTATTTTATCGTTTGTACCACTGACAAAAGATGATCCCTAAAAGTTTATTTTTATCTATAATTGCATAGCTTCAGAACAAATTGAATGAGATGATATATCTGTATAATTATTGTTCAGGGCACTGCACCTGTCTCCTTTCCGGAAATTAATTTCACAGAATATATAATTTCAGTTAGTTACAAAAGTAAAGCAACAAAAATCATATTTTTCAATGGAAGTTTGATCATGATTTGGCGCATCGGACGGCAGGAGCCCACTTTTCATGGTGATGGTCTTGCACGCATCCGCAGTAGATTTTGAAGTATTTTCGGTGCGCGCGCCGTTGAAGCTCTTCACACTGTATTGATAACGATCTGATGACACAGGTATTAATAACGCGAAGCGCGGACCGAAAACTGCTATTATCATCGTGTCAATATTGGTCCAAGGGCGAAGCCACGGGGTGGAATTAATGTGCCAAAATCAAATTTCACCAAGGTCAGCCCTTAATCACACAGTGCTCCCTTCCAATCTATCTCTCGATATCTCAAACAATTTTCGTGGGTTTTTTTTTTCTATCTTCCTACCTTCCATCTTCTTATCTTCCTCCCTCTTTGTGCGTCGGACTTAATTCCCAATCACTTGGAATAAACGGCCTTTACTTAGGAAAGTCAGAACCCAAACCTGTCCGTTCGAGTCAATTTCAGATTTGCATCGATGAAGAAGGATACAGAAAACAACAACAAGTCATGCCCCCCATGCCACGTAAGATAGATTTTCCGCGCTCGATTTTGACTCTGGAATAATATGATCGATCGACTATTTGATGCGACTTTCTCATGACGCGCATCGGTAATGCGGAAAGGTGATCGATTCTGCCAAGATGGCTTAACAATATAATATATGTGTCTCACGCTGTTTGAATCGGACACGAAATGATGCATTAGTTATTTGAACCCGAGAGAGAATGAAAGCCAAGGGTGTGCAAAATGATATACTTTTTTTTTTCTTTTTTTTTTTGGGGGGGGGGGGGGCGGAGTATCAATCTAGTGCAAATGAGTGACATACAAAAAAAAATGACACAAAAAGAAAAGAATTAAGGGGTTTTTTTTTCTCTCTCTCTCTCCCTTTATTTTTCCCCTTTTCTCTCGCTCTGTATTTCTTTGTTGCGAACACACTGATCGTACCACGTGTCGGAAATAGGGTTAGAGACAGTTTTATTAGTACAGAACATAGTTATTTCTTGCAACTGATTGACAAATTGTCTTACACTGACGTTGATGAGCACTGAATTGAACAGTGTTCATGGTGTTATTAATTAGCATGACAAAAGTAATCATGGGCATGTACATACTCGAGCAGGATTCGAACCGACGACCTCCTGATCAGCGGACAGGCGTCTTATCCACTATAGTACATCGCGCTTCCAATCCCGTATAGCATATGTACAGCGGGTACTGCATCATTTTTCAATTTGATAAAATAAAACAATTTCATCAAATTGAGTAAGTGTTTCTATTATAATAATCATTAAATCACATAAAACGTGAAAGTGGTGAAAAGGACAAAACTTGTATAGTGTATGAAGTCCTCTCTGCATGAAGCTACAAAGTTATCATGGTTATATGGGTGTTTACACCGTCCTAATGAAAGCTCATAGACAATGCAATGCATAAAGATAGAGATGAAACACTACATCACATGCTCGTGATGGATCTTGTAATACCCGTGCTTGTTTTCTTGCTTGGCTATTTCTTACGGATAGTCATTGCCTAAATCAATTTCGAAACCGCCAGGTGACCGGGCTGTTGACCTCGCGATAACTTTTCAAATGTGATTAACCCCCTGCCGCCATCTCGTTACCGTTCTCCAGTCGTGAGTAATCGTATTACTCCATCCGTGTTTTCCGCCGTCCGCGATGTTGGATGTATCACATTCAAAATGTTAACTGCAATTTCTTGACATTCTCGAGGCCACATGACACCAAGGTTGGACTATTAACTCCCCATGAAAGGTGTTGTTTTCACATTGGAGCCGTTCCACACCCACTCCCCCCTTTTCAACTTACGTGGCTAATGCACATCGTTCGATATCTTTGGAACATTTAGTCTGTTCTATGGGAAATTGTATGGCACCGAACACTATTTTACATGCGCAAATCCCATATTCAAGTGGTTTAGCTGATACAAAGGGGGTTAAATAAGTTAAAAAGGAAGACAATTCTTCGGCACTATGTGCCCTCTTTGTATAGAAGAAAAAAAAATCCCTCGACGCGCTTCCATATTGTCCAGATAACTTTGGGTTTTCTGCCATCTCATCAAAAAAAAAAAATCCTTTTCACAGTCGTTTATCGTATCGGTACCAGTTTCAATCGGGCGTACGTGACATGGATGAATAAAGTGTAACCAAACCTATAGATCTGTCTCTTCAAGAGATTTGATATCAGGTGTAATCACTTCAACCCATATCTCTCTCTTAGATATCTTGTTGGGGAATTTCCCTCTTTTGCTTCCTTTTCACTATTATATCTTTATATATTTCACCCTTTTTTCTCTCACTATTTGTGTGCAGGAAATGCCAGGAATAATTTATATATGTTTCAAGTTGCCTTACCAACCCAAACATCCATATTTTAAGATAATCGCGTTGCATTTGTGTTATATAAATTGTCATTGTCTACTATACTCCTCTGTTCATTTTTCCTCCTTCCCTTTTCTTGTTCTTGATCTTGTTCTTGTTCTTCTTTTACTTATCGTTCTTTCGTATTACTAATGTTATCATCATTGCAACTTATCATTTATCAGTACTTTCGTTCTCAAATAGTGTGCGCCTACAAATACACACATTTAGGCCCATATTCACTCAATTCGTTTCTTTTTATTTAAGTCGGTCATATTTTTTACATCTGATCACAACAGTGGTGTTCTTTTTTTCTGCTCTAGAAAGGATATAGGCATATACAACTTTCTAAGTAATTAAGCTGTCACCAATATGCAGGCATCGGGATGCACTATGCGTACCTAAGCTTTTTTTTTTTTTCATTTGAAGATCGCGATGAGGCTGTTGTAGTTTGTCAAAAGAGGCGATTCGGTCTGATGACAAAAACTGCCTCTACGTGTCGTTTCTGTAAACGAATCGGGTGATTTGTAAGCTAAATTGGGAAACAGATTGCCAGTTTGTTGTGCGCCGTCCCACTGGAATATAGGCCAATCGCCGTCCCTAAACGTGATATTTTGGCCAATGATGTTTGCGTGTGTTTCCCCCCTCCCCCTACATCACTCTGTTAGTTTACACGGCGTGTTCCCCAACCGACTTCCTCGTCAGCGTGCATCTTCGGCGACTTGAAAGAAGACCATTCGACAAGAGGGAATGTTCAAATGTTTGTATAGTAGTCCCAAATACTTGAGAGGGGAAAAAAGAGAATATTCCTCTGACCAGTCTCTCCTGCCGAATATTAAGAGAAATATCTCTTTTTTTTTCTAAGCAAAATCCACATAGCCTTCTCGGCGATTGGATTACACACATGTAATTTCAACCCCCGTCATTTAGATGTTCTATTTCTCAAGAGCATGTTGCAAAACCACCGTCCCAACGATCGAATTTGGCGATACCTTTTTTCTGGTTTCAGTATAAATCCTCACTTTGTCTGACATATTTCGTGAATCCGAATCGGGGGACAGCACAGTTTGACAACTTGGCATCCAAAATCTGTCGAAAACTTCCGTCTGCCATCACGTCAGGCCAAGAATTCTTTCACTTTCTGTGCTGGGTACAAAGTAATTGAATTTTCGTTTTCACTCTCTTAATTTTTTTTCTTGGTCTTCAGTTCTGAGTGATTATTTTGTTGTTCTGTCCTGCCAACACTTCCTGCTGCAATTTTAGCTTTTGCACGTCGCGCGTGACAATACTGAAGACATCAACTAGCTGAGTTCTTTTTTTTTAACCGCGAAAAACATCTCTTAACATTCATGTGGTGTCTTAAATTTTCTATCGAGTGCAGTACGTGGGTGTGAAATGATATTGCCTTACACCGTTTAGCCGCCTCTAAAGTAGCAAGGTATCGATCACCCGAAACAGTGGATGTAGTGTGTATGAGTGTGTGTGTTATGTATATGTGTATGTGAGGATGTGGAGGTGCTTGTACACAGTGCGAATGTTTAGGTGTCTTTTGTGAGTGTTTGTCGAATCACGTATACGTTTGTGTGTATAGCAAACCTTATTTCTCGTCGGTTTTACGAAAATATGTGTGTACGATCTCATTCTTGATAATTATTGGTCCGTTCTATCTTCATCCGATGAAGCAACGAGATTGCTGTGGGTTTCTCCATCCTCGTAATGGCTTTGTTGAAAAGAAAAGGTCGTTCACTCTCCAGAGTTTACTTCAGCGAAGGAAAAAGTATTGATTACGACAGGTGGTAGAATGACATTCAAGAAAAGAGTGACATTCGGTGTATGCAAGCTACACATCACTTTGTGATCTCGTGTTTCACAAACATTATTGATTTACAACTACCCTGATGCAACTTTTCACTTCGGCAAATTAACAAATCTCCTGTGAAAACGTCATTAGTAGCGAAAGCAAAATGTCATTAGTAATTCAATGATTACAGCTCTGCTGTGCTATTAGGTATACGAGAAGATTTAAGATTCGTGTTGGCGTCAGCCCAAGCTTACCGCCAAAAATATCATCGGTTTCCTATTCTAACGGCAGGATTACGAAGAGGGAGGACACCCCTCCTCCCCCCCCCCCCCCAAAAAAAAAAAAAAAAAAAAACACGATCAGATATAAAGATGGTGAAAATCTCCTTTTGAAATGGCCGCACGCGGCGTGGTGGAATCTTAAGCCGTGCTGCGTGACCAGAGACCGATCAACGCAAAGTCCTACGTCACGCACCTCGGCTAGAGATTGGAGTCGTTTTCTTTCACCTAACCTGAAAAGGAAGAAGAAGAAAAAACAACAACATCATACACACATACACATTTACTAAATGCATCAGCCTTTTATAGTCATCTTTCTTTCGTTGCAGCCGTCCTTCTTATTTTCAGATGTATAGAGAAGACGATTTGTGTGGGTTTTTTTTTTTTTTGAAAGTCATTATATACTAGGAATCTAGTCGGGCAATCTTTTCTCTCCCCCTATATCAGGAAAATCGTTAAAACAATTACACAAAAGATGTTACAAACCAAACTCTTTTTCACTTATAGCCGAGATCAAAGAAATACCACCAGAATTAAAGATTGTAGGTTAAAAATGCATGAACAATCCCTACCTTATTTTCAGGGGATGTGCGTATCATTTCTGGCCGTAGGTCAAAATCTGATATCGACTGACAGCTTAGCGGCTTACGTTAAAAAGTATTGAAGATCATGCTCAGGTGTCTCACCAGCTTGCAGCAACGTTTTGAAATGATGATAATAATAATGAATATACAAACAGTTGTTCTTATCAAGCGGATTGTCTTGTCATCCACATCTTAGTTTCCAAACTGTAGAATACTAGTGCATGCAGAAAGTTTCTGTCTACACCTCCTCCCTCGAAAAAGGAAGTTTCTTTTTTCTTCTTCTTTTTGTTATCGGCTGTGTACAGGATTCTGTTCTACAAATCCGCATACTTAATAGTCATACACGTCTGAACAAACAACAATCAAAAGGTGTTCACTAGAATGTGATTCAAACATGTTGGTACTTTTGCAGGTGAGCGGGACCGCGATCAACTTACCAAACGGTGTAATAAAATGTTACGAACTGAAAACAAAAACTTATTTTAACAAGATGAGAATGACTTGCAATGGCAAAAAGAGAAAGAAACGGTACGATTTCTCAAGAGTGTGATCGAATAATGCAAGCGTGAGTTAAAATGCTTTCAGTGTAAATAAACCATGATCACGGGACGTTACAACTGGCCATTTTCACACCTTTTCTGCAGGTAATACTCGTTAAATTGAGAATCCGCGCATCTGCCCGCTGTTCGCAGGATAACTATTCTATTTGCGTCACAACGACAGAAATAGCACATTCTGACTTGGCCGAGCAAGAAAACGGAGAATGATGAGGCTGTAAAATTGGGGGTATTTTTAGACGCTGACAATAAACAAGCTAATCAGTCGAACCCCTGTGAGCGACGGAGAACCGCTGTCTTAGTTTCGACAGGCAATGTTGATGCCTGACAAACTTGGGGAATTATATGATTTTTTTTTTTTGCGTTGTTGGACTAGCTTTATGTAATGCACTAACAGCGCTTTTAGCAAAGCGAACACAGGGGCTTGCATTCCTAAGCCGCCTGGAGGGAAAAACATAATCCATGTATACCAACGAGCTGATAAAACCAGGTTGTTGTGGTTGTTGTCGGGTTCTTTTTTTGTAGCTCTCATATTCTCGTTTAGGTGATGTGCAGTCACAGACAACTGGGAATGATATCGCTGGGGAGTGCAGGATTATTGAGGAAAATATAGAAAATTATTGTTCGGGGGGCTGTTCGGAGCATTTTGCAAGCCAACTCGACGTTGTGAGAAATGAGGTCTCGGCTTGATCGTGTTTCATTGGACTCGACGAGGAAGATGGTACAGTCATGACAGTCGCCCGGGGATGAAGAGAGGATGTTGATGAACGTCATTCACACGGCTTGATGACACCCCAGGGCAGCAGCCGTGCTCATCTCTCTATTGCCACCAAAGAGGGCTTTCACCAGGCCCACAAGGATCACCGAAGAAACCTTGTCTGTACCTTCATTATGTTTATGATCAAGACAGGACCGTCAGTCCAAGTTAAGGATTGCTTCCTATCCTAAAAACTGTTTTTAGGATAGGAAGCAATCCTTAACTTGGACTGACGGTCCTGTCTTGATCATGAACATAATGAAGGTACAGACAAGGTTTCAAAGTAAATCCCAATTGGAGGACCCGAGTTCGATTCCCGCCTAGTTCTTAAATCCTTGGACAAGATGTTTTTAACCACCATGTCCCTTGACCCAGGTGTATAAATCGGTACCTGCATGGCAACGCCAGGGTAGTGATAATGGCAGGGTCTCTGGTAAAGAGCAGTGGCAACACTGAAGAGGCTATACTCCGGATAAAGAAGACCTTGTTGTTATTATTATTTTCCATAAGTGTTTTGTACGGCAATATCATAAGATTATAAAATCATTGATGCATTTTTTTAAAGTTTGTAGTGAAATGAGTGGACATCTTTGCAAATGCAGTGGTTCAGGAACAGTTTTAAGATATCAATGAGGCTGCCAACAATTTCTGATATATTGATATGATATCAAAAGGGAAAGGGAAAGAAGTATTTAGCACGTATCTTTCTTATGCAAAGTTTGTAAGTGCCGTAGGCTGCCCCTCCCCCCCCCCCCTTGCCTACCTGTCTGCAGACATGGGTTAGGAATGATATCATCAGCGGCGACGAAAATAGGAAACGACAATAACAAAAGAAAACTCTATCAGAATATCGTGATCGATCTTGCGTCAAACGAATTTGGCGACTCGCTGAGCCGAAAGACTTGTGATTAAAGGCAGTGACAGCCAGCAGTGGTCTGGGGAGGGAAAAGGTGTGTCTCGGCCGAGAACCCATCTCCCCTCTCGAGAGAAGGGAAGTTGTGAAAACTCACTTTCGCCAGGACGAGAAAAGGAACTACTAAAGCCATCATTCTCATCCCACATCCATGCCTCATTTAAGTACTATTTCAGTGTCTATTTTTCTTACATCTTCATCATGGTCCCCCAGTTCATCAATCGTCCGTATTATGCAAAAATTGCGGGTTCGTGAAAGTTCATCTAGCATGAAAACACTGTGGTGCATGGTGTTTCTGTACAGGCAGAAAGTCGTTCTACACTGGGTGTACCGTAGGGTGTTGATCGACTCGCCGGGATTGTGGAACCAAGTGCTAGATACGAGTCGTCACAAATGTTTAGCGAGGCGTAAACTCCACGTCCGATTTGGAACGCCCGAAGTCGATTGCGTAGTGTCAGACGATGATGTGTCTCATTCGATGGTTCCACCAGCCTACCTTTCCTTTTTCCTCTTTCCATCTTTGCTCATTTTCTTTACCATCTTTTCATACCTCACTTCATATCAATTTTTATTTCTTCTGTTTCTTTTTCATAAGTAATTTTCTACAAGGAGAACATATCTATAATCAGAACTTGTCATAACTGATGTGGGTAACGCAAAAAGAATGGATCACTCAGGCAACACGAGCTTCCCATTTCTAGCTTGAATTGAAACCCACAGTTGAAAACAGCTTTGCCGGTAAAGTTGTGTGTGTGTGTGTGTGTGTGTGTGTGTGTGTGTGTGTGTGTGTGTGTGTGAGTGTGTGTGTGCGTGTGTTTGTGTGTGTGTTTGTTGTCATTAGGAATGATACAGTTTCGACCAAGATAAGTCATTAGGTTTTTTTTTTCATGATGATCTTTTTAGATAAAGGGAAACGTCTTATGAAATATGAAAGAATAAATACTTCTAAAAGAAACTCAATGTTTATTTGATGAAAATTGGTTTTGAAATTCCAGAGATATCCAAAACGAATCAGTCCTATCGCTTTGTTTTAGTTTGTTTTTGTATATCTCAGCCATTTCAAAACCAATTTTCGTCAAATAAGCTTTGAATTCCTCTCAGAATTGTATCCTCTTTAACATTATCATTATGTGGTTTCTAAGTACCTCGCAAAAAAAAAGATCAAAGCTGAATCCTCATATCAACCAATACTCTATCATCCCGTTAACCTACTGTTATGATTGGAACAGCCACTTATGTGAAAATTACATGCCATGCGCTCGCCATATAAAAGCGGAAACTCTTATCATGTGATCGCATCGAGTTGGAACAGAAGAAAACAAATCGTATCGTCAACGTCCGATTTGACAACAAGAATTGGATTGCACATCCTGCATTCAAATGTTGTTTTTAACTAAAAACAGAACGTTTATTCTGTCAAAGATGTCTGTTTTCAAGAGTGCTGAGTGTGAATGATTTGGAATCCCCCCACCCCCCCCCCCCCCGGTAAAGAAGAAGAAGGAGCGGAAATGCCAGTTTGAACCAGATCGTACTAATATAACCTTCGTGAAAGGGAGAGAGAGAAAAGTAGAGAAGGAGAGAGAGAAGAGAAGAGACGGAAAGAGACTTTAATTCAGCTGCAGAGTGTATGCGCAGTGGTATCCTAACTGATTTCGCGAGGTATATATAAGGACTGCGAGTTAGAGACTATTCTTAAACAGGGAGGGATCAGGGTTTATCTGTATGGAGGCATAAAACCCGCCCCACGGAGGAGCTACTGCAACCAATAGTGACGCATCGCTGGAAACGGATTCTCCGTATCCGCCGGGCTGGAAGATGCGATCTTCCAGATGGCGAAGTGCCTCCTAAATAAAGCCATCGCTTCCATGCCATCAAAGGCCAATAATCAGGATGTTTTCATTACATCAGAAGCTTTTCTCCGTCTATGCTCGTATCTAGCTCTCTCTTACATTCATCTATATCCTCACAGTCATAACCATCTTTCTCTTTCCCTCTCCCTCTCTTTCTCTCTTCTCTTTCTCTCTCTCTCTCTTCTCTTTCTCTCTCTCTCTCTCTCTCTCTTCTCTTTCTCTCTCTCTTTTAATCTTAACATCTGTCTATCTCTTTTGATCTCTCCTCTGTCACTCCTTTTTCCTGGTAAAAAAAAAGAAAAAAATCCCTCGGAGTTCCTTATCAATGGAGATGTAATTTTGCAATGCGCTCTTTCATATTAGTATCGCTAGACAAAATGATATACAAATTTCATCGGAAATGTCACGAAGTCACTATGTTTCAGTATGCCTGTGATAAGAGAATCTAGTATGTACATGTATTTTTAATGTCTAAAAGCGACCGTGAGACTTTGCCTGAAAACATTTCTAGGGTGCCAACCGGTAGCTGAATGTGGAGCGATCATGGCCTCGATGATGTGTTTTATTGTTTGAACAAAATGAAAATTATGAGATCCAAAAATGGTTGACATGAAGTGGTTTAAAACTAGATCAATGAATAATAATGTGGTGACGTACATTAGCGCTGCCGTGGTAATAATCTATAATGAATGACAGAGAGTCATTGATACCCATCGCCGCCATTTCGGGAAAGAATGAGGTTAATTCGGTGTAAAAATCGCGTCACGTCAAGCTTCTACGGAAAGATCCATGGCTTCGAAGATAGATGGTGAAAGAGAAAGAGAGAGAAGGAGAGAAACAGAGCATTACTACTGCTTCATATGCATATGTGATGTTATCGCCGGTAAAACGCCAGTCAGTGTAGGTATCCCGCAAGTCCGATGGAGTAGAGAGGTAAAAAGCAGTAATATGCTTCAACAAAAATTCACCGAGTGAGTTGTTGGTCCGTCAAGTTGTCTGTGTCCGGATTCAGAGAGCTAATCCTTTAAGGACAATTCTGGACCAGGTAGAAGTTGACAGAAAAAGTAAAATTGTACAAGCACAACTGTGAAAATTTGATTAAAAATTGGATAAAAATGAGGGAAGTTATAAAATTGTGAAGTTTCAGAACGATTCTTCAATGGCCAATATGAATATATGTGTGTGCAATTGAGTGAGTTGATGATGTCATCACTTAAGAACTTTGCCATATAGTTTGTTAATAAAATCTTGAAATTGTGACAGTGTTTGTTTTGGTTCAAACACAATTATGCCCAATCTGCCAATCTCAAATGTCAATCTGCCTGATTATTATTTTAGAATTATCTTTCAAGGAATGACATTATGTTTTACACTTTTATAACAGAAGAATTCATTTTCGCCTTTTTTATATATTATACAATCAATGATAGCTTGTGAGGCAGTGCCACCATCAACGCAATCATTTGCATATTCATGTTAACCGCTCAAGAACTGGTTCGTAAAAATTAGCGAAATTTCACAATTTTGTTTTAATTTCCCTAATTTCTCTCCATTTTGATCACATTTTCACTATTGTGCTATTAAAATGTTACTCTTTCTTTTCTGACCATTAAACTTTAAAACTGGTCAGGAACAAAACACACACACACACACACACACACACACACACACACACACACACATTGCCCGCGAGCGGAGCCATGATCTCGACATGTAACGGATTTCATAAAGCAGACAGATTGCTGATGATAATGACACAGTTGTCCCTTGAACATACGACGTTCTCTTATTACCATTGCCCCCCCCCCCACACACACACACACACCAACAACAACAACAGTCAGAAACAATAAAGATTTAAATGCAAACAACAGCAAAAACAAAAACGAACAATCAAGACTCCTCCCCCACTATTAGCTTGGCGATCACGAATGATGTACAGCGATTCATCTCCCTAGGCGGTCCTACATTGTATGTCAATGACCAATTAAGTCGATACAGGCACAATATGATACCCCGGCCTACCCACTCCTTCTGTTAAAATGTAGAATGGAGACGACTTCTCAAGTAATGGAGGAGATAGCTGCGGTATGGAGAAGTTGGAGAAGACCATTAAATTACTGAACTATTGAAAGATGGATGGAGGTTAAAAGAATGAGTTAGTCATTCGGAGTTAAGCAGTCACTTGTCGGTCCAGTGGTTGTTTGCTTATGAACATTTACTGTTTCATTCGCAGTCAAGTAAATCAATTCAGTTGGAATCAAATCAAATCAAATCAAATCAAATCAAATCAAATCAAATTAATAACGACTATCCCCGCAGCTTGACAGAGGAAAGATGGAGAGTAGAATATGAATTGTAACGATTACACACAAAAACGTAGACAGATTTGCTCTCTCGTTAATATTCCCGATGACCACTAAGCTGTGTGAGATTTCGATGAGATTTTGACGGAGTGGACCCGAGGGGCCACGTAGCGGCAATGTGTGGCCCTTGACGCGGCGTTGATGCGTGGGCAGCCCGCAGGAAGGGGAGGTGAGAACGGAGCAGGCTGCTAGAAATGGCTTTGTTTGAAAAATGAATGAATTGCGACATTTTCTCGGCATCGATTCATGCTGTGATATTTAAAGGGCCATACATTTTGCAATCGCTAAAGTTCATGAGAGCTCTTTAATGATTCAAAATGCTGCATCATTTATTACGCGTGCCTGCGTTTCAAATTGAATTGAATTATTTACTTCTATTTCTGAAACTAAACACCATACGGCCTTTACAATCTCAAATTCGGCAACAGCTGTAAGAATACAAGCACTGCCTGTAACAAGACATGTATGGATATGAATCTTCTATTGAGTGATTTTGCTGTAACGTAGGATGTTAACTTTTCCATTGTTTTCTTAAGTGGAATAACAAACAAGTCTTGTGACATCATCAACTGTTTGCGTATTTTGTCAAATATTTGTAACCTTTGTATGCTCAAGTGCAATTTTGACCGCAATCTTATCAGATGTTTTCCTAATTGTACATTTGTAATGCGATGAACATTGTTACCTTACCAATACGTGATTATGTTGATTCATGATTTCTGTTGTATATGTTGAAGAAAACCAATCAAGAAATGTATATATTCATAATACTATATATCTCTATATACACTCAGCAAAAAAAGAAAGTAAACACTTTTTCCAGTTAATATTTTTCATAGAAGATTTTAATAAAAATCTATGTGTCATATACCATATCAAAGATTATGTAATTGGCTATCAACCTGGTAGGTGGTATACTAAGGGAAATTTTACGCATGAGTGAACACAATCGTTTTTGTCCTCCAAGGCAGAAAAGTAAAAATTGCAGAATTGGACATATTGAAATTCATTTGCAAATGCCCTCCAAGATAGCAATGCAAATGACCAATTTAACGCAATGAGAGACATGAATGAAACAGCAGAAATAAGTTTCCGTTCCCTTGTTTCCCTTTATATTCAAAACAAAAACATAGTGTAGAAACTGAAGGTGGAACATCAATTCAAACTTTAAATGACATAGGGAGTAAGCCGTAAAGGTGATAAAATCGACAGAATTTCTTCAAGTTACCTTTTAATTAAGGAATTTAAGAATGCATGCGACAAATTAAAAAACCAAATATTATTTCATATTTTCTTAATTTGGAATAACGTTTGAAAGTTAACTTTCTTTGTTCAGATAATTTTTTTTTTCTCTTATGTCTTTTGACTGCGGATTTGACAGAAGATTCTTCATTTCCCTCCATTATTTTTTGCCTTTCTTTATCTTTGGAGGGTTACAGAGACATTATAGAAATCATAGGATGATTTTTGCAAATTGATTTGCATTTCTATTGTGTTGAATTTGTCTTTTGTTCTCATTGTTATATGGAAGAGCAAATACGCTTGAATAACAACTTGTCCATTTTGCAATTTTTACTTTTGTGCTTTTGAAGAGAAAAACGAATGTGTTCACTCATGCATAAAGTTAACCTTTTCATTGACCTACTAGGTTGATAGGTAATTGAATTACCTTTAACATGGTATATAAAACACCATTTCTAGCCAAATAGTCTATGAGAAATATGAACTTGAAAAAGTGTTTACTTTCTTCTTTTTTTTGCCGAGTGTATTATGATATAAAAAAGAAGCTCCTTTGGAATATCGCTCCCAAAAAGAACCTAAGAGGAACGCAATCTCATTTTGTCGAGCTAGTCGAATTATTTTATGTCAACAATTATCCCATCCAGGGCAAAATGTCAATCGATGGTTGAAGATGGGCTCTCGTAAAGATAGTTTGTGATGTGCTCGCTTAAAAGGGTGATTTGCAGCTACCATAAACCCAGATTTGTGTCATCATGTTCCATCTGACTGCCTGCTATTAAGATACAAACGAGGATAAAGGGGTGTCTTCTTTGTCTTCCCCTCCGAAGAACCGCAAAATCAAATACTCACAGTATGTTTATTTTCATAAACCATCTGCAAGCACATCTTCCTCTTTCACTGATTACAGTAACGGTGATTATGATAGCAATGATCACTTTGCCGTTATCTTAAGTATTTTTATGGTCCATTTTCTTATCATTGCAATCGTGGCTATGTTTATTGTCACTAGTATCATGGTTGTTTGATTTTTTTTTTTCATTACTACTCTTACTATTATCTTTATGTTGATTTTCACCGTTTGATAAAAGTGTATGTGGTTATCATCATCAATAATTTCAGTAATAATCGTTAGTGTTACATTTTCCCCTGGATTCCTAGCTATACATCTGAGTGTTAAGGAGCGGGGTTACAATTTACATTAAACTATGGCTGCAGGACACAGGTAGCGTTCAGAACAATAAACAAAATACATGTGTCTTATTATCATTCTGACAAAATGAAATGTATGGCAAAGACAGAAAAATGTCATTTCTCTTGTACAAATATCGATTTGATAACTTGACTAAAGATGGATGCTGATGTTCTCTGTGACAAGAAATACGTGTCATGATTTTGTATTCGAAAAGAAAATGCATGTCAGCTGATGTACATTTCTCTTCGTGACTTTACAGTCACATGACATTGACGTCACAAGCATTACGGTTTCGCTGCCACAAAATCTTGATCATGCAAAATCAGCAATTTACTAATTGTTTCCTTAAAAATGACGATGTTTGAGTACTTTAAACAACCTATCGCTGGTCACAATAATGCTACAAGTGATGGTAGCTTTTCCTATGAGACTACAACCTTCCTCACTCACGTACCTTACATATGATTTATCAGTGCACTTTCGATCCTGCTACATCAGAACTGCTGTTAAAAATCGGCAAAATCAAGTCAAAGATTACATTTAGTGTGATTCAGCCACTACCTTGCCAAAAGGAATTCAGAAGACAGTACCAACAAAGAACGAACAAACGGGTAAAACTCATTGATAGAATTTTAAATCATTTGTCTGTCGTAGATTGATTTCTTAACCAAAAATATTTTTGAATTACGAAATAGTGAAAGCGCGAGCCTGTATGAGGAAATAGTAATAAATGGCAAGGAAAACGTAATAAATGGCAAGGAAATGTCTTGTTTTCGCCCAAAGTTTTGGTCTTAGGCAAATACCTTACCTGTTTTATAGGGAATCAGCGCATCAGAGACAAAGGTGCGCAAGTGAAAGGGAAGTCCAGCGATGCGGGACAGCTCATGACCACGACATTTAGGGATGGAATTACTTTGTGATAAACACTTAAAGAAGCAGCTGGTTCTTATCTCACCATCGACCTAAAGACACTGTAGAAGAGAAACAGACAGACAGACCGACAGACAGAGGGTTAGACGGACAAAGAGTGGTGAAGAGGAAGAAAACAGGAGAAGAGACACAACGAATGAGAAAGCGACAGACAGACGGACAGACAGATAGAGTTTGATAGAGAGAGGAATTAGGAACATGAGGAGAAAGACGGAAGATGGGGAAAGAAAAAGAAAGTTCGAGGGAGAATGGTGTTATGTTAGAGAGGGGGAGAGATGGAGAGAGATCTGATGAAATGAACATATATATCTTTTTTACATGACAACAGAGCCGTCCGATTTCTCGAAATAGAAACGTTAGATCAGTGTCATGAGGCACATCGCCACCTATCAGAACATAATTGTGACGGCACAAATTTGAAAAGGGAAAAGAACAAGAAGTGTCTTGTTTTGGCAACCTTACCGATTCGGCTCGTCTTTCAAATTTCCGAAGAGTATGATGATTGTCTTCTTGAGAAATGCTCTAAAGAAAGCGGACAAAAGACAGCAGCGCCGACAACTGAGGGAATCAAGATCAAAGCTTCAGAGACATTAACTTAAAAATAATAATAAAAATGAGAAGAAAATTAAGAGTTTGGCATGATAAGTGTGTATTTGAAGAGCTTGCTTCCAAAAGGCGCTTAATCCATTGAAAAATGATGGATTTAGAGCCTTTTGGAAGCAATTATTCAATTAATCTTCATTTATCATTACATGCGAAGAAGCAAACGTTCAACAAACCGTTCAATGAAACTCGATTCACGAAATAAACAACAACAATCCTGTGTTTTAGGCGGAGTTGTTTGTCTTGAAAAGATAAAGTTCAATATAGTAACTTGATTCAAGTGTTTATAGTTTAGGCTGCATGCACCCAGGGCACGTGGTTTATCACGAGACGATTAAATGTAGTACTGTACCTTGTGGTCCTTGTCCATCGAGTAGACTTGATTAACACTGAAGAAATACGGGACAACGTTTTAAAGCATCACTAGATATGATGATATTGCAAATTATCAAACGGGCTGAAAGCATTAGATAAAAGTGATGATGAGGCAAAACGAAAATATTTGTGACAGTGAAATGCAAGAATTCTCGAGGGAATTAGGTCTTCTGCTTGTAAGAAGCTGTACTGAACTTAGTTATCGTTTGCATGTTTCTGTTCCCTCGTCATTGGTGACAGTGACACACTTTCACTACTTTTGTGGGCCAGTCTCTAAAGGTCGCGCAGAATATGATATGTTCAGGCTTGAGGCGTCATAAACAACGAGTCCGTTTGGACGTTTTGTATTCTATACCGGCTTACAAATGGCTCTTTCATAAGTGAAAATAAAAACCCTTCTGGTCTGTCCTTGTTTGTGTATGTTTGCCTGCACGTTTAGGCGCGGTCTCAATTTCCTTTCGTGGTGCAGTCCATTCTGCTGTTGACATTCTCTCCAGCACTCTGTTGGGGAAAACCGATAACACTGTCAGACAAAGATAAGTATTTTACTCAACTAGTTCTATGTCATGGAAGTAAATGGATCACATTTACCTGAAAATGCCGGCCAATATGTGTGATTGACGTATTCCCAAATGGATGTGCTTTTGTGTCGTATAAAATGCTTTGATATGACAAAATACTGGTTGTATTCAGAATGTGTAAAGAAATTTGAAGTAAGCTGCTGTTCACAACCTTAGAAACAGACAATAACCTTAGAATTGGATGTTATTTATTTATTTGTATGTGTATGTGTGTGTGTGTGCCTGTGTACTTTATTCTCTGTGTTAATGTTTATTTATTTATTTATTTATTTATTTATTTATTTGAATATATTCATACATGATAAAAACGATAAGTTAAAAGCTTTTTTACGTCGAAGTCCTGTGTGGACAATGCTGTTTCCTGCACAGTGGATTATTGTTAAAAAAAAAAAAAAAAAAAGACAACATCAAAAGACCAGAAAATAAAACACTTTCCAACAGATTCAAAGCAAAAGGACCGCCGGACTGAAATACGAATACATAATTCTTTAAAAAAAATGTCGAGTAATGTCTTTTAACCTGTCGGAGAGCTAGATGTTTCAAAATTTATAGGAGGTATACATTTGTTGGCAAAAACATAAGAAACAGAATGAATAAAACAGAAAGAACTCTTGAGCTCGCACTCTGTGTGTGTGTGTATGTGTGTGATAGTTTGTGGGTGTAAAACATTTTGAAGGTCTAAGTGTCATACGTGTATTTTGCATTCGCTGTTATTATCCATTGGTTAAGAGTATGTCAACATTTACCATGTTTGTTTGTTTTTTCCTGTGTCTCAGATTTAGCATCGCTGTGGCGGCGTACATTTATTAAATAAAAGAAAACAACAAAACCCAAAGAGAAATGTGGATTGAGTGACAGCAGCAACATTAGTAGAACACGCTGAATGAGGAGACTACTTAAGTTTATGACATCATGTGTGGACAACTATCATAAAGAAAATATAAAGACAATTAAACATGATTTTACTTTTCTAGCATAATGAAACGGCACTTGACTAATCACTTTCAGAAAGCAGGGTTATTAATTACTTCCCTTAACATATGGCAGTATCAAGTTGATGGAATGTGTAATTTTCATGAAAAATTAATTTTTGCGGAATTCCTTTTTTATTTTCTTTATATTGTTGTTCACACATGACATCATGAACTCTAGTAGTCTCCTCATCCAGTTGTTCCCAAAACAAAACTTTAAAAATTCATAACTCTTGCATCGATTGTACGATTTTCCTCAAACTTACACTGATGTGTTCTACTAATGTTGCGGCTTTCACTCAATCCACATTGGTCTTTGGGTTTTGGTTTCCTTTAATGTGTGTTGTATAGATACATACATTTAAATATATATATATATGTATATATATATATGTATATATGTATATATATATATATATATATATATATATATATATATGTGTGTGTGTGTGTGTGTGTGTGTGTGTGTGTGTGTGTGTGTGTGTGTGATAAATATGTGTGTACTCGAGCCGACTTCTTTGTCTTTCACACACCGGCATTCAGCCACCGTGCCTTATCCCTAAATTTTATACCACAAAGTGCCTTATATTAGTCTTGATTATATGAATCGTGTTTATGTATACATGTATACTTTAGAACTATAAATTTTGTGCATTTATTCTGGAGTTATCGTTGTAATTTTCATTGATTTATGACCTTGGCCAATCGCTTATCATTCACCATCAATGACAGTTACTTTCAATGTCCGCGTGAACACTTTACGCATATCGCCGACCTAAACCTCAATTCATTTTTTATGAAAGGCCAAGGTTATGATACTGGATCTGGTTCGCTTTACCCCATACCCCATCTTCCCCCCCCCCCCTCTCTCTCTCTCTTTCTCTCTCTCTCTCTATAATATACATATATATATATATATATATATATATATATATATGAAGAGTTTGTTCGCAAAAACAGATAAGTCCATTTTTGAAGATTTTGAAGTTCAATATGTGTCATAAAGTACAAAATAATATCTTTTAAATGATATATTGGTCACTACATACAAAGGTATATTTTTGAAGTTATGGTCAAAAGAAGCAAAAATTTTCTTATTATTCTCTTTGTTTTTCTTGACCTTTAATCGCAAATTTCTCCATTTGGCAAATATGGACTTATCGGTTTTTGCAAACAAACTCTTCATATATATATATTTATTTTTTTATTTTTTTTTTGAAACAAGGAAGGAAAAACTGACCGGAGTAATCCGGAGGTCTCGGGTTCGAATCCCGATGAAAACCCATTTTCTTTGCTCAAAGTTTTCGCTATTTATTATTACAATTGTTTCTGGTCAGTTTTTCCTTCCTTGTTTCAAAATATATTACAAAAAGCTGCATCGCTTCGGCGATCCCTCACATTTATTCCAAAGTTGATTTACATCATTTGGGTTTATGTCAGGTTAATGTGTGTGTGTGTGGCACACATGCACACACTATAGCTTCTGACCACACGAGCAAAGAGAATTAAGGGTTTGGGACGAACACCGATCTAGGGCTTTCAATAGCTCAGTCGGTAGAGCACCGGTTTAGTACTCCGGAGGTCTCGGGTTCGAATCCCGATGAAAACCCATTTTCTTTGCTCAAAGTTTTCACTATATATATATATATATATATATATATATATATATATATATATTTATATATGTATATATTCTCCTTCCTTTCTCATATATATATATATATATATATATATATATATATATCAGGGCTCGATACTAACGATGGCCCGGTGGCCCGGATCCCCCCAAAACGCACGTCGGGCCACCAAAAATAAAAGTTAGTGTGGAGCCCTGCATATATATATATATTACGTGTATATTACATGAATATCAGTACTTCGTTTCTAGGAATTTTCAATCAATAAACCGATATCCCTCTGTTTTTGACAATGTATTTCAATCACCCGATAAGTTTTTCTTTACTTTGAATGTCAAACATAGAGCACAATATGAAAATACAATACGCACTCAGGGCCAAGTGACTGCTCGTACCTACCGTAAGCGTACGTTAATTTGTTTCACTTATGTAAAATTTCTATATGTATTGCTTTCATCATTAATCTTTGCAGTCATTTGAAAACTCAAATTGAGGCATCTTTAAACGTAGATAAATTTCCGCAGGTTCAAGTGTCATATTATTTTCTTCTCAACTTGACAAAGAAGGCATTGGAAACCAACCATTAGTAAAACCTTAACACAAAGCAACATAAAACAAAACATTCGCTTCTTTTGTAGTTAAACAAGCTAGAATTTCAAAAGATATGTTTCCCCTTAATCAGAATGAGGCGAACGCAGGTATCATTTTTAGGCTGCTTTGTTTATCGTGTTTATGAGCCGCACAACCATGCAATGCGAAAAAGACATTCCTTCCGTTGTATTGCTCATTTCATGAAATTCTAAATTATTTTCCAGCCATTTCACTTATCTATATTGCTACGCTGTCTCCATCGTCGTTGCACAAGCCAAAATGTCACACAGAACATGCAATTGAAAATTAGGTCGAAATCCTTTCTGTCAGCGGCTGTATTCTTTGCCAGCTTCTGCGATGCGGGACCAAATTCTTTTCGCAATGTTTTTGCACCGTTTGTGACGTCAATCATTCAAATATTTATCATCCGTAACCCGTTGTTGTTGTTGTTGTCTTTAGAGATGAAGGTGCCATTGATCAGTGCAAAAGTACAAACTCGCTTCATGACTTTCCTGAATAACAACATTATAATTATTATATTCTTTATCTTTACCAATAAAAACTGCAGTCTTTGATATCCACCTTCTTCATCGATCTGAAGTCAAACTTATAGAGACAACAGAATGTTGTCAACTGGACGTTTCCCGTCATATATGATATGTGCAAGTATGTTGCTGAACGCTAATGAGTTCTTGTCCATTACACACTGTAAGAGATTTGATGCGTGTCCATTCCTTATTTGTCATCGTAAAAATAGTGGTATTATTGTATACAGTGTGCATACGTTGTATTCAAACATTGTTCTTCAAATAGCATTTTTGTTTTCCTTCTGGTACAGAAATAAAACAGATGAGCCATTGTCTACATTAATGTTGTTTATGAATAACATCAATGGGGTGTTGTAAAAAGGGCCCACTGTGTCCATACAGTTGTGTTGGTTCAATTTGGAAAATGCACGCGTTTAGGGCACTGAAATCTCGATCTTATTTTGTGGTGAACTCTGATGAAAATGGTTCCGGGTACAAATGTCAGCGGTAAATACGTAAAGTGAAAAAAAAATGTCAAGGAGAAAATGTCACGGGTGAAATTGTCAGAGGTAAAATATTAGGGGTAAGATTGGCAGGGGGGAAAATGTCAAGGTGAAAATGTCAGGGAGAAATTTCACGGACAAAAATGTCAGGGTGGAAATATTAAGGGTAAACTGTTTAGTGTTGGAGGTATGAACATCACATTCATGCAAATGGCCATAAATGTAAATGTTATAGTTTAAAACATTTGACTACACTTCTTGGTTTTTTTTTTATTATAATTATTGATTTTTCCTCCGGACACGTTTCCTGCTGATGTTTTTCTTCTGAGATTGTTTATCCCTGACATTTTCACCTTGACATTTTTACACTTGATGTTTCTACCCTGACAATTTTACCCCAAACATTCTTGTCCCTATTTTTTTTTTTTTTTTTTTTTTTACCTGTGATAAACAATCTTACCCCTTGAGATTTTTACAGCTGACATTGTTACCTCTGGCACAGGAAATGCAAGTACAAATTTAATGTTGTATATTTATGTTTGAAGATAATTTCACCTGTGTAATCACCACTCTCGGATCTTGTCATAGAATTCTTGTGTATCAAACACACACACACGCACACATGCACGCACACGCACGCAATATCATCCTTTTTTATTCTTCGCCCCCCCCCCCCCTTATTCCATCTCCAGTAAACAATGAATACAGTATAATTCACTTGTCTCTCTTTGCGTATCACAGATGAATTACTTTTTTCTGTTTTATATTTCGTCGGCCTTATGCCAAAATGGCCTTAAAGAACTTCCGCTGTTATGCCAAAAGGGCACTAATAGTGTACAAAGTCTATAGTGTTAAGGGCCATTTGACATAACAGTGGAATAGGTTTAAGGCCCTTTTGGCATAAGACCGATTTGATAAGACTATTTGATCTTTTATTATTTGGGGTTTTTGTGGAGTTTAGAGAGGATAACGTATATCAAGAAATTTTATAATATTTACATAATATGTTGTCTACTTTCCAACTAGGGTATAAAACAGGTTAGGTCATGGACGACTTCGGCTTGTAATATTCGCCCCTCCCCGTCGACGACTTTTATGAATAGCTACACCGAATTCTCATAACGTAATACGCCGGTGAGCACACTGCTAAAGGACCCATTAGGGCCAATTACATCTTTGATATCTCCTTTCTGGCGTCCCACTTTTGATATCTGCATATATCCTGTGTGTACATGTACTTTGTATTTATCTTCTCATATCAACTGGTCACAAAATAACGTCCTGCCATGATGAGTCACTTAGAATTCTTTGTGTGCACTCCAAAGCAACAGGTTTTAATTTTTGTTCAAAACTCCGCCATGTAACACGGGGCTCCTTAGACTGACCTCAGGACCTCCGCCTCAATATGCCATTTACATTGTTCACTGATTTGTTGATGGTACTGACAGGGTTAATGGATTGTGGAAGTGGGTAGATGCATTTTTTTTTACTGTCATATTTTACAGACATCAACATTTCCGCGCGAGCGACTGAGAAACTGTTCGGCCTTTACCAAGGAGAATAGGCAAGGAGTACGATACAAATTTCGATTTTGGGGTTCCGTACAAGGTTATTGGCTTTCTATCATGCATGATCAGGAAGAGAATGAACTGATCCTCCCAAAATGATATCCGTAGGGAAATGCCGCTCCCATCGCATCTACCATCAGCTGGAGTTTTAGCAGGCCGGATTTACTCCATTTTGACTCCTCCCATATTTTAGAGTATACGCTGAAGAGTTGTACGTAATGTATACAACAGAAAAAAAAATGAGTCTAAACTACGTCTTGTTTGTATATTGATTCGCAGCATGCTTGCTGTATATTATATCAACAAGTTATGCGACGATAAAAGCATCGCGGAGAGCACCATTACCTCGAGTTGGAGGATTCCAGCGGCGTCTCTGTGTCATTTCTGTTTGGTGGATCAGCCGCGGCCTTTATTTTCTTCCTTTCCCGCTCTTTCTTCTCCCACGCACGGTCAGGTCGATAATATTTGCAAGGGATTACAGCCCCCAATCCGGGAGAGACAAAAGGCAATCTCCCCTTGATCCCATGATAGCCGCGAAATTGGTTAGAAAGCTTTTTCGAGTCTGAATCATGTGATATTATCCAAGGCCGTGCGTGAGATGTGGGGAAAGAAGGCAAGACTTCGTGCTCTTCATGGCCACGCAACTCAAGCTCGTGTTGTGGGATGCTAAAGGCACATGACTGGCAGCGATGTGAGCTCTACCTTTAATCTATCATGCTCTACAATGTGTGTTTCAATATAATACAAGGGCAAGGTATGGCAGCGTAGAATTGATATCAACCAAGAAAAGTTTACTTTAAAAAACAATCCACTGGCAGACGTTAGTATGTAAAAAAAGAATACAATTCTAAGAGCACAACAGTGAGAATTTGATCAAAATTAGGTTAAGATTAAAGAACTTATTATATCATGAATTTTCGCTAATTTCCACATGATAGTTCTTGAACAGTCAATATGAATGTTACGCAGATATGAAAGTAAGTGGATAATGATATTTGACATTGCCTGTATAATTGAGATACACACAGACACACATTATATATTTTGGAGATAAATGATTGTGTCGTAAATAACGATGAATGGTAATAATGACATTGGATGGAATGTGTGATAATGATAATCATCACGATGCGACAATCAATGTTTATTCAACGTAAGAGGGTTAACATTTTACACTTTCGCAGGTACACGCTAATGCATCAGGGCAGAAAGTACATAATGTAGCTCGTATGCGTTCCATAGAGACGCCAGCAGTCACCACTTGAATCAAACAAATACAGATAAAATCAAATACAAAGTTAGTAAGATAATCATAACGACTGAAAAAAAAATACCTCCTAAGTCTCGGACTTGGAAAAATGGCGGATTGTTTTGCTTTCAATGCGGGAGGCGCCGAAAAACTTCACATCAAATTCTAGATGACTATCTTCCTGCCAACCTGTCGCAAGGCACACACACACACACACACAAGTCTTGAGCCGAGTAATTTTGCACAACTTCCGGTGACCTTGACAGAGGGCAAATATAAATTACTTGATTGTGATGGCAGAGGTGTAGGGCTCTTATGTATCGGCGTCGATCGGTGGTATGATAATGAAACATGGGAGGTAATACCATTAAGATAAACACCCTGCCGAAGGCCAAGGGTGACGAGATTAAAGCGGAGCCCCACTTCGGGTTCCACTTCACTTTAAAAGTTGAGAAAATCTGACAAGAAGAATACGCACTAAGATTTAATTCATCTCAGACAAAAAAAAAACACACAAAATACTTTTGAATTTCAGGAATTAAAGTGCTTGAAATCACTAATGATATCAGTTACATTCACACATGTACAAATAACACGAGACCTTGATTTTGTCAACTAACCAAAGAGTGTATATATATATATATATATATATATATATATATATATATATAAACAATATAGATGTATAAAACGTTCAAGCGATTTTATCATAATTAGTAAAATATAATACAATTCTTAGACAGTTGATTGTAATCAGGACAAAGCAACGAGAAACATGTCAGACATTGTCATCTAATATGCATATACTGAGATTGTGCCCGATATTACCATGATCGTGGAAACATGAGAAACTTTAAAAGTATTGTATGGCTGTCTCATTTTTGGGTGATTTTTCCACGAAACTGTCACAGTTCCGTCTCTCTCATTTCGTTCTATTTCTTAAAGTCGATTCGAAGACTGAGTAGAGTTTCTCTTTAAGTCCTAAGTGTTTGTAACCTGTTTAGAAATGGCGATGCGACAAGCGCGGAGCGCAATTTGTTCGCGCCATTCCGTAATGGCTGCTCAGTAATGAATATTTGCGACACCATCGTCTGCGATCCGCAGATCACCGCAGCCTTATTAGCGCACTAAGTGGAGATGATAATGATACTAATCAAGATGGCAAAATCATTACGCCTCGAACTATATTTTTTTTTTGGTACTTCTTAAAGGTAGCCTGACAGATGAAAGTCTAGTACGTCGGAGCGATTCAAGGAACAAAAAACTGGGACACGGTAATTTGGAATGGTGTCAGTCATTTAAGGAGCATTTAGTATCTACCACTCTCTTTCTCACTCCGGCTCTTCCATTCTGCAATCAGACATTTCGCCATCATCTCAACTCTGCCTCACTTTGTCATCATTTTTTTTTCCTCTCCCCGCTCTTCCGAAGAGCAAGAGGTATGATGTAAATATCAATCGAATGATACACAGCGTACAAACAAAAGAAGGTAAAAAATAACAATTTGTGCCTGTCTTCCCTGTGTGTGCATAATATAATTGTTATGTTTTACCTTCTTTTGTTTGTACGCTGTGTATCATTTCCCTCACTTTATACTAGTCCTTATTTGTCACCCTGTCTTTTTCTTAGTCTCTCTCTCCCTCTCTCTTTCAATTTATTCCTCACACACACACACACACACACACACACACACACACACACACACACACACATATATATATATATATATATATATATATATATATATATATATATATATATATATATATTATATAGTGGCATGCACCTGTAGACAAAACACACACACACACAGCACTCGCTCTTGCTGTCTTTCTTGTTATGTTCTGTTCTACGCTTCTCTACACCTGTTAGCCCATAGAATGTCATGCTACTAACCTTTTTCAATATAGAAGATTGTGAAATCCTCCATCAGACTCTATACACAGGAACCACTATGGTTTTGGTAAGAATTGAGTTAAAACCTCCCCGGTTACGTTGGTAGGGGATAATATGAATGATAATGAATTATTCATGTACTGGTACTTATATGTAATTGTAATTAATATTTGTTTTTGGCGTATTTTAATCCATAGACATTTGTTGTAGTTATCGTATTGACCAATGATATAGCCAAATTTCTATCCGTTAACGCACTTACTTATGAGCTTATCCGAGGAGCAGGAATAAGCACTGTAAATTTGTTTAATAAAGACATTGTTTTACAATGCTTCTGCTTGGAAAATCAAGCTGCACGGTAATACATTCATACAAAAAAAAAAACAAGATCTAGATGGAAGATGTCAATATTGCAATGTACATGAAGACGACCTGCATACATTACTTGTGACTTTAATAAACGTTTCTGTGTTTTTTTTTTTTTTGTATTGTAGACTTACTAATCATATGTGACCTGCATCACAAAACCAACAAAAAGTCGCCCGACATTCATTTTTAGTTAAAGACAGATTCTGAAAGAGCAGACTCTAAGCTTTAAAATGATGTGTAACTCAGTTCAAAAGGACTCTCCTAACCTATAGCAATATTGGAAAGAAAACACACACTCTGGAAGAGTGTGAACTGAGAAAAGAGGCTCGGAAGTACAGGGTCTATTCAAGCGCTTAATCTCTGAAATTATCAGATTAAGCTTAAATTGAGCATGCTTTATGAAAACATTCTGGCCATAATTAACGCCAACTTTCAATTTGGTAGTACTATCCTTTCAAAAGTTATTATAGAGTAGAAAGTGAAGGGTGTGCAAAGGATCTTCAAGAAATGAAAAGGAACCTCAAAGACATACCTTATCACACTACTCTACAAATAAGAGTTGTAGAAAAGCCGCTAAAAACACACACTTTCCCATCCATTTTATTACCCCAAACTTAAGAATTAAATGTAGAAGAAGAATAGCTCTTTCAGAAAATAATGAAAAACTCAAGATTGACTTGGTTGACCCGTTTCACCTTTTTAGAGTCCTCTCGTAAAATCAAGGGGTGCGACTTTTTGTTGGTTTTGTGATGCACGGTCAAATATGATGTTCATCTTATAATAACAGGAATGCATTTGCTTAAAGTTCATGAAGAAATTGAATTAGATATGTTTTTGACAATTGCTTTTTATTTACAGCTCTACGTTTTTAAGAAATAAAACAGGAAAAGATTGTCGTGAAATTAATGTGCAACACTATGAAGAAGATTTAAAGAGCAAGAAAAGATTTCATAGTCTACCAAAGCAAATGTTGCTTATTTCTAAAATTGTTTGTTAACTCTCACACATGTCAGAAAATGTCATAAAGGTTTTTTTTTTTTTTTCACTTGTTTTTAAATATGAAAAAAATTGAGATATGGGGACAATGAATACCCAGTTGGGGTAAAAAAAAAATCATTTGAAAATCACTTTGCACCCTCAGTCAGCAAAGTGCAACATCATGAAGCAGAATCTTTAACTAACTTTCATATTTTGATGGATTTAAAGATTTAAAGAAAAAAAAAAAGATGAGAGAAAATGAAAGATGGTTTAAACCTTTCAATACCAAAGTTTTTCAAGTCCATCGCTGGCGCACTTGATAGTCTTGGTTCTAGCTGTGAAAGGGTTGAACAATTTAACCGAAGGTATATCGTCGAACCATTGACATTTTCTGGTATCTATTGGGAGCTGGATACGATGCCAAGTAAATACGCGAACGAAGACAGGCCCGAACAAACAGGATAATTGTATGACGATCTCAGTATTTTTAGCAAATGGCATACAAGGAGAAGTCGACGCACTTTTAGAAGACTAACTTCAAATAGGAAGGACCCCAATATGCTGCCCACGTGGTCATCTTGAAAGCATATCTATGGCGCGGGATGAACATTTACATTGATTTGCATCTTTGCTCGCGTCGTTATGTTCAATCGAAATATTTATTCGTCAATATATGACATTAAGATTCAGACATCGCCGAGATTGGAAAGGAGTCAATCTCTTCTTATTCTTCTTCTTCTTCTTCTTCTTCTTCTTCTTCTTCTTCTTTTTCTCCTCCTCCTCCTCCTTACTTTTGTTTTTGTTTTTGCTTTTTCTGAAATTGTAGCATAATTATGATTTTTTATTTTTTTGATGGAGGGGGTACGCTTTGCATTAAGTCACTGATGATGCTATCAAATTCTTCATCTTCCATTTCCATTTTGTTATCTGTGCGTATAGAGAAATGTTTAGACATGGTATATGAATATATATATATATATATATATATATATATATATATATATATATATATATATGTGTGTGTGTGTGTGTGTGTGTGTGTGTGAAAAATGGAGAGAGAGAATAAAAAAAGAGGGAGTGTTGGCCAATTACATGGTATTTTTATCACGTAATCATATAATATATGTGTGTGTGTGTTCTGAGTGTAAATATATTTGTATCTATCTGTATAATGTGAAGAGAGAGAAAGAAAAAAAGACAGACAGAGGGACAGACAGACAAACGACCAGACAGACAAATCACAGGTATCGTAATACTGTTTTCCAATACGTGGTGAAACTCTTCACAACACTTTCCAGGCCCATAAATGGCGCCACGTGATAGGGTGATGTATGCCCAGTTCTCGCGCACTTTCGACCCGTCATGGCGGGCGTGCTATCAAAACCTGCCGCACATCCGTTCCAGCAAGGAGGAGACAGGTGGAGAACGGAGAGGTACACTTTTTATAAAAGCACAGGCCAGAGGAGGGAGGGGGGGAGGGAGGATGGCGGAATGGAAAGGAAAGGGGAGCATCAAAGGACGTGAGAAAAAACACACTTCCATTCGTCAGGCGTGTTGTTCACCCTGGAGAAAAAGGGTTGCCAATAACCTTTTTCAGAAGCCCCCGGGAGACCGGAATATTCAAGTGTACTTTTTTCCCCACCCCCCATTCCCGTGCTTTCCTTTCTCCCTCGCATAAGAAACACCCTTCGATATTCCTCAATAATATGTTTAGGAGTGGCCCGAAAGGACGCACTATTATCCGCCTGACCAAGGACGGCGTTAATGCTCACCGGTAGATCAGTGCCCTTTCAATATATTGGAGAATGACTATAATCCACCCTCCCTCTTATTTCGTTCTGCTGCCCCACCCCCTCTCTTTTTTTTTTCACTCTCTCTCTCCATCTGTTAATCTAACGCTCTACATCTACCATTCCTTATTCTTCTCTTGACGTATTTTTGTCTAGCTTTATATTTTTCTTTCACTCTCTTCTTTGACACAATCCAGTACTTTTAGACAAGGCTTGGTTTATGGAAGTGGTTCAACTCTATACATTCGAACGCATTTCGCATCCATAAACTGTGTTGCAAAGCTATAAATTCTCAATCAACGATATATGTATATACATATACATATGATCCATGTGTATATACTATCAGTTTGAAGTGTTCACACAAGGCTCAATATAATTTGATAAACATGTGATAAATGGTGTAATCATTATATTAAGGGCACGCTCGTCACAAGCTTTTGTGCTTTTAGAAATGTGCCCTCAGCATTTTCAAATTAACTGCATGTTACTTGTGCTTTGTCGTAAATAAATGTCATTGAACTTGACCTGGAATCATGAATAGGTCGATTTATCTTTAGTTATTCCTATGCAATAGGCACACGTACTCAGAGAAGGAGAAACGAATTGAGGGCCATAGCAGCTTTAGAGTAATTAACCTTGTCGGTCATCGGTTTTGTCCCCTGAGACAAGACTATCGGAAAAATAAAATCTACTAAATAACACCTAGGTGAAGATAAGGCCTCGAGATGGAGATCGGCGGTACGAAATGGGACTACTGTGAGATGTTGTATAAGCCAATTTTCACCAGTCCGCAAATTCGTTACTGCGCGCATGCTGGCTTTGGCGAATTATTCCACGGCACGGAATCCCCCTCTCCAGTGTGGGACACTTGAACTTGCCCATCGTGCGTTGACCCTCCCCGAGACAGACGGGACTCTTAGAGGGCCAGTGTAGCGTAACGCTTAAAAAACTAAATGGAGACTGGCTTTAAAGGAGTAGATCTTCATTTACCAAACATCACTTGTCTCTGTCTGAATCTGTCGTGTAGTATATGAGAGTCCATCAGTAATACATTTGCAAGCTTACGTACACACACACACAGACACACACACACACACACACACACGCAGACACACACACACACACATACACATATATTTTTTTACACACATATACATATTTTTGGTCCAATTTTTGTTTGAAATATCATGTTATGTGACCCGAGTTTACGTAAAATTTCAGTATGAGGTTAACGAAGTAAGAAATAGAAGAAATGTCTCATTAAGTCACCCAAGCAAGACAAGAAAAATCATTCATCGAAATTACAATCAGTCGCTTTCTTTTTAAACCCACCACTACCCAGATGGTGTGTATGCAAATATGATGTAATACCGTAAAATCCTAAACATTAGGTCGTTACAAAATTGAGTATGTACTTCCATATATTTTCCTTGTTATAACAGAGAATAGAAACAACGACAATTACTGACGGCAAACAAAAGAACTATTATTGTCCCTCTTAAAGTATGACTGTAAATGCTAAATTGTCAGGTCGACATCTCAAAACAGTCGTTTGGAAAGATTGTGTTATCTTTCATGGGCCTTTGGCAGCAAAATTCTCCTTCACTGAATACGGACGCCGAGGTATAGGCATATAGGTGGTGACACTGCGCACATTTGATGTGTAGGAATTGAAATAGAAAAAGAACTAACTGTAAACGACCTATTCATCATTCTTTTGATGAAGTCTACTTCATCGCTTGTTTGTTTGTCTTGCCCTTGACGACCTTCTTTTCGCGTCCTTCGAATCATTCTGCTTATTTGACTCTCAAATGAAGCATGAAAGTCATTGGAATAAAGTGATGACAAGAATTGAGGATGTCTGTGCCACGATAAGGTCATAGAGATACGTGTTGAAGCGCTGAACAGTCACTGTAGTAGTTACTGTGTTAAAAGCAATATCCCCTCCCCTCTCCTCTCAAATTTGCGAGGTATTTTCTAGGTAAAGGAGAAACCTCTCATCTCGTTGAAGAAGAACGCGATTAATTTTGCTCGAAGTATTGTAGTGCAATTGATGCAGATGATATGATGGCATCGTTTGGCACACTCTTCTTGTTTTCTTTTTCTTGTAAGAATGACATTATGACTTTGTGTGATTGGAATAAGTCAAACTGTCCAGTTAGAAACACACTTATATTCATGTGCAATATATCAAAGATTATTAGTATGGATATATTTTTAATATACTCTGCACTTGTTTGCATGCATCGCGTACGTTATAATTTTTATGATGAGTGTGTATCATGTTCAATTCAGTTCAGTTTGATATACAAATTATATGATTATTAGTACAAAATAATGTCTTTAATGAATCAATGCAACACTTTCATTGCCTTTTCAAAAACTATAAAGATCAGACTTCATATATGTTTAAAAGCAACGGCCTAACAATTAGAGTTGACATGGAACTATATATTTTGAAAACAATGAAGATTAAACAAGTTTTGAGAAGAAATTATTAGACCTGCTAAGGTATTCCAGAAACCAGCGGTAGGCCGACAGACGGATACGAATTTAGGTCCTACATGGGACCAACTCGACTGCAAAGTTGAAGGTTTCCTCTAATTGCTTTTCTCCAGAACCTTGATACACACCCATGTGACATGATTATTTTCGCTTAATAGTTAGCTGATAGAGAAGTTTGCCAGTATATGTGTCTATCGACGTATAGTGTGCGGGGTTTCCGACGAGCCTCAAACTGATGCTAACCGCAAATCGATTCGATCTCGAATTAATTATTCTAGAATTAATGAAGATAAAGTCTCTCTCTCTCTCTTCATCCCACCCCTCCCCATACAAATAGACACAAAACTCAGACAATTAACTTTTCCTCTCATTTTTTTTTGCGAGGATGCGTGTTACTCCCCCCCCCCCCCGTCTCCCCCTGTCTGCCTCAGTTTCCTTTATCTTTTTTTCTTCATCATGTCTGATCTGTCTCTTTCTCTCTCTCTCTCTCTCTCCATTTCTTTCTTCTTTTTTCTCCTCTCCTACTCGCTCTTCATGTTCCCCTTTGTCTCTTCTTCTTTCTGCTCTTTTCTCCTCGACGTGCTCTCTTTTTTTTCCCCTTCCATCAAGCGTGTCTCTCAAGACATTCGCTGGAAACGATTCAATTCCAAGGCCGCCTCTGTCCCCATTGCCCTACAATACCTTTCCCCACCCCCTTGTCCACCTTTTAACATTCATGAAGACCATGATTGCGCATAAGCACTGACAGTGTAGTATCTCACAAACAAGACTCTATAGTCATTCATCGATCACTCTGGGCCACCCTTACGTCAAACTGCAGACTACTCGAAAGTATCGCGTGATTGCGGCGCGGGAAAGCGCCGTCCGAGATCTCTGACTTGTCACTCACCCCTCCGCCCTGTCCAACCCTCGCCGTCTGTCCCACTCTATTTGTCTGTCTCCTTGTCTTTCTCTCTTTCTTTCCTTCCTTTATTCGTCTTCTTCATTTCCTTTCCCCCTTTTCTTTTAAACATTCACTCCCACGTATACAAACACACCTCTCCCGACTTCCGAGAAACTCCAAAATGATTTTGGAAGTAGCAATTCACGGATTCTACTTCCCGCAGACCAATTTGCACGTGTTAAATGCACGTTTAGTAAAGATGAAAGAATGATAAAAAATGCTCTCCGTGTCCGTGCTGATGATGCTCCAGCGAGGAATTTAGATGTTTGGTGTTCTTCGCTGAAGGCTGTGATATTGCGGTCACATCCGAAGGCGTTTCGAGGAAGATTGAAAAGACGAAATAGTCGGAAATTCCAATTGACTTTTTTTATAATCTAGTACCCGGATTTCACGTGACTCGTTGAATTCCCTAAAATGTAATCTGTAGCTTCCAATCAAAATTGGACGTGCAGATATTTTTTTAAATATATTTTACTGCCCTTCGAGGACTCTAACGTTACAAATAAATATAATTATTTGTGTATCTCCATTCATAATCGTTTCATATAAAAATAATTTGAATCTGTTATAACAAAAAACGTTCCCATCTCACCTTAAAGTGAATAATGAATCGTCTGCTTACGAATTATTTTGTCTTGTGATGCTTTTTATGCGTCAAAAATAAAGACGCCCTTCCAAGAAATTCTATAATGCGTTTGTCCCCATCACCTCCCTGCGCAGAAGAAAAAACACACACACACACACTGCGATCACTTCCTTTCCCGAAATGTAATGCATCGCACGCAGTGACCAAATAATCCATCAACACATACTGTATGAATCTTATTCTGTTCGAGGAGAATCATAAACCTTGAGCTTGCACCTTTCTATATGTTCTTGCATCCTTTTTTCTTCTCTCTAAATCTGTATTTATATTGTACACCTACTCGTGGTTTTGCTATAAAACAGTGACCCTCGCTTTGACCTCGATTTGTTTCATTCCGTTTTACTTAAAGGTCAGTTGATGTAGTTTCCCCTGACTATACTGCGCAATATTGGGCAAGAGCAATTATACGGGCTGTGAGAGTGACGTAGCACATGGGTTACACGTCCACGTGTAACCCGCAATAGGCGGGATTCAGTCTCAATTACCGCGGTATTTCGTCACCCTAGACACGTGCATTTTGATTGAAGGTCAAGCGATGTAATGCACGGCACAGACATTCAGGTAACAATTTAATATGAGAGGTGGGGAAATCGTTAACAATTTAGTCATTCATCTGTAGAGACAGGACCAGATTTCAGTGATCTAAAATAGGTTTGTTGTATGCCTATCTAATTTCAAACTTGAAAGTACACATGATACTATCGGTGTGCGTTTGCATCTAATAAATTATTTAGAAAAGGTTTTGTCTGTATTTTTTAAATATATATGAAGAGCTTACTTCCAAAAGGCGCTAAATCCATTGAAAAGTGATGAATTTAGCGCATTTTGGAAGCAACCTCTTTATTATTATACATACTGTGTCATGGATCATATAAACCGACAACTAACGAAAAATAGTTTAAGATTCTACTGAAGACCATGTTAATAAAATAAAATGACATATGACTATCACTCGGAAACGTTCGAAAATGTTGAGTTTTTTTCTCCAAAACAAAGCTGCTCAAACATCATGATCGCCTTCCTTAGCATGAGAGTTAAACAAAAGCAAAAATTGGCAAGGTAGGTTCCTACATCCATATACATCTTATTCTCATGTGTGTGCAAATAGTATATGCATGCATATTGCGTGTAGGCATATATATTTCTGCGATAATCAGAAAACTCTATACAGACATGAGGATGCCTTAGGTACGAAAGCTAAAACCATTTTCTCTCGTCATCTCACTTCTCTCTTTCCTCTTCTCGTTATCCCCTTTTGTCCCTCTCTTTTCCCTGCCTCTCTCGTCACTGTCCGTCCAAAATGTCCGGCCTCTATCTTCCCGCCAACGTCCCTTTCGCAATGACACTCCAAGGTATCAGTGTTCTTGTTTCGCCGTCATCTTAGAAGGTCACTTATCGTATAAAATGTGAGATGAAACGGCTGTAATTGCCTGGTCGGTGCTAGTAATGACTCCAAGCACCCTAGGCCCTGTCTCTGCATTGTCACCATCGATTACGTCTACTCAGTATCATCAATCATTTTCACTGAGAGGTCCATCGTCTGTTTTTTTTTGGACAGCCCGCGCGCGCGAACAGCGACAAGACGTGTCCGTCAGTTTCAGCTTGACACGCACAGCATGCTACACAGCGATATGTCGTGTCCAAAAGCTCTTGTGGCTGCGTGCGTTGGAGGTGGGATCAGTCTGAAGGTTTCCTTCAAGGTCACAGCGCGGTCAAGGTTATAGGCATGCCGGGGACACTATGACATTGAAAAATCTATGCTGCCTTCGCTCATCAAGTCTCACATAAAAGTGGTTAAGCTTGCCAAGTGAAGACAGAGAAGATAACTAGTACAGCAAATCACCCCCGTGACTTGATGGGTTGGTGCACTCACACAACGTGTCACCGCAACCACTCGAGGAGTAACCCAGAAGTCGTTTCGTCACCCACACAAACATATACATTACCCTACACACACATACACACTTTCACTCACACACTCTGTCCTTCACACACACACATACACAGACACACACAAGCAACACTCACACGCACACACACACACGCCCTCCCTCCCTTCCTCCCATTTGCTTTTTTTTTTCTCCTAGTCCCCTCTGTCTCTCTCTCTGGGTACAGCTGTATCAGTTTCCATTGTGTTTATTTCTCTCGTATCCATTCCCTCCCTACTCCCGTAAATCCCAAATTACCTTTTCTGAAATGCCTCATAGCACGCTCCTCCTAGCTAACATATCAAATGGTATACGTACTTACGTGCTTTGCTATCGCATGTCTACGATATCTTATGAGGATAATGGTTTGTCTCAGACGAGGCAACTGACGAATATAATGTGATCATAGATCTGTGTGTTAATTTTTCCATCGACAACAACTGTGTGAAGAGGGCGACAGGTAAGGAAAATTGCAGATGAATAAAGGATACAATATATAATAAAATCATTGGTTCTATAAGACATACAATTACTCCGAAACGACTGGCAAAACGGGAGTTGAAATACGTACCCTTATTACGTGGTACTCAAAGAGTAACGACCTTTTCTCGCACGTGACGATGTATTTTAGTTTTACATGAAATCACATTATGATTAACCCTACCCGCATTATACGCAAAAATACCAATGTCACAAAAAAGTGGAAATTTGTCATAAGTAGCTACTACCTTTTTGTTGCTACCTGTTTGACATGCGTTTTTGTACAACCAGAAAATAGGAATTCTGTCGACCACAAACATTGCTGGTGTCCAATGTGTTAAGGTGGAAACACTCGTTTGACTCTGAAATGGACGGGGGAGAAGGGGGGAGGTTGTTGACCAAAAGAGGGTTGGAAAGAGTTTGATGAACAAGCAATCAAAAGTTTTAAGTACTGTAAACCTATCAGAGTGGTACATTGACTGTCATCATTTCATATCTACTGAAGACAGCAAATACTTCATTCTCCAGTGACACCCAGTGTAAAGAAAACAATACCTGAAACACAAGTTTACATACATTTTCCTTTTAGAAATTATACTATTATAAAAACGGCTGATCATTGCAATGTATAGCTATGTTGATTTCCTATACAATTACATCTCCAGGAGATATGTGCAGGCCCTACATTCAGTGGGCTTTTAGAATCCGATTTTGTCTTTATTGTGTAAAAAACCAAGTTTGTGTGTAAATTTCGTTTTTTCATAATTCGTCAGTCAAGGAGACAGGCCTTTAAAAGAGAAAATAACCGAACTGAAGCATTTTCCTTATCTTACTGCACCTAAACACGCAGTGAAAGTGAGACGGCTCGGGACACCTGTTGTCTGTATGGGGTTGCAGGTGTCTCCTAGCGACAGACCAAGTTCAGTCCAAGCATACCCCTTTGTTGCTGTCGCTGATATTTACCGATATTTACCATGTCGACTTGAACAACGGGCGCGGTAGTTTGCTCGAATCCGCAACGCACTACTCCTACAATGACCTTGATCTATGAGTGCAAAGAAGATCCATGCGCGTAATCACGCCTCGCTGCTGCCTAATGTCACGTGACCGTTATGTGACATGAACTGAGTCAATATATAGCCACAGCTCTTGTCATCTCGTATTTCTTTAACTGGCAAACCCCTCAGTGTAAGCAGAGATCGCTCCTGTCAACGCATATAATAGTCAAGCCCATGTTTCCTCAGCTTTCGAAGTCCACCATTAGTGGTTCGGTACTGTAAGGTAGTCCTTAAAGGTGTGATATGGCCTTCACTGATGTTGGATGTCAAAAAAAAAGTAGTGCGGCGTTTGAAATAGGAACAACTATTACCTTCTGATTTCACGTCTGGGGTAGATACTTATGAACTTCGGAAATTAGGACGTATTGTTTGAAAGAAAAAGGAAAAGGAAGAAGGACATTGGTTAGCATTAAAAGCATCATGGCATATAGGCTAGCTGATGTTGACTAAAGACTTGACATCCGCTGTCCAATACCAAACATACAATTTTGCCATCAATGGTAGGCTGTACTTTAAGGTAAGTTTTGACTTTCTACTGCACTCAGTGAATGTTGGATCCCTTTCAATTTAAGCGTGATATCGGAGCATTCCCTTCATTTGCTGGTCTGCACGAACGGTTTCACCACACTCGAAGAGGCCGTTCTACTACACCGAGTAATGCCAATGATATCCATACATGAGAACTGAAAATCAGATTCCATAGCAATCACTTTGCCACTTCATTATTTTTGATACAATACGACAATAATATACAAAATAGACAGAGTGATATGTGTGATACAAACTTTAAGTGGAGTATAACAAAATTGTCATCTAGACAAGATATGCTAAAGATTGTTATAGACCTTTTTTGTGATTATGTTTCATCTCTGTGACCAACTGGAAAGCGTTCCGAGTGGAAGAAATAGCAAGTTTGGCTGATTCTTACCCCCCCCCCCCCACTCCAGGAGTGATGTACAGGTGGAGATGTAATGGGAATGAGATGGTCGCAGCAGTTCCGCGGGGGAGGGGAATGACAGAGACGAGCTATTTCCTTGATGTACTGGTATGCGAGTGAGGTTCTCTGCAGAGATCGGGAAGACAAGTTTGAGAAGTTTGGAAAAGTACTCGTCGACAAGCCGGAAGACATTGAAGTGTACTTCGTCATTCATCGTTGAATCAGTTCTTCGTAAAACTCCGGAAACAAGAGCTACGTCAACAGCAGTAATGCCATCTCCGCGCTGTCTGAATGATTCATGCCGGAAGGGATCGACAGAGGTCGCGCACCCACCTTTGTTCAAAATAAATATTTGCTTTGTTAGTATGTACCTCACATTCCCTCTACCTTGACCCATTTAGTTTCCATCAAAGAGCGCCGTTGTTGCCGGCATTCGATATATACCTGCGTTACATTTCAAATCACAGCAAATTCGAAACGGTCCCTGATATTCTTTTGGCAACCGATGCAATTCGACCTTCTAAAACGGGAATTGATTGCTGCTTCATTTGGCTTAATGGTTGTTGGCATTAGGTACCAGTTTCATCCCCTTTATTTTGTCTGCGGCGTTTCTCCCATTACCACTGTAAGCAGATTAAACATATCAGTTATTTGACAATGAATTTGTTCTCATTCATTGCGCTTATTGCGGCAAGAGACTAAAGGCCCAACAATGCGTCTTTCCCCAAGCATTAAAACGTTTAAAGTTTGTTTTAGATCCCTAGATGCTCTCGCTGCGAGTAAATTTTTTGGTAATATGATCATAAAATTTCTCAGAAAGAATTTAGACCCACATAATAATCCACACGCTCTCACACCACACACACATTTTGTTGTGCACTCTAAAAAAGTGATATATGATAAATCAACATTTTTAATTTAATCACTCCGCCAACCTTTTTGTAAAAGTTAAATTCAACACTCAAAATGCTGGATGTACCCTTTCTGAAAGGGTAGATCAACATTTTGCCTGTATATTAAACATTTAACAAAAGGTTGGGGGAGCGAAAACATTTAAAATGTTGATTCACCCTTTCATTTTTAAGAGTGTGCGTAATAGGCATTGATTTACTTTGCAATAAGATATAGGTATTGTTTTACTTTACAGTAGAAAATTAATATACTTAAGATTATAATGCTCTGTCTTTCATAGGAAGATTAAGCTGATTAAAACATGCAGATAAAGGCGCTGATTGAAGTAGTCATGTTTGTGTTTATTTCAGTAAGTATGGCTGACAGGTAACTAAACATAAGTTTAGAATCATTTCTAGTATTATAAAATGATGAATCTTAGTCATCAAAAAAGTTAGAAAAATATATGACAAATCTTTTCCCTGTTGGAAATGACAAGAGCAATATCGTGATCGTCAAATCCGTTTCATCGAAATACATCATTCAACTATAGGTTTTCAGTGTAACTTCTGATGACATAATATTCCTTTCAGCTCATTTCATCATCTGAATACGAGTTTCGAAACTGTGTGACGTGCGATGGTGATAGCATCACCCCCTGTGACTCATTGTCATACTTTCTATTTTGGTCAGATCGGTTGATAGAATGGATGCCAGTGCTCCTGTTTCTGTGTATAAAGTGAATGAAGTGCGCAGACAGAGAGTAATCAGGAAGCATAAGATATGTAGAGATTGTGGTATCACTGTGAGGGAGAATGACAGAGAGATTTGACGATTAGAATTGTCAAAATACTCCGTCCTACTATACATGAAGAGTTTTATTGCAAAAGCCCCATTTTTAAACATTTCAAAGTATATAAGTCCATCAGCAGATAGAGCAAAATTAAACCTTTCCAGTAATACCTCACTTGTGACATAACAAAGAATATTTTACAAGTTATGAATAAAAATATCCTGTATTTTCTTATTATTTTGTTTTTTTTAGCAGCTTTGATCACAAATGTCTTAAATTAACAAGAATCGAGTTAGTTCGTTTTGCAATAAAGCTCTTCATATCTATATACACACACACACACATATATATATATATATATATATATATATATATATATATATATATTTATATATATATATATGTGTGTGTGTGTGTGTGTGTGTGCGTGTGTGAGTGCGTGTGTTTTTGACTGCAACAGGGAGTGGAACAGCTTGTAAACTTCATTCTGTCATTCCGTGTGTGTACTGTTAGCAAGCTCTCTAATATGTGTCTGAAAACTGAGAGAAAAACAATAAAACCAAAAACCAAAAGTTATGATCCAGAGACTGAACCTCTTTGTTATGATCTCATAACAGTTGTGTATAGTGCATGTTCTCTACTCATAGATAATAGAACAATGAGAGAGTCTATAATTTATTACTGCATCATGAACGAATCTCCCGATTTTGAAACAGGTTGGATGTGGGATAAAAGAAAAAAAACCTTGGGCAATCCAAATCCTTGCAAACATTAAGCATATTTGATTGAAATGATGCGTAAATGATGATAGTGATAATGGTAATGATAATAACGATAAACAATAATAAATATAATAATGATTATAATTCTGATTGTTATGATAATTAAGATTGTACTATTATTCATATTAATGATAATAACAATGACGATAACAGTAATAATAGTGATATGGTTTATGCATGCATATTATTCGTATTACGAATACACAATCTGTCTCGTCTCGTATGCAGGGGGGAGGTGGGATGCCGATGGTATCGACAGTGACAGAAACAGGCGGGCAACATATTGAACGCATTTTAAGTACAGTCGTTTGTGTCTCTTTACACTGTTTGTTTTGGGTGACTTACTTTGTGCGTGTGTGTGTGTGTGTGTGTGTGTGTCAGTCACTCTGGGAGTCAGTCCTTGAAGCTGTTAGTAATGATATGGCTCTTGTAAGGCTGCTTGCCCCCATTGTGAAGTGCAAGCAATTCTCTGCTATAAGATGTCATCGTTTCTGTCACCCTCTCACAAACCTCGTGTAAATTACTACCACCTTTACGCTCGCCACGTTCATCTATTACCCCCTTCGCGCCGTGTGATGACGTGTTAAACACGTGCAAATTCTCCCGCGGTTGATGAATTCCACATCACGTCCTTTCTCACCCCCCCCCCCCCCCCCACCGGTGTAGGAGAACGGATAGTTTCAAATAACTGCTCTCAATTCTGTTTATAATTACTACCCTACTCTCTCCTCTCTTCTCTCCCTCTCCCTCTCTTTCTCTTTCGCTCTATCACGCGCTTAAATTCCCAAGCACTCTAAAATCTCATCTGTAATCAGACTATAAGCGCGTTGCGGTGAAAGAGCAATTGCCTTTGCGTGGCTTGGTAAAACATGTAATTGAACGCAATACCATGTGACAGGGTTTACGTTACGTTAATTATGATGCCACATAATTCGACAGGATGGAAAAAAAATATGTCCGCTATGTAGCGTTATATAGGCTTATCCCTATCTTTTACCATATACCGATATGGTCCAAAAAGAGCAACTTGCATCAAAAACTGAATTGCGCTGCTATGCAGATTCAGATGTTACGCTTTTGTTTCGTAGTAAACACCAAAATACTGGTAAAAGTTAAGTTCGTTTTCTGTGAAGCTTTCTTCCGCACCAAACGCCTTTTTTTTTTTTTACACCACGTACCCTCTGCTGCTATGTTTGTTATGTTTGTCGACTATTCTGGCGCCAACGCGCACACACCATGTACGTTGATAAATTTGGGATACTGTCTGCGCAAACAAAACAAATAAAAAAGCTCCTTACTCCATCATTGCGCTGCCTCGAAAAGCAACAAGTTCTTCTGTGATTTTACCATCACACTGTCTTCCGGTTGAGAGTAAACCTCCTCCCCTGTGGATTCTTGTTCTCATGCACACCACTTCAACACATCCATCAACCGCGATCACCGTGCTTATTGGTCGTCCTCACGAATTGGTGATCAATCACATAAAAGATTTTCTTCCGATAGAAAAAACAATAAAAAGCATTAAGGAAATATGACTACCCGTGATATTTGCGAAAAAAAAAAATCAGAAGTGGCATATGATGTGTGTCATCGGGATTGTCGGCGGATGATATGGAGTAGGTTCACTGCAGCATTTTAGCAGATATGGATTCGTCAAACAGGAGAGTGGATTGGATAGCATTAAATATCATAGCTGGATATTCATGTAGACGGCTCACTTGTTTGACAATCAAATGATCAGGTTACATCTCACGTGCCTGTGAAAAAGAGAACAAGTGGTATTGAGGCATCAGGTGTCGGGACCGTTCCGTGGTCAGCGTCAAAATAAAAAAGCGCCGTCCGTATAATCAAATCGAGCTGCGCTCAGCAACCGGTCAACCTGATGGGCAGCCGAGAAAACGTGCGCACAACCAAGCTGCAAAAATACAATACAGGCAGTACCAAACACTGGCAAACAGACGCCCACTGTTTCTCTCACACACAAACACACAAACACCCACATACCCCAGCCCTTTATCTCTTTATTCTTCTCGCAAACAAACAAACAAAAAAAGATACACAATGTGAGCTAATAGACCTCCATTAAAAAAAAAACGAGTGATGATGAATGTAAGAACACCTGCACACGATTTTTTACAAAAAGAAAATTATGTGTGTGTGCGTGTGTGTTTGTGTGTGTGTGTATGTGTGTGTGTGTGTGTGTGTGTGTGTGTGTGTGTGTGTGTGTGTGTGTGTGTGTGTGTGTGCGTGATGATTAAATGTGATCAGGAATAGGGGGATGAGATCGGCGCGTCTTCATTTCATGCCGTACAGAATTTCTTTTGGTTATATGAGAACATCGTCAGTCTATCCACGAACTGCATTACCATCAGGGCGATCATGTTAGGCCATCAGATAGAAAACAGGCAAAACAGGCCACTCACCAGTGGTGATCCTTACAATAGGATTAAAAGCTCCAAATATCTATGCCCTTGCAATCAGCATTCAATTTCATGAAATATTTGGTGAATTTGCAAAGCAGAATCTGCGTCATACTTCAATCGATAGGTCACTTATAATACCGACATTACGTCTACACACATTGTTAATCATTTTCCACATATATCTCAATAAATTCATCCGTTTTAATGATTTTTTGTCTTTTTCTGTAAGACTATTACCTAACTTTTTTTCACACATGGTTACCGACCCACATAGGCTACCTGTGCAAGGTGAACTTTAAATCACTCGGTGGTTGCTTTTGATCAGGAATGAAATCATAGTTATACCCCTTATGCCATTGTGGTCATCCATAAATTCGACAAATATACCTGTACCTATCTATACCTATCTATTTTCCTACAGCCACTGTTGTCCTTGTTTGATTTCGATTTTGTGTGCCTTAATTCGACATTGGTATTTCTCCCATGAATGGGTATTTTACCCCCCAAAAAAGAATAATTTTCATTGAACTATCGACACTTTACAAACAAAAATGTTGTCGAGGTTTACGACGTTCTTTCTCGTCACACCTATGCCTTATTGACTTGAAGGTATTGTGTGTATCGTACATGCCGTTTCCACTACTCGTTCATATACTTATACAGTGAGCCATGAGCTATGCGAGGAACATCTTTTATTTCTGCGCTCCCTTGGGTTGGTTGTACCGACGTACATTTTTATCTCGTCCATCTCGGGAGAGAGGGGCTCCCCATCCCCCGAGCAACGTATCAACGAGCGTGAACATCGCCTTTAATTGGGTCGAGCAAGGGGAGAAACTACCAGAGCACCGAGGCTGCCACGCAAACGATAACTGGATTATCAAAAGGATATTAGACTGCCTCTTAACGATTCAATGTACCTTGGCTCGCCGCAAGCAAGATTACCGTGAAACGTATTGCAAATACATATAGGCCTCAGATCGAATGTATGTGTGCATATATATATATATATATATATATATATATATATATACATCAGATGCTTTCCATGAGAGTGGTCAAATGAACTGGACACATTTTATGAAGGAAAAAAATACCAGACTTCGAGAGTACAATACCTTTTTTTCTGTTTTTTTTTTTAGTTCATTGTAACTTGCTGTCTTGCTGTTGCTCGCTCTCCCTTGGTGTTATTTTGTGCAGCGCTTATGTAATCCCATTGTCATTCCCTCGCCCATTTCTGATCTATTTGTGATGTAACTGTCATCTCTTTTTTCAACTTAAACGTTCATGGCGCCTTTCCCTGGAAAACTATTGTTACATTTGAATAACTCCTTACGGTTCGTATCCAAACAATATTACTAAAATGCTTAGGCCTACTCTTTTGAAAAAAAAAAATAATGCGCAGGGGTTCCATATTTGTCTTCAGTTGCATAACGTAGTTAAACAATTATTAAGACATTCTGCGTCATGAATCCGTACAATGAATTACTAGAGAAGAGGTTTATTTATTATGATAATAATGATAATAGTGTGCACTTCTATGGCGCAACAATCCATCAAAGAGATGCTCACGTCGCTTTTAGGCTTGAAGGCCAAGAAAAGAATGATATCAAAAACATAGTCATCTTCTCAAACGTTCATTTCCAAATCAACTCATAATGAAAACAATATTTTTCAACAAGTTGATAGTTATAAATAAAATCATAAGTGTCACGAATATGAAAACCACACCATTAACAATGGTTGAGAAAATTACATGAAAAGGTTAGTGCACAAACACGCACACTTAAAAAAAAAAAAATCTACACATGGGAGTGAAGTTTTGACTGATTATAGTATCGTACTTATATTGCCTTTTTAGCGGGGTAATATAAAATTTGATGTCCCCACGGGAGTTATATTTTCCCGAAGAGCGCGGCGTTGAGGGATAATATCTGATTTTAACTCACAAGGGACTGTCGTCATACAATGACATAATGATACATTACACAACGATAAACATGGCAATAGTGGTTATATCTGTTATATCTATGGTCTACATGAAAATTGTATTTCATTTTAGCCCCGTCGGGAGCCAATTAAATTCTTGAATTTTATTACCTGACGTGACGTCACTCCTCGCAATATAACAATTTCGATCCATTGTGAATATTAGTAACGTAATCACCAACCAGTATTAATGTGAATATTAGTAACGTAATCACCAACCAGTATTAATGTAGACATACCGTTTAATGTTTTAAGTTTCTCCCTACCCCTCAAGAAATGGTATGTAAGGGCGCATAGTCTACATACAAATGTTTATAAATGTTTAAATGTTTATACTCAAACATGCAAACGCAGGCTACACCTACACACATAAAAGAACTCAACACACAGCACAAACCACACTGTGCATACATTCATGCACAGCCGAATGAGTATCTAAGTTTGAAGCCCAGAAGCCTTTCGTCGCATAGAGCTATCATCGGAAGTCGGAGAAATCGCATCAGTCTAATTGGCGTGAGATGTGTTCCTCAGTCAATAGTAAGACGATTGCATCTTGCTAGCTTAGCGGACAATGGGCTTATGAAGCCATCGGCAGGCCTGATCAAGACGTAATCTCGCTGTAGAATGTGGAAAAAAAATAGTGAGAGAGTGCAATGAGAGCGGGAGAAGAGGGGAAAACGGTGGAACGTATAAATGCGGTACGTCTGTGCTTATTCCCTAGGCGAGGCTTTTCAAACCCTGTGATCCTCTTTACAGCATTACTGAGACTTATTTGAAATAAACGCTCTTGCCAAAGAAGAATTTTGGTGCAGTCGACAGCAGACAGTTTCGAGTTACGCCGTTGTGCGGCCCGCGCTACAACACAGTTGTCTCGAGCCCGCTCGGCGCAATGGATTTGGTGGAAAATACATACGAAATCTATGACGGAGAATTCTTCTTGATCCACATTCACTTCGTTGGAAGGCTAGAATCACCATGCAATTGCCCGAGTTTCATTTTTTTTTCGTTTCATTTCGTTTCGAATTGCGGTGTAACGTGTATTCACATCGCCCAAGTGTTTGATGCACCAAACAATGTCGACTGAGAGAGAGAGAGAGAGGGGGGGGGGGAGAAATGGTTGGAAATAGAAATGATACGGAAAAGAAGAGAGAACCGTGTTCTCGCGCTCAGAGGAGCGAGGTATACTGCACTGTAATATCGTCTGTTGTCATGGCTGTAATACGACTGTAATCATTGTTGTAGTAATATCTGCAATCACGAGGCATTCAAGCCCTTAACAGTCGGATAACTGCATGCATTTGGTGAATGGACTGCTCGCTGATTGCATCCCCTTCACAAGGGATGTGACTTGCACAACGTGAAAACGTATTTCAGATGTCGGTAGTAATCTGATTCTGCCGTTTCTTTGTGTTCATGTCCAAGGTTTGTGGTGATATATAATTAGATAAATCGAGTAGGTTTTTGTGGGTGATTCCCTTTTTATCATAATCACGTCAGCATGAAGCAGGATGAAAAAAACGAAGTTACCTCCTTAAAGTGAAACAAGTTAGTGTGGAAATTTTACTAATGTTTTTGACATTGCGACTAATCTGTATATGATTAGAATCCCGCCCCAATACATCTGCTGCTATCTTTCATTTTGACGCATCTTCATCATTTCGTTTTGACATGTCACCAGTTTGTGTTTTTTTCCCCATATAATTTGTTCGGTTTTCAGTCTGTGTGTGTGTGTGTGTGTGTGTGTGTGTGTGTGTGTGTGCGTGCGTGCGTGTGTGTGTGTGTGTGTCTGTGTGTCTGTTTGTATATCATACTTATGTTTTTCGTCCCATTTTAACAGTGTCTCCCGTCTTTCTAATAACAGATAAGTGCTGGAAGCAATTTACAGCTAATCTGATGAACGCGAATCCCTCTCCGGATGCTACTTGAGCTCTTTGGGAGTTTCCCGAGATCCGGGCATCGCGGGGATTTGGGAACAGTTTCAGCTTCGAAATAACATCCCCCACTTCCCTTGTGATTATTATCAAAATTGTAGCGCTTTTGCTAGATCCTCAATCTATTAATTGGGAAATGTAAATCTCGGTTTTTAATATAAGCAGTCCTTTTCTCTCTTTCTTTATTTTTATTTTTTTCTCTCTCTTATTTTTCATCATCTTCTGTATACTTGCTGTAACACGAGTCTCTTAGTTATTTTCTGAAGGTTTTATTATCGCTTTATATATTTTTGCTTTTTTTCACATCTTTCTTTTCATCCGGACATTGCTTGAGTTGCTGAGTAATTGGTTGGCATTGGACTGTCGGACAAAAAAAAGAAGTTCTCCCTAAAGTTAGATAGTATTTATCATACAAAATAAAGGAGCTGAAACCAATGGGGTATCTCTCCCTTCCAGGATCATACCCCATACCCCTCACCCTACTCCCCACCTCACGCCCCCTCCCCCTCCTCCTTAAACCACCTTAAGGCCAATTCCGATTTTTCTCTTCCACATCTCTAATTGATACGCTATCCACTGAGGTGGCAACGGTTCGAGGCCCCGCGGAGTCTACAAGAAGAGGGGGAATGACAGGTGATGCCTTGATTGCATCTCAACTTTTACTCCACGACAAATCAATACAAGTTTCACCTCCCCTGCCCCCCCCCCCCCATCTCTTTTCCTCTATTTTACTTTTCAGGACTTCTGCTACTCTTTCATATATTCCCTCACCTTTTTTTTTTTGCGCACACATCGATTTTTTAAGATTATTTGGCGGCAGACGAAGGCTAGAGAATGAGATTCCTCCTCTCGTCTGATATTTTGCCCGTCAGACATTTTGTGCTTTTTTTTTTTTTGGTCAATTTTAAATTACGACCTTGTCTGCCGTTGATGAGTAAGGTGAGGCTCGGTACATTATATTCTTATTCCAGACGCATGATCATGTTTTAGGCCAAAGTCGATGTATCAATATATGAAGAGTTTCATCGCAAAATGGGCTAAGCGCCACTTTAAAACATGTCAATCATCTTTTAAACATGTCAATCCACTTTTAAGTATGTCAATCATCGGATAAAGCGAAATAAAACCTTTAGGGTGACACCTCACTTCTAACATGACAAGGAGTGTTCTTAAGGCTGTGATTATAAACATTCCATATTTTCTGATAATTTTCTCTTTTTTTAGCAGCTCCGATCGCAAATATCTCAATTTTACAAAAGTGGAGTCAGGTCGTTTTTGCGATAAACCTTCATATGTATATCCATATGATATGAATATATTTGAGCGTGGTCTTTCACCGTAAGCGTTTTTGTTTGTGATATGGAAGTGCGAGCTTTCTCTCTGTTTCACACGTCAGGTGCCGATGAGAGGGTCAGGTTTGTTGGAAGAGATTTCGTGCAGACTTTCCACCGCGAGAATTCACTCTCCCCTAAGAGTTTGGCCGAGTAGGGGTACTTGAATAATCTGAGTCCCCGAAAAGCGGGCTCTCTCAGGGCGGGAGTTCAAAATGCTTTTGATGCGCGCAAAACGCGTTGGCTCGATGCCAGACGATTGCACAACCAGCGTTACGTTACCGCATTTGCGATTCCGATTTTTGGTGGCAGCACGGGCTTCGCGTCAGATCCACTCAGCGCAGGGTTGACGGAAGGTCAAGACTACAAGACGGAAATAGAAAGGTCAACATCACGACGGTGGCTTATTGCATCTGAAAATTCCAGTCTGTCTGCACGAACGCAGATACGGTAGCCATTTCGTATTGCTTTCTTCTTTTAAAGGACAAGTCCACCTTACATATGTGTGGATTGAGTGAATGCAGCATTATTAGTAGAACACATTAGTGAAAGTTGGGGGGAAATCGGACATTCCATTCAAAAGTTATGAATTTTTAAAGTATCTGCACAGTCACTGCTGGATGAGAAGACTACTACAGTGTATGATGTCACATGCGTACAACAATATAAGGAAAATATAAAGAGAATTTCACGAAATTTTACTTTTTGAAAAAAGTGCACATTTCCGTGACTCGTCCCTGACTTATGTTAAGGGTGATATTATTCCCCCTTGCCTTCTGAAAGAGGGAAGTCAAGTGTTCTTTTATTATGCAAGAAAAGTAAAAATATCTTGAATTTTCTTTATATTTTTTTTATATCGTTGTACACATATGACATCACAAGCTGTAGTAGTCTTCTCATCCAGCAGTGACTAAGCAGAAACTTAAAAAATTCATAACTTTTAAATGGATTGTCCGATTTTCCTCAAACTGTTGCTGATGTGTTCTATTAATATTGCTGCATTCATTCAATCCACATGTCTATGAAGGTGAACTTGTCCTTTAACAATCTCGTCTTTGGCCCATTGGCCGTGAGGTTATAATGATACATGTATTATAATAATCGTATATTGTGCTAAATCCTGTCCGTATACAGTACTCAAAGCCCATTAGGTCTAATGTAAAATGAATTGGGACAAAATGAAAAGTTTTTGTTTTGTTTTGTTTTAAGGAGTCGTATGCATGTCATAAACACTCTGATGTCATCAAGAAGGCTACTCCAGATTTTGGGGCATGCATTAGTGAATGATTCCATGATTAAATGACTTTAGGGACAACAAGGGAACCAGAAACGGGTGATCGTTATATTCTTTTGGGTGTAACTTTGAATTAGAAAGGCATTGTAACGGGGGCAGAACCATGAACACAAGTCTTTAGATAAACGTCTAAGATTAATCAAGCCTACTCACGAGCAACTATATGATTGGAATAATGTTCTTCAAATACCTCACTACCTCAAAATCACCCCACTACTCTCCGAATAGACAAGACCGTATACATTCTATGGTTTATATGATCTTTGTCCCTGCTCGGGAGTGACGGAATGCGTAAAATCCCCAGCTCTGCGAGTTATTATGCATGGTGTCATACTGTTGCAACTGATTAACAACTAATTTCATGAATTTGTCATATTGTTGCTAACCAACACTTTCTGATATTTTGAAGTGCCTATACCGATAAGTGTTGAATAAATCTCATCGCTTTACAATACCAGCATGCGGATACATTCAGGGGTGAAGGCCTAGACGAGAGGGGACAGAAGACACAAGATAACATTGCTGTTAATCAAACAGTACGATCCATCTTAGCAGGTGACAGATGAACCTAAATCGACAGAAGAGCTAAAATCATGCTTCTGATCATTGGTTTGTGTACGTGCGTGTTCGATTGTGGTTACGTGTTACGCGATTTTTACTTCGGGTATCATTGTGTGTACAGACACCGTACTTGGACGTTCTTCGTTGGCAGGCAACATTAAATGGATTTCCCGTGTCGTCTGTTCTATTTGAGGATGATTCTATTCTTCTCGGTACCCCCCCCCCCCCCCCCCCCCTCCGGAAAAAAAAAATATCGTAATATCAAAGATCTATTTTTGGTTTTCACCTGCTCTCGCAGCAGAATATACGCAATAGATAATGCAGCATGAGCTTAAGAACTGAGACGCTGATACGTTGGTCTGCGAATCTTCTGATTCAGAATTTTTCACTTCCAGATGAAAGTGGATGAGAAATTTTATTGGTCATGAATGTATCGACTGCGATACAGATATGAGAAGCGTGCATGGTCACGGCAACGTAGATTATACTGACTGTCAAGAACTCTCAATGTTTGTTTATTCATTGTTGTTTGACAGTTTCCATGAAAATGCAAATGATAAAGCAAACAACTTATGTAGAGTCTTCATCACACACGTCACACATGGATTATATTCTCGCTCTAACAACGAATGAAAATGAATTCACTTAAACTGCCAATGTACCATCTACCTTCATTTCATTTCATTTCATTTTTATTTCATTTCCGGCCAAAACATACAATATGACAATTTCATACAAGCAAATTAAGTACAATGTAACTATTACATTTCCAAATGAAATTTAGATACACGTCATTTGTTTACATGACTCAATAAACATACTAGTTGAAAAAGTACATGGGCAAAATGTGACTGAATCATAAGAAAGAAAGAAAAGGTCGGAAATGGAGAGGACTGCTAAAAAGCCAAGCTTGTAGAATGCAGTCCCCTCGTGAGTCGTGAAAATTATAGTAATAATGCAACAAGACAATTTGACATAGTCCTCGGGAAACAGAGAATAAAACACGTACGCACACAAAACGCACACACAGACAAAAACAAAGCTGCTCTCCCACATACGCGTGGAAAGAATAAATAGGAGGTCAAAGGCCAGAGGGGGACAGGAAGACAGAGGAAGAGAGAGAAAAGGACAAAGGAGGAAGAGTTCAAGGGTCAGCGCCAGGGCACATGAGACTTTGGTCTTACCAAGAAGTGGACTATCTATAAGTAATATATATAACAGTTATGAAATAGATTGAACAAAGTAAAGACTTTAACAGCAAAGAAATCAGTTAGCAACTTTCGAAATGCAAATCCCCAGTGATATAAGAATTGATAAACATTTTCTTTAATTTCAAAGTAAAAGTGTTAAAACTTAGAGATTCTTTTATGCTGCTGTCAAGGGAGTTCCAAAATTTAGGTCCAGCGGAGGAGAATATAGACTTTGCAAAAATCGTCCTAGAGAGTGGTAAATGGAATTCATTGATTTGTCTCGTGGGGTATGAATGTACAGTTTTATTTTGAATAAACATGGAATCAAACGCTTCAAAGCACTCATTTCAGCATCTGGTTATCCATGTTATATTTAAGAGTCTCTCCGTATCCTAAGTCTTGAGAAACTGTCTACCTACCATGCCTATGATAAGATTCCAACTTCGGTTCCCTTTATCACTTCATTCTCCCTCCATAAATCTTTCTATATAGCTTTATAGGTTCTTTGTATAGATATTGTCTTGTATACCTGTTGTTGTTTTTTTTATTTCAATACCTGAAAACAATCCTTGAGGCATACCCGGAATTTGCTTTTCTTAATTTCATTCTTCTAAACTTTGAATGGCTTAAGGAATCCCATATTGCAGGTGACTTGAATTCTGTCAGTTATAGTGCAGTGCACGTTTTGATTGCCATATACAACAAACCAGATGCTCGAATGGATTCATAACTCAGTATAGAGTAAGCAAAGCAGATAGAGAACATTAAAAAGATATTTTGAATACGCAAAGTTTAACTTTTTCTCTATCATTTGTATACAATGTACTTTCGTAGTGATGTAATGATGAACGGAAAAAAAAAAGGACAAAAAAAAAGAAGATAGTCAGTATATCTTCGGGACGACACTTTATTCAAGTTTAACGAGTCGCTATTTTCATAACTTTGGTTTTGTCTTTCCCAAGTGTATACGTCAAATACATCAATCCAATATTTTGACATTAGGGTGATTTAGGATTCGCGTCAAGAGTTGATAATAAAGTGGTTGATTCGAGAATTACAACTTTCAAACATGAGTGTTCGGCAAACTCTTCACGTCTTTCGCGTCTAATGAATGTGAAACTGAAGGACTTTTTCAGACGGCTCATGAATCTTCATATCAGGAAGAAATTGCTTTTCGAAACCTGGAAGTTGTTTGCAGCCCGTAAGCACAAAACGGTGACAGGAAATGATAGAGATGGAAGATTACGGGTTGTTTGAAATGATTCTTATTTTCTTTAAAAATAAGCAGTCGTGAATGCGCCAACGATTAATTGATAATCAAAGCTGTCCCATGATTTATTGATTTCGAGGAGCATGTTCATGTTTGAGTATCCTACTCTCTCAATCATGTTTGGGGTTTTTTCTTAGCTGCCGTAACTTTTATGATTCGAGGGGGACTTGCCAGGTACTTATGAGTGGAGAGGAACTGAGCAAACGATAAACATTTTTCAATTATTGTAAACGAACACTTTTTTTTAGAAGTGCGGAAGACTTTGCTTCAATCATTATCTCGACATCATCATCATCATTTATATTGGCACTTCAAGACTTCGACAAAACTTGCCAACAGTAAAGCTGAAACTTGTCAGCTTTGCCTGCTTATCTGTTTCTTTGCGATATTATCACCTTCGCGAGAAAGATTTGATATAATAGTCCAGGTTAGTTAGAGTACCTCAGGAACTACACTTCGATTATTTCTTGTTTATCCTGCTATACTCTCAATCAAAGGTCGTCCTCTTGTCCGCCCGAACTTCTTTCCCAGCAAAGGGGATTAGAAATGAGAGCTCACAAGTGCAGGCGGTACACAGAACTATAATCATCTCTTATGTTTGTGTTTTTAAATCAAAGTTGAACATAATCGTGTTAAATACTGTGTTAAACCATGAAGTTTCTAGGTATATCTCCATGGTTCGACAAGTCAACGTATTTTTATGTGAAGGTGGGTTTTCTTTTGCATCTACACAATCTTCGCCATCCAGTGTCATGATGCATTCTTTGAGTATGTCTTAGTTTTTCTGTTATGGATGTGGTGAGGGGAAAAATCAGTTGGATCTACTGACGTTTTCCAACAGGACATTACAGGTATAAGCAAAGTGATGTTTTGAAAACTGTCATTAAAGTCACGAATGAGAAAAACCACCTGTAGTAAAAGAGCGCAATGAGCTATCGTAGTTATATCATAGCAGTGAAATGTTAAACATCGATTACTTCGAAAACGACAAGCACACAATGCTGATTTATAGGTAAGGAATATCAAAAAAAGTCATTTAACATAGTTCATTTATGTATTCATTGTATTGATAACCGGAATTATTACTATAGTAAGCCTACATCCATTAATTTTTATGAAACATTTTTTCGGCTCCATTTTGCAATCAAATTCAGTAACATAATATAACAAAGTGACATCATCATCATGTGTGTTTTGCATGATCCCCTCCCTGACCCCAACATACCAATACAAATAGAATCATTCACATCAATCGGATGCACACACACACACACACACACACACACACACACACACATGCATGCATGTTGAGATGGAGAAGAAATTAACTAATTACATGCCATTCACATATAACCTTCGACTCCATTCACTGCCATTAGCGACGCGCCCACTCTGTTATTTGTATTGAATTCTGTGCACCACCTTACCCACCACCTGTTTCACTACCTCGCTCATTCTTGCAACCTGGCACTCCTTGTATTGACATTTCTGTATCTTTCCGTCGCCTTTTGTGTCGTTCATTCATTATTACTGCGCGGTGCTTTATTGCCGCTGGATTTCACGCCCTCGAAATATTGAAGGAAAAATGAACTCTTTCAAATCTTTGCTCGAGGTCAGGTAATCGTTTACAGTTTGAAAAAAAAAAACAACAGCACCAGTATATTGGAGAGGGAGAAGTTATTCAGTTGCAGGGTTTGTTGTTCATTGAATAGTTGATAAAGGCACATTCATTATTGCTAATATAAAATTGGTGACTTGATTGTGTTGGTTGAATGTATTTACGTATATGTATAATGTAAATACAAGCCCTTGACTTGAAAAAAAAAAAAAGATATGAAAAACAATCGATTACAACCTAAGTTTATAAGATATTCCAAGGACTAAGACGCTGAGACAGAGTCATGGCAAGGACGAAATATGAGTGCATCCACTCAAAAGGACATACATTTTCCCGCCAAAGAGAGAACCATAATATATTGAAGAATTGCTTAAAAACAACTCATGAACGACCTATTCATCTTCCCCTAGGAACAGTAACGCCTCAGCAGGGGTCGGACAATTCATTATTTAGCCAGGCAAAATGGCTACAAAACATGCAAACAAGCAAACAAACAAACAAACTCGGAATAATCAAAGCAAACCCACTGGGATTTCATAAGGGGATAAAGGAACAGGCCAAAGTAACTGGTAAGGCCTTTTCAACCTTCTCCAAACTTCCTGGACAAAGAAGAACGGGTACACTAATGCCAACTGACTGTCAAAAGCCACCGACAGGCATGTTTTGGAAAACTTGTACAATTGTTTAGAAGCTTTAGCATCGTTTCCAGCCTCCAATGTACCGCTTTGTAAATGTCATTTTATTCCCAAATGGCTGCTCACCGTTTTGTCTTCACCGTCTCTTCTCTCCTGTCTGCCCCCGTTCCTGTTTGTCTCCGCTCCTATGTTTCGTCTCTCCGATGAGATATTTCTAAATTCCTGCGTGATTTGGCTTCTCAGATATACCTTTCTGTCTTTATCTCCCTCTCTTTCTTATTCTTAATCTATCTATCCACGTCTCTTCCTATACTGTATAGATTTATCTCTGCCACTGTACCTCACTCCCTCACCTTCAATGCATGTCACCTAGTTTAAGTTTCTCTCTTTCTATCTATCAATCGGTGCATCGCACAAATCTCTCTTTCTTCTATCTTTCTATCTATTTTTTTCCATTCCTGTGTTACCCTAATCGTCCAGGTGTCACTCAGTTTCTCTCTTTCTCTCTTTCTATCTATCAATCGGTGCATCGCACAAATCTCTCTTTCTTCTATCTTTCTATCTATTTTTTTCCATTCCTGTGTTACCCTAATCGTCCAGGTGTCACTCAGTTTCTCTCTTTTTCTCTTTCTATCTATCAATCGGTGCATCGCACAAATCTCTCTTTCTTCTATCTTTCTATCTCTTTTTTTTTCCATTCCTGTGTTTCCCTAATCGTCCAGGTGTCACTCAGTTTCTCTCTTTCTATCTATCAATCGGTGCATCGCACAAATCTCTCTTTCTTCTATCTTTCTATCTCTTTTTCTTCCATTCCTGTGTTCCATTAATCGTCCATGTGTCACTCAGTTTCTCTCTTTTTCTCTTTCTATCTATCAATCGGTGCATCGCACAAATCTCTCTTTCTTCTATCTTTCTATCTCTTTTTCTTCCATTCCTGTATTCCCCTAATCGTCCAGGTGTCACTCAGTTTCTCTCTTTTTCTCTTTCTATCTATCAATCGGTGCATCGCACAAATCTCTCTTTCTTCTATCTTTCTATCTATTTTTTTTTTCCATTCCTGTGTTACCCTATAGTCGTTCATGTGTCACTCAGTTTTTCTCTTTTCTCTTTCTCCATCTCTCTGTTCGATATTTCTCCACCTTTTTTTTCTCCCTTCTTCTCAACTTCACTTCTATTCTTTCGACCCCCTGGGGCAAGTTGCTGTTAAGTTGATTATGGACGGTGTATCAGCATCGATCGCCCGGTCGATCCGCACAGAAAAACTCAAGTTTGTATTACCTGTCCCAGTGCCTGGCGAAGAATGGAGCCGGGGAAAAAAACAAAATCGAGATTTAAGCCGTGGGCAAAAACAGTGTACGAAGCACTGTTAGAGTCAAATAAAACAACACCTTGAGCAAAGACATGGATATTGCGGGGAAATTTTCTGCCTTTTATACACACGCAAAGCTGGCAAATTATGACAATGCAAATTATACAGGGGAAAAAAAGATGAAAATTGCATTACGTATGAAGCCGGAAGGATGAAAATTTAATATGATAACGTTTGGAATCTGAAAATTGACAGATTAGTCGATATTTGTTGAAATTAGTCACCTCACTTGGCGTTGCCTTCAATTAAATGGTCTAAGAACCATTCTGTCATCAATATTAAGTTCACCAAATCTTGCTCTCTCTCATTTTTTTTCGACCCTCCGCCCCCACCCCATCATCATCACCTTTTCTCTGACGGACAGTTGCATGCATAGACACTTCAAAAACACGATCACATTCTAGCTTCCTCCAAGTATCTCTAGATTTTGAGCAGAGGCAGATGTCGCCCAAGGTTAATTTCATATGATATCATTTCAATAGAATTTTGTCTACTGTATGATTGTATCTCTTCAGTTTCTTGTTATTTTTTCTGGTAGGGAAGATGAGTGAGGATTAGGTCCAATGTTTGTGCACGCTTTTTGTGTTATTACTGTTATTATTTCATGTTGTTACTGCCTACCTTGAGTGCACTAAAACAGATGATGGCGTTGGGATGAATATTAGTTTACGACAAGTAAATTTGCTCTTCAGTGGTACAATGCCACTCAGAAAGAACTGAGCTCCGTGACCTAGTTTGAATCGGGTATCCGGGTGTACGGTTAATCAGAACTCGGCACCGACCGTAATTGTGGCAGCCCGCGTTGGTGGCAGCCCGTAATCTAGATGCACGTTCACTGATTCCACCTGTCATGCCTGTAACAAGTTACTAACTACGCAGAAAAAAACAAAACACAAACATGTAAGGCGTTCACTCAAGCTACAAGGTACTATTTTGTGCTTTCTTCATCATTATCTTGTTTAAGGTTTGACTTGAAAATTGTGTTTTAATCTTGAATTTGATTTACCTCGCCTTTGCATAATGTCACGACAATTACGATCATTACAATGTTGAATTTAATGTTAATCATTGTTCGCAGCGTATGTTCAGATTAGGGCGGGAGAAAAAGTATCATAGGATTGCTCGTATTTGATGAGGATATCTTTCTTTGTCATGTTTAAGAAAGATCATACAGTGCGTCTTGAAAAGCGTAGTGCTTTGTTAATATCCAACCTTTTAGCGAAGCACGGTTCATCAAATCCCCAATCACAAAATGACATTTTTTGACCATCCCACGAGGAAATGTATGGGCGGATTCTGCGTTCCTGGATTGACATTTTTGTCTGGTGCGCGTAACCATGGTGATCTGACATCCACAGATTTCGATTTCAGTTATCATATTGCATCATTTTCATGCGACACTGGACTGTAATCTATCTTTAGATATTTTAGACATATTTTGTATTCCTCGTACCTTCTTAAATGAAAAGGTCAGAGGTGGCGTTTTCAGCGGTACCCCTAAGGTAGGGAAATGCTTGGATTTGAATAAGAACCGACTTCGTTGACAAGTGAGCTTTCAAGTTATATGTATATATATATATATATATATATATATATATATATATATATATATATACCTATATAAAACTTGAAAGCTCACTTTCAAACAATAATGCTGAATTATGCTTGTTTCATGCATAGAACTTCACTTTGATTCGATCAAAAAGTTGCGTTAATTCGGTAACAATTATGAAAACCTAGATGTGAAAATTGATTTTTTGTTTGGTGGCGGGGGAATATTGCCAACGCCAAGATCACATCAAGACTATAAAGACTAAAGGCCTCAGCTAAGTTTACATTTGACACAAATCTCGAACTAACTAGGCAAAAACAAAAGACAAAAAAAAAAGATTCCTGTGCACGATTATTCTTTGCGAATGACGTGTACGTAAGACCACTTGAGCATTCAAAAATGGCGTGCCTTATCATTAATGGGGGTCAGAAAATATGAAAGCAAAATGCAGAAAGGAGGGGTGTGATAATTCAAGCGGATGCCAGCAGATCTTTTTTTTCTGAACCTTCCCTCTTTTCCCCTTCCTCTCCCTTCTCTCCATCTGTATCTCTTTCTTTCTCTCCCTTCTTTATCCTGTCTATCTCTTTTCTATTTCTGCCCTTTCCCCCCTCATCCTTCTACTAAACATCGTTTTCCTTCACCCACAATCAATATTGAATGGCCATCACGCACCTTGCAGTGTTCTAAACAAGACTCTCGACGATACAAATTTTGTCAAAATGTGTCAAGGCGTCTTCATTGGACGGTGTTTGAGTCTCACTGCACGCTTGTTCCTCAGGTTCTCAAGCCGCTATTACTGAAACAACAAACATGTGAAGTGCGGGTCCCAGCCCGCCCATGCCTCGTCCGTAGAGGAAGGTCGAGGCGGGACGGGTCAGATTGAGCAGGGTAGAAACTATGGGAGGAATAATCATGGGTCTCAGGCGTCCGTCGATCGGCTGTGTGATGATATAACGAGGAACTGTTATTAAACAGAGAGTCGGTTTTTTCACCCTTCACCTTTTCCGGAGACAACTTTGTAGGCCCAATGTGTCGTTTTACCTGCGTGAGAATTTGGCATCTCACTTTGCTTCATCCCTGGAAAGTACAGCTGAAACATCCTGGCCGTTAAAGGGAAAAAAAGAAACGAGAAAGAAAAAGTGCGTCTCTTTCAAAAGACAGCTTATTATCGTTACGAAGCAATGAGACGGAAGACGGAGTATCCCTTCTATCAATTCGTTGGTTGATGAACTGGTGATTGGCGACGATCAAACGCGGCGAAGAGTGGAGCCTTTGAAGGAAAGTGTGCCCGAAAGAAGGCGGGCTCTTGCCTTCCTCTTCATGTCATTCTGTCGAGCATCAGCGCTTTCAAATAAAAATCTCATTTCGCCCCTCAAGGATACGTTTCAAGAGGTTGCTGCGAGTTGCATCGCGGTGTTCGCGCGTTACATCACTGTGACGTCATCAGTGACGTGTTGCGATGCACTTATTCAAGTGTCATAAATCGGGATGCGTCTTAATAGGATAGAAGTGGGAGACAAGCAATACTCAACGTTGATTTGCACTCTAATTTTATTGCTTTCTGTTTTTAATATGATGCGAGAAAGAGGCGTGTTAAGTGGCTGGCTATACGGCAAGCAGGTCTATTGATGCAACTGAGAAGAGAAAAGGGGAAAATCCTCCAATTTTCTATCCCATCGTTATATTGCATTTGGCATCAGCGTAGTTTGAGCCGAATTTCCTTTGAAAATACACAAGCGAGTATTATGGCTAACCTCACCCAACAGTGGGAGCTCAAGGTATCACACTGAGATGTAAAATGCCCCGTTACCTGCTTTCTCAATACTGACAGTATAGCTTATATTTCCTAATGTATCGTTCCATTGACGCCATAATTTGAATATATCATACGTCATCACCGCAAGAGGTAAATTCGATACTTGAGATAATAAACAAAAAAGAACAGCTCTCTTTAGGCCTTTCGTCACTGGCAAAATTGTTTCTTGGCTCACTTTCTCTCTCTCTCTCTCTCTCTCTCTCACTATCTCTGCCGATGCACATGGGGCTATATTTTTAATTATACTCAGTATTGTTGTTGTCTCTTTTTTCGGGGAGGCGGAGTGGGCTAGCCCTGTGCCGGCGGTATTTTGTTGGGATGTATGGTCTTTGCGAGCAGAAGTAGATATTTTATAAGTGGATATTATACAATTACTTCTAGATATGTGGCTGAAAACAGCTTCACAATACTTTTATATCATTCATAAATGACCTTAAATATGTGAGTATAACATGTGAGTATGACATGCATCGATATGCATGTTGGTCTTGTTTGTGTGCGTTTGATACCAACTCATTACAAACCAAGCTAGTACAGAGCTAAGATGTGCTTCGAGAACGGAACATCACTATCTTATTTACCAATTGTTATATATGCGATTGTTTTTGTTATTTTTGTTTTCCATGTATTTACATTGTATTGTATTTATAATTTCGATGTGCTAGCCCTCATGGAAATCCAGCGGTGTCACGTTGGCATCGCTGAACATGGGCCATCCAGCCGTTGTCTTTTATACGGAAAATAAAATCAATCAATCTTTGAAACTGTGATTTTGTTTTTGTTTTTGTTTCGGTCTCTTCGACCATTTCAAAAGCTCTATATTATTATGTTTACATAAGTAATCAAGCTTGTCAGACATTAGCTCTTTCCTGAATTTTTCCCCTGATCAATCTCGCATTAGTATTGTCTAAAAGCATATTTCTTTTCTCCGTTGTTTACTGCAGGTATTTCACATTGTTTTATGCACTTTCAAACTTCACGCTTTTTTTCCTAATCATACATTTCATTTCAATTCATTTCATTTCATTTGTGATGGTTCACCATTTCCTATAAGCTGTCAACACGAAACATAATAAAACACATGTTTATTTCAAGCATGTATGCACACAGTTGTATAGTTTTCTTGATGGGTATGATTACGTAAACACGGAAATGTGTAAATTAGTAAATGAATTAAATCAAAGTCAGGCGAAATGTGAAAGATAAAAAAAGGATCCCCTTCTTTACAACCGATGACATTTAAATATTTGTTTTAAGAGTGGCTCCACACACTCCAGTTGTTGAGATCTGACCATCACTACTGCAACAGATGCCTTCCCCACGCTTGGAGGATGGCCATCTCCGTGCCCCGTGGTTTACCTCCCCGCATATCACTCTTCCCTCTACCTGTCAGCATCGCTCCGTTAGCTGGGGCCCCCGCAATAAACATCGCTTCACTCGTCGTAAACCGCGCAATTACAGTCAATCTAATTTCGGGGGAGGGCCGAAGTGATTGTAGTTTCCTTTTCATATTGTGCTTCCCTCTTTGTTGGTGTAGCGACGCGCACATGTGACGGTAATGAAAATCACCTTGGTCTTCAACGGTGATTGATCAAGAGAGAAATAAAAGAGAGATGGGGGAGGGGGGAGAAAGAGAGACTGGCTGACATCAACCGGCTATTAATGCTTATTTTTCTAATTGGCCCTTATGTATTGTAACCAAGCTTTGGAACTTCAGCGATTCAAGTGCATAGAGGTTACGAAGCGGAGATGAATGAAGGAAAGTACAATATCCCCCTACGTTGTTGACATAATTATGCTTGGTTATGAGTCGTGTTTGAATAGGATGTGTGTGTGTGTGTGTGTGTGTGTATGTGTGTGTGTGTGTGTGTGTGTGTGTGTCTGTGTGTCTGTTTGTTAGTGTGTTAGTGTGTGTGTTTTGTTGTTGTTGTTGTTGTTGTTGTTTTTTCTTTGTTTTGTTTCATTTTTTGTCTGTTAAGAATCCTGTTTTCGAAGTATGCACATACTGGAGGGGATATCACAATTAGTGTATGTATACTCGAAACAATAATTTCCTCAGATTTTTTTTATTTCTATCAATCAAAGGAATTTTACCATTTTCACGACTGCTACAAGACCTTTATGTAGGACACATATCTGGAGTTGCAGGTTAAGGTGTTAAGGGCTTACAGAACAGTTTGAAATATCGTTTGCATATTTCGCCTCCGAGCTGAGGTAGAAGAAAAAAAGAAAGCATAGCAGAAAAACAAACAGATAAAATCTCCGGACAAATTGGCAAGACGCATACACAATTCATTTTAATACGCACACGCACGCACCTGGATAGCGCTGCAAGCCGGCGCGACGCGTCTCTGGTTACCCCCCGAGTGAGTGCGAGCAGCTCAACTCGCGCACTTGCGGAGCGTAATTGTCACAATTTACACCTCGGTCCTATTCCCAGGGAACTCCTCGATGCATCGTTTATCCAATTCAAACGTCCGTTACGCGGAAGATGATTTATCGCTTGATTACGCTTTCAGGGTATGTTCAGACGACAGTGTGTATATCCGCAAACAGCCATCAGCAGCACCTCAAAGGGGTTCCGCACCAAAAATCGGTGCTCAATAACCAAACCATGAAAGCTAAACCTTGCTTTAATTGATATAATAAAATGGTACTCACTTTGCCTATATCTACGCTGAAGGCGTGAACTTCAGTTTATGTTTCAGCCTTATTAAAGCGCCCTCACCTAATGAACCGCGGTAATCAGTACAGCAGGTTTCATTCCCCTAATCTGTCATTTACACTTTTCTCGTCAGGCAAGCTTTAGATAACTCTAACCCTGAACAAAGGCTACATTACATGCAATGAAGAAAAAATATGTATGGCGAACCACTATAACTATATCGAATGCTTCAAGGACTCATATGTTGTCATTTACGCTGACTTTTCATTTTTTTCATTCAATATTATTTAATTTAATTTTTTTTTCCATTCATTTAATTTATTTCTATTCTTATTTTTATTTTTTTATTTTTTATTCAGTATTAACCCAAGTCAATTTTTGCAAATTTTATACTGCCAAACAAAGATTGTAAAACGCAAGAGTTTAATATTCACGTTCGAACTGAAAGAACTCCAAGAGATACTTATGTTGCTACCCGTCTCTATCTATCTTTATCTCTCACTCACTATCTACCTATCTATCTATCTATCTACCTCTCTCTATCTTTATCTCTTACTCTCTATCTCTATCTTTCTATCTATCTATCTATCTATCTATCCATTCATCTTTCTACTTCTCTCTATCTTTATCTCTCACTCTCCATGTCAATCTATATGTCTACCTGCCTCTATCTATTCTTATCTCTTACTCTCTATCTCTATATCTTTCTATCTATCTATCTACCTCTTTTCATCTGTCCATCTATTTACCTTTCTCTTTCTATCTACCTGTCTGTAACTATATTTATCTCTCATCTCTATCTCTGTCCATCATATCTACCTATTTACCCGTCTCTATTTTATCTTTCACTCTCTATTTCTATCTATGTATGTGTGTATGTATGTATGTATGTATGTATCTATTTATCTAGTTACCTGTCGTATCTGTACCCATCCATCAGATTTTCTAAGACACATTGTTCACAGAGAAAACTGACAAATTTGCATCATTTGGTGTTGTCAATATAACGGCAAATGTTATGGTTGCACCGTATTATCGTAGGGTGATAATGATGTGTTCACATCTAACGCTGATAGCACGTTGTCATTACGCACAGAATAATATTGAAAACATCTCTATCACGTAAATGGAAGAGAATTCCTGTAGGGTTCAATCGGAACCAAATATCTGGGCTATCCGTAATTATCTCCCTTAACCTTTAATTCCCATGTACATTTCAAGTCAATTCAACTCTCTTTCTCTCCCTCTCTCTCTCTCTCTCTACCTCTCTCACCATGATATATAAGTGCATTCGTGTATATACAACAACCTACAACATACACAAATATGTATATAATCTTACAGTGTGTACATGGCATGTGTTTATATAGCTATGTGTGTATGTGTGTGTGTGTGTGTGCCTGCGTGTGTGTGTGTGTAGTCAAACCTACTGTAGCGACTGCTTGTCTATTCATGACCACCTGCCTATAGCGCCCACATTGGAATCCCCGCTAAACCCCTGTGTATAGCGACCACCTGGCTGACACGACTAAGTAGGCCTACCACATTATTTGGTGTCCGTCGGACGACTGGCCGTTGATGTGTCCGTCGGACGACTGGCCGTATGTGCGTACATGCACACGCACACTCATACATTTATATATGGGCCTACACATTTGTACATAATTTAAGAGAGAAAAGGGTTACCAGTACTTCCTTGTTTCTGAAAAAGTAGAAAGTAGAAACTTTTGTTTGGTACAACTGTTGAAGAATTTTCTTTACACCACTGATTTCATCTATCTCCACCAATATCAAGTATGATTCTTCGATTCTCAGTGAAAGAGAATCTTGCTCCCTACTGCTTTATTGTAACATGCTTCAGCTTCTTACTCTCCTAACCACAATAAATGTATTTTGCTGTAAGATTTTTGGAAAGGAACCAACGTGTGTACAGTAAGTTTGGTTATACTACTCCTGTATATCCAGCTCATCTCATATATCATTTTGTAGATGACATCCAAGTGACTACTAGTATATACCGTCGACATCTTATATGCGGATCGTGGGATTCGGTCGCAGGATTACACTTGTCTCACGCTCGACAAGAGATTTCGATACCGACGGCCTGTGACTAATACCTCGTCATACTCGACTGATCGGAGCTTGCCCATTCGCCCTCCTACGGTCAAGACTAGTTAATCTCCCCAGTGGCGCGAGCGGTTGGCGTAAATTGGTGACTATACTGTCCGAGCCCGCCAACGGTCAATTCATCCCAATAACAGAGCAAATTCGGCGGCAAATCATCTGGTCCGTGAAGCAATTTCGCCGCCGGCTTTTTTCTCGCTTTTTTTTTTACCCCGTTATTCAATAGGTGGATTTCAAGTGAACTCATTATATTGATATATAATATGCGATTTGCATGCGATAAGCCGTCCCGAGGCTTGCCTAGTAACAGAATTAACAAGGTCAAAGACTGCCAAAGCTCTGTTACAGCCTCTCTGCCCTCGTGTTCTTCTCTGCATTAATCAAAACCTTTGCGCAGCGGTAATTCCCTCCTTTACGAGGGGGATGGTGACTAACATGTAGGATAACCGGTTTTACGAGGGGAATTTACACTTTTGACAGCAAACGTTTATTGCTCTGGTCCATGTGCTGTCACCTCTCTTGTCAGAGGGCATCCAGTAGTCTAGATTGAATCATTCGGAGGCAAATGTGTTCATTTTGATTCGGTTAAAAGATTGGTAATGCTTTTTCTTATGAGGTTATATAAGTCAGCCGAGATATTCCTGGTACAATGGTAGGAATGTCTGTCTATCAGCACAATTCTCCCTCGTCCTTGTTGTACAAACACGATAGATTCCAAACATACGCCGACTAATTCAATTCCGTCCCATTGCACAAACACGATTTCCCGCGCGATTCTCAAAATAAATTTCTCCTTTCACGCCCCCATTGCTTTCACATGCCATCCACTGGCAGGGACATTTTCAGGAAGATCTGCGAGCAGGGAGGCCTTCTTTTGCCGTGAACGTAAGGCAATGCATGCCACCATGAAATGTATACTGGCCTTTAAGCAAGCAGCTAAGCAAGTTACAGTTCCTTTTATGCCACCCTGAATACGTAGGCTACTGGCCTTTGGTACGCAAGCAGCTAAGCAAGTTACAGTTCCTTTTATTACCCCCTACTGCATTACTCCTAGCCTGCCCATTGTGCCCCTCGATTCAAAATTCACTACGTTGATGGCTGATTTAGTCCTTTTTCTCGATGGTATTGAATCTCGGCAAAGGGTCTGGGATGGGTAATAAGCTGAACGCTGCAGGGAAGACGGGGTACTGTCCAAGAAAGGGGGTGGAGCAGTTGTGAAGAAGAAAAAAAATGGAGGAAGAATGATGACAAAATCTCCAATGAGTGGCAATGTTGCAGGTATGGATGAATGGGTCTAGGGCAATTACCCCCCGGGAAATTACCCCTGACCCTTCCCCACCCCTAGTCTTAGTCCTAATCCTAATCCTGAACCTAATCCTAACCCTAACCCAAACTCCTAACCCTAAACATAACCCTAACCCTAATCTTTACTCTAACCTTACCACTAACCAGTATTTAGCCGGGGGTAATTGCCCTGATACGGGATGAATAAAAACAAACGATTTGTTCTCATCCCTATTTTCATTCCTAGTTTCTGTAACGAGATAGCAATTTTTGTTGTTGGCATCAAATGAAAAAGGAAATTAAAATACCAAAAGATTGTTTAATATCGTCGGATTCTGAAGAAAAACAGTATTCATAATGAAAGGGATGAATTCAATTTGTGTTATATAGGCCAAGAACGTTTATGATTATTAAATCAAGCAGATATTCATTAGGAGAGTTATGATATTGCTGACGCAGGGTGAGTAACCCGTTGATATGGTTTAGGTGGTCCCGCTTCACATCCAAATGAAAAGTTTCTTTGCAAAAAAAAAGTCCATTATTGAAGATTTTGAAGTACGGCCTCTGTCATAAAGTACAAAATAATACCTTTTAAATGATATATTGGTCACTACATATAAAGGTATATTTTTGAAGTTATGATCAAAAGAAGCAAAAATTTCCTTATTATTCTCTTTATTTTTCTTGACCTTTAATCGCAAATATCTCCATCTGGCAAATATGGATTTATCGGTTTTTGCAAACAAACTCTTCAAATGGACCCCATGGTAGGCCAGCTGGTGCAACTGAACATTGGCTATCCGGCCATCTTCTCGGATGGAAAATGAAACCAACAAAATTATTGACCAAAATAACTTGCATTGTTTTGGAAACTTTGTATTAAACCAAAAATGATTTCATTAGGCACACTCGTCAATGGAACGATAATATTGATCAAAATAGAGTGCTCTAATTTAGAAATTGCGAACGATTTTCTACAAGCATTAAAGAAATAATGCTACCTGAAGCACTTCGCTGCTTGTCAGTCAGGTCAGTAATAATTGAATATCTGGATCCATGAACAAAGGGGTGACGTGATAACGGCTTTATAAACACGATAAGGAATGAAAGAAGCATAATGATTGTCGCTAGTATTGTGGTTTCAGAACTGTACCGGTACTCTTAATAGTTACGTTCAGACGACAAGCCTTAACCTCGAGGTTAGGAAACCTCGAGGTTAGAGCTTATAGTTAGGGACCGTGTATTATAGACGCACTCGTAGTTAGCTAACCTCGAGGTTAGCTCGATGTTAAGAGCCACGAGATATCTCAGGGTTAGCGCTCTAACCACGAGCCGCGGGGGGGGGGGGGGGGGGGGGTCCCCACTCGTAGTTAAGCACCGTGTGGACACGGTGAACTCAAAGGGGCAGGAGCTTAACCTCGAGGTTAAGCTTCGTCGTGTGGACGCACGTCGAAGTTAGGGGCAAGAGCTTAACCTCGAGGTTAGGGCTTGTCTTCTGGACGTAACTAATGAGAAGGTCCAGCGTGCGAGTCCTATCATGCCCTCCCCCCAACACACACACACTCTTCGAGTCCTTCCCAGCAACTGAGTAACTCTTTTCCTCACATCTCCACACACTCCAAGTACCTGGCTTATGGCGAGTGAATGCACTGTGCGGGGTTCAAGTGACCAGGCAAATAAAGTGGTGTACTTCAACGTAGTTAAAATGTCGTAAAGGGGGTAACTGAGAGGAGTGTCTGTGGACAAGCTGAAGTCATTACGGAAAAAAGTGGTAGACACGCAGATCTGGTAGACTTGACGATACTGTGCACGCGAAGGAGATAACAGGGGGTTCAATATACTCAGAAGCCATATAAAATCATTTGCCGTTAACGGCAGGTTGACATGAGGTGTTTGGTTGCCGTTAAATCATGGTAAGCACCATTCAAGCCACCATTAGAAGTAGGCTATATCACGCCTGTATTACTAAAGACAAAATATGTATTAGTTTGTTTGTTTGTTTGTTTTTTCCTCGTTCATATTCTATATCCACGTGGAAAATGCCGTGGTGGTCCTTCCATAATTATATTTTTGAACTGAAAGGGAGTTCGCTACTACTGCAGTGTATACCCTAAACTCAACAAGCGTGCATTATAAAGAGTACCGGCCGCCTATATGGTAGGTCACTATATGGGTAAGCGTGCACAGTGGCTGCACACGTGCTTAGCATTTTACGCCCTTGTACACTTTATTAACATCTGTACATTTATTTAACCTGCTGTAAAGCTTCCTTCTCTATTCTTCTTTTCCCTCTTCACTACTCTTTCATTCAAGCATGCCATTGTTGTGCAGTGTTTGCTTTAAGCCAAAGAAGACAGTGCAAGCACGATATTTCGTATTCCATTCTTTAAGCAAAGGACCTTGATATTCTCGATCTCTAGTTGGCTAGAAATAAATGGACAACACGTTACAGTTCCGGGAAGTGCACTTAGCAGAAATCGTCTCCTTTGTTCGCTCCATCTTTTTGTCAGACGCTGCCCTTCGTAAAACGGAAATATACCCCAAGGAAAAACTTAAAAGCATGAACTCTGTGGAGAAAACGTAAAAACACGCAATGCAATCGCGAGCGAAACGGACAAAATATCACGAATATAGATGACCCCAGCATTTAAACAGTGGTTTTGATCCAGTATTTTTCTCATATTCCATGCGCGAAAGGTCAAAATTTCAATTAATTTCTACATATAGAAATATATTTTCAATTTAATGCGAACTTTACCGATCTGTACAGCACCGCACATCTGTACGAGGAGCATACGAGTCACACTACATCAAATTCCAAACCTCATAGATCGACCACTGTATGTTTTATATATTTGCAATATTTTATGTATGCCTCCAGCTTGATATCATGTACTTTATTTAATTTTGTTATATTTGATGTATTTTTTCATCGAGAAATATGAAAATAATTTGAAATTGAAATTGAAAAAATAAAGACTTTAAAAGTAATCATTGCTTGGCCACCACTTGATTATGTAAAAAGCACAAACTTCTGTCATGTGGTTATCCTATAGGCAACGGCCATTGATTCCTGTACAATATATTCTACTTTAATGTTTGTATATAATTTCTTGTAAATTCACATTTCGATGGGAGAGATGGGGGGTGGTCTGTTACCTAATTGAAGGTATCATGATTCTAAGAAACACTTAAGTTCCCTTTTCATTCCATTTATACCTCTATTAAATAAGTAAGTTAGTAAGTAATCAAATAAGTAAGTATAAGCAATTAGGTAAGACGTGATGACTCAGGTTTTATGCGCAAATTCAATCTCAGCTTTCGAGAAGCTGGAAAAAAATAAGGTGAATTTCAGCAAGCATGTGGCATTGTAACGTCAAGAACGTTCGTGGTTGTTGATGTGTTTGATTCCTCCCATGAATTTCTGTCACCTTCTATTAGTAATCGATGGATGCATTATCCCGGGATTAAGGTGAAGAGTGAGAGATAAGGAAACTTCAACGTCTGAAAAGAAAGGCGGAGTGTCATGTGGAAACGATTTGTGTGAGCTCAACGATTTCATACATAAAAAGATCGATGTTCGCAGAATCCCAGCCCCAACCGACAAAACTACTCAACAAAACAGCAAACAATCTATGAGATTGTGGTTAGGGGCATATCCAAAATTAGACTTGGAAGTTAGATTGACTTCTTAAAGGTACTAGCGCACATTTGCAAACCCACGAAAATCAAAACTGCATAAAACAGGTCCAATATGACTTCAAGTACAAGTTATAACAGTAACGTACCTCACCTGTTGCTCTTTGTCTATACCATTCGATAAAAGAGAGAAAATCATCGTTTTAAAATCAATTTTCAAACCGGGTCAACCCGACCCAAAATCGAATTACGAGCGCGGGCTAGCTACGCACATTAACTTACACATGTATCGCATGCATGTAGTACGTGCGTGGACCGGAGCTAGCGAGCGTTTTTATACGCATGCATATAACGGTGCATTTTCATTTATTTTTATGAAAGTAATGGACTAATTGGAACGAAATTTTGCACAGGTGTTACTACAATCATACCTAAACTCCATGCTAAGTATGAGACCAATTGCTGCAGGTTTACAAATGTGGGCTAATACCTTTAATCTATCAGATTGAGATTTAATTTAATTTTGGATTTGTCCCTCATCTAAATCTAAGGAATTTAGAGAATTGTTTCTGATACCCAGATATCATTTCCTCGTAATCTCTAATGGTGTATTGCCACGTAATCCTTGGGAGATTTGAGGATTTTCTCCTTGTTTTGTAATTTCATGCCTGTGCCAAACCCTCTCCATAATACGCAGTTTTGTATAATGGTGTGACTGCGTCGCATTAAGGTTGCCAGATTCAGTCTGCTGTTGTTGTTTTTTCTCGAGAAAATTAAGAGTCAAACTCGTCCCATTATTTACCACCACACTGTATCTGTCAATGATCTTTTACATATATTACCTAACAGCCCCCCCCCCCTTCCCTCTCTCTCTCCTTCTCAAAAGCATCAATGATAGATATGACCAATTTCTTCATTGAACGACCGTGGGTCCGTGTGGTGCCTCGAGGCAAAAAAAAAAAAAGGCGTACCACTCAGAGCTTTGTGCGCATGCGCGCACACAGTTGTGCATCAAGACACTGCTAGAGATTTATTGTGTATCAAATTCTTGATGCTAGTATCCCTTACAGTTTGTTATCTCAAAAACAGGACGTGAAGACAAAAAAAAAAGAGTGGAGAGGAGATAGTAGGCTTGAATTGATTAGGCGGCTGATGGAGGAGACCATTTCCCATTACACTCTTCCATCGAGAAAGGGTTCTGTAAGAATTCCCCGCTGACAGTCCAGAAGGGGGAAGGCAAATTATGGGGATGGTGAAAATAACCACGTTGAATGGATCTTCTCACAGTACTGTCGGATTGTATCAGCCCATAAAGGATCATGATATTTTGACTTTGTATTCATGACATGAGACGATTTGAATTTGTTTGTTTGTTTGTTTGTTTGCTTGTTTGCTTGTTTGTTTGTTTGTTTGTTTGTTTGCTTGTTTGTTTGTTTGTTTGTTTGATTGTTTGTTTGTTTGTTTGTTTGTTTGTTTGTTTGTTTGTAAGGGTTTTATGCAGTGGTCATATCTTGAGCTGGAACTAAATTTCAACAAAACGCAAATGTCCTTTCGACTTTTACTCTTTTAAATCTTTTACAGGTTACAGGAATTGCTCTGATGAATATGATAAAACCTAAATGTGCGTTTCACAAACATTAATTACATTTTTTCAACAACAACAACAACAAAACTTTGCAGTCTTGTCTGTTGATATATGGTGAGGGTGGTTTGAACGCTGTGAGCTATAACCTGTTAGAAAGCAAATACTTCGTAGACGCGAATATACATATATATATATATATATATATATATATATATATATATATATATATATACATATATATATATATATATCAAATATGATTTACTTCGTGCGTTATAACCATGGAAATCTTGTACCCAGATGAAAGAAAGGTGTCTCAGCACTTTGTAATCAATCGTCAGTTTGTCGTTGGCCTCTTCAGAGCTGGATGATTCCCATACCCTGTTTATCTCACCAGGTTATTGCCGTGGTGTGACCGTTTTCACGGTCCATCAAATCTCGCCCACTGTCAAATACGTGATATCTAGAGCAAGAATAAACCGGCGCCGTCCCCCGTTTTGACCCAAGTCTCACTGCGCGCGACTCATGTGGCGGAGTGTCCGCATCTTTATTTCGCCACGTTTAATATGAGCTGACAGGCCACACAGCGGGTACCTTTACTGGCGATTTACGCCGTGGGTACACACATACACAAACGGCATAATAAATAGCTGATGTCCAATTTGTCGACATTGACTAACTCGTTAAGTGTCGTTAACGAGCCAATAGTTTGAGGACAAGCCCACACTCATTTTCGTAGCGCGCATCCTGTGTTTGATCTCATGTATGGCGCTGCTGCGGAGCTCACAGTGGTCATTTTTAAAACTGATTGAGAATGCATATGTCTCATTAATAGTTCATTAAGGTGCGAGCTCGATATAATAATAATTGCACATTTGGCACGTGTAATTCCATCAAGGGAACTTGGAGCTTTTTTTATCCCCTGTAACTTTATTCCCAAGGTTCTCTTTCTCTAACATACTGTTATCTCCGCTGAACATGTAAATGTGAATATCGTGAAGCCCATTGTGATTATACCAATGTCTTTTTTTCAATCTCCTTTCAAACGGTATGTGAATGTATTTCTTTTTCTAATTCATTGAAAATGCTGAATATCTTTTCCACTTTTCCAGGACTTGCTGTAACAACTTCAGAGGCTCTGTAGGCTTTGAACTTCAACTTTGTCCCCCTCCCCCCCCCCCCCTCTCTCCCTCTCTCTAATTTGTTACTGACTGGCTGGAACGTCGTATGCGCATAATGTACTTTTCAATGGACCATTTTTTCCATTTCATCTAACCAATGTATTGAGTTTCGGTTCCATTGCCGGCTTACTAGGAATAATTTGGCCACAACAGTATCGTTATCGCACAAATCACTGTGTGTAAGCCGGGTAAGCTTCGGAGAACAGTAATTCCTGTTACAATACACACACACACATACACACACACATGCTTCCACTCCCCTCCCTCCCGCCTTATTGGTATTGGCGCCTCATGTTCTGCATCCTATATACCACTAAAGCTATCTATGCCCCTGCATGATGTGCACAACTGAAAAAAAAAATCGAACAACAGCAGCAAACAAATCAACAAAATTGTTCCTTGGTCCGTAGAATTGTACACATGGTTTTAAGTTACACCTTGCCTTCGAAACGCTATTAACTTTGCGATCTTACGGAGAGGAGTATTCGTCATCCGGGGTTGGGATTTTTTTCTGTGCCAGTGAGCAAATCAATATTACCTCAGCTGGGGAACGCATCTAGAGGACATTTGTGATGATTGTGTCACGCAACTGTTGTTTGTTTGTTTGTTTGGCTGTTTGGTCGTTGGTTGGTTGGTTGGCTGGCTGGCTGGATGTATCAACAGATGGACAAATTGGTTAATCAGTTAACAAGCACAGGAAGCATTTAAAAAAAAAAAAAAAAAAAAAAAACATTTTCATAATCACTAAAAATCCATTTTACCAGACAGGATATTGCATTGACAGAGAAGGCAAAGAATTTGGGTTATTGTATAATGATCTTATAACATGCGTGTACATAATAGCTACATACATACATACGTACATACATACATACATGCATATACATACACACATACATACGTACATACAAGGTACACACATACATCCATATTGGACAAAAATCCCGCCGTTGTAAAAAGTTGCCTATATCAGTGCGACTTCATTGCTCTACAAAATATGAACTATCTTGTGGAATAAAAAAAGAAAAAAAAAATCTGCATGTACGAAAAATTGATAACTTTCATTTCCTATTGGAGATACGAAACGCAATACGACAGTAAGAATACATCTTGGAGGTATACAGAAATCCGCGAATAATTTCGTTATCCCAGAAGCCATGTCGTACCTTCCCCCCCCCCCCCCCGCTAGTACTTGATCAAATGGATTTATTTTATCCTTTCATTGTATCGTGTTTCCTCTCGGGTTACGGTTCTTCTGTTACTGTGTGTATCAGTTCTTTTCTTATTTCCTCAATTCTCTTATCTCCAGTTTTTAGCACTTTCTCCTTCAGGCAACCACCCCCTCCTCGTCTCTGACTTCCATTTCTTCTTGTTCTTCTTCTTCTTCTTCTTCTTCTTGTTCTTCTTCTCCTCCTCCTCCTTCTGCTTCTTCTTCTTCCTCGTCCTCGTTGTCGACGTCCTCTTTCTCCTTATCATCATCATCATCATCATCAATCATCATCATCATCATCATCACCACCATCATCACCATCATCGCCATCATCACCATCATCAACATCATCATCATCATCATCATCACCATAATTACCATCATCGCCATCATCACCATCATCGCCATCATCGCCATCATCGCCATCATCGCCATCATCACCATCATCACCATGATCACCATCATCATCATCCTTGCATGGATTTCTTTCCGTAAAGTTGAGAGTAATTAGAAATGGGAGAAAAAATATCTTTCCGTTTCTAAGTGTAATGTCGACATCGGTGTGTAATATATCTATGTTCATCGGATCTCTTTTATTCAAGGTGATATCCAATGGTTGATTTCCTTCACTTTATTCTCTTTTCTATCCTCTCCCCTTCACTCCCACCCCTCCCACTTTCTGCTTCTTCTTCTTCTTCATCATCATCTTCTTGTTCTTGTTCTTCTTTATTCTTTCCTTCACTTTATTCTCTTTTCTCGTCCTTCCCATTCACCCCACCATCCCATTTTCTTCTTCTTCTTCTTCTTCTTCTTCTTCTTCTTCTTCTTCTTCTTCTTCTTCTTCTTCTCTTCTTCTCATCTGTATCTTGATTTTCTCTCTTCTCTTTTTCGTCTTCTCCTGGAATTCTCCTGTCCGTCTTTGCGATGGAAGAGAGGTTCCAACTTTGGATAAATCCACTCTCGTGTATCCGTGTAAATCGCTCCGGCTTAGCCATGACATGTCCATCGTTGGGAGTAGAGAGGCGAGAAGAGGAGGATTTGGGGGCTATGATTTCCGTTTTGTTTGGATTGATTTTCGCCTGCAGGACTGACAGCGTCATACACAGTTTCCCTGCAATGACTTTTCCCGGCGCTTTCCACTATATCATAATAATTGTATATAGTGTCATGAACCCCGGGGGGTCGGGGATGGAGGGAGAGATTGAGAAAAAGAGAGGCAAAAAAGTAAAAACATGGAGATAGAAATAAAGAAGGAAAAAAGAAAGAAAGAAGGAAAGGAAGGAAGGAAGGAAGAAAAAGAAGAAAGGGAAAGTGGTTGTGTTAGAGAAAAGTTACAGATGAAGACAAAGATTGAGCGGAAAAGGGAGAGAAGGAAAAGTCGAGAAGGAGGGAAAAAGGAGGGGCTGAAGGCAGGGTAGAGAGGGGGAGGGGAGAGAATGAAAGATAGAAGGGGAGAAATAAACGGCGAGGGAAACGAGAGAAAGGGGGAGGGGAGGCAGTGTGAGAGAGAGAGGGGCAGAAGTATACGGAGAAAGGGAGAGTGGGGGAGCGGAAGAGCTCTCTGTGCAAACACATCTGGGAAATGAACAGCACTCCACGTGCTACATGAGGGAAAGGAAGTCCAAATTCCGGCGCATATGTAGTGGCGGCATCTTTGAATCCCTCCCTGTTGGGGGGAAAAATACACGAAAAGAAGTACCTGAGTATAACATCCTGATGCATTTCACAGTTTCAAAGTTATGTCACCAAACGGAAACTTATAAGGATGGCGTGATATTATTTCAGTTGAGGATTTCTTTCATGATTTTTATCTGCATTTCAAACATTCTAATGTGTTGTGTCGTTCTGGTTGTCAAGATTTGTTTCATTCATCACTCGTATTAAGAGGAATCTAGTTGCTCAAAATGTTGTCGCATTTCCCCAGAAGGTACTGTGAGTGAACCTGAAAAGCAATGTTTGAAATGCACAACAAAGCAATCAATCTTTGTGAACAGCATAATTTGATATTATGAAATAATATATCTCTCGCTGGTTTTACCCAATCTTGCCGAGTCTACCGGAAGCGGCAACACGAAACCTCTTCGAGGTATACTGTGCTATCTGAACAACGTTCTCGCACAAATTATGTGCTTCAAAGACATTTAAATCACAATCTACTTCAGAAAGAATTCTGTGAAATCTGGTCTGGTGTGTTATGATTACTATAGTGAAGAACTGAAGCTGCTATCTTCGTACTATTATTCCCTGTTGTCCTTTTTTGTTTGCTTCAGTGGCATAAGTGATATTGTTTGAAGTTGACAGCTGTGTCATTTGATTGATTTATTTGTAGGATGATGCTTGTTGTTAAGATTTCGCTTTTGATTTCACGTTATACATATATACATACACCAATACACACTGGAATGAATAAAGACTGGTAACGAAAAAAACATTAAAAAATGTATTATTTTCTATTTGATCTAGCCGGCTGAAGTGCCATGTGGAACATGTTAGAAACACTCTATGGGGAGGGGGTGTTCCTCTTTTCATTTCCATCTTATCCCATCTTAAAGCTCCCTCTTTAACACACACGTACACACACACACACACACACACACACACACACACACACACACACACACACACACACACACACACACTCCCCCCACACGTACGAAACGCATACTCTTACAGCACACACATACACACTCGCATACTACTCTGATTGTTTGCGGACGCACTCCATCCGTACCATCAGGTTTACAGACGAGTGACATAGAAAACAAAAGCCGCTCTACTTCTAGGTTCTCAGCTAGCCTTCGTACGGAGTCGTTGCGTGTAGAGAGGTATAGTTCTGCACCGATAGCATCGCACGATCAGTAAGTGCTAGGGGAAATGGGGTATCATCGAGCCCCCCCCCCCCCCTCATTCTCATTTCTACTCTGTCTGTCAGTTTCTCTATCTCTTCATTTATCTACACATCTTTCTATCTCATGCCATTCATGCCTCTTCTTTTTTTTTTCCATTCCTTCCCACCCTTGTTCGTACAGTACGAGAGCGTTGGTCTCCAAAATCCTCTAACACTTCCGAGCCGTTAGTCCTCTCAAGTGCCGTTCCGCACGCACTCGTTGCTAAGGAGGGGCCACGTGACTTGAATCATACTGATGGCCGACGGAGTGGCAGATTCTTCTCTCTTTTTTTTCCTCCCGTTGTCGTTAGAGTAACACGTCAGCCGCCTCAGTTTTCTTTTCGAATTAGTACACTGATTGAAGAGACACAGGCTTTACAAGTGATTCTCTCTTGATGCTTTTGCCAAAAATAAATGAAGAATATTTTTGCTGCTGCTGTTTTTGTTGTTGTTGTTGATAATGAAAAATGAAGGAAATACGTTTTTCATTCTTTTTTCCACATCCATCATTTTTTTCCTCTTCTTCCTTTCTATTCTTCTTCTTCCATTTTGTCCTTTCATACCTTCAACCTAATTCAATTTGTTTCAACCCAATGCTATTTTCTAGCTGAACATGAAATTAAGGATGTTAACATGACAGTTCTCGAAGACATATTAGCATTTCGATTTGATTATCACAATGTAAAAGATGTAAATCAAATTAACTACAAGTCCTCATCTCATTGAAACAAATTTGATTTCTCCTGAGGGGGAAAATGGATGAGCCCACTGTGATATGGTGTCGCTTGCAAAATGTAGCGCCCTCAACGAAAATGCAGTGAGTACGAAAACAAAACAATGCAGAGAATGCTTCAAGATAAGACATTGCTTATTATCACAGACTACATTCGACATGGTTGGTAATAAATGAGAAACACTGTATCTATACAATCATGGCACCTTTCCGATGAATACTTCCAGTGTATACCGCTTCCTATACGACTGGAATAGACCCACTCGCCGGCGTCCGTTGGAACAGTATTAACACCAACATGGTCATAGCCGATTTACCGTAGTATTGATGTATTCTCAACAACCTAAAGGAAAAAAAAATGGAGAAAGAAATGTTTGATTCAGTGTTGATACCGATAGGGTGCCTTATGATTTCTACCGTAGATCCATGCGATCACATCATGGGATGTGCGCATTGAAGACTCATCGCACTGTATACGTTCTGTCACCGTGGGGAGGTCTTGGTGCTTCATCGGGTACTAGTATACTGTAAAATCAGTTGCCCCTATCTACTTGAAAAGTTCCGTGCGTACGGTCATCTTTCTCATTTTGTCTGTCTGCAAGATTGTCTGTCTGTCTGTATCTCTGTCTCTCTTTGCCTTTCTGTGTGTATGCCGGGGAGAAGGCTACAAGGCGTGGGGGGGGGGGGTGCGACACGATGTATGTGGCAGTGAACTACATTCGCCATCTTGAGCTCACCCCGCAAGTACCCGTAGCCTTGTGTCCCATTTTGGCTGAGCAGACACTCGTATCGACGACGACGTGATCGCTATCATCCATGACTATCGCGTCTTCGATCACACGGTGCTCGACTTCCTGAATGACAGAATGGGTACATGTAGCGAATAGCAGGCAAGTTCGACCCCCACCCCACCTCCTTCCCTTGGCATCATCCACACCCATATCCACACCCCCACCCACCCCAACCTTTTCCCTCCTGTGTGTCCGTCCCAACCACTATTCCAATCAACTTGTCGCATCGCCAGATTTCAAGATAGCAAAGACCCTTGACTCCTCTGCTTATATAGCCCTGCGAGTACATGCCCCGCGGGAATTTTAATATTCAACACGGGACATAAGTCTGACTTCAAGCGCAAAAGACAGAAAAGACTTCGCTTCCGTGCAGGTGCTCTGTAAATAATTTAACCTGCCACGTTTTTGTGTTGACATCCTCCTTTTGTATACGTTATAAAGATCATGGGTGAAGTGAGATAAGGTGCGCATGCGTGGGCAGTGTTTATAAACGGAAACGAATACTCTAGAATTTTGAACATTTCTCCTAACGGGTCTTTTTGGGAGCACATCCTTCTGAAAGAGACTGGAATACGTTGATAGCACAGGCTCAGAGAATAGCCGTATATGGCTTGTATTTTGTGTATAACTCAAAGTGACGTTTATGATTTGTTTAATTGTTAATACTGTTTGATGTCTCTTGTCTGCAAATCGTGTATTCAGTCGTGCAGGTGTAATGAATTTCAGTGTGTATACCTCAGTGAGATGATACTTAATTTAGCCCGTTTTCTGTCATGAACTTTTATTTGTCACGTTCTTTGATATTTGCATTTTTTATCTCAATATTACTAGAGTAGAGCAATAGAAATCATAAACATATAAAATAGGAAATATTGGAAGTGTCTTAAAATCTATTTTTAGTCTGAGAAAGATATGATTATTGAAGCACCTCGGAATTTCTGCCGAGTGCAGATAGATATCTACCTGTGCTCCCTCGGCTTGGAATAAACACCGGTTGTTTTAAGTACTGGGTAAGAGCCAATATTACTATCTGACGTGAACGAGATAGATGTGAGAGTATATATAATGTGTCTCCAGACAAGCATTTTCCCTTCCCCTGTCACTCAGAGCGGTCCGAGGCCCGCTTTAAGACGGCGAGCTACCCCTAGACTCGGTGGTTGTGTAATGGACTGAGACAAGCTCTTGATTAATGGCTCCATAAGCTGAAATGACGGCATCTTGGCGTATGGTTCATGTACATCCGATGCAAACCTTTCCTCCTTTGGCAGTGTCGTCTAGTGAAAGGTCATGCAGCATTTTACGTTAGCTTTTTTCTTTTATGTGTTCCCCTTCCTTTTATCTATCCCCAAATGTCTTGGCCACACTCTCCAGCCATTCTTCACGTAAACTATGAGGCGGAGAAAGAGATAAATAGAGAGGGGTTCGGGGGGGGGGGAGATGGAAAGGGGGAATGATGAGTTATCTATCGTTTATCTTTATAGACCGCCATCTTGTCAGGGAAAGCGACATAATGGAATGCCAAGCGGGAAGGACATAATTTGCCCTTACTCCCCACGTTGATCCAGACTGAGCAGAGATTGACTGATTGATCGATGTAATGAGAGGTCCATTCCGATTGCTACCAATCACTCCCGAATAGTTTCGATACCATCCTTAGCAAGATCTATTTGTATCTATTTGTGTCTATCACTGTCCATCAAGTCTTGCAGATACTCTCCCCGTATAATCGCATACAAACAAATCAGTATACTTGCGGCGATAAGTCCCTCACGAATGAATGTTCACGCGCAATTAATAACCGTGTATTCCCTGTTACTCAGTACAAATCGATTTAAGTCTACAACATTTCTTATTGATCCGAAACAACTTGTTTTACCGACATATCGATCAACACGAGCATATTCTCCTAGCTTTCTCCAGACTTGGGGAGGTCGGCTGCAATCGTCGTATAATACATTTTAGCGGGAGTCAGATTCCATACAAACATGTCAATTTAAAGAATTGAATTGTGCATGGCCTGGATACCGAGCAATGATCCCTCGCCTCTTGTCAATGTTCTGCAGACGATCGCTCACTTTGTTGTCCCACTTAAGCGATCGAAGAGAGAACGAGCACGAATGGACGACTGTTTTTTCACTCCCTAATGAAATATTCACATTTGGCAACCAGCGACATCAATTGTAATGTAAAGGAGGAAGGAAAGAGAAGAGAAAATGGTACACGGAACGATGCGATGTCATTATTGGTTGTAACAAAAAGGAGTATCCTTTATTTTGTTTGTGTCATTGTCGTCGCGCGTGTATGTTTTCCAATGCCTTCGTGATTTTGCTGTATACGTAAAACATGCAGGTGTATTTACAAGTGTTCGTGTGTGTATGTGTGTATATTTGTATGTGTGAATGTGGGTGTGCGTGTGTGTATGTGTATGAGTAAGGGTTAGTGTGTGTTGTGGATATATATCATCTCTGTGATTTTATGTGTGTGGTTTTTCTCTTATGGGTATGCCTTTATCCGTTTGTTTTTTATATTTACTCGTTCTACGCGTACTTAGTAAAAGTCAAGTAGGTGTAATTTCGTAAATATTATCCAGGAATCGACATTAAGTTTTTTCTATAGTGGCCCGTTCGAGCAAATAAAATTATTACATTTGAGATGTTGCCGCCCCCCCCCCCCAAAAAAAAACACAAGAATTGTAGTGGCGTTAGATAAAAGGAAACAGCAATCTATTTTGAATCTTAGTTGCCCGAACGGGCCACCGAAGGATATGATTTTTCGGAAGATTGGAAACCAGACATCAATTTTGGGTGGCCCCGGGCCACCGAGCCACCGCCAATGTCGAGCCGGTTATTATCCATATTTTAAAGAATAAGGAGTCTCCATGGCATGGATACTACTTCTTGTATTCCTAACAACACAGTTTTACTCTCATCAAACCGTAGTTTTCTTCTAGTGTGAAAATAGCAGAAAGAAGGAAGAATTATAAGTCCGAGCAGATATTTTTCCTAACCTATAGAGGACATGGAATCTAACAGACCCCTGTAGCCTGCATTCAACCTATTAAGGTCCCCATTTCGAGAAGACAATACTGTTTGACCACATTTTTTTTTTTTCTGGTATGAATGATCAAATGAAGTAAGTGCTTCTTCATGATTCAATATCGATAGGCATTCCTAGCAGTTTTTTTTTTTCGAGATATCTGCTTTGAAATCTCGTTGTTGTTTGAAGATGAAGACCCGTTTTGGAGCAGTCTCACTAAAGCTTTGGTAATGAGGTCTTATCAAGGAAGGATCATAAAAGGCTTTTTTCGAAATAAATGGAACGTTTAAGTTCTTCTAATGCTAGTGACAAAAGGGCTTGTCTTTGCTGATTGGCAGATGCTAGTTGGGTCTATTCACGTAACTTGGAAACATTTGTTGTGTTTCGTCTTCAATTCCCTGTAATTAAAATGGGGATTATTTAGCTACTTAAACATTTTGTAATAGATGCAAAAGAAAAGTATCTGAGAATCACAAATATATTGATCCACAATGTGTTTTGAAAATAATTACGAAATGATATTTCGCACTGAGAAGACCTTAAGATGTTGGTGGATCGATATCAATGTACGACTACACCAATAATTATGTTTGGGTTGTTTGTTTGTTAGTTTGTTTGTTTGTTTGTTTGTTTGTTTGTTTGTTTGTTTGTTTGAACGGTTATCATCTCGTGTATTGCTGTGTTTATGCCTGTTTTCCTTGCTGCTCGAAGAAACATTCATATGGATATGCGATGTTAATTTTTCTGTACTCCGAAACGCTCTCAACGGGAACATCTGATGCTGTCTGTGCGTGTTATCCATGTATCAAGTTCGCTCTTTTTTTCCTTTTCTTCATTAATGTGCAATACTTCCTTTGTCGCTTACTGAATTTACTATGAAAACACACAAAGAGGGGAGACGTCGACGGGTAATTGAGTGCTATCACACGGTGATCGAATTCCTAATGGTGACTTCGGGGCAGGCTGCAGTCAATAATCATGATGATAATATTGCTGGTGGTATAGAGGTCTCTCTCATCTTTAAAAGTTCTTTGTTAAAAAAAAAAAGAAAAAAAGATGATTCAATTTGTATGCTCCTACGTAAGAGAGCGCTTGTTCGTTTAGGGGAATATTTTGTTTCTCATCCCTACCCCCACCCTTATATATAAAAAAAAAAAAAAAAATCGAGAAAAACAGGAAAGCGCCGCTAAACCGAAGGCATACTGTGCGCATGCGTGCCTGGCGTTTTAATCCTCAGAGACCGCTGCGATATTTAATCTAGGCCATTAAAGTCAACACTGGGGGTGCTGTCCAGAGCTGTAATCGGTCCAGCTCAAGACATGATGCCATTTACCCTCGGAAATTTGGCGAATGTTGGGGTTTGCCTTCTATTTCGTCTCCTCAATCATTCATATGCAAGCAGAGACATCGATTTTACCTCTGATATCATCCCGTTCTCAATGTCTCGTTGTCATGGTCGCGCAGACGGTCGGTATCGAAATATTTGTACATGTCAAATGTACTCATTTGACTGCAAAGTTGGGATTTCTCTTTCTTGATGTAGGGGGGAAGATCATTATATTTTCTTCGGCAAAGGTGAATATGAATCCATATAATTCTGCAACTATATTCATAATCTTAGCAAGACAATACAAGAGAAACTAGCCAATGTCATTTCTTGCCTGTTAGCGGCTGGAAAACAGTGATAGATTAGATAAGGTAGTGGATTTTGATCGAAATCCAACCCTCATCCTTCAACAAGATTTTGTACCCACAATGCCCTTCTTTTCCCGAGTGTGTGCAGTGTAAGAGGATTACTGGGAACTTTTGGGGTAAGGATAGTGTCAGGGCCCACTAGTAATACAGTCTTAATCATGGTAATACTAACACAACCGTCTTAAACAAAGACGACCACATCATGACATTTGTTTAAACCCTTATTATTACCTTGTCATTACCATTATTATGACTACTTCATATCATTGATATCGTTACCTTTGAAAAGCCAACTATACAATTCATTTCCAAACTGTTGAAAATCAGATTTTAATAGCATGTATATGTATACGTACATGTAATTTCTTAAGTGATATTTTGAATAGTACTATGTGTTTAGTTTCATGGCATCCCTTTTATGTTACAAATTTTACATTACAAAGCAACGATTTAATTTCCACAAGCAGATGATAAGCACTATATGTAATACAGTGAAGTAATTACAAAGATGTGCATAGAATAAGCGTTGAATAACTGATGATATACCCTACATGTACACACACTTGATTTAAAGATGTTTTGATGTTCATGATATCAAGGCGATTTGAAGTTACCCATAGAATAAAAAGGAAACACTTTTCCTTCTTTAAATTTGTTGGAAAAATGAAGTAAAAATGATATGCACTCTACATACTGTATAGGGAAAATCTGTAACACATTATTTACCATCGCTATCGAAGAAGTAATGTCACATTGTCAGATTGCACAATTCAAAGTGAGGGGAAAAGATAATCATAGACGAAATTGAAGTCCTTTTCAATTTTGACCTTATCAAAGTAGTGCTATACGATCCGTACAATATCGAGCCACGTTGGTGACTGAATAAGACTCCAATATGTCAAATGCATGGGACCACCCTTGTCTATAAGTTTGCTTGTTTGGTGGGGTTTTTTTAAGGAAACGTGTTGCAAGATTATGGGTGATGCCCCATTTGAAACAATAACAAACACTGTATCATGGTATATTCTCACGTAGTCAAGCCAAAAAAAAAAAGTTCGAAACAGACGACAAATTGATTCATCCATCCACCCCCCCCCCCAAAAAAAAAAAAAATCCAAATGTCACATTGCTTGAGCTCAACATTCATGTACAATAACGCTCCTGAATAACTGCGGATGGCAAGAAACCTAAGCAAGAATGAAAAAGACGAACAAGAAAAAAATACTAATTTATGCCGCCGTCTATATCTATTTTTTTTAAGTGTGGTTATGTGGGCGTTAAGTAGCATTGCTAAAGATTTAAAGAGAATTAATTTCCACACTTTTTCCTTTCTCTTCCCAAGTTCCTTCTCTTTCCCTTTCTTTTTCTCTTTCTCCTTCTCTCTTTCTATCTTGTATGTTTGATTTTCTCTAAGTCTGTTTAATTTCTGGTCTACGTCTTTTTTGAGCTGGAATGTCATCATTGCTCCCTCAAAAAAAAGAAAAAAAAAAAAGAGCCGGAGACTTCATTGGTTGAGCCTCTCTCAACTGATTAGGATGAGTGACGTATTGCCCCGTGGATTTCTCGAGACGGAGTGGAGTGGAGAGTGTGCTCGCAGAGAGTGGAGAGTGTGCTCGCAGAGAGGTGGGGGTGGGATGGAGTAGAGTCAAGTCATTAATCCGCCACCTCATGCATTCCGGCCGGATCTCTTGGGAAGAAACATTTCATCATCATCCGAAACATCTGACTGCTCGCATCATTTCAAATCCACTCACCATTTCCTACTTTCCCTAGTCTACCCCTAACTCTTTTTTTTTCTTCTCTCATTCTATTATGTCTTCTTTACTTTCCTTATATGTTTAAGGATATGATAATATAAGGAGAATAAAGGAAGAAATATATAATTATATTTGTATGTGATACATTAAATTTTCTTTTATTTTGTCAGTACCTTTCAATTCTATTTGCTTTCCATTATCTTTCTGATGCTTTAAACCAGTTCCTTTCTCTCTGTTTGTGGGTTTTTCTCTGTCATCTACAGTGGCGGATCCAGGCGGGGCGCACCGGATGCGCGCCCCCTCTTTAGTTTTTTGTTAAACAAAAGAATTAAAAAGAAAAATGGACGGGGGAACGTGGGCCCCCCACCCCTTTAATTTCGTAGAAGCGCCTCCACTTTACGGAATTCCTGGATCCGCCCCTGATCTATCTCCTTCCCCCTCTCCCCCCCCCCCCCCCCCTCTCTCTCTCTCTCACACACACACACACACACACACACACACAAACATACACACAGTCCTCTCTTTGTATCTTTCTCTGTCTTCATTTGTAATTTATTACCTTTCCTTTCTATCACTTTCGATTCTGATCGTCGAATTTTATTGCCTTTATTAATCGATATACCTCATTACTCACTCTCTTTTTCCCTGTCTTTTCATCGCCGTTTTTCTTTTGGCTTCTGTTGTTCTCTCTGCTTGATGTTATTATCTTCTCATTAATATCCCTGATTTTCCACCTTGTGTTGGAAGGTGTCTTGGTGAATTCATCTATAGCCATTTATTTATCTCTCTATCTGTCTACCTACCAATTAGCTTTGCTCCTCTCCGTCTATCAACAAAGGCATCAATTTCTAATTCTCCACGTCTTTGGTTTTTCTCTACCTGTTTTCGTCCTCATGAGCACGCTGAGCTGCTTGGTTACGGCAGCTCAAGTCACGTGATCGTCAATCGAGTCCTGCCCCCCCCCCCCTCCCCCATCACCTTCATGCGCACAGTCACTAGTCTTGTTTGCGTCAGTGTGGTTAACTGTACCGTGAGTGAACAAAGCTGACGCCCTAATTAATTGTCCGACATTTACTTGTCTTCACAATTTGATGAAACTAGATCAGTCTAACCTGTTGGAATTGCGGTTTCCTCTCGTCTCGGAGGACCCTGCCGAAATGAAGGCGAGAGTGGATTGGGCTCTAATGTTGACACTTGTCCAAACACAGGCGTCCTCCGTTTGTAGAATTACGAGTGTCTTCACTTATACTATTTCGAATCCATCTCGTTTAAGTCAATAAAAAGCGTCTCATCTCCACAGACAGTGCGGAATCAACCTTAAAACTTCTTTCTAACGCACGTGGCAAACATTTTGACTTTCTCGAGTACATTTTCCTCAGTTCTATTATGAAGCCATCATGTACAAAGATTGAAACCTTGTTCTGTCTCTGTTGATCTCTCTTTGAGGCAGCTTTTAGTGAATATCCTCATCTTTATCTTTGCAGTTGAAGAAGCCATTTATTCAAGAACCTTGCAATGAAAGGATTTCTCCCAAACTCAGTTATTATGCAATATCCATACTTCCATGTTTAAGATATTTTACTGCGTCATTTTGAAGTTCCCTCTTGGAGAGGTCAAAATGTTAACAGTCAAAGGCCTTATATAACTTTATCCTGTTCAAGTCTTGCGCCACACACACACACACACACACACACACACACACAAACACACGCTTGTACAGTTGAAAATGTTTTGTTGTAATTTGGGGGGGGGGGTTTGGCTTCTTTCTTTTTTTTTTGCACACCAATGATTTTCACCTACATTGCTAAGGTCACCCTTTGATACCTATTTAGCAACAAGAGCATTTAACTTTTGCGCCAATACATTGATGAAGGAGGGAGTTTGGAACAAGTTACAAAATTACACCCTCATCTCCCCCCCCCCCTCCCCCCCCCAAAAAAAAAAAAATATATATATGCTTCATAGTAGTTGCACACGAAGCTGCGTGTAGGGAAGATTTAATCACATTATTCCTCAAATTCTCTATATTTTGTTCAGGGATGAATAGAATAAAGTTGTCAACTTCGACGATGCTCAGCCTTTGGGTCACTGAACCACAAGATAGTGCCTTCGCGGAGATTGCTCATAAATAAGATCGTGTATGAGAGAGGGAGGATGGAGCTTCTTTTTCTCTGTGGCAAAGAAAATAACGTCATACCTGTATGCTTTTTACTTTGTCCGTTCTCTGTTTCTAAGTAAGCTGCTGCCACCACCAGTGTCAAATGCCGGCCTATAAGTACTTGCCAAGGTAGCTTATGGGAGTCGCTGAGCGCCGAAATCATACTTTCAATCGCGTAAACTAATACTCCGCACTCGGCTTTGCGCAACACTTCTTGAATTTCAGAGCAGTCGATTCCGTGGTACACAAACTCCCCGGTTGAGCTCAATTATCCCAACAAATAGGACTACTTGCCTTTCATTCCCTCCATTTTTTTTCTATCTCCTCGGGTTTCCTGCTTTCCCTTTCTTCCTTTTTCTGCTGCTCTTAATTTTCTTTGTTCAGCTCCCCTCTCTCTCCTCTCTTTTATCTTTTCGTTCTCCTTTCTTACTCCTTCCTTCTCCATTTCAACCTTTTTTCTTCCTCTATTTTTTTCTCTCTTTTTTGATCTTCTCATTTCGCTGCGATTCGCTGAGATGAAGACAAGTTGTGCAAAGTCAATAACCGACTACACTCTCATCCTTCCCGTTATGCCCCCTGGGACGAAGTGGATTCAATTTATCAATTTTTAAGTCAGGTTTCCCCGGTAATGAACATACTTAAAGCGATTAATTTTCCTCTCAGAATTGAATTTTGGTGCAGAATTCTAATCATCTCTTCTTCCTCTTGTACACTCCATCGTTCTAACGAAAATCTGTCAAGTCTTACTATCTTAAGTAGATGTGAGATATTGCCTAAAAAGAAATCAATCTTTCGCGGCTCTTAAGCATACAATTTTCAGTCAACACCTCCGGTTGATCTTTGCTTGAAAAAAAAAGCACACGCATGTAAAATGATAGATGTCTTTGATTGTCCTGTCACATGCTGTTGTAGATGCCAAACTACAGCCTTTAGCTGTGCAAATTCATTCTCCACATTGGCAAACCTGTGAAAAAAAAAAATCTGCCCTTATCGGGAGCTGGGAAACCGGGGTTGGGGCTCTAGGCTCTTGCAGAGAAAAATTTAAAAAATATCAGAGAAAATGGTGAAAAACATGACTTGCTGACGGTCCCACAAAACATTTTTTTTTCATCAAAGCTGGGGTTGGGGGAGGGGAGGTACCATAGACCCTTGACCTTACCATGACCACTACCCTTGCTTTCCCCCCCCCCCCCCTCCATGTTCCCTTCTCCCCACTAAAGAAAAAAAAAAAGCAGATTATAAGCAAAAGTAAAAGTGAGCGTTACAACGCATAATAATTGGCCAAAGTCACAAACAATACGAGTGGTGAGTTCAACAGTTTTTACTGTAACTACGATTTTTCGAAGCGGTGCATATATCACTGCAGTAATAAAAATATGAATTTCTAATAATTCTGTTCTTTATCTTCAGTATTCACAATTCCCTTGACAGATACGGAATATATCCTTTTTTCTGTGGCACTACCTCATAATATTTTTTCCCTGAAAATGCATCAAGACTATAGTATAAGATACAAATCATTTACTAATCCTTTCCTGTTTGTCATACTGCTAGTAATCTTGTAATTAAAGATAAATGGGAGGTGGCGGCGTTTTCTCTGATAGTTTGTCATGATAATGATTCGCTGTAATACTTTGTACACTGTTAAGGGGACAAATAAAAAAAAATTGTTACATAATCAAACTTTTGTTACATAATGATTTCAGAACAAATGATTTTTTTTTGCACAAGGTTTTGCTGTTGTCATTCTATATTCTGCTTATTAACCTATTCAAATTACATTGGGATTTTTTCTTCATAATGCATGAAGATGAAAAATGGCATGCGCGATATGGCAACTGTATAGAATGCGTTTTCGACTGAGTCTAAACTGACGAACGTACAACAGTTATGAATGATATGGCGTATGACATACATCGTGGAAAGAGTTTTGAGTTGACATTTTCATTGGGCGGATGTGCTCTGCTTTCGTCGGGCTTCTAATTTGTTTTAGAAGATGGTTGCGCTCCATAATATTGGGAGGCGAGTTCGTGTTAGCCTCGCAGTTATTGAGTTAAGAAATCAAGCCGCAGTCGTAATGGAAACCGATCGTCTGCCGGTTTGTTATTTTGCCTCCACTTTACCGCTTCAGTCGTATTGTTTTGTTTTTTGTTGTTTTTGTCTTTCTTGGGAAAAATGGGAGGGAGAACAGCCCGAGGCGAAGAGTCTTGCCGACAGCTGAGGGCGTGTGGCGTCTTTCAAGAAATATATGATATTATTATATATCACGTGCACACATGCACTCCTGAACACATATACACGCATACATCCACCCACACACAGACACACACAAACACAAACACATTATATATATATATATATATATATATATATATATATATATATATATATATATATATATATATATAGTTTGTGTGTGTATATATATGTACCTGTATATATAATATATATCCATGCAATGTATTTTCATACGAAGATAATATTATGTACGAATGCCTTCATGTAGTTACGTGGGTTTATATATGTATGCGTGAGCATAATGTAAATGTAATTTTATACTAAACTAAACTTATACACTCTTTACTCCTAATATTGGCCTATACATCGACATGTTTTAACCGTTATTGAGAAAATTTAATTGGAACACTATCAAATTTTGTTTGATCAATTCCAATTCAAATTAAAGTTTCTTCAGACTGCATCAGGGGACACATTCAATCCCATTAGTACTCTATGAAAGAATTAATCTTCTTCTCCAAGGTATTGCTACTGACTACGTTTGGTCTGTACTAGTGAATTGCTGAAACATCACGTTCACACTGTACTGTGTAAAGTATTTGGTGATGTTACTGGGTTATTATTGTTGTTTGGTTATTATTATTAACATATGTTGTCACGCCTTCGCCACTAATTGTTGCCGTTCTAGACCCTTTGCGGGTTTTCAGTGCCAATTCGTGCGCGCGCGCGCGCACGCACACACACACACACACACACAAACCTTAAGCATCGTATACTGTCCAAAGTTCCTGACACAGACAGGGTTATAACCAGCTTTTACAGATTATTCGTATGAAAATCACGCAGTTGTAATATTCTCTCCTCCCCATTAATGTCCGTAACTTATTCGTTATAGCGAGCACTGTTTATACGTAATTGTCGTCATCATACACTCGAACGATTATCACTGTCAATATTCAGTACAACCACCGTTATTATCATTGTCATCATTTTTGTCACCGCTATCCCACTATTCCTAGTTCTCGCACTTTGGCTCTTCTTGGTAATTTTATTGCACTGCTCATCAAAAGTTTATTATCTATTAGTTTTTTTTTTCTGTCCTGTTCAAGATTACAAAGCTATGGTTTTTTTTTTTTGTAATCTTAAGTCATCAAGATGTATTGTTCTGATTGGTGTTGTAACGTAACAGAACTTTATATTTTACAACTTGACCCCTCTGTAAGATAGAGATGTCATATCATGTCATAGTAAGCTTTGGTGAGTAGGACTCTCCATCGCATATTTTAAGGCCCCTGTATATTATAGTCATCACTGATTTGAACCGCTTTTATCTTCTTTGATTCTTTATTCGACATTAAAATGTCACACCATATCAAGCCGTTTTCTACGAAATCCTGGACCTCAAGTAGAATGTATGACGGTTCAAACAGGTTTACTGTCGGGAATGAAAACAAAAGACGTGTATTTAAATTTCATTTGGACATGTAAAAGTTACTTTGTACTGACTTTGTGTATATGCAATGTCATATTATATGGTTTGGCCGGAAATGAAATAAAAAATGAAATGAAAATGAAATGAAATGAGTGAGATGAAAATGATTGCAGGTAACATGAATGTCATGTGTATCGTACGCTTTAATTCCCTGAAATAACCAGTTGTAATTAGTTACTCCTCTCTACATGCTCTGAAGGCTAAGATTAATATATTTGCACGTGTCGTCCGTTTACTTTGATAGCTATATACAATGAGAGGTGGTTGCTTAATTGCAGTTATGATACTATATGCGATCATCTCATCGCTCTAAATTTTACTATTCTTCCTTCCTAAAGGAACTAACATCTTATGAGCCTACCAGAATTTTCTACCTTCGATGTGTTTTATTCATTTTATTTATTCATTTCGTTTTATTTTCACAGGGAAGCCCTTTCAGTTTAAAAAAAAAAAAATTTACAAAGGGACCCTGCATAAAAACAGTACAAAATACATATGAATTTACATACAAAAGTACAGTAAATCCAGTAAATTCTTTAAAGGGAAATCACATTTTATGATAGATCATGCGTTTCAAAAAAATCGGTGAAAAAAACAAAAACAAAAACAAAACAAACAACAACAGCAACAATTAGGAGCATTCGATGTAAGTCTGCACTTCAGGCTCGTTCTGTAATGTTTATTGAAGCAAAAATGAACAGAACAACAACAACAGCAGCGATAAAAGCAATAACACAATAAGTGGCATTGCCGAACAGCAACCGTCATTACCGTCATTATCTACGTAAGTCGGATGCGGACGTGTTTTTCTCGTGAGCGTCCAAACTCTTAATAACCATTGCGGGGGGAAAAAAAAAACCGTTTCATCACGTTTGCACTTAGATTCTCTCTCAACCCATGCCAAACATTATGAAAAAGCTGAAATATTTGGCGGAATTCCTTTACGACAAAGCAGCTGTTAATGGGTGTCCGTAAGATAAACTGCTTGTGGCTATGGGGAAAATGATTTTTCACAAAGCGTTATGGCTGATGGGCTATTTTGTTGTTGTTGTTGTTGTTGTTGTTGTTGCACATGTTAAATTTCCTCTACAGCAGATTGATATGCTTCTTTCGCCTTGCTTGGTGTAATGAGCAGAAAGACTGCTGAATTATTCATTCAAGATGCTTTCACAACCATTAACACAGCGTGCGGTGTCCCACAAATTCTCTCGCTGACCAAGCGGTCATCTTTTGATTATCTTCTGCCGACGACTGGAATGTTTCCTAAATGCTATATCCCGACTAATATGAAAATTTCTGTCTAATGGACGTTTGCAGTGCGATCGCTGTTTGTATGAATCTAAATGACAAACATTGAAACGTTGAAATATTTTGACTTCCTCGGGCAGAATTGAGAAAAATGCATGGTTGTTTCACTTCTAAAAAGCGACGCTCAACGAAAAGGCTTTCGCTCGCTCTTTGTAAGATTTTACCTCTGTCACAAAGTAAGTAGGCCTTCAAACATGTGCAGGCAGTTACAACAACATGCCATGTTCAAAACTGTAACCAAAAATATTGATGTCGGGTCATCACATTAAAAGAGGGGTTACCTTTTGGTCTAGCCTGGTTGTGCAACTACCAACTATACAGTTTAGATTCGAAATGGATTGTGTTACGTGTTATTCAATATTTTAACATGTTTAGTGGACCAAACGGGCCACCAGAGGAAAAAAGAAATAGTGTCGAGCCCTACACATGTACAGATAGATATCCTTATAGTATATAGTATCCTTAAATATCCTTAAAGTTTTGAGTAATATGAGTAGATCACAAACTAAGAAATTAGCTGAATATCAAATGTATAATTAAGGGCTCCTTTCTGTACTCGTTATGTGACATGTGTATATTTATTATCCAGAACCTCAACATTATAAAGAAGATAACAATGGCGACGGTAGAAGAGAAGGTTCAGCATATTCTGCAAACTATTTGTTTTTATACTGCTTATTTAAGACAGTTTTCGTCAAACTTCATCGACTATCTCGGCTTAAAGGGAGAGACCGCTCACAGAGGAAAAAGTAATTGTAACGGCGTCAAGCACAGACGCTTTTCGCGCCTATTTACTCATCGTGCTTGGGGCCGAGTGGTGTGCTGTTTTGACAGGGAAATGGGGAAAATGTTGCCTCTTCTCTAGCACGCATGGGGAAACGGTGCCGCAAACACGGGACTTTGCCTGCATCATTCTATCACGCTCTCAACGAGATTACGGGGATCAATGCTAGACGCGGGAAGACATCGGCGGGAATGAGTTCAGCTGGGCAGACGACAAACAGGCCGTGCCAACTGCGAGCAGGATTTGGCGCGCCGTCGGCCAGTGTCGAACCGTCCTTCCTTCGTTCACACCTTCTGTATGGCTATATACACTACCCATTACTACATTAACCAGACTCTTTGTTCACAAGCGTGTCTTCCTGTATTTAAGGTAAAGGACGTATCAGGGAAAGTGATAATTATCTTTATCAAAATCAGTAGTAATTACTTTGCAAGTATCACTATACTATACCACAGACCCTTTATCACCATGACAATGGCATGCACAAAATCCTTCGAAACTCTGCATTGCGTCCAATTTACTAATTTATAAATATTGCTACTGTAGCGACTATCATGCTCCCGAAACAGTTCCCTACTATACTATTACAGCTGGTGTTGTCGGTGCCATACTACTGCTCGTATAAGTACCTTGGAGTTATCTCCCATGCATGGTACTTTATACTGTTGACACGACATTTGCCCCTGCAACAATAATTATTGCTTCGGTGTTATTTTCTTCAAGGACTTAGGATTATATAGGGCTATGGTTGTGATAGCGTTTTAGGATGAGCATTATGTGAGGAATAGGATCAGGGTTAGGGTTATGTTTGTGGTAGAATTCATGTTTGGCTTAACGTGCAGATATTCATGGGAGCAAATGTCATGGAACTATGTATAGCAACATGTAATATTTACTGACACTACTACTGACATATGAAGAGCTTGCTTCTAAAAGGCGCTAAATCCATTGAAAATGATGGATTTAGCGCCTTTTGGAAGCAAGCTCTTCATATCTAGCTAAGAAAAACAAACAAATAAACAAACAAACAAACAAACAACATCCCACCCATACTCCGAATCTAACACTCCTAGCGTTGTAACAACACACACACACACACACACACACACACACACACACACGCTCACACGCGCACACACACACACACACACGCACAAATACCAACACCACCAAACAGCAGTGATTTAGATGCTGAAAGATACTCTATTAACCGTAGGATATCATGACAAGACAAATCTCTGGTAGTACTCCCTAATAAGTAATCCCTGTAGACTGCAATGCCAGTTATTGCACACTTATAGTTTCTAGATACAGAACTCTCGTTTTAGCCAATGAAAACATAAATGAAAACCTGGAAAAATCACATCAAATAAAGGGTAGAGTAATACTAACATCATTATACCATTGTAGTCAGAATGATTGATGCCGGTGTATGAAAGAGAAATGAGTGCAAGTCACGAAGGATCTGATGCAGTGTGAAATGAAAAAAAAAATGCATACATGTTTACATGTGGAAAACTGTAAATGACACCAAAATGGATACATTGCCATGCCGGTTATTTGCGTCTTTAAATAGTGCATTGTAGAGAGTCAGATATTCTTATACCAGTATTACAGAGATAACTGAATCATTAAATTGCTTGGCGATAAAGGATATGAATGCAGTCAAAAGAAAAAAGTGACCACAGAAACTATTCTGATAGTTGAAGTACGCAAAAGGTTGAACTTTCTGAATCTATATGTAATTTGTTCCTGGCAATAGAAACTTGATGATGTCAAAAACTTCTTTCCAAATGTCATACTGATTAAAAATGTTGGCTGGACTACTTGTGTCTGTGCGATGGTTCTTATTCATATCTGAGGGAACCTTGGAACCTGTCGCTCACTCTCTGACCAGGTTTAAACAGTCCGAAACGATAAGAACTAACCAAATAGCATGGCTATGAAATGGAATTGCGCTATTGCTATATTCCCTGAGGGAAAATTCGCTTTCGAATAAAGAAAAAAAAAGGCATTATCTGATCATCAAGATGGCAGTATGGGTGATATGCGCCAGGCTCAATGGAAAATAAGTAGAGCAAGCATAAAGGAAATAGGGGATAAACAAATTTTGCCATTATTTTTCACTTGGGAGCTCTCTTTCTTTTTATCATTTTTTCCTTCGGTCTCTTTTTTCTCTCGTTCTGCCATCTTATTTTTTGTTCGCATTCAATAAGCGATAAAATGGCATTACTCGACTGATCAAAAGATGAATTTCGAATTCGAATGATAGAGTGAGCGAGCTAGAGGAATGGAAAATATCGAGCTCTGTGGCGGTCGTAGAAAACGTTGATGTTAATTTCTGTTGTCATCTAGTATTCGAGGAACGAGGCACAATATTCTTTTTCTTTTTTTCTTTCTCAATATTATGCATGATTCATCCATGAATATTGTTTTCTTATATGACGTATGTCTTTGGATGAGTATTGGTTAGTCTATGGGTTTGTGTGCGTGTGTGTGTGTGTGTGTGCGAGCGGCGTTTGTGTGATGTATGGAATAAACGAAAGAAACTTAGGAATATTTGATTCGCAAGCAATATGCTCACGAACCCAATAATATCATCAGCATAATATATGTTTGGGGATGTGTAAGCCTATGTTCATGCATGTGGACATGCGGATCAGACCACACATAATCATAATTGATATCAACTTGCGTAATAATGCTGACTAATGAGCCAAATGTGAAAATAACGAGCAATTTCATCTAAACTGCAGTGTACCTCGTGGGTAATTCTCATGCGAGATCAAATGAATATCCACAGAATGTGACTAAAGATAATAATAAATTATTTCATGTTAAAATCTTTTCATAACTCTACATGCTTACAATATGTCATATAATCTGAGCCAAAAGAAGCGAAATTCACCAGATGACAGAAGGAGTTCATATCTGTTAAAGCGGTTAGCCTTTATTTTCCATTTGCAGATGAAAAAAAAAAACAGATTTAGTGCTTTAAAATAGTTCTAAAAATGTGAGTTACGGATAGAAATAACCAGTGTAAAATGTTTATCAGTATAATCAATGCTGAATATTGTTAAATATATAAAATGTGAACAATAGCATAGTTGAAATTGTTTCTTGAATAAATCGTCTATACAGTATTATGGTCTATTAAGAAAGTTTGTGATATCTCCTTATATTTGTAGCTTTGTTGCGATATCTTTATAGTAGGATGTTTTGTGATACAACTAAACTATGCATATGCATCGAATGTGATAACTCGAACATTTTTTTAATCACTGCTCCCAATGGTAAACATTGACTTTACGCTTCGCATAAATAAAATCAACCTGAAGAATTCATCTAAAGATCGCAAGTTGTCAGTTTACATCCTCCCCCACCCCCGTCCCCCCCCCCCAAAAAAAAAGCTGAAAATTGATCAAAGATGGAAGGTTGTCAAATACCTCGAGACGTATTTTGTTCAACAACGCTGTCATTCGTGAATTATAGAGACTTAATTGCCAGTAAAGGACAATGAACTCACTGGGTATCAGGCGCCATAGGGTCTGGCAGAAAGACTACCACTGTCTATTTTCATCACTACCCGTATCTTGACAATCGATCCTGCCTTGCTTACGTATCCACTCGGTGGTCTGATATCGAATCAGCATTAATCCAATTTAATTGGCGGGGGAGAGTCTCTGGGGTCATTTTTCTCTTATATCCGTGTATTTTCGGCCAGTCTTCCCTCTCCCTCTCTCTAACTCGAGTTTTATTGCTTCGTCTCTGCCCTTGACATTAGACGGATACAAAAACATCGTTGTTTTGCTCTATCAAAGCAACACCGACCGAGCTTACGAATATTACTTACGCTTACATTAATTAACGGTCAACTTGCTACGTCAACACAGCGCTAGGTGCCTAACCAACAGCTTCTATACTTTCGTATTAGCTTTAACCGCTTTCGACTTACGTGTCGTGCTCATCCTATAACGTGTATCGCCCTCTGCAACAAACTAGAAGTATATTTTTGTTCAGACATTAAGGTTTAAAAAAATCAGATAATTTACGAGTAACCTAAAAACGTGTGTCCGAGCAAAGAACTGAGGAAATTAAAGGATCACCTCACTCCTTAATTCCCTTCTTTTTTTAACAGAATTGTATCATAATCTCTTGGAAGTGTCAGTAATGATGTAACTATTTTCCTTTGTCACACCTTGAGTAAACAATTTGGTGTACTGTTCCCAGGCCTGGAGGAAGCCTCAGCTATTCTTGTGACGTAAGAATAGTAGCTTTCGTTCCCATGCACTCGTAGCCGAGCATGACTTGAAGCTGAAACTCTCTGTGTAGTCTATAGAGTGTAGTCAACTGCCCAGGTTTGCCAGATTGACACTTATCTGACTGAGGCCAGCGCAAGACACCACGGTAAACTATAGAATTCTACTGAATGTAAATCATAAGTAGCCATTTCGAAATTATTTTCAATTCAAAAACAGAACAAAACAAATCTACAACTTTATAATTACAACTTTATAATGTCCTGTCTTTGCAACATTATAAATCACAGTGGAACTGAGATGATTCCAATATTTCCAAGATATTCAAGTAAAAAAAAAAAGTCTTTGCTCTCCGTAATAACAATTTTAACGTTTCAGCAGTCTTTGCCATAATATCGTTTATGAAGTATATATACCCAGATCGAAATTCTTGCCAAATGCAACCCAACACACACACACACACACACACACACACACACACACACACATATTATATATATATATATATATATATACATATATATATATATATATATATATATATATATAGATTCAAAATCTATCGTTTAGGATTTTGCAAGGTGTCTATTATCAAGGTATTATTTCAAGTAGGTATAGAATTCAACTTGTCTCTGAAAGATGATTTTTGTCTTGTAGGATTCGACGATAATTTCCTTTATTCTAGTGTTGCTCCAGAACAGCAACCAGTTAAGAATAACTTAGTAACTGGAGCAAAACACTCAAACTCTGAAATAATAGCTCAATGATAAATATCTAAACTTTTTTAAGTACGTAGGAATTCGTGTGACTAGATGTTTAATGGAGTTAGTCAACGGAGGCGTAGAATAGGTCGTCGCTACTTAGTCATCTACCTTAGATGTGGAATCACTAGAAAACCTGCCTATGTATACGCGGGTCATTCTCTGGTGCCAAATCCACCCGTAGTCACCCGTGGCGAGGTCTGCGTGTAGCTGTGATATATTTAGCTTCCGCTGACACGCACACAGCACGGGGGCTTGCAAACGCCCTCTTTTTTTGCGAACTCGAGTGATGTATTTGGTTTATGGCGTGTCGGAAGAACACAGCGCTATCAAAAAGTTTGTTTCCAAAGCTTCCCGTCCCATCCATATTAACAAAATTGATAACCTTTATAGCCTTTCTTCCGCTGGCGTAGTCCATGAAATCTGCATTTATCAACGATACCAATGATAAAACCACTGACAATGATTACGTAATAGTACCAATCATAGATTGGGGAGAGATTATGTTATAATCATAGAATTATTAGTACAACCATCATGAATTCAATGAAATATCCCAATACTGATAATAGGAGCTAAATGATTCCAAAATGTTGCATTCTTGAGGGATTCCTAGCTTTGTCGTCAAATAAAACATAAAATATCATCATAAGATATGAAACCATTTCGAGCACAGATAGAAAACACACTTTAAAGCAGTCGTGATTATAATGGCTGATATAGTCCACTTCACTCCATAAAAGGAGGGTAGTGTACCTCATTATCCGAGCGAGATCTCTCTATAGAGGAAGAACTCTTTCTGTAAGGGTACTGGAGGTTGGACTGAATGGCGCAAGCACTCTCAAAACTCGATTCTTTTTATCGGCCCCGAATGTTTTATTTCTTCTCGTTTGTTATTGTCTCTTTTTCTTTTTCTTGTAAATGTGTATGTTCTGTGACATCTGGTCTGGTGAAATGGCTCTGTAGGAACAGCTAGATTGACATTGGTCCAGGACACCGTGCATGTCGGGAAGTCCTTCATTGTCAACTCTCAGTTGCTCTCGGATCTCAGCGCCATTACAGGACGAGCTCTTGAGCTCAGTCATTCCACCCGCGACATTGACATTTTAGTGGAGAAGGGATACGTTCGACACGAAATAAGAGACGGCCCCTGCAATTTAGACCACCATTTATTTTTCCCCCTCGCCTCCCTCTCTATTGTCGTTGGTTTGATATTTGAGTCATTGTTGTAATGACACAGCCTCGGCAATAGTCAACTCTGGTCACATCAATTCTATATTGCGGGAGGGGAAAGGAGCAATTGGACGTTACGCAGGGATATGAATACGAATCGGTTGCCGATGACGACTCATGTTCGCGATGGAAATCGAAGATTGAGGAGGAGGGACGAGCTTTATCTATCTAAAACGTCATCCGCGCTGTGGCTCCATTTCGCCCTATAGTTTCTGGCTCCGTGTGTACTATTCACGGAGTGAACCCATCACTGTCGGGACATGATAAGTGGATTTATTCCAAACGAGATTTACATTTTTAGACGGAAGATATCTCCGAGGACATCTGACTCGAAACAAACATGTCTGGAATACTCATGCACCCCATCTACTTCAATCATTTCCTCATCTGAAAACGCTGTCCGCTGCTGTTTCATGGGCTAAATTCCACCATCCATAACTCTTTAATGAGGAATATAGGAAGATACTTAACGTTTAGTTGTATATCTGCCACTCTGAGTCCCGTGAAATAAATGATACTTTCAATCAAAAAGGGTTAAAAGAATGAGACACGTATTTCATCACACATGATTCGACCCCAAGACAGGTTTCTACAGATTTTCATGAAACAGTATCAGAAAACAGTTGTTTTCTATCTTTTTTTTTTATTCCTGGCACTCTAAATTCATTCGGTCCGGCAGCCTTTTGCCTTTGCTCTGATAGGCTGAACGTCCATGCATACTCCTCGCTTTCTTTTAGTTTTTCCTAGGAGCTATGCCTTCCTTGCGTTATCTATGTTAGTTTGTTTGGTTAAAGTTCAAAAACAATGGACGAATATTCATTATTGAAAGTGTGTACAAATGTATTTCACAATTTTCCAACGCCATTAAAATTGTAACATAATGATAACAGTTGGCATTAAAAAAAAATGCAGATTTGGACGTCTCTTCCAGAAAGCTGCTAACTCCCTTGATTCCGTAAAATACATAGGCTTATAACAGTGACGAGGCCATAACGATTGTAGCTATGAATGATCAAAATGGGTTACTTTAGACTTCAAACCGTCATACCACTTATGATTATGAGCACAGAGAATTGAAAAGACCTTGATTCGAAATGAAGTGGAAAATTAGTAGAATGAATATACTCTCATTGCCACCTCTGAAATCGGCTAGACATATCTGTTTCTTTCAATTATTTTTGGTTTTGATGGCTGGTTGTCTTTGTTCCCAGCCCATAAACCGAGCATTGAATGATTTTATGATGCGACTTGTGTGATACGACAACTCGGATTTACTTCCGCCAAACCAATGTATGGGGCCACATGTTTTTGTTTTTGTTTTTGTTTTTACCTTAGATGATGTTCTCCTAGTATCATGTGCACTTTCACGCCATGCAAAGCCAATGTAGGGATCTCTGCGGCCTTCATGCGGCATTTAACGTCACCTGCAATATCAAAACTCATTACATTGAAAAGATTCGATGAAACATTATATTCAAGGGCACTTCGTCGGCTGTTCTCGTGCTTCCCCGCTCCCTTTTCTTTTGTAGACTCTAGAAAAGGGTGAAGGGAGGGAGAATAATGCGGGATCAATTCTTGATATATAACGCTGCTGTATTTCATGCATTGAAAGGTTATTTGGTCTTTGCCTACTCATTCAAAAGCACTGTTATTCTCTTTATTGAATGTTCCACAAATCTAGCCATTTCATGCCTTCAGATGCTATACAGATATTCTTATATTACAATAATACAAATAATCGTTTCTTATGTAATTGTCAACTACACTGTTGTAAACATCAGATGTAGATTTTTTTTTTTAAAGGTGTGTTTAAGTCATTCCGGGAAATCTTGCGGTGCATGCATTTGACAGGTCGAAATGTAACGGTGATATTCGATTTAAATTCCGTGTTCCCCATCATCCCTTCTCCTCCCCCATCCCTCTTCTTTCTTCGATAAACATGTAGTTGTTTGTGTGCATATCATGCGCGTTTAAAGCGGAACATTTTTTTTTTCATCGCCTGCGGAGAAGGCGCTAGCGCTGTCGGGCGGGCACATCACAAGCAGACGGTCGTCTCATCCGGGCGGACGCCCGCTTCGATCCCGTCTCCGAATTAATCGAGAACTCTATCCACAGACAGCCTTCACAGGTGCCTGCCCGATTGTCGGCACACGGCGCTCACAAATTGTCTCTTCAAAATTGTGCGCAATAGCGCTGTTGATGAGTGGGGGAAAAAGATAGAAAGCATCGTTGCACCAGAGACAGTGTGTGTGTATGTGTGTGTGTGTGTGCGCGTGTGTGTGTGTGTGTGTGTGCGTGTGTGTGTGTGTGTGTATGTCTGTGTGTGCGAGAGAGAGAGACAGTAAGAGGGAGAGTGAGTGGGAAGGAGGTATAGAAGGAATGGGTGACGAGGAGATGGGTGAAAGAGACAACCAAACATAGCAGGCACACAAACATAATAGGCAAATTACAGGTAGAGATAGGGGAATGCACAGGTGACAGGTGGAAAGGTGGTTATGTCATTCAACTTGGCAAATTGGTACACGAATACAAATTGCATACACAGACAGAGTTACCTGCTGCAGTAAAGCTGGATCGGGAAAACATAGAAACTAAAGCAAGAGTCGATCATGTTAAAAACAGGGAGCGGCATATAAAGTGATCATTTCTACATGTGTAACATTCACCGTAAATTAACAAACATCAAGCTTCGATAGATCTTTGAACAGAACTGGGTTTTCATAGTTATCATTTATTATTTTTTTTTATGTTTTAGTTATGCAGTACTGCTCAGCATGACTGTAGTTGCTTAATACACAGAATGTAATTTCCATTTACTAGGAAAAAACATGTTCTTGGGGTCTTATGAAACACGCGTTTTGCTACCTCATCAAAAATCAGACAGATCGTGGTAGAAATCAGGGAGGTGAGACAGGTAGAAATGAAGTCCATTATCTTGATCTGTAAGTAGCATGTCTGACCAGCTACTGTGACCATGTCATCTAAAAGAGAGATATCCCATTAAAATGCAGGCCTACGTTTTTATCATTCTTTACAAGAAATATTCACTTTTCTATGGCGTCTGTAATTATATCTGATATTGTTTATTCATATTTGGGAATTTCCTAGTTTGTAAATAAGTGGCTTGTCAAAACTTCAACATGCCCGAACACACGCGTCCTATGGCGGTACGTGCCAAAAATAAAAGTGGTAAAAAGAGCGTAACTTCAATCATTCCACTAGGAATGATATATGACGAGAAGAAAAGGAAAAAAAGAGAAGAGGCACAAAACGGTAGTGCGTATCACCTTCAGAGAGTCAATTTGCAGCGTTATAGGCGGACAGGTTTCGGTTGGAGAGCGAAGGAAACCCGAGCCATTTGGAGTCTCTCGAGTTGCGCACGCACCTGTTCCGTTAGACAGCCGGAATATCGACAAATCGGGAAGTCAGGGCGGTTTGGGTTTCGCGCGCTCCTCCGTGTCGTCTGAGGGGACGGATCCGCTGAGTGGCGTACGGGAAACTAAAGCGCCTCTTAAGCCATTCCGTACCCCCCCCCCCCCCCCCCACGAGTGTTTCCCCGATCTTGGATCTGCGCAGACAAAATGGAAAAATGCAGCTGTGTGCGCGTTGCTTCTCTTTTCTACGCTCAAATATTTACACTTATTGATTCTTTTGATGTCTTCATTATAGTGTTACCAGCACTTTCAGGGCAGATAAATTTTTCGTCCACTCATAGGAGCCAAAATAAGAATTCACATAGAATGATGGTTTAATAGACAATGATATGAATGAAATTTCAGTAATTTCTATATAGTTTCAACAGAAAGATTATGTGTATGTAAGGGTGTATGCGTGCTGTATGTAGATATGTATGTTCACGGCTCGACACTAACAATTTTTTTTTCGGGTTGCCCGTTCGGGCCACTAAAATCTTTGAATTCGAAATTTTGGAGGCCCGAAAAAGAAACGCAGCGGCCCCGTAATAATTGGAAATATAAAATGAAATACTGAGACAGAAAGGACAGAGAAAGAAAGAGATAAAGTTAGAAAGGGGATTGCATACACAACTGTACTAGACTGAGAGGTATGGGGAATATATCCCAAGCAACAAAATATGTAATGTGAAGTTCGAAGGGTCTCCTTAACTCACAGTTGTTCAAACTTGGTTCGCCAAATGAAAACGGTTCTAGATCTCGTATAAAAATAGACGGCAATGTTTCCAATGGAAGCGAAATTGATGTTACTAAAATTGATAACTGACACCTGACGACTTGAAGTCTTCAATGATGAGGAAGATTGATGCCTCAATATTATGTAATAATATGATATAAAATGAACCCGTCGCATTCTAAATATGAGAACTTTGTCAAAAATCACAGCACGTATTGCAAGGGACTTGGTAGTTACCTCCGTGACCCTACTTGAACTTTAGATTGACTCTATTCAACGTAGGACGAGTAGAAGTTATTCTTCATCAGAAGAGTTCGGGCGGAGCGGAAATGCCAAGAGGAAACACGAACCAAAAGGACACGGCCCGTAGCGTCAAAACCAGCAACAAAACACAAATAGGGAGAACTCTATCATGGGAAGAAATAACGCCGACTGTTCTATTACCGGAAACGGAGAAGATCTCTATGGACAGATAGTCCCCAGTGCTTAGATATTATACTTCCTAAATAATGTAATTATCACAAAGTGACCTATGAATTTGTATTGGAGTTCTTGGTTTGTTTGTTGTTGTTTTTTTCACTCAAACTTACATGCCCGAGGCATTCACTGAAATTATTGCCGTTGAGACAGGCTGTTTCGAGTGATATAACTAAAATCATAACCCACAGCAAGTGAACTTTGACGTTACAAATATTGGTTATTTTAGAAAGCAGTGGGCATATTGTCATTTTTTTAAAACTTTTATGAATTTGGCTGCTCTTTTGCTTTTGTGTTGTTTCCTTTTGCGTAACATAATCTCGTGTAATGAATAAAGTTATGTGTGTTGTTTCAGTCGAAAAAAAAAAAGCTTGGCGCCGTGGCGTTTAAATCCAGCTGTGTAATGTAACATGTGAGAATGTACTTTGGAGTTGTGTTTTCTCTTTCTAATGTTTTTGCCTCTGGCTTTGAAGTATCTCCTCTCGCGTCATATTGTCTTTAAACATCAACATCGGATGTAGAGAAGCACTTAAGATATTCCGCAGAAAACAACGTATGTTTGTCAAAATAATGAGTAAAAACATTGCAAGGACTCAATTTTTCACTTGCTTTGCATGCAAACATTTCCAGTCGTCTTACGATCAAGATGACGACATGAGCACAACGGATGAGTTTAAATGTACATTTTTAGGTACATACATGTACTTGTGTTTATTAGTCCTCAGAAGTCTTCATTCCAAACAATATCAGGCATGTCTGTGTTATGCGGTGCGTCGTGTAGGACGACCACTATTAACGTAATAACAGTAAAAATTATCGCAGCAGTAACCAAGTATAAACACAAGGCACCAATCGTGGGCATTACATTAGTTACTAATGCAATGAAAATCGAAATACGTGCAAACTGTGTGACACACGTAAGGTGACGGTGCTTTGAAAAATAAAAGACTAAATGCTGCCCAGCATATAAATAGCTTCAGATAATCCCTTAGAAAACAGAAATGGCAAAATGATTGCTCTTCTACCACCTGATTTTCTCCTGTCTATGCGTAGACGAGTTGAGAATACCCGAGAGCTTTTTTTTTTTTTTTTGAATGACATAATGGATTTAGAATATCCTTTTCACGTTTGGTCGAGAACTCTATAGTGAGTGGTCTGGGCAGGGGATATTAGTTACCACAATTCAGGAAGAAAATAAAACGATCCGAGAGAGATCAATATTCAATTGGCCTTCGACCTCCCCCCCCCCCCCCCCCCCACACCCCCTCCCCCTTTACCCATCTTCTCCTATCAATGAATCTAATTCAATTCTGGCAGACGCCGTGGGCTCCACACGAGTCCCCGCCCTTAGGAGCGGATTACCCCTTTCTTCCCTAGCACAGAGCCCTTTTCGACGCACTGCTTGCCCGGCATGCCCAAAGAAGGATTGAGTATTATCTCGAAATTTATCATGCGGTGGTGTCTTCTTCTGGCAGTTATCTCGGTCAGGCTATTGTACATCCATACTATTGTCCAAGTCAAGTACATTACTTAGTATACCAATTACGTTCCACACTGTCGCTACATTTATCGAGCTATATTTGTGTCCTCCATTCATAGCATGGTGATTGTATTGATGAATAGGCACGCAGAATACGCCAATGTCTGCACTTCCCAGGACCCTATAGAAAGAGCTGTCCTCGATCATAAGTTTTGTTCGAATTGAATGCGATTGATATAAGCACGAAACCAACTGCAATTGCACACTAAAGATGACTCGAACATATTTTTGACCTCCCTGTCTTTTACGTATGTCATGACAGTTAAAGTACAGGCATCGGTTCTCCGATATTTGCCGGTTTATTTACTCGAGTCTTAAAGGGGCGCTTATTCATGAAACCATGGTAAGAAAATCAGAAAATGTATCTTGCGAGACCACTGTTTCATATATTTTCCTCTGCAGACAGCAGACACAGAATAACTGATTGACAGCAATAAATATGTCCAATATGCGTATTACCTTTTGATTCACACTTTCTTTGATTTTCATGTCTATTCATTCCTGTTTGTATCAATATTTCATAAGTAATCTCTTTTTCTATAACAACAATCAATGTTTTGCTGTTTTACTATATCACGTTGTACGTTTGGGCAAGGGAAATAATAGGAAAGTACGAAGCTTTGTCGTATCTTAAAGATTTGTACTTATTAGGTTTAATATGCTATCCTAGAAACACGTTGGTTTGAAAAGATTTTTACCTGAGTTGACATTGAATAAAGTTGTTAACGATGCTTAAAGGGGATGGCTAGTAACTGATCAGTGGGAATGCTGGGGGATGATTGTTCCAATCCTTGTGGGATTCATTTATGAGTACATTATATATCTATTGTTGTGTGAAAATTATTTGCTTCAGAATGGTCTCATATTCAAGTAATGTGCAGTTTAATGTTTCCAGGTTAGCATGCCTGTACAGTGACGGGGCATTAAACTGCACATTGCTTGAATATGAGACCGTTCTGAAGCAAATAATTTTCACAGAACAATAGATATATAATGTACTCTTAAATGAATCCCACAAGAATTGGAACAATCATCCCCCAGCATTCCCACTGATTCCCACGTATCAGTTACTAGCCATCCCCTTTAAAGATCAACTGGGCAAACTAGTGACATACATAATAATGAAGGTAATGAACCAAAGCACAGGATTTCAGTAGGTAAGTTGGTCTATTCAAGTGTTTCACACAGATTTCATGCGATAGTCTTAAGAGTTGATGAAAGATAATCTAGCCCAAGCTGCTTATTCCATTTTCAAAGAACTCGATAGCGTAGTTATCCCTGCGCTATTAAAAGACTTTTTACGTGTACATCCTTCAGAAGTTGGAAGTAATAAGAGAAAGTCAAAAGACTAAAAGGTTTTGGGTTATCGATATCCCTATTTCCTTTCACGAAAGCAACGAGATTTTGCATAGTTGTCACTTGAGAATACTCTCTCCTTTGTATCGAGAATAACGACTTGAATGTTGTTGTTTTTTCGGGGTCCGATATATTCACTGGGAATCTATAGTTGTTTCCTCCTCTTTCCCAAAGAAGTTTTCAGGTTTATCGCTCTGAGGTAAAGTCTGAATTACCTACAACATACCAGCTTATGAAACGAATCTAATGTTCAGGGTTACAACAGCGCTATCCTCCCTTTAACCCTGTTCCCTGAATTTCACTTAGCGTAACATATGACCAGAACAAATCAGACTTGATGTGAGAATGGTCTTTAGACTTTGATGGATGGTAGAGGCGGTGCAGAGCGGTGTTGTGTCACCACTCTTGTCTTTCCATCCTGCAGGTAAAATGGAGCCTCCCACCCCATCTACCCTCGGTATATTTGCTGTGCCATTTTCTTTTATCTGTGCTCTCCCCACCCCCTTCTCCGTGTCAACGCTCAATAAATTTCACGATTGTGATAGGTCTCGTGAAATGAGAGAAAATGAAGCAAAATCAGAGACAACAGGTAATATACAATCATTCCGAAGATGGACCGCGTTTGTGCTTTAATTATGCATCGCTCCCGTTTCTGGATTCGCCATCGCTTTGATCGCACATGACATGCCTTTCGCACCTGCAACCTTGCTCTATGAGATGATGCGAAATATGCCTGGCAACGCATCTGTGCATTGAGGAATGTTAAATGTCGGCATTATTATCCAAGTTCATGAGGCTCATTGACTGTGCACTTTCTCCGGGTCTGTTTTCGTTGATTTTGCTGTATCTCCCTCATACATGTCTTATAATTCCATCTGTTTATTCTCGTAGGGAAATCGCGACCGAATGTTACATCAACAAACAAACTAATCAACTAAACCAATCAATCTCTTTCTCTTCCTCCTTCCCTCTTTCTTTCTTCATGTTTGCTTCGTTTCTGAGTATTGATTTTTTTCTCTTTCTATCTCTGTTCTCCCTCTCTTTCAAGTTCGCTCCCTCCATCCTCTCCACTCTTTCTTCTTCTCTTATTCTTCCTATCTATCTCTCTCCATCTCTCCCTCGATCTATCTACACCCCTCTTTCTTCTCCCTTTTCTCTTTGCCCTTGTATCACTGCACCTTCTGGCAGAATGTTCCTGCACGCTGCTGAGGTAACCGACACCCCTATGCCCCGGCTTTCGAATCTTCCCCCCCCCCCCCCCCAGTTTTGGTGATGTATGACTGCTGTTCATGGTTTTAAAACCTGTCGATTGCAAAACAGCAGCCAGGCAAAATGGTCCCCGTTATCAATCACCTGTAGCAGTGCTATCTCTCGTATCTGTAAGGCGATAGGGAAGGTGGTTGAGGAACAAGTGTCACGTGATCACCTCTTCCCATCCCATTTGACCTCTTCACACGTCTCTTATTCCTTAATAGTCGTGTAGTTCACACGTCTATTGACCTCTTCTAGAAGTCATCTTCCCGTTGTCGCCTGCCCGTAGAGTATCACTCAAATCCTTGGAGTGAATACTAGAAAGACGTCACACGAAGTTACAACCAGTCAAAAGACTCCAACGAGAAACTTTTTTTTTTTCGTCCTTTGAAATTTCCAAGATCACCAAGATTATCCCAGCATATCAGATTACAAGATGTACAAGAGTCAATTTCCAATCTCCGCGATGTCTATTACCATGGAATTTTCTATTGGGCTAAAAGATGTATAGCTCGTGTATACAAAAAAAAAGAAGAAAGAATGTATTTTAGAACACATCATAATTAGGCGCAAGAACGCCAAATCTACTCTCAAAGGAAGCTGAACTAGGGCATTAACCTCTGGGTCAAGTCCTATCATCATATACGGACCCCTTTTCCCTTAATGTATGAGTTTATTTCTCGAGTTTTGTAGAAATTGGGAGCAATGTCATATCTTTTGGACTTACACCTTCTCCAAGTGCCGTGAGATAATGTTTGTTTGTGTGTGTGTGTGTGTGTGTGTGTGTGTGTGTGTGTGTGTGTGTGTGTGTGTGTAGGGGGGGGGGGGAGGGGGGTTGCTCCAGATAGAGAGGCCCCTAACTCAGCTAACCCCGTGTCGGTTTCCTCGCTCATGTATCTAAAGCCTTTAATCACTTAAATTGTTGATTTGTTGTATAGAATAACTCACTATCAGCCACCTTGCAGTGATCTCGGCTTTTTGCGTCTTCACGTCTCACAATAACATTGACTCTTTCCAAGTTTCTCATGATACTAATAATTCGATAAGTTATCGTAGGTCTGCGAAGTCTTCTTATTTCGGCAATATAATGAGTGGTGAAGATGGAGCGGCGCACTATACAATACGAGAAAGGGATCTTCCTCTCTGCCTTTGATTTCTGAGTTGAAATTTGGTTTGATTTATGTTCTTGAACAGAAATAACACATTGCCACCCACCCTTAGCATGATCAAACTTTTGTTACCGCCCTATTCGAAATACTAATCACATTGTGCTGAGATGGATACATAGGGGCACGTTTGAAGAATTGTCTTTTTTTCCAGTCCTTCCGTACCGCGGTAGTGACTCAGCACTAAGCTTGGGTAGTGGGAACAAGCATAAATATTTGAATTTACCTTGAATTTACCTTGAAGTGCCACACCCCCATCTTCACGTAGATAGATTGCAAGTGTGGCTGAGTTTAGAGAGCTTTGTAGCCCATTAATAAAATTTCTTTTTGAAAGGTGAGGAGTGTCTGTGATTTGTAACCACTACAGTTATGAATGCCGCGATATTAAATCTTGTTAGCTTATACATCAACACCTTCAATCCAGATTTACTCTTCCAACATAATTCATGATAGATGATGTTGTTCAGTCAGTCTAGGCACATTTTTTTTTTTACTTTCTTCAATATTAACATGAATTTGCCTTTTTGGGGGGATGCAACATATCTTTTTATATGCATTATTCTTTCCAACTTAGTCACATTATCTGCAAGATAACAAAACTTTGCTGCTGGATGCCAATCTTGATAGATGGGCCAGAATTTAGTTCAGATTAAGAAAACTAGAACAGGATAACCGATGCTACAGGGGATACCAGAAGATTTCGGATATGCAAATGCAAATTCATGCAGTTAGATGAATGTGAACGCTTGGCGTAGTTGATGCTTTGATGAATTAGGTTTAGAGTCTTTCGTGAGGGTGTGTGAGTGTATGTAAATTAATGTGCTTGTTAAATGAGATATGGTTCACTCAGGTTCAGTATGTGAGATCTGGCTTTCTCTTTCTCCTTCTCAGTCTTCTCTCCCAGTTTTGATCGAGGTGTGAGTTATTGTGTTTATTCTTGCTGGTTAGAGCTATAATCCTGGCCATGTGTCACTGTATTTCCCATGTTAATCTGGTGTATCATACTATAATTCGAGCAACGTTTGTCTGTCTGTCTGTCTGTTTGTTCCTCTACTCCTCCCAGGTCCTTGGTCCGATCTCCATTAAACTTAGTGGGTGGATGCAGGTTGACCGCGAAATTGCCCTTGAGGGGTTCATTTTTGGAAAGGTCAAGGTCACTGGGGTCAAAGGTCAAATAACTTCTAATCTTCGTCAGCTGCAATAATCAGACACCCGATAGAGGGCGCTATGTAGGCCTACTTGTATGGGGATTCCCCCAGAAATATCCTGAATGGGGATTTCCCAGGTGTAGGCCTACTTATGCTTCCAGCAAGTTTGGCCAAGATCGGACCAAGGAGCAGCGCAAAACAGTTATTTGACCTCCGTTGACCCAGTGACCTTGACCATTTCTGGGGGAATCCCCATAGAGGATTTCTGGCACTCCACGGGTACATTGACTACTTTGCACAATTTGTCCTCCATTTTAGGGCAATAGTGTGTTTGAAACTTTCGCGATTACCTCAGCTCTGTTAGCGAAAAGTGATACAAGTTGCTCTGGCAGATTATGGCCTTCTGCTACGTTCCCGCTGTCTTGCGATACCCACGATTGGCAAATCGTAGCTGATTGTGGTTATGGAAGTTTTGCTCACTTCTTTGAAATGTCACGTGTGGATACGAGGTGATGCGAGTCGATACGTGCTGATACGATTTGATGCGTTTGGATGCAATTTGTTCACAATGAGTCAATTATAAGTGACACAATCTGTCACGGTGTGGTATCCCGTTCATAAACGTGCAGGAACCCAGCATAATATTGCTTCCAAGGGGTCGCCGCCGCTATTTTCATAGAACATGATTATCTTGTAAATACATTGATATTCATCGCAAGGGGCAGGGTGCATATTAAACCCAGTGAAGTGGTCAGCCTCAGATACATACAACTATAGATCCCATGGCTATCCAGCCATCTTGTACAGAGGGGAAATAACAACAACAACGACAAAAACAGCAACACCACCAACAACAACAACAACACCAACAACACATTACGAAGACCTTCCCAAACTTTATTAACTTTATTCTACTTTGTTCTATGTACCTATTTTCATTCGTGTTCTTAAAAGAAGAAAAAAATGAATTTTGATATGACTGTATGACACTGAATCTTACTTTTTCATTCAAAAGACCATTGCCTTTCGTGATCATTCATCCTGCCCATTACGTCCCCACACCAAGATCTACACATTGGTGCGTGCGTGTGATTTAAAGCGACTGTTAGACATAAAGACATATCATGTCTTTACCACTATAGGGACCATTACGTTTTATGTTATACTTACAATGGAGGATTGTCCCTTAGCCTTGTGGAGTAGCGCATCGCTTATTGTATAATAAGATGCCTGCATGCAGATAAAAAAAGTACATGCTGAGTTCTGATTACTTTAAAAATGCTTCTGTAATGATTGACACGGGAAATGTCTCACGTCAACTCCTGAAATTAATGTATATAGTGACATTCTTTCATCTCTGTCCCTTCCCTTTCCGATACGATGTCAATGTGTATTTGTGATTATTTTAGTCGTCAAAATAATGAAGTGGATGTGACGTGTACAGGTAACGCTTCTCTATGCTGTGATGCTGTGTTATATTAAACGGTTGTCCAAACGTAATATCATTATGTACTGTGTTTGCCGCTTTATGACCATTTCGGCTACCGGTCGCAGTTCCGCAGGATGTTTGGCCATGAATATAAATCAAATAAAGACAAATTGGCCCTACATTTTGTTGTTCCTCCATCTTTGCTAGGACACGGTAATGCGAGCTCTCCACGTTTCCCGGCAGCGGTGATACCTATCGTTTATCTACGACTGTTCACGACGACTTCAACGCCTTATTGATATAAATTTTTCAATCCTGTCGTAAATCGATGCCCATCCCTCAAGCGCGACTGCCTGGGCAGATTTAACTTTCACCTTTGTCCGTGGTGCACCAAAATGAAAAAAAAAAAACTCTTGGTGCTTTGTCACGAATGCTAGAAAACATGGCTCATTGATACAAACATAATGTTCCATTAGCGTGGTGTGAAGGGGGAAAAATGTGTGTTTCAAAACAACTGTGTATTACATGACTGTGAGACGTGCCAAACGGAGAAAAATTGTGAAGAAGTTGTGTTTAGAAAGCGGAAAGCAGCAGTCGATGGCGCCAAGATCTTTATTGCAATTATCACTACCCCACATTAGCCTACACTCCGCTTATCATGCTAGTTGTGGGCATCAATTAAGAAGCGGAATGGACAACACAGTCATATGTAGCTCGTGCCTGTCAAAGCAATTCTGAAGGTCCCCGGAGGATTGCTTTGTTGATGTTTTAGCCCATGTTCATACAGGAAGAGCCTAAAACGACTAATTCTCATGAGTTCTATGGAAATGTCAAATCATCAAGGGGATTCCGTTGGTCTGTCAAAGGGGGAGGGGGTGGCGGAGTCATCCTGGCCATTACTAAATCTACGAAATCATCCATAAACACATCCTACGCGTGGATGAAAATGCACATACTTTTTTTTCCTATTTTTGTTAATCCGAGTGTTGGTTTGACAGACGAGACACAATAATCTGTCTCCCCATCTTTTTCTTTTTATTTCTGTCATTTTTCTTTTCTTAGCTGTTTTCGTAAGGACATTTTATTAACGTGCAACAAACCTGATTATTTAAAAGGAAGGAAACTATGTAGAATGCAGAATTAAAATGATGTGGGATGCGGAGATGTTTCCATGGTTTCATCTCTAGCTACGGGCTGTGAAATTTTCCAAGGAAATAAGAATATTTAAACACTCCCCGCCTTATCATTTGTTCATCAATCAAGTTGTGAAGCGAGCTTTGACGGGTATAAACGTTTTCAAAGTTATGACATAAAATAAGGCTTAGCTGCTGTGGCTATAGTAAGTGGATAAAGCTTATTGGATTATTATTGTTATCATTATTATTATCATTATTATTAATATTATTATTATTGTTAGAAGTAGTAGTAGTAGTAGTAGTATTACTATTATTATTATCATCATCATTATTATTATCATTATTATTATTATCATTATTATTATTATTATTATTATTATAGTAGTAGTAGTAGTATTACTATTATTATTATTATCATCATCATTATTATTATCATTATTATTATTATTATTATGATTATCATCATCATCATCATCATACCCGGTAGCTGCAGCTGTGCCCCAGTGTACGCCCTACCACCCTACATGTAAGGTACTTTATCCTAATAACATATTCTTTGGAGCGGATTTGAAGCACACTATCCAGTGGTAGCTCGCGCATTTAGCATGTAAATGTTAAATATTAGCCCAAACACACTGAGTGAACCTCAGGTTGCACCGTGGCAGAACTCTGAAGTGACAAGTTGTTATCGTCAGAGTTGGTTCTGCTTTCCTGTTGATTTTGTCACATACTCTTTTGTAATACTCAGAGGCCCTATACCTAGACATAGTGTATCGTCAATGTAAATCCAGTGCTCAATAGTAATATCAACGCCTGAGAATGTTGTTGTAACTTATCATCAAATTCCTTTGAAAGTTGTATTGTGTGTGTATGTGTTTGTGTGTTTTGTTACAATCTTCTATTAAAAAAAATACAATATTAGTCTGCGGACCCATTGTTACGTATTTGTTTTTTGTTTTTTTCATGCGCACTAAAAACAAGATTGACAAGCACTGAATTGATCCAGGGCATTAACAGTTTTGTTTTTTGTCACATTGTATTTTTCAGGTTCGAGGCGGCTGGGGATTCGGCCTGTGGCTGTGCGTAACACACTTGTCTTTAGACGTCCTCCTTTGTACTGCTTCCATTCTCCACCTCTGCGCCATCGCAGTCAACCGCTACCTTGCAGTCACCTTCCCACTCATGTATTCCCGCGAGAGGGTCAATTCCCAGAAGCGTATCCTCGGTACCATCATTCCCGTCTGGCTGGTTTCCATCGCCATCTGCGCACCGCTGTTCATCCAGGGTTTCATCAACCCCGAGAAGACGCTCAGCGAGGACGGCCAGGCGTGTGGGTTCTTCGACAAGACTTTCATCATCTACTCCTCCATGGGATCATTCTATGTGCCTTTGGCGGTGATGATCGTTGTGGACGTACGCGCCGTGCGCAAACTTCGCGGTCGCAAAGCGTCCATGGCTACGGAACACAGGTGTATAGGTCAGACGCTTCCACAGCCCTCACCCACCCGGGAATGTGTGTCGCGGTCCCGCTCTTCCACTCCACCGCCCCCGCCTTCCCCTTCACCGGACAAGAGTTTCCTCACGGTTCAGGGCAACGGGGCGCCCCCTTCCCCGGGGAGCGACTACAGGCGACGCCCCCTGCGCATAAGCTTCCACGTGAATCGCAAGCCGGGCCAGAAGCTGGGTTACGGCAGCACCGTGGTCGAAGCGGTGCCCGACACGCGGCAGAAGATGCTTTCGAACAAGCGCGAGAAGAGGGCCGCCAAAACCCTGGTGGTCGTCTTCGCTTGCTTCATCATTCTCTGGCTGCCTTTCTTCGTCATGCACCTCGCCAACGGGTTCTGCACCACATGCAAGATCCCAGACGAACTTTTCATCGCCTTCACGTGGCTGGGCTATGTGTCGTCTGCAGTGAATCCGTGTATATACACGTGCTTTAACAAGGAGTACCGCAGGGCGTTCATCAGGATCATTTGTTGCGGCAGGAAAAGGCGGTACTCCTTTCGTACGAACGAGACGTCTACCTTTCGATCAAGTCTGAGACACTCATAGCCCACAATGCATCAAACCCTCCCCGAGCACAACGATGTAATGCGAACTGTAAGATAATGTTATCTGTTAACCAAACTTTTACCATCCAGTCAACAGCTATTTACGATGTCAATGCAAACTCTTATGCTCTCTCTCTATCTGTGTATGTATGTCCCCCTCTCAATCTTTCTTTCTATCTATCTATCTATCTATCTATCTATCTATCTATCTATCTATTTCTTACAATAAATTCTCAATATCATAGGCTGGCGATATTAAGATTACTGATGTTATTCATGATTCAAAGTGTACGCACTGTTGATCAGTTTCATACACCGTCTGTTCACGTGTGGTCATGTTTTAGAAGAGTAGAATATATTATACGAATATGGATTGTACTGAAATTACTATTTTTCTGTCTTTGAATGTCGTTCAAATAATTATATATGAAGGCAGTGCCTGTCAGTTTAATTTTTACGGCACGGTATTTTTTCAGCTTGTTTTGTTCCATAAAACAATAACATGTTATACATTGGGATGATATCAATGTACCACAAACAAACCAGCGTGGTATAGGCTATACAATTAGCTGGTGTCTGAAAAGGAAGGAGTTGAATTGTCTGTGAATAATGACAATGATCAGTCCATTACGCAATTCATGTAATTCACGTTCAGATAAAAGTTCACGCTATATTCAAATCCATGCACGGCAGGGTATATCATGGCCCAATTCGGTATTTCCAAAAGAAAAAAAAAAAGAAAACATTCTCGACGCGGTGACACGGCATTGCTCCTGCGACAATCGTTCCGGTCTTATTTTCTCCAAGGACTTAAGGTTTGGATTACGGTTGTGATAAGGTTTTAGATTTAGTTTGATGTGAGGATTAGAATAAGGGTCGAGGTTATGCGTGTGGGTATACGTTTGGCTTAGCATGCAGATGTTTCATGGGAGTAATTGAAGCAGCAAATGTCATGGAACCCGACAGACTTGTCCCGATTACTACAAGAAATCTGGATGGTGTACAAGGTTTTTATCGGTCTACATGGTCTAGAGAATTCCATATCTCACGGAGACATATGACATAATCAAATGTGACCCTGCATCACAAAACCTTCAAAAAGTCGCCACATATGGATTTTTGTTACATCAAGGGCGATACACACTCTTGAAAAGTGTGTACTGAGAAAAGAGGCTTGGAAGTTTCGGGTATAGTCAAGTGTGTAATTTTACCCAGCTGTGCTCTCTGCAATTGATGGACAATGAATAGGGCGTAAATCTCCATGGCAACTACTATGGACATGATGGAGGGATTATCAAATTAAACTGAAAGTTTGCTCATCATTAATAGTACATTTCTATTCATGGCCGATACTAATTTCCAACGCAAGAGTATCATCCGTTCAAAAGTTATTAGAGTTGTGAAAAGTGAAAAGTGCCAGAAGGTTTTCTAGTGTTCCGAACCCGCAAATATGAGAAAATGTACGTCAGACCGAAATAATTTGTTGTAGGAAAAAAAATAAAAAAGATAGTTTTCCATTTGTTTTATGATACCAAATTTTAGAAATATATCAAAGAAGAATTGCTCTTTCAGAAAACATACAAAACTAATAACTGACTAGGTTTCCCCTTTTCCCCCTATTCTGAGCTCTCGCGGAAAATCAGGTCGTGCGCCTTTTTGTTGGTTTTGTGATACACGGTCACTTTGTTCTATTTTACTCGATCAAATTTTGAAATGAAATATCCTTTAAGTTCTCATTTTTTAGTATAAATATTTAAGTGCACAATGAAAATGAATGGGGATGGATAGATTTTTTTTTCAATGCTCAATTTATTTTCCAAAGATGTAATCTGTTTCGAAAGCGCTCTTTGGTCGTAGTCAGAGAATCAAGGCATCCACATGTATCTGCAGGAGAAACCTAAATACGGTTGTTCACTACGTGTAATCCTAATTCTTCTCGATTTTAAAAGGAAATACAGTAACGTATCTTGCATGATGTTATAATACGAAAGATTATCCTGTACTGGTACATTGGTACGATAATCCAGCAAAGTTGCAGTAGGCGTAAATTTAAGATTTGTAAAAAAAAAAAAAATCGATCTAAATTTACTCAAGTAACTAGTGCTTGTAAGACCTCTCTGATCAACTACTTCATTCGTCTTTTAATAGTCCTCTGACAAAGTCCTCGAAATGCCACCTTGGTTTCATTCTCTATTTGTTTGTAGTACTCTCTAGTAACTCATGGGAATCGCTTACTGCACGTCCATGTTATCAAGTGATCGCATCAATAGCAGCTCTTTCTCAACATGGTTAATAATTACAGGTAGAGCACTCTCAGACCATTGATCATTCCTTTGTCACTGATTGATTCTTTTTCTTTCTCAGGTTAGTCCGCTGGTGTACACATTTGTCAGATGAAATATTTGCCTCCGTTTTGATCCGGATATCGAAGGGTCTATAAAGAGTGATGTTGATAATATTATATACTTTGTTTCTTACCCTTTTATTTTATTGGAATATCTTGATTTGAATATCTTCATTGAAATCACCGTAGGTCAAGGGTGCTAACAGTACGAACATATAACTTTATGCCATGCCCTTGCAACCTCGTAAACGGCATTAATTAAACAATGTCCCCCATGCTCTCCCCTTAACACATTACAGTCAGGGTGCTGGCATATACATCGATGCCAATCGACCATAGACACGAGTAGCCTCTGAGGGGAAGCAAAAGGCGCAAAGTAAAAATAAAAGAACATTCGCTCTCTTAGACACGATCACCCTTCGATGGTGCCAGGGGCTAGACGATCATTTTGAATATAGATGACAACATTAAATGCTGAGGACTCCTCCAGAAGACCGTGGGAGTTCCTCTGGAGTAACTCCTCCGTCACATCGTAACTAGAGTACTGGTTGTCGTGCGATGGGGCCACTGTTGCGGATGTCGTAGGGGGGCTACTTCCATCGACGACCAAGCGAAGTATAGTTTGTATGTAATGCCCAATATGTGTGTATAGGTTAAAGCATACCAGTCTTCTACGTTTTTCAATACCTCTCTATGTCATACAGTCATGAGACTCGGAGTCACAAGAATTTTTTGTTTTTCATTATATAACTTCTATTGATATTTAGTATTTCGGCATTTTGTGGTACTACTTCTCTCAGACGAACAATTATTTTTTTTCTATGTATATCACTTCTTTTATCAGTATCAGAGTGCATGAAGACTATACGCACGTTGTAAAAATACAAACTATTATGGAAGTCTTCCGTCCATAGAAAGGCATGCTCTCGATAGACAAAAACTGATAAAACGGCGTGTGTCTGTCATAGCTGTACAAAGTACTAATAGTGTAGTGATTGAATGATTGCTTGTAGCGGTAAATGAATGTCCGTTGTTTTTTCTTCAATCTTGTGTTTGTGTCGTAATTGAAAAAGGAATGATCCATGTTTTAATCTTGATCGTCTGTTCATTTCATTTATTTTTTTTTCTTCCTTCTACGTTCGTTGTCAATGTTATTCATCATTTTTCACGCACTTTATTATTCACTCTAGATCAATCAATCCCATTCGTTTTTGGCACTAGATTCGTCTTGTCATCTATACTACGTGAATATGTTTGCCCATAAAAGCTTATCTCATTTCTCTTTCTTTTTTTACGTCACGCCTTGCGAATGGAAAATGAGCCACATCCCTTCTAGCTAACTTCTCAAATGTCACAATAAGTCATACCATCAACAAATTATACTCTTTCGAACCGGTGACAGATATTTCATCATTTCTGAACAATTCATTGAGACCATTCAAGTTATAAGTGGTAGATTCCTCACAAACCATTCTAACGACCAAAATGAAGAAGCTATTAAAAAGAAAACTAGAAATGTCGCTACAGCGACTGGTTATGCCCCCGCCAAACAACATTTCATAAGCTTTGGTCAAAACAACATTTGATAAACTTTGGTAAAAAAACTGAGGAAGTAGTTAAATCCGCAAGATCTTTCCTTGATCTTCTGCCATTAATATGCCGTTACCATGGCAACGTACTTTCGGGTACTGTCGAAAAATGCGTCTTGCACATCTACAACCAAAGGCACACATCTGTACCAAGTTTCATGGAAATTGGGCAAAAACTGAGGAAGTAGTTTGCAACACAAAATTTTCCATCATTTTGGCTCATAATAATTATGTGAGCTGTTACCATGGCAACATACTTTTTGTCACTGTCAAGAAATGTGTCATGCTGACCTATATCCTAAGACAAACATTCAATATGAATTCCATGAGAATTGGAAGAACACTGATGAAGCAGTTTTGCCATGAAGCATTTTGCCCTATATTTTACCAATAACATGCCGTTACCATGGCAACGCACTTTTTGCCACTGCGGAAATATGTGTCTTGCACATTAAAATATTCAGATGAACATCTGTACCTAATTTCATAAAAATTTATCAAAAACTGTGGGAGGAGTTCGCGACGCAAGATTTGTACCCATTTTTGCCCATAATATGCCGTTACCATGGCAACGTACTTTTGGGTACTGTCAAAAAATACGTCTTGCACATCTACAACCCAAGGCACACATCTTTGCCAAGTTTTATGGGAATCGGTTGAAAACTGAGGAAGTAGTTCGCGACGCAAGATTTGCAACGGACCGACCGCCCGACCGACCGCCCGACCGACCGTCCGCTGATTCCTATATACCCCCTTCAAACTTCGTTTGGCGCGGGTATAAAGAAGAAAAAGAAGAAGAAAAAGAAAAGAGAGAGAAAAAGAAGAAGAAAAAGAAAAAAAAAAGGAGAAGAAGAAGAAGTTGTTATAGACATGCAGTGGTAGCATCCCACACCGTTTCCAAGTGACTTTCCTCATCACGACCTTCTCTCATTGGACCCTATGAACTCTTGTTGGACCTCAGAAACGAAGTGTTTTCTTACCATAAAAAGACCGACATGACTGACCAATATAAAGACACACATTATTAACTAAGCTGTACAAAGATTACAAGTAATATATTTATATCTCAATCGCCTCAAATGAAGAGACCTGAATGCCCTCAACTCCCTTCGCTGACAATCATACGGGTTACTTTTCCTTTGGGAACCTGGTGTTATTTCAGAATACAGTATGCATGATGGAACGGGTTAACACTTTGCTAAACCTCTTAGGAGCGCCATGTGCCAAATTTAATGAGAGGGGTAACCGCCTGGTCCCAAAGCAGCTTCCCACGATCGTGGGTGACCCTGGCCAAAGCCATAAACTCTACTATCTGTCGGTAGGTGTCGACTAGGGTGCCCTGCCCTTTGCTAGAGTAATGGCTCAATAATTACCTGAGAAACGCAATTCTTGCGTACCTTCTATTCAAACGGGAGGCCCTGGTATATTACACCATAAAATCGTACTTTCGATTCTTCTTAACCAGTGCCTGAGAGGGTTTGTTGATAATCTGAGAAGAAACATCGATTCACTAAAGTGTTTTCAAAAATAGTAATCAAAATGCTATCCATTACCTATTCAGACAAGAGGTTCTATGCGTTGATTCCACATAAATCAGAGACGCTGCCACTCCATGCAGTAGGACAGATATCAGTATAAGATGACCGACAGAAAAAGCAACTGATGGTTGTTTTGACGAGGACTCGGTATTCATGCTGGAATGAGCTATTACAAACAATGAGACATTAGAATTTTGATTTGACTCAAGGACGCACCTTTTACAAAAATAGAGCGAAGTTTCTAACCTTCTGTACTTGAAAAAAACAAAGTTCCTTCACATCCGTGGAACTTGACAGGAGCTGTGATTGGAAAGTTTACCTTGGACCTTTCACGGACATGATTTCAGTAAACTAACTTTACGGATGAGTGCCGCCCCCACGCGGCCATCAGGCAGCAGTCAACTAATCAAGCCTGTTCAACCATGTTATTCCCTTAACAAGGCGACGATGTGATGATTTGATTTCCTGAAGCGTGATGCGGCATCAAGGACAAACCATGGTTAATGCTCTAATAATGACTTTTATATTAGACCTCTTAAACGCGGGAGTAAACAGATTGTTTTGGTTTTGCCCATTGTTAGTTCCATGATCACAAGGCTGCGATTTAGGACAAAAAAGAATGTAGGCCTACTTTTTGGCAGCAAACTGGCCGTTTTTTGTAATGTGTCTTATTTCTGAAACACATATATACCCCATGCTTCATTGTTATGACCATTACTTTGTTCTAATTCTAGTCTAGGCAGACGAGGAACGAGTAATCAATGGAATGACATTTCATGCGAAGAACAACTTTGATCCCATCTTTGATTTCATATAACTCGCTCACATATACGAAGAATTTAACTTGAGAACACCGGGATATGATATAGATATTTCAAACTAGAACCATGTTGGACCATATATATATACTTGTTTGTTTGCTTCTTGCTTTGTTCGAGTTTGTTTTCATTTCCATAACTTAAATTGCGCCTCCCTCTCTTGTGATAAACTACGTCATTGCTGTCCGTGGACAGGCGTCCATAAACATTTCATAGTTAGCATGGTTAGATAGGATTAAAATGAATGTAAAGTGAAACTCACGGCCCATCTACATGTTTCTTCAGTATTTCAGTTCTGGTGAAATCGGATGGGTTTGCCAAGAAATATGCACATATTGGGGTTGACAGAGTGTACCCTTGGTAATTGACTTTTATTTGATGCACGAAATCATCTCAAATGTCTGAAACTAAATCCTGGTGCCAAGCGTAATGGGCTTAGATAACTAAGATTAAGCCTTGTATGTAAATCTGAACAGTAGAAGGCTTGTATTGAAATTTGTTTTTAAAAAAAGATGGACATTGATCTCAGCATTAATTCAACAGATACAAAAGCAAGTGACATGTAGCACATAAACAGAAAGTAAACATCCATCAATAAGTCCCCACAGGGAGCACATACAAGAAAGAGATACGAATACAAGACATGCTCGAATCAATACTACTACACTTTACACACATAATTATGATGATAAGAACAAATACTGAGTCTCCTTACGCCGTACCAGCCAAACATCACTTATGGGATTGCGAGTATGTGACTATTTTCATCCTGCTCTGATTATGAACGGCCGCATAATGGCATTTCTTGGAAATGAATCACCACAAATTGCCCCATGACAAATAAATAATTCGCCTCGCATCTACAAACAGTTCGCCACACACCTTGAGAATAATCTAAACAGGATGAAATATTGTGCGCGCCAGTCGGACTTGATAATTCGGACGGAATGCAGAAATGACCAATTATATTCTACGCGACATCAATTGCTAGCTCTTGTGACAGCGACATGGCATGATACTTGTAAACTTTCGACTTCATATCAGCATTACATGAGAAGACGACACGTTCACTAGAAATAAATCATTTCATCTACGATTTGATGACGTCACATTGTGACTCGACAACGCCGACTGACAGTACGCCTAATCACGAGGCTTTTCCGAAAGCTACCTTCTATATTCCTGTCATGTCTACTCAAGTCTACTCGACTGACTCAATTACTACTTACCAACAATGTCATTACTACACTATTCACGTCGATACGTTCCTGCCATTTTACGATATGAATAATGTAGTCATATCCCCCCCCCCCTCTTTTTTTTTTTGGGGGGGGGGGGTAGAGATTAGGTTATGTTGTACCAGGGGAGCTTTCAATTAAATCTCCAACTGCGCGTGGCTGATCAGTGCGGATGTTCGACAGTGAGATATCATTAATCATGCTCGACCTTGATGTACGATAGCGTGGATACATCGCCGCCGACACATTCCAATTACTGTTGTTGCTCTATACAACTAGCTTGCCCCGCCTATGACAGCCCAAAAGGAAATGGGTATTGAGGATGTGTAATTCGGCACTAATGATACCATTTGCTAGTGATGTACGGATAATTGGTTTAAGGGAATGTCACAAACCCGCAACATGCATTGTCTGTGCAGTGATTGTGCCGCATCGTGATAGCCAATGTTTATATAAAAAGTCCAGTTTATTCTCTCACATCGATATATATTCCTAAATGTAAACCTTGCAAGTTTTTAAAAGACATGACATGAAAATCGCTAACTTGTGATATTGACCAACATTATAATGACGACCGAATCCCACCTATCAATTTACTGTAAAATGTCTCACCATTCTAAATGATTGACTGTTGCAATGTAGGTATTGGGCGTGAGTGTACTAACAAGACAGATGACTAACTGGAATAGTACTGACATGCCTTATGCAATATTGTACAGTTAAACATTTTTAATCAACTCTCTGAGTTACCCCGACGACGACTCAAAATAACACACCGGTTCACTTGGCTATCAAAATCAAGCTTACAATCAGCTCAGTCGACCGATTTCGATTAAATTTCTTAAATCTGACATACAGGACTATACTAGACTCACGTCATTTCGCACCACCATTCGACTCACTTCAACTCATTTGACTCAGATCGACGTACTCACCAAGTCGACTCAATGTCTACCCCCCTTTGTTGAGACCATGAAACTCACTCACCTGACTCATGACAACTCACTAATGCGACTCACTTGATTGTCCCAACTTTCATCGATGTACTTGCCACCTTTTTATCAACTTGACTCGTGACAGCTCACTTTTCTCCTCTTAAATTAAAATATCGACTCACATACTTGTCACATCACTAAGATCTCTAATTTCATGATACGATACTGTGCAGTCAGTCCGCAGCACCCGATAATTCGCTCGTATTTATTCAACTCGTATGCAAGCCCGCTCTAGGCTTGCATACGTAATGAGCTGCGTAAGGGGATTTTGTCCTTGGGCTTTCGGCAACAAAAATACACCTTATGTTCACAAATTTGGTATCAAATTCAAGGAAAATATATAAACTATCGTCACATGTTACTCAAATTATTGTAAATGAAAAATATCATAGCGTAATTTGAGCTTGAAAAATGATGAAAAAAGTAATTCGTGCAGTACACGTTCAAGACGTTCAAAAAATACCAAATTCACCTTGCGTCTCAATGAAAATGCTTTATTTGGTAGTCCATCTCCAAATCTTTGTATCCATGTAAATATCTTGACAATTTGTTGCTTAATCCGGTCAGGAACCAGTAAAATATACATCGATGTCAGAACTGATCAGCTTGGAACCGTGCAATCTTAAGAGTAAGCTCTCTCATTGGACAGCGCTTGCATTCAGCGCTTGCATTACGTTATTACGCTGCTACATAACGGTTTCATGCCACTTGCGGTTTCTTGGCACGGGTGTAGTTCAAACCAAGTTCAAGTGCTGGATGCAAGCACTGTCCAATGAGAGAGCTCTCTCGCGCCACTGTACACTTTGTGTGGAGCATACTTCCCGCTTAGGAGTGAATTTTACAGACATTTCAAAACAGAAAAACTAGTATAAATCATGCTTGCGTCTCCTTGACTCCAATATATGATGAGCATCTAAGTTTCCTCTCTACGAAAAAGCCAAAATCAGAAACAACAGTTTCTTAATCCGGTCAGGAACCAAAACAGAACTTTAGACGACAAAATCTTCCGTGAAAAGCAGGAAAAATTTACGCAAATTCAACTGATTATATAGTCATGATAAGATCCGATGTTATACGCAAATTTAGTATCAAAATAAAGATCAGAGTCTGGAGAACAATTTACCGTGACTTGTAGCCATGACGAATGTATGTACAAGTCGCTACACTGTGAAAACCATAGCCCTATCAAAGTCTCGCAAAATCTCGCACGACGAGACACCTTTCGAACGCTAAGATCGTCAACGAGAGTGCTGAATAAATCTTGCCGGATCGGCTCATTAGCATACGTGCTGCGGACTGACTGTGTGACTCAACAACTCGTCTCATCAAAATATGCGATTTGCCTCAACTCGTCTACAAAACAGCAATAGACTGCCCTACTCGTCTCCTTAAAACTCACTTATCTACTCGGAAGATTTACGTCACTTGACTCATGTTAACTCATTTCACCAACTTCACTTTCAACTTACTTCAACCGGATTTTTGTTTTCATACTCGACTGATGTGAACGCACATTACTTTATCAGCCCCTCTACTTCGCTCCTGAATTGACTCACAAATACTCAGTTATCTAGCTTTAATATTCGACTCACTTTTCAGTTACTTACCTTCTCCCAAAGTGAGTACTCTGAGTCACAAAGGACAAAACTTCGCGACATTAAACCGTCGCTTATTATGACTCGACGACTGAATGATCCCACTGGTAAGAGTGACTGTAAGGGACTAAAGACACAATCATTACGAAGTAATACTGGCCCAAAGTATTGAAATTACTCAGACTCGGTTATACAACGCGTTCTGCAATGTGAACGTGGACTTTAGGAGGAAATACCATCTGATGTAAATGTCCACGTGATTGACCAAAAAAACAATGCAAGGTTACAGAAAGATTTTACGAACTCCATACAATGAATGGTCAAATTTCGGAACATCTTTAAAATGTGAAAGTGATATTCAACGAAAAACATTTATATTACAGACCACCTGTATGAATTATATACGATAATATCAATGATAATAATGTTTGTTTGTTTGTTTATTTCATATCAACCAATAGCTGTGGTAATGGACCTGGACATTTTTTTTACGATTGCGCTTGCACTGGACTTACTATGTACACAATTACTAGCTAAATGACTATAGGTAGAAATACACAAAAGATACAAATGGGCCACACCCAAAACTCTTCCAACAATTCGAAAGAGGACTATCCTTCCTCATTGTATCTGACATCAGCCGAAGTGAAGTCTCCATGTCATCGTGGCACAATGGAGTCTATATTCTATAGACACTCGTTTACATCACTTATAGGACTACTCCTTTTAATCAGACCTGTGTTGACAATGACATCAGAAAACAGAAAATCATGCCAATTCTCAATAGCAGAAAGAACACACGGATATGAAAGTCATCGAGACCCTCTAAACAGTTTTATTGCAAACTCGACTTTTTTTTTTTCAGGGACAAATATATGACCCAAGCATATGACGACTATACATCTGTACGCAGAACGTTACTTCACCAATGGATTTCAAGAGTTATTTTAATACGGTTAATTTGGTTGTTGTTGTTTTTTTTTTGGGGGGGGAATGGGGCTTCATATGTATGTCTACAACAACAACAAAATGTAGAGTTCTCTTAGCGGTCTTGGAAAAAGGGTGTATTCAGTGCAATTAAGTCGCGTCCTAACAGGTGAATGAGGAAGTATCTAAATAAGATATGAACTTGTTACAAGGACGTTTCTATCAGCGACTTCAAACACCGCAAACTTACGATAGCGATCTTTGGTATGTCAATGTCAGTGCTGTTGATGACATCATTTCCTGAACTGAACAAGGCACCTGGCCACTTGTTGACAAACTGCAAGGTTGGATTTATGCTTTTTACTCGCAGGCGAAGATGATTATAGTGAACAAAATTGTGCTCATGCAATACAAAAATTCTAATCGTTAGGAGACAAAAAAAAAAAGAAGGAAACTCAAAAAGACAATAATTATGATGGAAACGTTCGTTTATAGCCCCATGATAAGACTGTTCTTCGGCAAATGACCCATCAATCAACGTCAATTTCAATGCAGCGGTACATAATTACTAACGTCCGGGTATACTTGTTCCTGAAGGAAAAAAAAATAACAACTAACTTTCAATCAAATTTTTCCCCTTTGTGTTCAACCCCAAAAAAGGTCAACATGATTCTGTTTCAAAATATGGATTTGTTATTTACTGCTCTATACGAAAAAAAAATCAAAATGATTCCTTGCGGGTTTTTTTTTTTTTTTTTTTTGGAAATCCTATATAATATAGAGTAGCAGTTCTGCTGTCTTTGCAATGTTGCTTTTCAATGAGTAACATCTTTTCATTCTTTCTAAAACCGGCTATTACTTTATCTAGAGATTAACCTCGTAATATATTTTTAAGTCCATGAGTGATCATAAGAATATGTTAAGAATTTAAAACTTGAAAGTTGGTGTTGTTGTTTTTTTTATTCTCTCATTGCATGTAATGCATTTTCATATCCTGCCATCAAGGAATACGTTGCGGAATAAGCGGGAACAACTTGTTCCAATTTGCATCTTTAGGTTGACCCACTTTTTTGACGAATCTTTTCGTTATTGTTGAATCAACTCACTTATCGGCTATACGGGTTGTGACCCACTGACCTTTAAGATATTGCCACATGCAAAAATCTTGCAGAATCCTTTTGTTCCTCTGTTCACCAAGTGGCTTCGGAGAAGACAACGAATAATTTTCCCATTGCGGGCGGTTCTTTTGAGAGCAACGCTCCGTTAAATCCTTCTTTACTATGTAGATATTGCCAAACGCTTCATTCACTCGATATTCCACCAAACTGCAAGGTGATTGTTTGTTTGTTTGTTCTTCTTGTTGTTTTCTTCTTCCACTTTACTTTTTCCCCTCATCTTTTATCAATATGAAATAAAAACCCATGAACACTCTCTATGTTTCATGTTATGGCACTTTTTTATTATTATTATTTCATTATTGTTGTTGTTATTGTTATTATTATTTTATTATTATCATTTCATTATTGTTGTTGTTATTGTTATTATCATGTTATTATCATCATTACTATTGTTTTTGTTATTATTATCAACATTATTCTTATCAGCATTCAATTTATTGTATTTTTATTTTAAGTGTTATCGCTATTGGTGTCATTTCTAATGTCACATATCTATTTTTCATGTTATTGTTGACGCTATCATGATTTGTGTAAGAAAATATTGATATCGTTCATTTTTATCATTATAATCTGACTACTGTTATGATGTATCATCATCATCAATGTTGTTAACAAA